>JAVGVS010000138.1:175000-775000 GCA_032718565.1 Distichodus sexfasciatus
TAATATCATATATCCTTTTGTTCCTGTATATGAAGCATCACAATTTAGACAAGTAACAATTGCTGAAAATGCTGATTCTGTTCATTGACCATTCAAAGAATAGTGTTAATCTGTACAGTTTGAGTACTAATTATTGTAAAAACAAAGAACAGCTTTATGAAGTTATGTTATTTATTATTTACAGCGTTATTTCAGAATGATTGTGTAATGTGTTTATTGTGTTTTTGAATTGATGAGGGAAGGCTCACAAAAGAGAAGTAAAAAGCTGGTGTGAGTAAATGCTGGTTTGGCTCTTTGCTTGTAAATATTGAATACCCACTGCTATTTAGTGTTGGTACAACCAGTAGATAATGTTTAACGTTAATTTCTCCCCATTCACAAAATCATTGGTTGTTATGTAAGAAGATGGTTCCGATTGAACTGTATGACAGCTGTGGTGAAGCATCACACGTGGCTGTTGAGGTTTATTATTTAAAAATTATTTCAAATGTCTGGTTTGTTCAATTATGAAATCACTTCCATTTTTTGGACAGAGACAAACAGGCACACACACACACACACACACACACACACACTGCCCTAGTCATGGCGTCTTTGCAAATGAAATGTTTCGACTTCTATCTGGCATGTGTCGCCGGGATAATTTGTTTAAAAGTGCTCATTTCTCTTTTTCCAGTACCCAGGGAGGCTGCCTTTGTGTAGGTGTATGTGTACGCTCGTGTGGGGAGGGTAAAGGGGTTCCCTGACCTTTCCCTGTCCTCCTCTGGCAACATCTGGCTGCCAGATGTGACTGCTCCTTTTGGGAAGCAGCTGGGAATACCGGTGGCTTTGCTTATTTGAAACAACTTAATTTTTTTTAAAACTACAATTACAAAAATTTGGGTTGCTGAAGAGTCTTAATGCATGCAGACTAATCACATTTGTACTCTGTCTTTTGAAAGGTGTGTTTGACAACTGCTCCCACACACATGGTGAAAGAGGGTGGTCTGTTGGCATACAGACAACGGAATCTACGGGAAGAAAAGATGGGCGTTTTTTCTTTGCACTCCGTACTGACCGCGCAATCAAGTCAACCATCCTTACCCAGCCCCGGCATTACCAGCCTGGCGTCTGGACTCATGTGGTTGCCAGGTACGACGGGCAACGGATGACGCTGTTTGTAGACGGCTCCAAGGTTGGAGACAGCAGTCAACAGTCTGGTGACTTATACAGCCCCTTCATAAAAAGCTGTCGCATGTTCCTCCTGGCAGGGGACCAGTCATATGCACACCACGTCTACCGCGGCTATCTTGGAGGCATTGTTCTGTGGGATCACGCACGGACACATGAGCAGCTGTTTAAGAACTACCTGCCAGCATCTGAGCGCCACGGCCCTCTCCTGGCCTTTTGGGCAGACTTTTCTAAAGCTGACCAGCAATGGACACCCTACAAAGATGGACGCCATCCAGCCATTGTTGCCTTACCAGCACCTGAGCAGGAACTTGTGTCGCCCTTTGTTCCTCCTTCTTGTGGTGTGACCACCTGTGACAATCCAGATGTGATCCTCAGCTACAACCAGCACTGGCAGCTGCGAACCAGCAAGTCCCTGCGCTACCGTGTGGTGAACGTGTGTGCAGATGACGGTAGCCGCCCAACCGTCACAGAGCAACAGATTCTTCAGCAGCATCGAGCTCTGGAGGATGCCTTCCGTCCATACAACCTGACGCTGAAGCTCACCGTAATTCCTGTGCGCAATTCCTCGCTGCGGCAGCGCCTTGTCCTTGCCAACTGCCATGTAGCCAAGGTGGGCAATCGCCACTGCGACCACGAGTGTGACCACCCGCTCACTGGCCACGATGGGGGCGACTGCCTCCGAGTGGGTACCTGCTACAACTGGATGCGAGGCGACAGCGTCTGCCATCCTGAATGTAACACTATTCACTACGACTATGATGATGGGGACTGCTGTGACCCGGGGATCACTGATGTGACAAGGACATGCTTCGACCCTGAGTCTCCAGAGAGGTGAGTTCACGGTGGCAACATTTCAGACAAATTAACAAGTACAGGTCAACATGATTCTTGAATTCCGCTGTAGCACTTAAGTTTGGAGAAACTTTGATTGTATTAGAAAAAATGAGGATATAGGAATGGGGAGGTGGAGTAAATTCCTCACTTATGCATTGTATTATTTTTTGGTACACACACACACACACACACACACACTTGCAGATAGCAAAAACAACATTGACAATAACCCATTCAAACCCCATGTCCTACGATGGGGTAAGTACTGCTTAACACCTTTATTGGTGTGTGTTAATGTTAATTTATTGGGAAAACATACCATGACCCTATGAGAAGTTCCGTCATAATGGCATAAAATGTAAGCTACAAATGACAATTTAATTTACAGGTAAAACCCAAACTTTTCCAAAAAACACAAAAGTTAAAGGGACCTGGTGTATTTTATTAGGAAACTGGGACTGTCAGAACATTTTGTATTACTCAACAAGGAAGCCATGCAAAATGTGAAACTCTGTACAGTTTTAAACAGCGTGTGAACCCTGGATGTGGATAGCGCCAAAAAATACACTTAATGTGGCTAAACAACAATACCAGAAGTCTCGACTGTGTTTAAGGTGACAGACTGGCTCATTTGGTTTGTATACAGTGCCATGATGTTTGTCTCTCCCTTTTCCCAGGAGTTCACATGTAGGTAGAAACGCTCACACTGTCATATGTAAGAAAACAAGCTTTATTATGGTTTGATGGTTTCCACAGATCTATCTGAGCAATGCATACAATGGATTTTGTGAACCTAGTTTATAAAGTAGTGAAATGAAATATCATAATGGCCTAGACGTATATGAATGAAAATATGTTTAGATTGTTAGGTGACTTTCAGTAGAGGCTGGATTGTTTCAAGTTTAACAATTATTGTAAGTTATTGCTAAATGTTTCAGACCTGATTTTAAATCAGTATTAACTGTTAGTGGCAGTGCAGTTCCAAACATGCTATGGTCTCAAGAGAACTGTCAAGGTGAAGAGGCCTACATCTGAAGCTACTTATTTTTTCCTGCAGAAGTCACACCGAGATTAACAGGGCCCCAGTGACATACTTGGATGGTGGTCTGAAAAACATTTAAAGTTGGTGGTTGCTTGTTTGCACCGGGACCCCAAGCCAAGAAATACAAAAACAGACTTGTGATTGCTAAATAACTACACACTGCATTTCTACTATGATCAGGTCAATTTTATGCACATTTACAGTATCAGTATTATTATCAGTAAAACCAACTGAATGCAGAGAATTTACTTGGATATGAAGCTTTGTCCTTCACTTTCTACCTGTTTTCCCTGTGTTAGTTTTTAGCACAATGCCATATGAGAAATGTTTGCAGTCTCAGTCCTCACAGACATATGCTCTGCACAGGTTCCTAAGCCCAACACACCTGATGACTCATTAAGGAATTGTCAATGTCAAATCATGTATGTGCGCGACCACTGCCTTATAGTTTCACACCACTCCCTTCAACTTCAGTCAGAGATGGTTCTCTAGAATGTGGTATGTTAATAAACAGAGAGGTCTTTCTTGAACCAGGTGCAGCCAGTGCATCAGTAAGAAGAATTAATGCAGAGGTGACGTTTTGATGGCAATTGAATGACGTATTTTTATGCAGAGAGGTCTGCAATTTTACTGTTGTGCCGGGTGAGTTATAGCCCTGATTTCTGCAGCTGGGCTACTCTGCACAACCTCGTGCCAATGGCTGTCACTACGCAAATTTGTTGTTCAGGCAGAAGGAAAGAGCATATGGGGGAACCACTAGGTGCTTTTTGGCAGGAGCCAGATATGGAATGAGAAGAAAGCTCGGGCATTTTTGTCTAGACATTTAAACCATGAGAGCCGAACAGGCCGACATCATTTCAAACCGAGTTCCCAGTTATTAACATTGATAGATGGTGCAATTTCCCCTGATTGATTATATATTGATTTCAGTGCTCACACAGGTCCAAGGGATGTTTAGGAGGCTGTTTCCAGATTTTAACCTTAATGGCCTACCGTTTGTGTTGTGTCAATTTTAATAAATCGATCATTTGACTAAAGTAATCACCCTAAATTGGATCCTCGTCCAGAGTAAAGAAGACATTACTCCCACAGAGAGCAAAATAACAAATCTCGGTCATCAGTTACTGGTGTGTAGGGCTCCACAAGCTGTACTGCTGTACTTAGATCTGAAAAACATATCGCAGTTACTGTGATCAGTAAAGATCATTCAAAGAAGGAATGTTCAAAAATGCTGTCCTTGGTGTAGTACTGTAGTGTAATCCACTGGTTTTCTCTAACGCATGGAATTGAGATGGAATGGCTCAAAATATAAATGAAGAGTTTACCTGTTACATATTTGAGGCATTACATTTAGATATCAACTTATGTTATGAATGTTACAGAATGAAACTGACAAAGAAAATCAGTGATTGGTTTATGTTTTTAGTTAACCGTAAGACTACACACTCCCACAAGACAGCATGGTAGTGTTCTCACAGGCAGTGTGTTCACACATATATGTGTATGTTAATCAGGAGGACAGTGCAGTAGCTGTAAATGCAGCTCACAACATCAAATCAACATTCCGACCTGCTTAAAACCCAGCTCTACACCTCCAGCTTCATGACTTTCCAACAGCAACAATGTTCTAATCAAGAGAGAAAACAGCAGAACTGTCTGAACGTGGTTTTATAGTGACAGTCTACAGGCGTGATGTAACCCTACTGATTACTGACAGACCGTCACCTGCCAAACAACCAATCACCTTTCAGAAAAGGAGGAATAACATCCACGTTATCCACACATTTTTAAGTAACGAGAACCTTGATAGAAATGTAGTGAAGTAAAAAGTGCAGTGTTTGTCGTTCAAATGTAGTGAAGTGAAAGTCAAAAAAGTTTCCAAAAAAAGTGCTACTCAAGTGAAGTACAGACACTCAGAAACTCTACCCCAGTTGTAAAATAGTCTCCCGGCCTACACAAGCTGTTCATATTTGGAACGAATCAATATGTTTTCTCATGAGCTCATGTACTTTCAAATGAGCAGCACTAATACTCATCACAGTTTACAGTTTTGTTTTTTATTTTATTTTTTGCAGCTTGTCTTTTGAGCTGCTTTTCTCCAAAATCCTAAAGGTTTCCAGACTGCTGATTTATTCCCCAGAGGAAACACAATCTCTTCACTAACTGCTTTCTGCTGCTTCTCACATTTAGTTTGGAAGTTTGAACGCGCCTTTCTCCTTTTGTTTGGAGGTGTGTGTCCTCAAGTGGTGGAAAAAACGTAGCAGGGAATTTCAAAATAAAAAATTCTTACAAATGACTACATTGGTAGTTCGGTAGTGTTGGGTTAGTGAAGCAGCGCTGTTCAGACTCGTAAGTTGACGTACTACTATTCCAGGGATAATGAAGATGTTAGTTGAGGCGTAGTGAGGCTTGTCTGTCGTGTCAGCTAGCTGTAATTGGTCAGGAGCCGGTACGGAAGCAGGCTTCAGTATCTCCATAATAAAGGGGCGCTTACCTCACCACAGGCGTTACAGTATGTGTCTAATCGATGTGTTCATTTTGGATTGATGCTATGAGATTGTTGATGAGTGAATCGATGTAGACTGATGTCTCATTACACCACTAATAGATATTTACAATGTTAACGCTATTCATTGTTACTTTAATTTTGAAGGTGCATTGTTTGATAGTCATGTGTTAATATTTATATCCATTTCTTGTTTTAGTATGTATATTTCGTTTATGGTTATTATATAAAGTTGTTTCTGTACAATTAGATCCCAATAATTAATCATAAGAATAATATATACACATATAAATGTGTGGAAACAGAGCTCTTTAAGTACCGGAAGTGAAACCTTAGATGAGTCTGAGCTAATAATTATGGGTTGTTGTGAAGACCTGGAACTAGGATCTGGATCAGACAGTCCATCTGGAGGGGGAGACTCCCTTCTGTAGTCAGGTTGCGCTCTTACACTATACTGTATGCAGCTAAATTACTTTCTGTGCAGTTTAATGCCCTAACCCAAGTCCTACAACGGATAAAGTAGGAGAAATTGTTTTCCTTTCTGATAGCAATCTGCTTTAAAACTATAAACACCACTTTTTGCATAAAATTAAGGTCAAACAAACAACATTAAAGAGAAACAGGCTTCAGACAAGTTTGTTCCTGAGTTGATTTTTAAGGCGTTTTGTTGTAACGTTTCTAGTTACGATTGTGCCTGGATGGATATAACATGATCTCTTTGCTACAGGGCTTACTTGAGCATCAAGGAACTGAAGGAACTGCTCCACCTGAGCAGTGTAGACACACTCAATGTGTTCTTTGCTGACAACTCGGCCCGAGAGGAGCTTGCTGGAGCCGCCACGTGGCCATGGGCCAAAGAGGCCCTCACACATCAAGGTGAGGAGCAAATCCCCCAGTCTCAGATATAAGATCTTTTAAGACTAATAGTTGAACAAAATAAAACAAAAAACAAAAATGCATTTACAGACATAATGCATTTTAAAATAAACATGTTCTCTTTAGGCTGGTTATATGTAAAGTGCTTTGTGACAATGACTGTTGTTAAGAGCGCTATATTAATAAATTTGAATTTGAATTTGGAATTTGTCCCAAATAGTACTTTGAACAAAACTGTTGCCAACTGGGCCCTCTGCTGGACAAACTACAACAAGACTTTTAATATGGTTGAAGAATCCATTTTAAGAATCCAATCTCTCTGATTGTTTTTATGATGTTATACCTACTCAGATAAGATTTCTTGTAACATGTGTTGGTTGTCAGTTAAGAGAGATAAACTGACCAACTCGCAAAGCATAGCGCATGTGAACTGTGTGTGTGTTATTACTTAAACACATTGACCTCTTCTTGAGTTCTTGAGTTTGTTCCTTACGAAGTTGTGGAATGCTTGCATTTGTGTCTTAGTTAAACATTGCATTCACATCAGAAAATGTTTAGTTTCAAACAGTAATGCAAACCATCAATACAAAAAGTTGTAAATCAGAAAAAAATGATCAGGTTCATGTTCATTCATAAATCAGTGATTATTTCTCATTTGTAAACACATCACAGCACAGCACACAATTCACCACAATGAAACGTTACCTCTGCATTTGACCCGTCCGTGACAGAGCAGTGGGCAGCTTTTGACACCGGCGAAAGCCTTGCTCAAGAGCACCTCAGTGGCACATTTACTGGTCCTGGACTTGAACCAGCGACCTTACAATCATGAGCCCGACTCCCTATCTGTTATGCCAACAGCTGCCCAAAAATTTACATATTACATATTTTATTAGCTGATATTATAATAAACTGTTATATATACAGTACATGGGATCTTAACTGTTTAATCTCTACTGGGGTCGCACGGACTGGAGCCTATCCCGGAACTATGGGCGCAAGGTGGGGACCAACCCCGGGCAGGAGCTAACACGCTGCAGGGCACACACACAAACACACTTAACTATGGGGCAAACTGAGCTACAAATGTTTTGGACTGCACGAGGAAGTGGAGCGCCAGAAAAAACCCGCATAAATTCAGGGAGAGCAAGCAAGTCCACACAGCAATGCCCCATGGCCGAGCATGCGATTGAACCCAGGACCTCATCATTTTACTTGACTGACCGTTACAAGTGTTACAAGCGTCCATTTCTGCCTTCTTAACAAAGATGAAAATGAGCATTGTTTTCCCGTGTCTTACTGTATGCTCTAAGTGACTCTAGTTTGTTGTTGTTTTCTGCATTCTGCACACCTCCATTTTTGATTAGGGATGCTCGATAATATCAGAATCATATCAGAATCCCCCAATAATTGCTTTTTTAAGTCACTGGCATCGGACTGATGCCTAGATTTGCCAGATATTTTATATCGATATTTTATGATCTATATTTATTGTACATCATTATTTTGTGTCAAAATACTGAGCATGCAGTGGAATGTTCACCAACAAAATTTCTTGTCTTCATGCACTCAACTCTACCTGCGCTTGCAAAAAAATAGTAAACTAGCTATACTGAGTGTTTGCCTCACTTACTAATGGGCTGTAATCCCAGACATAAAAAAGGAAACGCTCACAACACGCATAGATTTCTCCGGCAGATTGCCCTTAGTCATGACTGCCCTCTGCCAAAAGAGCGCAAGAAAGGAGAGGATAAAGACCCCAACAACACAAAAACAAAGAAGGCTGCTGCCCTGTTGCCGTCTCCATCACATGCCAGAAGATTTTATGGTACTCATTGTTGCTTTGTTTTAGAGCTTGTTAAAGCGGAATAGGCCCTGTCCGGTCCAGCTCCTCTGAAGTAGAGATTTCTCTCAAGCAGGAAGGCCTCTTATGTAAGCCCACCTCCCATTGATTTCAGGGGGCACGATCAGACGTTTTGGAGTACTTCTTAAATTATGGCTTTAGTTAATGAGATCACTTTGGCAGCCAATCAAAATGGGTATATTTTAAATGTGATATGAATGCGTCACTTTAAAAATATTAATGACTAACCATTTCTTGGATGTGCAGATTTGTCTGGTAACAGTTTAACTATAATTCTCTAATTTATGGTTATTTTATTTCATGTGAATTGGAAGAAAATGAATGAAAAATAAACAGGAATTTTGAGTGTTGAAAGCACTTACGTTTTCATAGAGAAATCACTGTGTTCTTACTCCGACACACACAGGCACATCTTACTGTTTTTGCATTAGGTTAAATTAGATGCCATTAAGGAGTTTTTGTGATTACTGATTAAACCAAATGTTTTATTCTGCAGTTTATAGAGGCTTAATATGGGGCAGCATGGTGGTGCAGTGGTTAGCGCTGCTGCTTCACAATGAGAAGGTCCTGGGTTCAATCTCCAGGTTGGCCGTGGCCCCTTCTGTGTGGATTTGCGTGGGTTTTCTCCGGGTTCCCCCCACAGTCCAAAGGCATGTACTATAGGTTGATTGGTGAATCTATATAATCGTAAGGTGTGAATGAGAGTGTGATTGTGTGAGTGTGTGTGGCCTGTGGTCTGTTGGTGCCCACCAAGGGTCAGACCCCACCTCTATCTATTTTTAAACTCTAAATTTAAACATAATAGACATCTAAAATTAAACTATTCCATTCCATAGTGATTGTGAAAACAATGTTATTAGTTTCAAATAATATCAAATATCTTTATATTACTGTCCACTCCATCCCTCCAACAGCAACAAAAGAAAACAATAGAACAACAAATTGTTTGGAAAATAACAACAATAATAGAAATAAACTATAAAGATACAAATAAACTGAACAAATCCATCATCACACAAATTCAATAACCAACTTAAGAGAACATAATTATTACACTGTAGAACTTCAAACAAGAACATGATGGTGCTGTGTTCTAGTGGTTACGATACTCGTCTGTGGACCAAGAGGTCATGGGTTCAAATCTTATCTCCAGCACTACCGTCATTGGCTACTTGACCCGGACACTTAACTCTAAGTTGTTCTCAGGGTGAAATGGAAGCTTGAAATTCAGCTTTAGTCACTGGAGAAGTAAGAGAAAATTTGGATAGATGTCTGTAAAACTAGCAGGCCGTCCCAGACAATATTCTGTCATGAGCAACAGCAGATACTACTGAGGTGGTTCTGCTATGATAAAATTACAAAGTTCCAAAGAGGGACAAGAAAAAGCACGCCTTAGATACTATACGCAACACGACTTTACCATTTTGTTTTATGCAGGCTGGTCATGGACAAGCAGGCGGGGAATATGTCATTGTTATGAAGGATGAAACTCAAATAAGAAAAGCTATATAAGCTACTAGTCACAGTAAGAAAAAGAAACGGTTTCATGTTGATAATGAATTCTCCCGATCGCTCTCCTGCCCACTCATATTGACTCGAATCTCGTCCATCATGTGCGTAGAGTGCAGACAGTAGGCAGGAGTTGCAAGTGCTGAGCAATTTCAAGTTTATAACAAGAGAGAAGTTTGATATAAAATTGAGAAAGCAAACCACTCTTTGAAACTTCTAATGCTAAAAACACAGCAAAACCTGATGAGACAAAGAGAAGACAAGAGATGGGTCATGCTGGCAGTTTCTACACGGGAAAACACTGATGAGCCAAATAATCTAATCAAATAACCAGTCAAATGCCAAAGTCAAAGTCAAAGTAAACTTGATTGTGATCTCTGCCATGTACGAGTATATAGAGACGGTGACATGAGATGGAAAAGAGGAAAAGCACAGAAGTTTGCACAGTCTTCTCACTCTCCTCACTTAGCGCCAAACGTTGTGTTGCTTGAAATGTTGTGGGAGAGGATTATCCTCATCGTTTTGAAAGGGTGGTCAGGTGTACGCTATGTTAAATGGAAGGAAGCGTTTAAGCAATTCTCTTAGTGATGGCTGCCACTTCAGGGTTTCAGGGTCATTTTACTTCCTAACCTTATTTGTGGCCTTAGTGCAGCTAGTTAATGATACAGTGGAAACAGGCAGACTTGGTGGATTGTACGTCCAGCCTGTGAAAACGTAAAAGGTATAGTTCTATTGGGAAAGCTCATTCCACTCACTTACTGCAAATGAGTGAGGATTATTCAAAACAGATTATTTGTAAATGCATTTTAATGTCTAGCTACTCTCTAAAGGAGCCATGTAATAAAACATTAGGATATATAGCTTCAGATTCAAACTGTATGCAAAAATATGGTCATGTGCTTCACTTTGTCTAAGGGACGTACATTTTTGGCAGAGTGGTAGTTATTTCAATTTATGTTTCTTAATTAAGCACTTTGCAAACAACTCTACTCTTCAGTAGCACATCTGTTCAGCCAGATAGTTGCAACTGAACCACTAGATGGTTTTACAGATGGTTTTTTTGTATACCCATGATATTTTTTACAGAGGGGACCCAGCCTAGGAGAATGTAGGAAATGTATTGTTGAAGAATTGTTAATAAATTTTGTGATAAGTGGTGTCTCTGGGGAGAGGCTAAGCCTTTATAGATCCAAAACTGAGACTAAGTGGGGTGTATAGAGGAAGAGATGGACGTGTTTGGAGCTTTGTGCAGAGGAAGATATGGAATAAAGCCAGTTTGCTCATAGCCATCGAGCAAATTGTTAATTTGTACTTTTGAAGCCATCTAAAAGAGAATATATATCCTTTTTTATGCTGACACACCTGTACACTTGTGGGTCACATATTTCTGCTCAAAAACCTGGTCATCTTGACCACACTTGTTCACAAGAAACCTGCAAAACCTGCCCTGAATAGTAGACTTTTTATGGTGCAGAAAAAGGATAAACAATAGTGAGGCAATAACACTGTGTCAGATTTGTGTTGGGTTCAGCTTGGATAACCGAACTTAGCCTTCAGTGGTGGTCCTCAACGCGGTAAGGTGGTGTCCATATGTGATTGACTGCACAATTTATTCCATCTGTGTGCCTGTGCATGTGTTGCATCAATACTTCTCCATACTCATTACCTCTGTAATCTCCCTCTGTAAAGATTTACTGTTACAACAAAGACCCTTTGGTCCATGGCAGACCTACATGGAGGTTAAAGAACGAGTTTAGGTTCTTGTAAATGAGTGTGTTTTAGTTTATGGTGTGGTACTGGCACATACCCTGCTCTGTTTTTGAATCAGGATAAATCACCAGATTATGCAGAAAATGTACTTGACGTCTGATATCTGGAGGGGCGGCCGACCTGAAGCCCTGAACAACTGAAGTGAAATCGGGCCACAGCAATGGTGCAGTGATATGCCGGTGTAATTGCAAACGATGTGTGTCTGTTAGACGTGTCTTGCCAAACTCACTCCCACCGGTTCTATTTCTTATAAACGTGAATATCGGAAGTAAGACTGCCTTTTCCCCTTAAACTTGTGTATCTGCTGGACTAGTCTGTGGTCTCTCTGACCGAGTCTTCTGAAAGGGGTTTAGAGATGTCTTTGTAAAATCAACCAGTAGTTTTTTTTTCCAGTGACACAATGAAATAACAAGGTTTTTTTGTGGTCTACTGTGGTCTGCTTTGTTGGTCTACTATGTTCACCAGCATTACACATGATTATGAAAAGATGATTATGAAACATGCAAGAACACTCAGAATTCTGGAGCTGAGAAAGTGAATGGTTGCATAGCAACGTGAACTAGAACACATAATTTACATAATTTACAACTACAACATAAATTACAAAATGAACTGTGATAGGTGTAAGTGTCAGCTGTAATTAATGTGGTTGATATATTGATATGTTGATAGAATTACTTGAGTCTTGAGTGTTGTTTTGATCCATATATTGTTAATGAAACAGTAATGATCTTGGTTATAAGTGGCTGTTACTGGTGAAATGCCATTTAATAGTTAAGTTCAGTTAAATATGGAGGTTTCACATTTGATCTACTAATACCGTTATAAGTCAGAAAAACATCCTTATGAGGTTAGGTAGAGTTCTAATCTGTGGTACAAGCATCATTCAGTAATACCAAGAGGACACGACGAGATGATGTTATTTTGTCCAATCCTGTCTGACAGGAAGTTAAGACATGGTTAATTGCTGACCAACAACAACAACAACAACTCTATTATTATTTTAAAAAGTTATTATTATTACAACAGAATGATAATCTTTATTTTTTGTCTCTACATTTAGGTGGAATGATACTCAACCCCTCCTACTATGGCACCGTTGGACATGACAACACCATGATTCATGAGATGGGCCACATTTTTGGCCTGTACCATGTCTTCAAGGGGGTGAGTGAACGTGAATCTTGTGATGATCCATGTCAAGAGACCATAGCGTCCATGGAAACGGGAGACTTCTGTGCTGATACGGCTCCAACCCCAAAATCTAAAGCCTGCCGAGACCCTGATCCGGTCAATGACACGTGTGGACTGACCCATTACCATGACACCCCCTTCAACAACTATATGAGTTACACTGGTAAGTCTGACTCAACAAATAATGAAAAGTGAACGTGAAAGTGTGTGGTTGTCATTGTGAACACACCACAACACACAGCCATTTGGGTGCCATAAGCACAACAGCTTTGCGATGCTCCCCACCTCCAAAAAAGAGGGACGGCCCTGACAGCACAGCACACAGTGCACCACAAAGAAATGCGATCTCTGAATTAAACCCATCCGTGAAGGAGCAGTGGGCAGCACCCAGGGAGCAGTGCTTGGGGATGGTACCTTGCTCATGAGTACCTTAGTGGTACCTTTACGGGTCTGAGATTCAAACCAGCGACCTTCTGATCACAGGGGCGACCTCCCTAACCCTTACGCTACCAACTGCCAATTGTTTTATGTAAATTGCCAGTTACATTTTTGAGACACTAGCTTATTTGTTATTTGCAATATTTTTCAAACTTAAGTCATTAAGTAATGAAATGGCAAAAGCAGTATTATGCATTGAATATAAATGCATTTTTATACTTTGAGTAAAACAGCTGCTTTTTATTTGAATCTTGGTGTTTCCAAACTTTAGACTGGTAGAGTATGTCATTCTGAGTAACAGTTTTTTTATCATAGATGACAACTGCACCAATCACTTCACACCAAACCAAGTAGCTCGGATGCACTGTTACGTTGACCTGGTGTACAGAAACTGGCTCGAGGACAAAAATCCAACCCCAGTTCCTCTGGCGCCTTTGGTGGTTGGTCAAGATGCTGGCTCTGTCTCCCTTTTCTGGCTACACCCAGTCAGTGGGCCTCTGATGCAAAGGTAATATAAACGATCTTAAATGTTTTTACTTGTATGAATAAATATGTGTCTGATTGAAAATCTTTGTTTCTATCTGTATGTAGAACTGAGAATGTGAATTGTCAGTTGTGTGATGAACATGGAGTGCTCCACCAGTATGCCTATAAGGCCAGCTCTCCCCAGACCTGTGACACCAGTGGGTACTGGACACCAGAAGAAGCCGTAGGTCAGTATCTAGGACCCAGGACCACAGAGTGTAAAACTTGAGAGTTATCATCCCGCCCAAAGGTCTTTCCAGTCCTGCTTTGTGTCAGAAACCTTGAGGGACTCCCAAAATTGAACCCTGACTAGCCCGAGTTGCGTAGCTGCTTTTAGTTTGATGCCGGCCTCATCATTTGCAGGGAAGTGGTCGGCAACTTCAAAAGCAATACCAGCCCTTTGATTAATGACGATACAAAGCCCAGCCACTTCATTTCGGGCCGCTCTCCCCATGCTGGCTCGCTTGCAAGGAGGATTCTCCAGCCTACTATGGGCCAGGTGCGTGCAAGTCCCAAGAAGTCTGGAAAAAGTTATGGGATAAATCATTAAATAATAATTGCCAGGATAAAGAACTCTCTTGTCTTTGCCATCAGAAATGAGGGGGAGGAGGAGAAAGAAATAGGTTCTTGGCATGGCTTCAAGTTTTGGTAATATTGAGTAGCTTCCAGACCTGAGCTGTCATGTAAAAGCTATGCGTATCCTGCATTGCTTTTGAACTTTATTCCGTGTGTAACAGATGTTGCTGATTATTCCAATCAGGACTTGCTTAGCTGTCGGGGCTGCCCGCTCACTGACATGTCATAGATAAGGCTGTGCTCCATGAAACGTGGAGGCAGATCTGTGGAAATCCTCTCCTGGTATGCCAGTACCTCAAAAAGAAACACACATTTACCACCATGAAAGAAGTAAAACGTAAAATCATCCATTTATGCATGGTGAAGAGTGATTTTTGGACTCGTGTCTTGTTTTATAAAACAGATTGATGAGACGTAAAGCATAAATTTTTGAAAATGAAAACGAAACGGTAACAAGAGCCCTTGTGAACGGCTGAGATATGACAAGTGGGATTTAATGGCGCTGTCTCGGGCATGTAATAAATTTAAGGTAATTTTTGTTTTTACTTTATTTTTAGATAGATATTAAACTATGTGGCGCCTCTTATCTCTGAATGATTTCACCAGTAACTTTATCACTTCTGAAAGACTTCTAAACTTAAACGACAGCTGTGTTTGTGTAACGTAAATTACGGCTTGTGATAATGCTGTAGTAAAACCGTATTTGATAGCTTTAAACGTGTTAACATTGTCCAACGCAAACGACCGCTGCCACGCTTTTTCGGGTGTCTTGATTTCTAAAACTAGTGTAATGCTTCCTTTATGGCAGACTTTCCCTTTCAGCCTAAATGTCCTTCAAGGTGTTATTCTTTATTTGTGTGTGGAGAGAAGACCCTGCGGCACAGCTGCAGCGAACAGGGACACGTTAAAGTTGCATAAAACGGAAGGACGACAGCTCACAGATCTGACCACACTGTTTTTCCCAGCAGGGGCATTGCAGCACATCTGATACTGCCATTAATTCCAACCTGCATGGAGGCCCTCGCTCTGTTTATCTGACCAATTGAGTTTTATAGCTTTCCTTGGCCTGCTGCAGTTTACCCAGCACACGTCCACACATGTGAGGCCGCTCTGGGTGCAAAAGAGCAGCACACTGACCAGGGGCTGCCTTCCGTCTCTTTGAGTTGCCAGCATGCCTGTGTCATTATGTAAAAGACTTTTACCCTTCAGCAGCACTTACTGGGGAAGATGGAAAATAATGCCATGCAGTTTAGTTTGAGGTGAATCCAGTCCTTGTTTTGATTGACTGCTGAATGTGTTGCATGTGTGCGGCATGACTGCATGTTTGTGTGCCCAGTAAGGCTACTCCTCTTTGACCACAGAGTTTATTTTCTCTCTCTTTCTCTCTCGCTGTTGTACTCTCCATCTTTCTCTTTCTCTGTTACGCACACACATACACACATACACACGGCCCCTGTACTTGAGGCCATGGAGAACATTAACTCCCAGTTTAATAAATTATTTTTCAGAGTCCTGTCTGTCCCAATTAGGGCGCCAATCCATTTCCCTTGCCAAGTTGCACCTGGGCCTTATGGCCGATTGAGGCCTGGGGAAGTGTGCTTCACATCCACTGCCAGGACATGTGGTTTTCCCAGACTCTCCATCTTCTCTCTCTCTCTCTCTCTCTCTCTCTCTCTCTCTCTCCACACACACACACACACACACCCTTTCTGTGCAGTTCCATTTCCAAATACACACTGACATGGCAGCCTCTTCATAGCACAACAGGTTAAAAGGAATTGCCGTCATTCTCATTTAGTAAAGATGATAAAGCTTTCTCCAAATCTGCTTCTGTGGAACTCATTAAGCGTACATACACACTTATTATCTGTTTTTAATGAAAAAACCCAACAACATTAATGTAGGTTACTGCGTTGTGCACCTTAACAGTATACTGGAATAAAGGCTTTTGCATAATTCTGAACTTCTGATTTTGAGAAACATGAAATTCATTGATCTCCCTTTTCTCCATAGTCATTCGAAGAGCACCATTTTTAAAACCAAAAGCTAAATAAATTATAAAACCGAAATCTCATTTTTTTGATAAATGATCAGACCAATTCAATATTTAATAAGCTATTAAGCTGCTTAACACCTGTTGAGAATCTGACACCGGTGAACAGCATTTAGGACACTCACCTTCCATTAAAATGTCCAGCTGTGTTACTGCATTGTGGTCATACCAACTGCTGCCACTGGGCAAGACTAATATTTTATGTATTATATTAAACTCTTATATTATATTAGGCAAGACATGTATTTTTATATATAAGATTATGTTTAAAGAGTGCTGTCTGTCTATACAGGAATATTAGTAACCCTTATACTTTGTGAAAAGAAGATATGAATGAAGTCCAAATCCATAACATCCACAACCAGAACAGTTATATAAATGTACATGATGGGGAGGATTATAAGATAAACACATCAGAACTGCTTAAGGGGTCTTATTCTGCAATGCCTTTTGGACACCGATGTACATGTCTGAAATAGTTATGGAAAAAGCTCAAATGAAATCTAATGTGGGATGTGCAGGTGCCCCGGACGTGTACCAGACTTGTGAGCCAAGCATGCACTCGTGGAGCCCTGAGTTCACCCTGTACGAGGCCAACATGAGTTCGCCATGTCCCCAGAGTGAAGGTTGCGTCCTGCAGCTTTTCTTCCAGCATGCCGTCACTCCTGACACGCTCACCGTGTGGATCACCTACATCTCTACCAGTTAGTACAACAAACGTTTGAAAAACTTGATGTTCTTTGTTTATTGCATCTAATTTTCGGACGAATACAATCAGTGAAATGTTTCTTTTTTCTGTTTAAAAGATGACATTCCCGCCATCAAGTTATTTCTAACGAGTTCTAGCAAAGCTAAACAGTGCATGTCCAGCATATGCAAAAATCACATCTTAGGCCTCATGAGGGTGCTGGAAGAAAGTGTGTAAAGCTGCTGTCAAGGTTATCTAGTTGCACGAGAGTATTTTTTAACTTTACAGTGCATCCAGAAAGTATTCACAGCGCTCCACTTTTTCCACAATATCCTATGTTACAGCCTTATTCCCAAATAGATTAAATTCATCTTTTTCCTCAAAATTCTACACGCAATGCCCCATAATGACAAAGTGAAAAAAGTTTATTTGAAACTTTGAAATTTATTACAAATAAAAAATAAAAATCAAACATTTGCATCCTGTTTCCACTGATCATCCTTCAAAAGTTTCTACAACTTGATTGAAGTCCACCTGTGGTAAATTGAGTTGATTGGTCATGATTTGGAAAGGCACACACTGTTCTATAAAAGGTCCCATAGTTGACAGTGATGTCAGAACACAAACCACAAGCCATGAAGTCCAAGGAATTGTCTGTAGACCTCCGAGACAGGATTGTGTCGAGGCACAGATCTGGGGAAGAACCACCAGGACTCTTCCTAGAGCTGGCCGTCCGTCCACTCTGAGCGATCAGGGTAGAAGAGCTGTAATCAGGGAGGTGACCAAGAACCCGATGGTCACTCTGACAGAGTTCCAGCATTGCTCTGTGGAGAGAGGAGAACCCTCCAGAAGGACAACCATTTCTGCAGCACTCCACCAGTCAGGCCTGTATGGTAGAGTGGCCAGACGGAAGCCACTCCTCAGTAAAAGGCGCATGACAACCCGCCTGGAGTTTGCCAAAAGACACCTGAAAGACTCTTAGACCATGAGAAATAAAATTCTCTGGTCTGATGAAACAAAGTTTGAACTGTTTGGCCCGAATGCCAAGCGTTATGTCTGGAGAAAACCAGGCACTGGTCATCACCTGGCTAATACCATCCCTACAGTGAAGCATGGCAGTGGCAGCATCATGCAGCAGGAACTGGGAAACTAGTCAGGGTCGAGGGAAAGATGAATGCAGCAATGTACAGAGACGTCCTTGATGATAACCTGCTTCAGAGCGCTCTGGACCTCGGACTGGGGCGATGGTTCATCTTCCAACAGGACAACGACCCTAAGCACACAGCCAAGATAACAAAGCAGTGGCTTCAGGACAACTCTGTGAATGTCCTTGAGTGGCCCAGCCAGAGCCCAGATTTGAACCTGATTGAACATCTCTGGAGAGATCTGAAAATGGCTGTACTCCGACGCTCCCCAGCCAACCTGATAGAGCTTGAGAGGTTCTGCAAAGAAGAATGCGGGAAACTGCCCAAAAATAGGTGTGCCAAGCTTGTGGCATCATATTCAAAAAGGCCGTAATTCCTGCCAAAGACGCTTCGACAAAGTTTTGAGCAAATGCTGTGAATACTTATGTAAATGTTTGGTTTTTGTTTTTTATTTGTAATAAATTTCAAAGTTTCAAATAAACTTTTTTCACTTTGTCATTATGGGGTATTGTGTGTAGAATTTTGAGGAAAAAGATGAATTTAATCTATTTGGGAATAAGGCTGTAACATAGGATATTGTGGAAAAAGTGGAGCGCTGTGAATACTTTCTGGATGCACTGTATTTCACATTTTCGGTCACTGAATAATTCCATTTGTGTTTATACAAAGGTCTTGAGTTTGTTTAATAATTAAACAGTGGAAAATAAAGCAAATTAAGGATGAGTAGGTGTGCCCATTGTTGACTATCACTGTATATCAATGTAGCTTCTTGTAGACCATTCCTTCTCCTGACCACAGACACCCAGGCAGTTTCCAATCTGGAGTTCCTCCTAGAGACGGGCGAGTCGGTCCACGCCGGTCCCCAGCATGCCTTCTGCGACGTGCCTCTGACTGTGCGGGTCAACACTGCCAAGAAGGTGAAAGGTGTCAAAATCTGCACCTTTGACAAGAAGCTGGAGATTGACGCTGTCTTGCTGACGTCACGGCCTCGAAACCCGCTCTGCTCCGCCTGCCGGCCCCTCCTCTACCGCGTGATCCGGGACCCGCCCTTCAGGGAGGACCTGGGTCCAGTCGTGCTAGCCCAGACCATGTACACAGACAGGTAGGAGCACCTGGGTGAGGTGGCAGTAATGTGTTTTTCATGATAGTGAACTGCTTCTAGTCTGTCTCCGTAGCTCTTGCTCTTTATCATATGGCTATTGTGCAACCAGTGATGCTAGCTCTTAACAGAATGACGTAGCAGTTAGGTGGTTAGCAGTTTCTTTAGTCAGGGCTCTTTTTAACAGGAATTAAAATTCTTTTTTTTTTTTTATAATACAATTACTGGCTGCTATCAAGACATAAATCTGGATTTTGAAATTTTTATTGGAACAGATGGAAACAATGCAATTGAAATAACACACGGTTGTAAAAAATATCAGTTGCATAATCACTTTTATTATTGTTCATTAAAGATACTTAGTGTTTTTAATTAATTAATCGCACAGTGCTCCCCAGTTAACGTCACATTTTCGTCCGTTTGTCTGAGTAGGGAAATGGGTCCTGCTTTATCTCTCACCGAGTGCTTGCAATAGGTCAAAATGTTCAGGGATTAATGATGCAGTGCAAAGGATGTTTCATCTCCAGAAATGTTCCCTCCACCCACCCTGTAAGTGCAAAAAGATGGAAAATCCAAGGGGAATAGAGTTATGTGGACAGAGAGAGGAGAGAGAGAGAGCAAGGGAACAGGATTGAGAGACAGAGAGAAAGCTGATAGAGAGACAGACAGTCTCTGGAATATGAACCAAATGTGACCAGTAAAAAGAGTAAGTGCCCCGAGCTTTTTTGAACTGATTTGTGATAATCCACCTTCCCTCTTTCTACTGAGGTAAATCAACTGCTCAAGCAGCTCCTTCACAAAAACATTTACAATTAATACAATCATCCCAGAGAATTTCACGGGACCCCGAGACACTACATTTAAATATTCTCTCTGTTTGTCCAAAATGATTTTATTATGGCTGCCCTGTCACTACGTATGCATGATTTTCTATAACTTTAGTGCTATCAGCAGTGGCTTGTCTTGTAACACACTAGCAGTGGCTCATGTGCAAAAACAACCTTGCTCTTATAGCTGACATAGAATCCCCCACCACCCCAAGAGAAATTGTCCCTTTTGCCCTCTCTGGCTCTGGAAGGCATCCATAATTAATGAGGGCAGTTTGTAGTGGGGTAAGAGGAGCCAGCGGAGAGCGCCGATGGGGTGGGGGTTACAGTGCCGGCTTTCCTTACTGCAGGCCGGAAAAGCAGCTGAAGTCAAATGAGCTCCTTTCAGTTAGAAAAGGGACTTTTTATAGCACAAGCCTGGCGTCGATACCTCCCAGGAACAGGAGGGTTAGAACAAGGCAGGTTACACTTAAGGGGACTGCATTCAGGGACAAGGTTACATCAGACATCACTATCAACGAGTACAGGAAGTACAGTTCAGAGGTGTAGCTGTAATTGTCTCGCATCTTTGGAAGGGTTTGGGTTCCAGGACTAAATAATGAACCTTATTAGAGCTCACCCGGCTTGTGTGTGAATTTTTTCAATACCTCTGTATATGAATAACACAAACATGAGACACACACTGCTGAAATCTAGAGAACGATGCAGCCTCCTAAGTTGCAATAAAGTATTCTTAGTATATCTGACTGATTTCTGTCTAGCAAAATGCATTTTTTCCTCATAATTAGGTGTAGAAAATCAGTCATTTTGAGTTAAAGCTCATTTGAGCTCATTAAATTAAACTTATTTTAAATGTATAATTACGTTTATAGCATTTAGCAGACGCTAATGCTAATGCATTAAATTTTCACATCAAATACATACATAAATGAGTAGCTCTGGGGCATAAAGGCATCCATGTCTAGATTATACTATTCCAATAATATAAGAATACTTACAAATGTCCTAGATCTTACAAGGTTGAAAGTGTATTATTGATAAACTCTGACATTGTCTGTACTTCTTTTGGTACTGGGAAAATAGATTTGCTATTACTAGATAAAAGCTGCCTTTTAAAACCTGTCGTATCTGACCAGCTCCATTAATGATTAGGACATTCTCTATCCTGAAGAGAGCTCTATTTCTGTCTCTGAACCTCTGTTCAAGGAGTGGTCTGTGGAGCAGCATCTCTCACATGCATATCCACATTAGCACCCACGCACATCACCTCATTGTGGTGCCACTGGCAGAAAGATTAAATGCTTAAAAGAAAAGATTAACTTCAATAAGTTAATAAGTGTCCAATAAGTGTCCAACCAATAAGTAGTACCGCTAGGAGTAGCAGTGTTGTTAAAATTGTAACTCATCCCTAATTTTTGGCTTTTTGAAGTGATATGATTTTGTGTGTGTGTGTATGTGTGTGTGTTATGTGTGTTTGTGCTTTTTGGTTTGTGTGTGTATATGGGGTTGTTTTGAGCTACTTGCAGTGATGTACGCAATGGGGACCAGTATCAGTACCAGATCCAAGTGGAGGCTGATGGTTTGCTGAGTGAGCTCTCTCCAACCCTGATATACACCCATGGACAGCATTACTGTGGAGACGGTCAATTACAGGGGTACGTCCAAAGCTAAAGTCATTTGCTTTACTCAAGTACATCAGTGTGTCAAAGTTCTTAAGAGATGTGGAAGTACACGCAGTATAGCGGCATCACTTGAAGGACAGGTGGGAAGGTAAATCAGTTGTAACAACTCAAGTCTGTGCTTTGGGTCAGCAGTTTTATCTATTTATCAGAACGAACGGCTGTAAATGTGAGGAGAAATTGTTTGAGTGAAAAACAGTGGATTTCACTTAAGAAATGAAGCGTCAAATGATTAGTTTATATACTGTATGTTTTTATATACTAATGTTTCATTCAGACAGCGGCTGAACAACTATAATGTTATATGGGACACTTTTGTGGTTTTCACTTTAGCAGGAAGTTTAGGTTATTGAGATAATGTGTTTTTTAATCAATTTTAAGCCTCTCACTCTCTCACACATACACTCACACGCACACACTCTCTAACAAAACACACACACACACAAAACACAGGAATGAGACCTGCGACGATGGGAACCTCTTGGATGGAGACGGCTGCTCCAAAAAATGCCACAAAGAGCCAGGCTTCAACTGCGAGGGTGAGTCACATTCAACACACTCACACACTCTGCCCATGACCCCTCTGGCATCACCGCTTACTGAAGCCCTGAAGGTCTGTGACATGTCAGCGATAGAACGGGCAAATAATAATCAGCAGATTTTTTAAACAAAGGCTCGACAGCCTCGCTCTGTTTTGAGCCCCCACCTCCTATGAGAAGGTGCGAAAGCATGATTCAGAGCTTAAAAGCGTGATCACAGGGACAGAAGATGGTGCAGTGTCTCATGCTCTTATCGTTGCTTGGCTGCTGTTAAATCCTCATTCAGTAGCACAGTAACATATTGCAACCAGTTATACAGCCAGTGATTAACGACCTTCAGTTGTACCATAAAGCCTTACTGGACCAAACACAGGTCATGGATAAGTGTCACACGCACTGCCTCCTGTGACCAATAGTAGGACCTGGAAGTGGTCTTAGGTATAAAGGGTATAAAAGGGGTCATTTCCTCGCGGCGAGTTGCTCAGCCATTGAGTCACCCGGCCCACCTTTCCGACCTTGTCGGCTTCAACTGTGAGTACTCTCAGTTATTGGGTTCATCTCTTTGATAGAGTGTGTGTTGCTAGAATGCGGATTTACTGTGTGAAATCCTTGCTCTTTGTGTAAGAGAGTTCTTAGATCAACTCGCGTGGCAATCCTACCTACTCGCGTTTCAGCCGAGTTTGGGTTAACCACCACGCTACACGGGCTAATGGCTAATGAGTAGCAGTTCGCTAAATCCTAACCAGATCACTGGCAAACTGTGAAAGTTCGGCATTCGGTTCGTATCCTAACCAGATCCCTGTCCGCTTCGTGAAGCAGTCCGACAGCCGCCTAACCCGGCCGCCGGAAGATTGTTAACGTCTGTCTATCCCTGACAATAAGAGCTGAGTCCTCTTTATTATTACACTGTGCAGATGTATAGTTACAGATTCT
Source organism: Distichodus sexfasciatus (assembly GCA_032718565.1). Taxonomy (NCBI): domain Eukaryota; kingdom Metazoa; phylum Chordata; class Actinopteri; order Characiformes; family Distichodontidae; genus Distichodus; species Distichodus sexfasciatus. Next base: position 198,271 of record JAVGVS010000138.1, read on the forward strand.
AGAATGTATGTCCAAATTCCCAGTTCAAGCCATATACTGAAGACATCTTAAAGCATTCCAAAAGGCACCTTAATCACCTTAATCAGATGTCAAACGTGCCTTAACAAACCACCTGGTGACAATAAAAAACATTGCTCATGGATGGTACTTTACCTGTCCAAGACCCTCCGCTCACGGGGCCAAATCCCTAACCGTTATGTTATCACTGCCCTTGTGAAAACTGGCACTGGTTTCAAGTGGGCTTGTAATCACATCACATAGTTTGGGGTCATTAGAAGGATTCTTGATCACAGTCCAGATTCTGCATCACTACTAGAGCATGCAATCTCCTCATGTGTTTCTAGTGGGGTGTGACGGGTGGAGGAAGGTTTCAAAGCTTTGGGATGTCTCCATACTCCCTCATCCACACATACACATTTGCTATGGTGCAAAGCATGTCTTTGATGGATCATGCCCATTGATCACCTCATCGATGACACATATCCTCTCATACCAGTAAGATCTCAGAGAGTTTTCTGATGTCATTTGCACTGGCCTGCTGTATGGAGTCCACCCTCCGTTACACTCAAAATTCCTTTTTTTTATCTCATGCCCACCTCCATTTGCTGCTGTTTTCCTTTATTAGAACTCTGCAGTCAGTTCTCTGATTCTCTACTTTGTGATGACACCCTGCAGGCTATGATCTGGCATCCTGGTGGTTTATTTGTCTAGTTGGTTTGTTTCAGAAGCCCCATGCTGCCTCCAAGCGGCAAACACACAAACGGATTGCGGAAACGACTGCGACTTGATCTCACAGCACAGCTATGAAAGATAAATTAACGTCTGGCACAGCGAGTGGGTTGGTGCTAATTGGCTTGTCTGGGCAGTCATTCCTTCTTTCTCTTTCCTACACTCTTTCTTTCTTGTTTGCTCACTCACTCTCTTTTAGGTCAGCCCAGTCTCTGCTACGTGTTTGAAGGTGATGGTGTGTGTGAGGAGTTTGAGAGGGGCTCCAGCATTCGTGACTGCGGATTTTTCACCCCACCTGGCTTCACTGACCAATGGGCTTCCAGTGCCTATGCATCCCATGAGGACCTCCGCTGTCCCGCACTTGCCAGCACAGGGGAGCCTGATCTCAGTCAAGTAACAGTCTCAGTGTTCTACTAAATTTGAATGTTTACCATGAAAGAACTCAACAAAAATTGTTAAGACACGAACACAGCTCTAACAAATACCTGACCGTCTTCCTGTAAGATGTGCAGGTCCCTGTATGTAGAGATGAATGCTGCTCTAATGCGAGAGGCATGGACCCCCTGCACTGCTCAGAGTCACCTTAACAGCCACTATGAACAGGAACCCACATGGCTACGGGTATATATGCATAGAGAGGGAATATTAGAAAACGTGTTTGAAAATTGCATGAATTGACTTATTTATGTTTTCTTTAACTGTTTCTTTTGTTAAGGTGGGATTTGCGCGGCCAGGTGTTGCAGCATCTGTTATTATCTATTTGGCTTATGGTGGAGGACTTCATGGAGAACAGCGCAAGAAGACTGTGTCTATAGAACTCTGCGATACCAGCAACAACAATCACACACTCGGTAGAAACCATCAAAGTGTGATCTTAAGAGCTTTGTGGCTATGCAGTGTGTATATTCATTATAACTGTAACTAGATTTCTTGGGAGAAATTTACTTTGCTGAAAAACACTATGCCTGTTGAATGAATGTCAATAGGAAGAAAAAAGGAGAGATGAGAAAAGGATGAAGGAGGAAAATGGCCCTAAAAAAACTAAAAAGGGTTGCATTTGGGCTATTGACAAGAAAAGTCAGCTACTCTGCAATGAGCTGAAATCATAAATTGGGTCTCAGTGTCTCAACAATAATAATAATAATAAGAAGAAGAAACAACAGAAAAATTACAAGTGGGTTCCATAGCACTTCATGCTTGGACCCCTCCTGCATTTGATTGGTCTTAATTGCAGGTTTGCAGAATTGCAAAAGTAAATGCTTCTCTTTGCTGTTTCACACCCTGAAGGGCAAGTAATCCACCAGTAACACAGTCTTAAGATCCCTTGCCGGGTAATTTAAATATGTGTGTCTGTCTGTATATTTTTGTGTTTGTGTGTGTAGGTACCTATGAGTTGTCATGCCAGCGCAACCCCCTTGTGGTAAACGTGACACACAGCCTGAGCTTGCCATTCTTCCAGACCGCATCCGTGCTGCTGAACTTCTCCACAGCCCATGTAGCAGTTTTGGGGGTCGCCCTGCGTACGTCCTGTAATTTCAGCGCCTTCGCCCTGACTGGGTGCGCTGAGGGTGGTCTTCTCCAGGCCTTTACATCACACACACACATACACGCAGGATATCACCCACCTAGAAACTCAGCTTTGGAACTGGAACTTATACAATCAAATGCACTTGATGTGTTGTGTGACATTATAACTACTGCCAGACAACCTCTGAATACATTATCTGTTTAGTTGATAAAAAATAGAGAACTGTTCCCCAAATGCAAGTCTTCATGTGTTTCCCTGTCCCAAATGACCTACATCTGCAACATTATTTTAAGCATTATAGATTAGATCATGAATTTACTTGGTGTGTTAGATTAGGGGATGCACTAACTAGAACTAGAGACCAGTGCTTTGGGGATTTTTCCAGAATTGAAATCTAACTATTTCAGTCCTTGCCATGTGTTGATCAGGTGTCTGCACAGACCTTGTGGCACGAACTCCTGCGGACTTGTTAAGGTGGACCATGCATCAGTCAATTGCACCCCTGGCCAAGACCCCACGCAGTGCTCCATCACCTGTCACCGTGGATACATGCTCCGGGGTGTGGGCCTTCGTGCACATCAGGCATGTGCATAGCTATAATGTTGATTGGATTTTTTGCTTTTTTGTGCATCATCGTAGGGGTCTCAGTGTTAATAAGACTGTGCCAATGCTGGTGAGCCATAATATCCCCTGTTTTTTGTTTGTTCCTGTCTGTCTTACCCCCTGTTCCTCAGAGAGATATAGAGCTGTACTGTACTAATGGTGCTTGGGATCGCGTGGTAAGCTGCAAGCCCGTTGACTGCGGCCTTCCCGATGAGTCACACATCTACTTTGCCACTTTCTCCTGCCTGTGGGGCACCACATTTGGAAAGCAGTGCACATTCACTTGCAAGGCCCCTGCCACATTGCAAGGTAAAGGCTCCTCATGCACTTCCCAGTAACAGCTGCGTTTGATCGTTGCCAACATGCTGTGTGTATGTGTGTTTGAGAGGAATTTTGTGTGTACTCACCATATATTTATGAATCCTCAAAATTCGCGTCTACTTTTGTCTACTGTTTGGCAAGCGATTTTAGTTCTACATTTGTGTATAGCTCAGACAGGTCTCCCGCTTGCTCGGGAGCGACGTATCTGCTCGGTGGCCACCTTCCAGGTGCTATTCCAGAGGCCCCCTTGCTTCTGGCTGTGTAAACAGGAAAGTGGGGCCGGACTGTCCATAGGAGGGCGGCACACAGGTGGAAAAGAGGAAATGGGGTGAGAACAAGCGCCTGTTTCAGCCCTGGCTTCGTACTGCAGCAGCCCCCAGACAGGCCCTCACTACGCGCAAATTCTGAACAGCCTGGCAATGAGCCCACTGTACCCATCCACGGTGGCGCGGGCGTCATTCAGACCCTCCTCACGCCCAGACCTAATAACTCAAACGCAGCATCTGACAACCTGGCCCAAGATCCACTTTCTGGCATGTTAACAGAAGAGGCTTTTAAGACACATTGCATCACTTTGCTCGTTGGTATACCCACTTTTCTGTTTGTTAGAGTTGGAGTTCATTCTCCTGGTGTGATATACGTAGGCGTTAGTGCTGTCAGTGTGCGTCCGGACTTTGAAAAGTACTTACGATTTAAGACCAGTTGCCTCAAGCAGTTAATGTGCTTGGACATTATCCGTCATTGTTCATGTTGCTAAATTTGACGGTGCCTACAAAGCTGGCATGTCGCTTTCTATGCCTTGTGAATTTTTTAATGAAGCCTTCACGAAACAGATTCCATATATTTTTATTGGCCAATAAAATTTCTTAAAAAAAGATATCTTTTATTATAGCACCTTTATATGACTTTGAGCACTATTCAAGCATGTGCACATGAGGTACACGTTAGCAAGAGGTTTGTTCATTAACTTTTATTAAAAAGGCTTGGGATTTCATGTCATATCGAGAAGTCTTGTTTCATTTTTTATTAATATTCTGTAGTTGTATTGTTAAGGTATGAGGGCGGCACGGTGGCGCAGTGGTTAGTGCTGCCACCTCACAGCGAGAAGGTCCTGGGTTCGAACCCCGGGGTCGACTGTGGGGTCTTTCTGTGTGGGGTTTGCATGCTCTCCCCATGTTCACGCAATTTTCCTCCGGTTTCCTCCCACAGTCCAAAGGCATGCAATATAGGTTAATTGGTGACTCTAAATTGGCCCTGTAAGGTGTGAAGTCAAAGTCAAAGTCAACTTTATTGTCATCTCTGCTATATACTGTACAGATACATAGAGAGACGAGACGACGTGGCTCCAGGTTATTTCCAGTGCAAACAAACAAAGAACAGTAGAACAGAGAATAAATAGGCAGTGGCACGACTAGGCACATGGAATAAACAATAAATAAGTAAAAATACTAAAATATACATTAAACAATATGAATGTGAATGAATGTGTGTGTGACTGTGTGAGTGTGTGTTGGGTTGTTCCCCGCCTTGCGCCCGTAAGTTCCCGGGATGGGCTCGGTCCCCCCGCGACCCCAGTTGGGATGAAGCGGTTGAGATAATGAATGAATGAATTGAGCTGTGTTGGATTTTGTTGCTTTTTTCCAATGTTGTTGATGTTTGGGACTCCAATTTTACGCCTCAGCTTTCTTTGTGTGTGTATAACAGTGTATCACAAGCATGCATTTTTCATGGAAGATTTGATGAATCGCTTTTCTTTCTTGTACATATCATTTTGACCAGGTGAGAGTGATATGCTGGTCTGCCTTGAAGATGGACTGTGGTCATTTCCTGAGGCTTACTGCAAGATTGAATGCCCGGATCCACCAGTCGTGGCCAACGCCAGGCTTTTAATGCCCCAGTGTGAAGGCAGCAGGCATAACGTGGGCACCGTGTGCCGATACAAATGCAACCCTGGTTATTATGTCACTGGGACTCTAAGCATGAAAGCAAGGAAGTGAGTACTTCTGAAGACGACTGCTCTGTTTGTGTATGCATTTGCACTGCTAAGACTGTTCTGGGTTTTTCACCTGCTGTGTAAAATGTTCTACTGTTTTGCCTTGATGGAGATAATATTATGTAATAAGATGGAGATTTGATAATGTACTTTTCTGAAGATCCCTCCAGTGGGGTAAAGCTTTTGTTTTGAGGGATGTGTTCACTGATGAGTCATATAACATGTGCTTGAGTTGTCTTTCCAGGTAAGTTAAACCACTAAGTGCCACTAAGCACCGTTTAGGAAGGTTAGAGGGGGTCAGAGTTTACACCTGCCTTTGTTTTATGGGTTATTAAACCAGCTGGTAAAATATCAGAATGCCTCTTAAGCACTTTTAATTGGCTATTCATGCAGCCAACGATAGCCAGAAGGTGTAATAAATGCTTTTGTTTATTAATACCTTTGACATGTTTGCTCTAAAAGATATTCTATTATGAGAGTAGAACATTGTGTTTACGACTGCCTCGAGTGAAGTGCTGAGTAAAAACCCTTCCAGACACCACCCTTGCTTCTGTTTGTTCCACCTCAACACATCTCTGCATGTCAGCATCTGATGGTTAATGAATAGCACCAAATGGTGTGTCGCTTGAATTCAAATTTGACCCATACTGTAGTGTTAGGGTTGTGTTGCATTATGCGTCACTGGTTAGGACAGAAACATCCTGAGCGGTCACAATGTTGTCAAAAGCAGGTAGTAAATTATAATCAACCACAAGATCGGACAACAGCTGTTACGTCCATTGTGTTGGTCTGAATGAGATTTCTTTATGAAAATAATTTATTTTAAAATGTTAAAATGGGAGAATTATTTTCAGAATGTGGGTGAATAGAGCCTCCAGGTAATTGATGGTAGTGTGTGGGTGTCTTTGTGTTTTTCAGGAGGTTTCTGAGGCTTGAGTGCTTGAAGGGAGGGATGTGGCAGGTGGGTGGTTGTTCCCCCGTCTCCTGCCCTGCTCTCTCTGCTGTGTTCGAAGGCATGTACACGTGCACCAACCACCGTGACTTTGAGAGTGTGTGCACTCTACACTGCCTTGATCCTGCTGAGAAGGTAAAGTCACAGGAATACTACTGATCATTTTCAAATGAAGAATAGAGCATTTGTATTGATTATGAAGCTAGCATTAACTCGCATAAAAATGATACCAGCATCACGCACGTGTAGGCACATAGGGGATAGGGGTGTTGAAGTTAATCACATTGATGATGCATCTCGCGATGTGGACATGGACGATTCTGCATTAATGCAGTGGCAGACCGTAATGGATTACATCAGGGGATTTCAACGGGTGGTTCACGACCCTCTGGTGGTCCGCTGCGGCAGTGCAGGCGGTGACATGCAGTTTAGTTTCACTACAGAAATCACTTTTTTAACATTATTTCATTTGATTTATTCATTTTATCTCCAGTTTTAAGAATCTTTATGAATAATTAATTCAATGCAAATATCTAAAAAATAATATAAAAACAATACTCCACCGAAACAACACACACAGACGCACAGTGGACAGCCGCAGACTACTGCTTAGTCTCAGTGGTGGCCCCTTGGGAGGAACCACTTGAAAATCCCTGGATTTTATCATAATGACATTGCTTTGTGATTTTCTGGCTTTGGTTTAAAAATTCTACTTAAAACGAACATCTCGGTAGTAACTACGGCTGCCCAATCTGTGATTCATGCCCAATCTGGGTGTAATGTGAAGTAATGTAGAAAAAGTAAGGGAAACATTGATTAGAAAACTTTTGACGCATGCTTCTAGCAGGACCTTTTGCAGTAAGCTAATTTATCATGGCATAAACAGCAGGTAAGGCCTCAAGTGTCTTATGAGTTTGGCTGTATTGTACCCAGTTAATTTGATACCACAGCACATCTCTCCATTTTCCACTAATGCTGTGCATTTAGTGTTCAATTCAGCAGATTGTACATGAATCTTTGATGCCTAAACAAGATGCCGCGGCCACATCCAGACGCCTTCCCGACCGCTCCGTCCAGACTATGCTTGTTTTTCGTTATTTATTCATTTTTAATACTCTCTAGTGTGCAAAAGTTGTCAGGGTTGGTTACCTATGACAGTAAAACACTACTGGAAATAGGAAATAAAATTTCGCTCATAATTTCGACCACGTTTGAGCCTGACCCATCCTGGCCGTCTGAGATACACTGACCCGCGGCGCAGAACAAAGAAGCGCCGGGGGAAACGTCGCGGTGTCCGCAACAGAATGAGAGAGCGAGCTCACCGCACACCACTACCGAGTATCCTGCTGGCTAATGATCAGTCACTGGATAACAAGTTGGACGAACTGCGAGTTACTTTCCAACGCGACATGAGGGTTTGTAACATTCTGTGCTTTACTGAAACATGGCTGACCCCCACCGTGCCGGACCGAGCTGTAACGCCGTCGAACTCATTCTCTGTGTTCTGCATAGACAGAACGGCAGAGTCCAACAAAGCTAAAGGTGGAGGAGTGTGTTTCATGATCAACAACAAGTGGTGCGATGCCCGGAGTGTTTCTGCTCTTTCCAGCCGCTGCTCGCCTTATCTAGAATATAAAGTGTCACCCTTCTTACCTGCCTCGCGAGTTCACTTCGGTCATCGCCATGGTGGTCTACATCCCACCCCACGCAGACACAGGACACAGCAGGGGACATTAATAAGGCAAATCTCAGACAAGTTATGCCAAAATTTTATCAACACGTTACATGTACGACAAGAGGAGCCAACATACTGGACCACTGTTACACGCCGTACAAGCAGGCTTATAAAGTCTCCTCTCAGCCAGCTTTCGGAAAATCCGACCATTCCGCCATTTTCCTCATACGGGAATATGAACAAAGCTTTCGTTGTGAGGCTCCGGTCATGAGTGCGGTGCAACGCTGGTCTGCCCAATCAGAGGCTACACTGCAGGACACGCTCGACGACATAGGCTGGGACACGTCCTGAGCCTGCGCAGACGACATCAACGAGTTTGCGGATGTGGCAGTTAGCTTCGTTAGCAAGCTTGCGAATGAAGTCATCCCAACGGAGAGAGTTAGAACCTTCCCTAACCAGAAGCCATGGGTGCACAGATCGATTCGGGCCGCTGTGAACGCCCGAACCACTGCTTACAACGCCGCTCTCATTACCGGTGATATGAGCGCTTACAAAGCGGCCTCTTATGACCTTCGCCGCTGGGTTCGAGTTTGCAAGCACAATTTCAGACAGCGAATCAAATCACAATTTCATCAGGGAGACACACGAAGCTTGTGGCATGGACTGTGCATGATAACGGACTACAAAGCTAAAGACACCGTGACGATCGGCGCCGAATGCATTTGCCAATGGGCTGAACTCATTCTATGCCTGCTTCGAGGTTAGCCAGGCGGCTATCGCTACCAGCAGCCCGGCGACTGAGGATGGTCATGAGCATCGCAGAGCACGACGTCCGCACGGCGTTGAGGAGGGTGTACACCAGGAAGGCGGCGGGTCCAGGCGGCATCTCTGGACGCCTGCTGCGCTGACCAGCTGTCAGGTGTGTTCACCACCATCTTCAACGAGTCTCTGGCGAAGTCCGTGGTCCCCACCTGCTTCAAAAAATCCACCATTGTCCCCGTGCCCAAGAACAACAAACCTTCATGCCTGAATGACTACAGCCCTGTTGCACTGACATCGGTAGTTATGAAGGTGTTTGAAAGACTGATCAAGCACATCATCTCCTCCTCCATCCCAAGCACCATGGACCCACTCCAGTTTGCCTACCGCTCTAACCGATCTACAGAGGATGCCATCTCCCACGTCCTGCACACCTCCCTCAGCCACGTGGACAAGAAACAGGGTAACTATGTGAGATTGCTGTTTATCGACTTCAGCTCAGCATTCAACACAATAGTGCCCTATAGACTGTTTTACAAGCTGAGAGACCTAGGACTCAACACCCGCTTGTGCACGTGGGTGCTGGACTTTCTCACAGGCAGATCTCAGGTGGTGCGGGCAGGCAGGTGTGTCTCCGACAGCATCACCACCAACACAGGAGCTCCTCAGGGGTGTGTACTCTCTCTGCTGTTGTACTCACTATACGCTTCGGACTGTGTGGCCACTCACAATTCCAACAACGTTGTCAGGCTTGTGGACGACACAGTGGTGCTGGGGTTAATCTCCAACAACAATGAGACGGCCTACATGGACGAGGTGGAGAACCTGGCACTCTGGTGTCAGGAAAACTGCCTCCAGCTGAACGTCAGCAAGACGAAGGAGCTGGTGGTGGACTTCAGCAAGAGACACCGTGACTACAGACCCCTCACCATCAACGGTGCTCCAGTGAAAAAGGTGTGTTCTTTCAAATACCTTGGTGTCTACATCACTGAGGACCTGACATGGGCCAATCATATCAATGTTCAAGTCAGGAGGGCAAAGCAGCGTCTGTATCACCTTAGACAGCTGAGGAGGTTTGGGGTTTCCCCTACCATTCTGAAAGCTCTCTATTCTGGTGCTGTGGAGAGCATCGTCACACAGAACATCTTGTCCTGGTACAGAAACTGCTGTGTTCAGGACCAGAAAGCCCTCCAGAGAGTGATCCGGGCAGCAGAGCGCTGCTGCACGTCACCTCTCCCTTCCCTGCAGGACATTTACACCAAGAGATGTAGGACCAGGGCAACTAGGCTTGTTAAAGACTCGGCTCACCCCGAAAATGGACTTTTTCATCTTCTGAAATCAGGCAGAAGGTTCCGCACCATCATGGCCAAAACAGAGAGACTCAGGAGGAGTTTCTATCCTCAGGCCATCCGTCTTCTAAACAAGGACATGCCTTTTTCTCTAAATGTCTAATTTGTCATTCCTCTCTGCCTCTTAATTCCATATTGTTATGATCATTATCCTTCTGCCATATTTCACTGTCCAAATATTACATGCTCCTTGTCTGTCTGCTAAAATGCTAGTGTATCATTTCACTTCACTGCTGTGTAGCTGCACTCGACACTTCTGTCTCTTCTGACTCGAAACTGTCTCATTGCACCTGATTTTTGTACTTAGGTTAAACTTATTGTAATATAAGAAATAGTTTATTTACCTTTATTCTATTCTCCTATTTCCTTATTTTAAGTTTAAGTTTGTATATTGTATCTTTTTATTTTAATTTTTTTAAATTCTTTGCCTAAACTGCACAGTCAAAAGAGCGGATCAGGATACATTTCACTGCATGTTGTACAATTTGCATGTGACAAATAAAGAATCTTGAACCTTGTTTGCACCGAAGCCATGTTGCTATTCACTACTTAGTGGTGAATGTACGCTTGAGGAAAGTACCGTCACTAAGCATTGCTCCCCAGGCGCTGCCAAAGCTGCTCCTTCACGTATGGGTCAAATGCAGAGGTCACATGTGCTGTGTTCACTCACTTAAGTCACATAAATATTCTATCACTCGGTTGTTGGTTTGGAAACCATGCTAAATTAACATGAAACTGTTTATTTCTTCCTGTAGTGGCTGCATAGTTAAGGGTATATGTACATCTCAGATTCCTTCTGCACAAATCCAACCAGTGACCGGGAGGCATTGCTTAAATATTTTGACAGACAAACTAGATGCATTTTAAATGTCCAACAGTCTAACAGTTAACATGAAATCAAATAAACAGTGCATTCTTTTACAGCTTTATTATCAAAGATCTTGTCTTGGTCATGTAAAAATGGTAGTTGATGAAATTTTTTGTCAGTTTTCATTACCAAAATTAAATTAAACACGTTAAAAGTTCATGGAGGAGACCAGGAGATCGCATTTCTTGTCAATAACTATGATCTTTTTTCCACTGTTTCTCTGGTCAAAGAAATTTTAACCCCCTGTTTTGGTCACAAGTAGGTGCCACCATTAGGGCTGCGATCCCGTGTCTTGACCTCAGTGGGTTGCCACCATTAAGGCTGTCATTTACTATTTTGACCACAGGACATTGTCTTCTTTAAGGAGAATTGTCCTATTACTTTTTGAGAGCATAACATTTAATTCAACAGCTTATAGTTTTGCAGCTATGTCAAGTATAATCATCTGAAACTTTCATGAAGTCTTTATCATTTCTCCTTTTTGACATTTTCACCTTTTTTTTTTATCTTTTTTCTACTTTTTCTCACACACCAGTTACACAGTTGTTCCAGAATTGCCCCTCTGGTTAGCCAGTGCTGTATCACAAGTAGGTCTGAATCAGTGCCTCATACAAAATATGTGTGGTTTTCATTAAGCTTATATTTTGAGAGTGAAATGATAAGGGGTGAAAAGACAGCAGAATGGCAAGCCAGAAAACATTGCAACAATCCATAAGCCTTATAAAGCACATTCATATTATACAGATGCATGTATGTGATATTACTTGTGCACTCTGTTTCAGCTGTGGAGCATGTCCCTGTTGCAGACTGTGGTCTTAGGTTAGCGTTGCAACTATTTGTGTTGGCTTCTTATGTGACAAATAAAGGACCAACGACGACCATAGATTTATTTCCTCCAAAAAAACATCTTATTTGCATTTTTTTGTTTTTTCCAAAAAGGATGTTATTAATTATGTGAAGGAAACGTATCCTTTGGGGTGCAGTTGATAGCGTAATGGTTAGGAAGTTAACCCTGTGATCGGAAGGTCAGCAGATAAAGTCCTGGACCAGTAAAAGGTGCCGCCGATGTACTCATGAGCAAGGTACCGTCCCCAAGCACTGCTGCCATGGCGCTGCCAAAAAGCTGCCCGCTGCTCCTTCACGGACGGTCAAATGCACAGGTCACATTCCGTTATGCTGTGCTGCGGTGTGTTCACAATGACAAATAGTCACTCACCTACGTAAACGTGTAAACAAATGCTGTTTAAGAATATTTGGGGCCCTCTACAGGCCGGTGCGCTGGACTACAGCCCCAGTGTAAGTCCTTGCTGAAGCCTGGCCGTGGCTATGCCTGTCTAATACCCCTTTTATTGCTCCTGTAGAGTTTCAAAGATTTATAGAATCCATGATAACCGTTACGTTGTTACGCTGTTGGCACATCACTTAATCCTCTTGTTTTTTTGTTTTTGTTTTTTTTTTACCAGAAATTATATTTATATAAGCTTAGATTCGGTTATTGTTTTATAACCTGTAACAGGAATTGTATTGAAGGCTCTGTTTGGTGTGGAGGGTTCAGTATCATTCTTGCAGTTTAGGTTAGTCAGTCACTTAATCACCTAATTGTTCTTTTCTTACTGTCCCTCTAGTACATAATTCGCTGCACCAAAGACGGTCGATGGACTGAAGACATCTCTAAGTGTAAAATGATGGAGGGAGCGTGCCCGGCCCCGCGTGAGCTCAATCAGGTGGAGTACACCTGTAATGAGGGCTATGGTGTGGGTGAGTGTTCAAACCGGGGCACATATTGATGCCACTCGTTGATTTATTTTGCAGAAATGATTTGTTCCTGCTAAGCTGATATACAAGTTACTGTCCAAAAATATCAATGTGTATATTGTTTATGAATGGATATATAATTTACTACAATTATATTTTCAAAATAACACTTTAGAGTTTCTCCTGTTTGCTGTCCTTTACTGATATTTTAACTGTAATTGTACCATATTCCTTGCTGTGTGATTTTCAATGCATTGCAAAAAGTCTTGCTGTTTGGTTTGGTAATGTTATGAAAGCTTCACATTCTGACTTGCCAAGCTGTCGAGTCATGGATGACCAAGACTGGCTCTGGTCACTTTTTTCCAGCTTGTTCACATGAATAAATTCAGCAGTTGCAAATGAAGACTTGAGCAAAGCTTGCTTTGTGTCACGGCAGGTGCAGTCTGCTACCCAACATGCGTCGTGGCCTTGAGTGACCCTGTGGTGCTTGCCAGTAACACCACGGCTGACGCTCTGAAACACTGGGTCCTCCCCACCAAAGTTCAGGTAATAATAAAGTTAATAAAGGAGTTTTTAACAGAACATTGGAAATGTTTTTTTTCTTTGAAGCATTATGTTTTTCTGCTCTTAAGTCACTGGTTTCTTATCGGAAGTTTAGATTAGTTTATGGAAACGGTAACAATTTTCCTAAATGAGAAACATGCAGCAAGAGGCAGTTTTCTTGGCAGGATGGCAGCATGCCAGGGATAGGTGGGTGAGGGGGATGCCAAAGCATGGGTTCACCTAAGGTCCCATACAGCTTAGAAGGAAATACCATGGGCAATTAGTCATCCCTGAGTGTGCTCCTCTAGACAAACCTCTACATAGACAACATCAATAGTGCATCAGGACCAATGCAGCCTCAACTTCAGACTTCCCCGTATAACACTGTCAACATACTGATTATTGCTAGTTAACGGGGCTGATATCTGATATTTGGAACCAATATGCAAAAAATAATGTAAAATAAACATATTAGTAACATTATAAAACTATGAAACTTCAGTTTGAAACTTAAATGTCTGAATATTTCAAATTGTGCAACAGCAGGTTATGGTGAAGAAGGCAAAGCTACTCGGCGTGTGACATATACCCAGTCAGAGACTGCTGTGGGCGGGACATTAAGGGAAGCAGCGAGTCAAGAACAAACGGCACAGAGAGGAGACGGGAGTGGAGCCACAGATGCGCACCTTGTAATTACTTAATATCGGTGATGGTCAAAATGAATCACCCTTAAAACTGACCCTCAAAGAAGAATACATTTATAAAGTGCTCAGTGTGCAATTCAACTTGAGCTCTCAAAATCTCAGGGAGTTTGAAAGATTGCAACATACTTTTTCCCTGACCGGACTTCCCTGACATCTGCCTTATGGTACGATGCCTTGAGGTCAGTTTGACTTTGGGCAGATGTGAATGAATATGATCTTAGGTTTGGGTGGCCGTAGTCAGTGTCAGAAACCCAAGGTGCCTCAGTCTAAATACTGTGGAGCTGAATTGATACCTTTAGTCATGTTATTGGCCCACCTATGTGATCTGTTGGCCCGGTTTGCCCCGTTTCATGCCGTAAAATGGCTGTTTTCTTGCAATTCCAATGTTAAAAGTTTGACCAGCATCTTATTTCCCCTTGTTTCTTGCATCTCTGTACCAATGTATAATGGCGGTGGTTTGAGGGAACTGTTTATACAGGAGACAGTAAAAATGCCACACACTTAGCGCCCAGTCTCTAAAAGTGTCAAGTTTTTTTTCTTCATTGTTTATAAGCATACTTCAGCACCCTTACGTAGTGTGCGCTTTTCCATGTACGCCGGCCAAACTCTTGCAGTTGGGTAAGTGTGATGGAGGAAAGGTCATGGTAGGAGGGAGATGAAGTGGAGATAAGGGACTGACTTCCAGGAACTCACTGGTCTGAGAACGGATCTGGTTTCCATGCAGGAACAAAACAAGCAATTTCATGTCAAATCAGTGAAATATCTGTCCAAACAAGACAGACAGGGAGACAGCCAGTGAATGAAGCCCATTGTTTCCTGTAAATTTCTCAGCTTAGTGTGTTGTGTGATTTTACATTTTTATATGAGCAGCTAGTACTTTTACCCTGTAGATGAGGGACACGTTGTTAGATGCAGATGATAGTGCTAATGATGCAACTGTGTAGTTAAAGTAGGATAATGTATGGTTATATGATAGCCTATAACAGTCATGATGTGCGAATAATGAATAATGTGTGTTTCTTTCAGAACATTGTGTGTACAGGAGCAATGAAGTGGCATCCAAACCCAGAACAGATCCACTGTATTCAGTCCTGTGAGGTGAGTATCTTCTTGAGATGGTTTGTGTTGAGTCAGAATGCAATGGCCTCCTCACTCCTTTACTGGAAGAAAACCTTCATCAACATCCGGAACAGTCTGTGATTGCAAGCGTCTGGTGCATGAACATCATTTTTGGCGGTTGCAAAGCGCCTCCTCCATTTTGCAGTGACGTTTATTGTAGAGTCGAGGTCATGTCAAGACCACCTTCTTGCTCTTCTTTTACTGGCCTGGTACGTTAAGTGTGCCATGGTGAGCTTGATGAACAGTGCTAAGACCTACATCTGCTCCATGTCAGTTTGAGAAGAATGAGAGCTCTGACGGAGTTCTACCAGCCGAGCATGGAGGTGGTCTCTTGTGCTGCTGGAGAGACCTGAGAATTCCATAATCGGCCATGAGCGATAAGGCCGGTGCTGATTGTTTTACTTTGGAGCGCCAGTAATTCGGTCAGTGGAAGTCCCTGGCCAAGAGAGAGAGAGAAACTGCCTCCTTTTTCTATTGCACACAACTTAGCCGTGATTTTGCAGGTCTGTGTGGCGGTTTTTCATTAAAAGGAAACCCCAAGCTGATTTCTGTAAACCATTATGGAATTTTCCTAACGTGCTATAAGCATAATAATTAGGCAGTATAACTAGTTTTGCCAGCTGCTGAGAGACTGCATCCAGTTAAGTTTACTGGAGCAAAAGCTGGGAGTAAAATAGTGCTGCGAGTGTTCGTAGAAAGCAGTGATAAATCGTACATGATGGGAGTAGAACTGGCAGTAAACACTTACTTTTAACAGAACTATTTTGGTCACGGCAGTGGATTAATTACGTTGCACGTTACTGTAGACTGCTCGCTTCTTAGCCAAGGAATTCCCACGTCAATCCCGTGCGGGGAGGCTTCTCTGACGCTCTGCCTGCGGCCACTGAGGCATGTGCCACGTCCGTCCTTTGGCTTGCTGACTGAACCGACTTCAACTGAAAGTATTACGGTGAAATGTGGTTTATATATGAGCATAAAACATACAGCTCGACCCTGACTTCCTCTGTCTTTCAACCCACGATTCACGGAATCCTGTTTGTTGTCTTCCAAAGCACTAACTCTTCAAAGGCTGCTGACAGGCTCTGTGCTGAAATGCCAAGGTAAACGTATGATCTGATTGGTGAGTGCACAGGCCCATAAGGTGGGGGGAATTCAAAGGAAGTTCTGGAACTGATGGTCATATTAAATCAGTCACTACAAAGTGCAAATGGCCTTTAAATGCTGAAATGAGACTAGCATACCTGCCTGCAGCGAAGGACAAAACAAGTCAGTGTCTAATGCCTATTAACACTTTTAAATCTGTGAAACCAAGTAATTTAATCAGTCACATGAGAGCATAAATATGGACTGTGTTACATGAAGAAAGGTTTTAAAAGTTCTGGCTGTCACATTCCTTTGCTGGCATAGATGTCAGTACTACTTATCCATGGAGTGAAAGCCTTGTGAGGAGTTTGGTATTTTAGAAAATCAAAGTTGCAGAGGTGGACGGATTTGCCCGAGTAGGCCATGGTTTTTCCACTGGATTCAGATTTGCCAGAAACACCTTTATGAGCCCGTTCTCCATCGAAAGGAAACTGTAGTAAATGTCAGTAAATAAATGGTAAACATAACTAGAATTCCTGCAGCTGTTGATTTTGACACTGTGAGGGTCGATCACTTCAGACTTATAAACAGGATCATTTTTTGTCTCTTGAATGTATGAAATATATAAAAAATATATATTAAAAAAATGATATTTTCTAGTAAGTTTTGAATGTTGAATGTCAGGACCAAGGCTGCAGTTCCTTCATTTGGTAACTGTTGTGTGACTTTCCTACCATTACAGTAAATGACACCAAGATGCTATCAGTAATCTGACTGCTTCGTAATCTGACAATACTGAGAATTCTCCTCACAGCAAGAAAATCAGATTAGGTTACATCCTGTAGGCGACATATAGGATCAAACTTGTTACGCATGTGTGGCATGACGTCGCTACATGTAGTAACTCATTACAAAGCAAAAGAAGAGGAAGATTCAGAGAAGTGTTTTTATAGTTGTACCATTTGCGTTAGGGTTAGGAAGAGGGAACCCTAACCCTGACCCTACCATTTTTGTTGTTAAAAAAATGCAGGAAAAATCATACCCAGTTTGTAATATTATTGTAAAGTAGAGAGGTTTTATTTAGTATTCATTCTATTTTAATGCTGTCTGGCATTAACTAAGGAACATATCATCTCAGAAGAGATGTCATAATACTAAAAATATTCCACCTACCTCTTCAGGCCCCTCGTAGTTCTTTTCTTTTTGCATGTTGCTAGGCAAAAAACAGTTTTTAACTGTTTAACTGGATGCTTCATGACAGCGTTATAAATTACCAGCAAAGCATGTGTATGCGAATGCACTGCACCAGAGCTTATCCAGATGCTGCCTGGCGTAATAGGGTGATGATAACTTAAGGGGTCAGTTTGGGATATTCCTTTTTTTTTAATTTTTTACCCGAGTCCGTGTTTTGGTTGGGAACCCGCAGACTCAGTCATAGGTGAAGGACTAGCCTAAAGCCCTGCTGTAAATCATCGGTTTCAAGTAGATTTTTCCTCCCCTCTTTCAGTGTTCACATATTCAGTTTGAATAAAGGATTTCACTAACTGAAACTTGATGCCGCAGTTCTTGAAGAACCTTCAGGATTCATGCTGTTAAAATAAGACACTGTAACCCACTGAAATGAATTTTAAAACAAAAATAAAACGTCTCATGAAACGGCATATGGTGAAAGAATGTTGGAAGGAACATTAATGTGTGATTCATTTATAAAGGCCGTTAATAGTTTGATGTGATAGAATAAAACAAGCAACTGTCCCATAGACCAGCCACTTAACCATTCCTGCATGACATTTAAATCATTTCTCACAGCAACATAACAAGAACGACTGACACTTAAACTAGCCACCAGCATTTGCTTCAATGAGGCAGAAAAGAGTCTGGACCTGAAATGAGTGTGAGGGTCTCACTTTTGTAGGAGTTTATGGTATAAAAACTTGGAAATTGCTGCTCATGCCTGTCACAAATTTTACTGTTCTTTTACTGATTTTATTTAGTTATTTATTTATTTATTTAAAAACAGTTTACATCAGAAGTGAAATGGAGGAGAACATAATTAGCAGATCTCTAGGGAGTCCCAATCAAGAGACGCAAACTTCAGTGATGCCAGCACTAACAATGAGCCGCAAAACATTAGTGGTTAATGTTGCCATGGCATTTATTTTGTGACTGCGTTTTTGCATCTAGCATTAGACATGCTTGGTCAGTTGGCTAGCTACGCGTGTTCTCCTCCCCACCTCAGTGCGGTCAATGGGGATTTCATTTCTCTCAACGCCACATGCAGAGTCAAGACACCTTGATTGTTTTGGACGACCAGTGGGACGGGAGGGGCTTGTTGAGCGTCATTTCCTTCTTGCTCGGGCTGCGATCCGTAACAGTACGTGTTCAGCTTAGAAATAGTTGCTAGGGGTTAACTGTGTTTTTAGAAAATATGCATTTGACTAAGAGATGGTGTCACATTTAATATGCTCGAAATCAGCTCAAGTTTTTACAAGGCCAGAATGCCAACAGGTTGTGCTCTTTCTTCTTTTCTTTTTTTTAACAACTGGACACATTTTTAAATCACACAATTTTCTAAAGAAATTGAGCCAAAATTAGTACTGAGCCATAAGAGAACCTAA
Organism: Distichodus sexfasciatus; assembly: GCA_032718565.1. NCBI lineage: Eukaryota > Metazoa > Chordata > Actinopteri > Characiformes > Distichodontidae > Distichodus > Distichodus sexfasciatus. The sequence continues at coordinate 216,870 of JAVGVS010000138.1, forward strand.
GGGACAGATTTTTAGGCAATATACTCACATACCAGAACAGACTAAGCACAACTACCACATTTAGTTTTGAAATGTCTAGCTACACACGTAGAAAACATCAGTAAAAGGTTTGGGGAGTAGATCTAGTTTAGACAAGACACCCTCCATTTTTTAACGTGTAAAATCCGTGTGGTCTGTAAACTCCTCCTCCTCTGGAATCCCCATGGAGGCGCATTTTTCAAGTAGAAACCTTCAGGGAATGACGCATCAAGTGGAGCAACGCACTCCTCTCGCTCTCTCTCCTGCTGAGAATAGGGTGTAAAATGAGGAGTTGAAAATGTTGAAATTGTTGAATTGTTGAAAATATGTCAAGAAGCAAAGCGATGGGAGAGAGCGAGGGAGAGAGAGAAGTGTGTATGATTCCAAATTGTTGATACAGTTTTGGCAGGAATGATTTATCCACAACTGAACAGATGATTTGGCCACTTTCTGGATATGCAGATTTACTGCACCCCATTTACTCCCCATTTACTGCTACGTTCAATTAAGCCACTGCTTTTGTTTCAATCTCAACAAGTTTCATCCTCAAACATGTTGATTTTTGTGACAAACCCTTGCAGCTACTACACCTGCTGCTATTTTAAACCTTGTTTCTAACACCTGTCGAACCTCTTCATTATGATGTTCCTCAAATGTTCATCATAGTTTACTTATTTGATGTGATTTAACATATAAAGAAAAATGATCAGATTGAAACATCACTGTTCAGTGTTTACTTCTGTTTGAGTTTTATCACAGTTGTAAGGGATATCTACTACTCATGGGGGACTTTTGTACACAGAGTGATCATGTGGCTAAACTCGCTTTGAACAAGAATATACTTCTGCCATATCTTCATATTTCACTGCAAATCACTTGACCAAGAAGTCACTTTCAGCTGTTGGCTAATGGCAAAAGGTTTCTACAGAACAATGAAAAATGAGATTTGATTATGACTTGGCTTTTAAGGACAGGGCAGGGAAAACATTTTGGATTAAGTGTACTTTAGGAGGGGTGAGATTCTGCAGAAATCTCCCCAGCAGCTGTCTCTTTGTCGGACAGTGGTTTCAGGTATAACCTGAACCCTTTGAAATAACTCCACATGTTCGAGGAAAGCCAAAAGTATCCTTGGCAGACTCTGTTCTTGTTTTCTTATGTTTGGCACTACCGACCCTAAGGTTAAGTTGAAAAAGTTAAAGGCTGTCATTATGACGCATTTGAGGTAACTCAAATTTGATAATTGTACACCATTCCAAAAAGTTGGGCCAAAGTCCCAAAAGTATTGCAAAATGCCTTACAATAGTGTGTTTTCTCATGCACCAGTGTAAACATACTTAACGGAGACAGCTAGGTAGGGGGGCTAAGAGATGTCTAGACCCACCACCACTCCTGTGTTTCCGTGCAGAATTCAGACAAATCAATAAGAAAGTGGGACACACCAGGCGTTCATTTAATTAAGTGAGAGATAACTTGTGATCTTTCACTATGTTGGTGCTGAAATCTGTGTAGCGCACTGGGGCATTTTCAGATCCAATGTGTGGTTTTTCAAATCTGATTTTCTAATATAGTTATACCTTTAATGCTAAAAATAGTTTGGCAATAGAATATTTGAATATTTTAATTTATGCATGTATGCAAATGTTTTTTGAAAAATGATGCACTTGACAAGCAGCTGGAAAATGATCTGTTATTGCTGGTGACTTAAAAATGACGGAACTTTCAAGTTGTTCGCTCCTCCTTTAAGCCCTTTGGAGGAGACGGCTGGTGTGACACCATCAACAACCGAGCCTACTGCCAGTATGATGGAGGAGATTGCTGTCCATCCACGCTTTCCACTAGAAAGGTAAAATTTACCCATTTTTCTCACTAATGCAAGCTGCCCCTTGATATTTGTTCTTATTCCACCATAAATCTACATATAACATTCTGCTCCAGCTCATCCTGTAAGACTTGCTTCATGATGAGGGAGACGGGCTCGCTTTGATTCTGGGTCAGGCTGGTTTAAATAAAGCACAGGTAACAAGACACAGGTGAAAACAATACTGACATGGGAGCGATCTAAACAGGAAGTGGACTACTAGGAAGGGGACACAAAGATTCAAGATTCAAGATTCAAGATTCTTTATTTGTCACGTGCAAGTTATACAGGTACAACGAGCAGTGAAACCTGAAGTGCACCTGAGTAAACCAGAAAAGAGGAGAAAGCTAAACGGGGAGTGAGCTACTAGGTAGGGGATATGGAGTGCACACCACGTGAGAAATCAAACCATGAAGTGACAAACCCAGAATACTACCCCAGACTTAGTACTCCGGGGACCGAGGGCGTGTTCCGGCCAGTGAGGGCGACGCAGCCATGACAACTGTACATTTTTTTCTCCTTAAGCCCACCACCACCACCCCCCCCCCGCGGAGGACAACTTTATTTTTAATAACAAGTTTCATTTGCCAACAATACCAAATGACGCAACAATTAGAATATACATGCACAGTCCACTCCAATCGAACATCCACATTGGGGGGTGAAAAGAGAGAGAGGGGGAAAAAGGGACGAGCAAGTGTCATGGGTGTGGTTGCGGTGAGGAAGAAGGAAGGGGATGAGGACACTGTTGCAGGCAGAGTGAGAGGGTTTATTGAGGGCAGGTGAACACAAAAGGTAAAAACAAGTCCAAAAGCACATAAAAACTCAACACAAAGTAACAAAAGAAAGGTGAGGCCCGTGCTCCCAGTCGTAGATGTTAGGTAATGGAGGAGCGCCTTCCCGAGTAACCGGAACAAGCGAGGTCCTTACGCTTGAAGACTCAGGAGGTGAGCTGACAATGGCCCAGACTCAGTAGCCTCCAAGGCAGTCTGGCCAGCCAGGGAAAACATACTGGGAGTCACGAGCCTGGGGAGAAAACACGGGAGAGAGGAGTGAGGGTGAGGAGACAAAAAGGGCAGATCAAAAGAAGACACAAACCAAACCAAAAGCAGAAGGGTCCAATGTCCAAATAAAAGGGCAGAACAGGAAATCTAAATGATCACGACACAAACAACCACACACGTCATAAGGGAGACAGACTCCGAGACACATGGGCTAAACTGACTTAAATAAGGCCACAGAACTCAACAAACGAGTGCTTGCACCAATCCCAGACTCAAGGCAGAACGAGACACAGCTGAACTCAATGATAAGCGCGGGGGTGTTCTACACAGATACTAACCTACTAGGTAGGGAACCCGCAGTGCAAACAACATACCAGGAAATAGGGTGCGCTCTAAACAGAGAGTGAACTACTCAGAAGGGCACGAAGTGCAGACACAGAACCCAGAAGTGAGGAGCAAGCTAACACAGAAGGCTAAGGCTAACCCGAGGAAACATGAAGGGCAAACACCACAGAAACAACTCCCAAAAGTGAACCCAGAGAGCCAGAGAACCAAAACCGATACTTATCTGGGGTCACCGGTAGCACAGTCCCGTCCAAGTTGGGCGGCAAGAAAGAAAAAAAACTAACTGACCACAAACAAAAAGACAAACAAAACAAAGTGATACAAAACAAAACCAATAAATAAATAAATGGGGGACGGGCAGTGAGCATGTGACTGGCACACAGAACTGACCAGCTGAAGAAGGTTTTATGAGGCCCAGGCCAGGTGTCAGTGGTCATTGGCAGCCGTAAACCAGAGCCTTTTAACGAGCGGGTGCTGAGAAAGTGAAATAAACCTTTGAAGGGAAGCCTTCTGCAACTCTGGATCCTGCCACTTGTGTGTTTACACTGGCCTTACCAAAGTCATGGGCTCCCCTGTGGATGTGTTGATGGGGGCAGATTGGTTTAAGAGCATCTAGAGATAACCCCAGCAGCGAGTGCTAACAGCTAGGACGACCAGCATAAGGCTCACATGACGATCTACACATGTCCAGTAATGCATGCTTAGTGTCCAGCAAGGTTTCGATTGACTGACCAGAGCAACAATCCCAGAGCGTTTAACATGGTGCAGGGGTTGCTACTGTTTTACAAAAGTCTTCTTACTTTAAACTATGTTTAGACTCACTTGCATCTATTTTTTTTATTTATTTTTAAATTGCGTCTTTATAATTCAGCCTTTCAAAGAAACGGCATAAGTTGCTTTTTATTTGCTGTATTGAACAACCTGCCACTTGGGCAAAAGAAAGTCCTCAGCAATTGTACACTGTGAACAACAGGTGAATACTGGCATTAGAGGCTCTGGTCATGACATATGTTTACTTTGCTGCATTAGATGCCTGCTGTGTAGGGAGACTGAGCTTATTTTGCGACCCACGGTGATGACATACTTCCTGGACGGAGCTGCTCAGTGTTGCAGGGGATTCTTGGCATGTGTTTATCTGCCTAAATCTTCATGTCTTTTCATAAAAAAGGCAGTCGTTTTCTCCCTCTGTGTTAAACTCACTACTTTCACTATTCAATAACATTCCTGCTTTGATCTACAACTTATTTTTTTAAATCTCTTTTTAAAGGTCCAACTTAGTAGTAAATTCAACCTTCAGTTGCATAAAAGTCTGGAGGTCAAACCTTTCCTTGTCAAACAAACGTGCTACTGGATGGTGGTAATTTTTGCTTTGTCTTGTACAAGTGTTCACAGCTTCAGTTAGCACTGTTGATCAAAAAAGCATTGAGCTTGTTACTAGTCCCATCACAGTCTGTGAGGTTATACCTGCTTTTTTGATCAACAGTGCTAACTGAAGCTGTGAACACTTGTTAATGTTAAGCTTAATGACTTTCTGTAAGTAGGGGTTATAAGTTGGGTTTCATTTTAATGGAAAGCTCAATTCTTACTTAACTATGTCTAAAATCTTTTTTACATTGTACCTTTAGAAATCCACATGCTTTTATTATTGATAGATAACACACTAGAGCACTGCCAAAGTCTTTCTCAACAGACTTATCCTTTAGCCACGTTTTGCCCTTTTTCAGTGTTTCGTGTGTGGCTTGAAAGCTGAAAGAGCCATAAAGCATATCAAATATCCACAGCAGTTTGGAACGTGGGAGCTAACCCCAGCTTGTCTGTCTGACGGACAGGTCATCCAGTTTGGGGTGGACTGCGATCTTGATGAATGCACCTGCCGCGATCCTGAAGCTGTGGAGAACAAGGGCCGAGCCAAGCAGGCCGAGCCAGGAGATCCATGAGTGATGGAGAGACACAGAGTGTGCAGACAGATCCAGCGCTGGCTTCAAAAGAAAAATGGCACACGAGAAGCTGCTTTATTTCTCCCCCTTTTCTTCTGAAGGGGGACGCAGTAATGAAAAGCAGCAACTGAAGCAGCAGAAACACCGCTGCCTATTCGAGTACTCACCCATAAAATATCCACTAATATATTTTCAGAATCTCTAACATGGATGTAGATGTAGATATGACATATTTTAACTGTTTATCACAAGCATTTATATTCAACATGAAACCCAAAAAGTCTTCTCTCACCTTACAGTATATACATATATATCTTCTGCCACATGCTCTGTTAATAATGTTTTCAGCCAGCAGAAGGACATGATCTGTACCATATAAGAGGTGCATACTCTACAGAAAATGCATGGATACTTTGAAAAAAAAAATCTTTATGCAAATACATTACAAGTTTTGTGCCATTCTGTCTGTCTGTTACTGTATCGTTTTACTGGCATATCAATAGAATGAACACAAACTTCATTAAAACACATTATTTTTACTTTGTTCTGAGTGATTTTAAATCAGTATTTCCATCAGCTATTTTATTGGAACTTTATTTTATAACCCAAAATCATGGTGGACATTTTTAGCAGATCACACATCTCTCCTGTAATCAATTCCAAGACACACTTTGGCCCCCTTTTACTGGGAATAACAAATTATAAGAAACATTAACAAGACAGTTTACTGTAAACAATTTTGGAGCATTCCTTATTGTTCCCCCATAGACTGGCTACTTAAAAAACTGTACACTTTCAGTACATTAGTTATATCAATACTACATTCAGTGCAGGAATTTCAGTCTACAAATCTAGCAGTTTACATTTATATTTGCTACTGACGTCTTGTTAATTTAATATTATTTTCCCTCCATAATCTATATGTACTACAGACAGACATACATTTTTATTAGCACAACAATAATTTATAGACAGTTTATCTTGTTAAAAATTAAGCTTCCTACCTACATAAGCCAGCGTGTGTTGTAATCACACACCACTATATCTAAATGCCTTTATAACTGTACATATTCAGCTGTGATTTAGAAACTTAGCGTATGTTACTAGCAAATAGAGCAAGTTCAAAAAAGACTCGACTGCTTTGCCGGGAAACCAGACGCTGTATGATGGGGCTGTTCCAGATTCTGAAGTTGCCTGACAGAACACTTTGCCTCAAATCAGCCCAACGATGCAGTTTTCCCAAAGTCAAATTCACTTAAGATTCCTTGTTCACCGAGTCTGGTGGATCAAACGGACAGATCTGGAGTTTGGACATGGCTCCTGGAGCTCTGCACTGGGGCTACAAGGCTACCGTGGCTAACAAGTAATGACAGAATTGCATGAGAGCCAATGTCACAGTGCAAATTGTCAGCCAAACGTTTCAGTAAACATGGTTTAAAGATGTAGTCATTTTTATCCTAACCAGAGCAATTTTTTAACCATGAATAGGCCATAAATTTTACTGTCAATAAAAACAACAGTCAAGCACTAATTACACGATGCTGGTTGCACAGAGATTAAATCCAGTGTGCTTTACAATAAATTACACATACCGCAAGGCTAACTGTGGATAACTGTAGCAGAAAAACAAGAAAAGGGTATTAGTAAGTGGAATACAAAAAGTTAAGCCATAAAACAATGAAAGAAAAACAGCAGAATAGATTCGCCGTTTGTTAGCACGTTCCACTCAGCCTTGTAGCTCTAGTGCAGAACTACAAAAGAACAAGGTACTTCACATTATATACAAGGTAGCAGTTGATCAACCAACAACTTATGTAGTGATATATTAAAAAGATTCAGCAAAAGAAACCTTTAACACAGAAAGGGTAATGCAGAGTTCTAGAGTGGAGTCCTAAAGATCAGAGGTGGATGCTCCTGACGTGGACTCCGTGGACCACAAAAATAATCCATTATGTCCAGATGACATTCAGAGATCTTTAGCTTCTCCATAGTCATTGTACATTACAGGCAGCATTTGCTCATCACAGGCCTTGCGCAAGTCTTGGCCGAGGTCCACCCAGTTGAGACCAAACGCTTTGGTGTCCGTGTAGCGGCAGGACATGTATTTAAGAGAGGCTCTGCGCAGGCCAATCTTGGGCTCTTGAAGAAGCCCCCGACACCAGCCACTCAGGTCATCAAGCTGAGACAGAATCAGGCCTGCTTTCCTATGGATAAGAAACAGAAGTAACTTAACCACAATCCTGATAATAACAAGAAAAAATACAGCCACAAGCGCAACAAGTGGGGTCCGAGCAATAAGCACAAAAAGCAGCACAAAAGGCTCAGCACTGATCATCAGTAGTGTCTGTGTCATAGTTTATGCTGTAGGATAAAACCACAGAACTACATTAATCAAATCAAGACACAAGAAGTCAGAAGGTAGGCCAATGAAGTGAAATGGAAAAAGGAAAAATAAGTCACAACTTCAATAAGTCGTGTTTACAAAGAAACTAACCTCTAATAGGGTTCATATAAGAATTGGCTCATTTTCTATAATGTCATGTAAATTATAAAAGCTGTTATGACATCATGTACATTTATGTAGCGTTTTAGCACCCTTAGAGCTCAAAATGCATTTTCCTTAGCTATAGTGCTAATTATATATGCTAGGATTCTGCGACTTAAGGTTCAAGCTGCACAATCCATTTTGTAGAGAAAAATAATAATAATTATAATAATAAAGAAGAAAGAACAATTACAAGACGTGCTTGGACCCCCAATCTTTCTGTCTCATTTTCTGTCCTTTTATAAACATAAAGGGCATCAAACTAGTGGAACTGCCAGACGGTGATCAACACACAGATTTACCAGAAACCTCTTAAATTAAAAAATCTATACTAAATATGAAATGCAGTAAATGGTTGGAACACACTCTTCTCTCCTTTAGTGGTGAACTTCAAGTTCTTAACGGTTAACACTGTGCATAAATCACACCCAACCCATTGTTTTATACTGTTTTAAATTTATGGCCCAAACTCAACCTCCCCACTCCCACAACACAGACAACTGAGAGGAGATGGAGACCAAACACGCAAGTGAAGGTGGCTGGGGTTAAAACTTGCTGCTGTAGCTGGTGAGTTTTCGCAGAGGGCATTCGGGGGTAAGGTGGCTGTGAAAAGGGCAGATCCCACTAGAAAGACGAGGACCAACAAGCTTTCTGGGTACGCTCAGGAAAAAGAGATTTTAAGAACAAGGAAATTCCTTTTGCTATCACGATGAGTTTTGTGTGCCTGTTTCTAATAGAGGCTCACTGTCCAGGCAGATTCATGTGACATCCTAATAGTAACCTACTTGTATGCTTTCATCTTCTGAGGCTGAACAGAACTGCAGTCCAAAAAAATTCATCATTTACTTTGGCTACCTACTCAGAATATTATGGAATTTTAATGGATATCAGAAATCGCTACCACATTATATGATACATATCCCTGTCTGGTGCAGAGCTGTTGTCATTATTTCATTCTTCTGAATGTATTTATGCTTCTAATATCATGCCACATTTCAGTGGTTGTAGGAATTTGTATGTTTATTTGCTTAAAGCAAAAAAAACCTGTGGTTTGTGATGCTTTAATTTTTCAAGAAAGTATGTTTTACTCTCCAAATAGCAGCAGTTGTCACCATAAATCCCAGCATGTATGGAAGTGGAAAATGGCCTCTCATTTCCAAGGTACATTTTCAATCTCTTGTATTCTGCCAGGTTTCCCTTTCCTCTTTCTCCTTCCTTCTCTCTCTTTCTTATATCCTCCAGAATGGGAGACGGTCATTGGCTGTTCTCCACCGACACCCACAGTCTTAAAACACAGTCTGACCCCAACACATCAATGTCAGACCTACAGCGTGGCACTATTTTCCCCCTCATTGCCAAACACAATGAACTGATGCCATCTCCTCCTGCAGTACTCCAACCATAACATATTTATCGAGACATTGTGAGGAATTCCTCCATCCCAACTGCCGTCCCAGTTAGAACTCCTGGAAGCCTGTGAGAGCAAATCAGTTTGATGGCAATGACAAGGAGGACACTCTGAACGATGCTTTGCGTTGGAAACCACGTTATGTAAAAAAATGAACACTCATATATAGAGGCGTTAATGTGGGCGACGGTGCTGCAGTTCTTCACCACCTGAAAGAAGAGAGCTTCACTGGCTTGTGGTGGTGTAGAACAGGTCTTTCTTGTTACGAGTCCTCTGCCTGCAGTCTTTAGAGTTCTTATTGACCAGATTCAGGGCAGCGTGATTGAGCAGTATTATTACTTAGTCTTATTCTGATTAACTAATGAAAATTACAGGTAAACAGCCCCAATGTTGCCTGTAATAGAAAGCTCCAGGTTAAATGGAAAACTTCAAAACCTAGAAGCCTGGCATCTCTGAGGCTGACGTCTGTATCAAATCATCTACTTAAAGAAATGCTTACTCTTTTTGTAACAAAATGTCTCAAAGGCACAGGAATTTTCACAGGCTAATAACATTCTCTGTTAATATTCTCTGGCACTGTTCTGGCACAAGGTCTTCTCCAAGTCCCAAAATGTCAAACAAAATGCATTAGTGTATTCAGCTCCACTAAGTCATAGTAGTCACCTCTGGCATAAAGCATGCTGGAAATGAAACAGTGATAATCTTATATCAGGGCTTTTGGTTGACATCATCAAACCTTATTTTTGTAATAATCCAAAATAAGGTGAGTGCTTTTCTCATAATCTAATGCATGTTTTAACCAACTCCATGAGAGCCAAGTGATTACTGAGGCAAACTGTTCCAACGTGGAGATGATTAAAAATAACCTTTTAATTTGCGCTAAAGCTACAGGTCTCCATGTCCTAAAGCTCCTAATTGAATTCACCTGCCTCTACTGTGCATCTCCATGGAAATGCGTGTTTTATGTCAACACATGACTGTGTTTATAAAACATCAGCTACAATTAGAAAATTGTAGACCGGAGATCATATTTTCTTTTGGAGGGTATCTGAGGTCTCCCACCCTGTTTTGTTGTTAGTCTTAAGTCGTAGAGGTCACAATAAAATGTGGAGTAAACAGTTTGAACACATTCAATGTGAACTTAATTTACACAAACAACTTATCTGCAAGTTCGTCTTCGGAATCTGTAATAGAATAAGTTTTCTTTACAACATAATTAAATCAGCAAATAAAGATTTGTGGAAAAACAGGTGTCAGGACTTCACAAACAGCCAAAACTGCATCAGCTGTCAAGTTTCACTGCCATGGGAAGAAATAAAACAATAAATGCTCACGACATGTTGTCTTCCTCCTGACTTCATAGAAAACCAGTTAGTGTGGTTGTGTGCATGATTGTTTATATTTTATTATCCAGACAGTACTGAGAACAGGGTAATGGGGAGCAAGGAAGAGGGGAAGACATGGGGAAGAAGCGACGGAGAAACAGAGGTCAAACCTGGGCCCCAGCTCATCCTCACAGCGCCAAGTAAACTCTCCGAAACTCTCATAGCGCTGGTTGTAGTGGTAGAGGACGCGGTGCAGGGTGGGGGAGCCCACGTCCATCAGCGTGTTGTAAGCCGTCTGCTGCTCCTTACCGCTCGTGTAGCCATTGAATAGGTTGTAGATTTTGTCGGCTATTTCTGAAGGAACAAACAAGATTACAGATTAGTTCAGCTAAACTGATTCATTTTCTAGCAAAGTTCAGGCCTTTTTTTACAATCAAAGTTTACCCTGTGCTTTGACGTCATCAACTGCAGGACAGGGAGTTTTGATGGTGACCTCGCTGGGGCTGGAGCGCCTGCCTGTGTTATCCACAGACCAGAGTCTGAACCTGCAAGAAAGACACAGGCTGGTTCCTCACTGACAGTGAAGCAAGACATCTCTTAGCACATACAAGTGACGTGATGATTTAATGGTATAGAGGTGTGCTCCATTACTGCTCTCATGATTCAATACCATATCACGATGCCTCACGATGCATACTTCACATTGCACGCAGACAAGGCAGCCGTAGCTACTACTGGGATGTTCTTTTAAACTTGAATTTTTATGCCGTAACCAGAAAATCACCAAGCAACGTCATTATGATGTAATTCAGGGTTTTCAGCTGCTTCTGTCCCAGGGACCACAGACTAAGAAGCTGAGTGTGTGGGGGAGTATTTTTTTTCTATTGTTTACATGTTTGCATTAAATTCATTATTCATAAAGATGCCCAAATTATCTAGAAAAAATGAATGAAATGAAATGTCACGAAACATCTGCAGTATTGCCGCGGACCACTGGGGGCAGCAAACCGCTGGTTGAAACCCCCTGATATAACCAATTGTGGTCTGCCACTGCATCATTCCACACCCCTAAATGATAACTTCAATGGGATTTCTTGATGTAACTTTACCTAATTTAAGATGGGGCAGTTGGTAGTGTAACGGTTAAGGAGTTCGCCCTGTGATCGGAAGGTCGCCAGTTTGAATCCTGGACTGGTAAATGTACCACTGAGGTACTCATGTGCAAGACACCGTTCCCAAGCACTGCCCAGGTCAGCTGCCCACTGCTCCTTCACGGACGGGTTAAATGCAGGTCTCATTTCAATGTGGTGCAGTGTGTGCCGTGACGTGATGTGTTCACAATGACAAATACTCAGTTCCACAGTGATTAAAGTCTAGTCTAGTCTAAGGTTAAGCACCAGCCAATTTACTACATTGTTAAAACAAACAAGGTGTTGGTGATTAAACCATATCCATTACATCTAAACAGAAAGATGTATGGACACTAGGTATATTTGGACAGAACAAACCGAGACTGTTAAATAGTTCAACTGTCCAAGCATGTAGTAATAGTCGCCAAGTGTCCCAACCCCACAGAGTTAAGATAAATGGCTGAAACACCACTGACCAAATCAGCTTGTGGATTAATTTGACAGAAGATCAGACACTGGACATCAGACATAAAGAGATCAGTGTTAAAGGAGGAAATACAGCAGATTGTAAACAGAAAGTTGAATTACATCTCCATCTAGTGGACTGCAACATAAACAACTACCATCTGCAAGCATGGGGCTATTCACAGGCGCCGACAGGAGAGCTTATGTGAGATATGATGTGTGGAGATGTATATACATCATTGTTCTAGTGTCTCACTCTGATAATGAATTACAGCACATTACTGTTATTGAAGGATCCTCTGGATTAAGTCTGAGAACCGTGGACAGTTCATGTGGCTGAGTGCAATGAACACACTTTCAAATCAGAGTGTATTCCGCAAAAAAATCAAATATGTTTAAAACATGTCATAAGAAGCAGAACAACAACAGACCAGCTGGGAGAGATGGGTTTTCACACCATGACGACTAATGCAGAAAAATGAACACGTGCAAAAGTATGTTCTTTTAACTTGAACACACTTCAGTTGCCTGTCAAATGTGATCAAACTGGAGCCCATGAGGCTGGTTCCTGCTGAAAATGATGAAAATCAGGATGAGCTTTTAAGACTGATTCAAGGAGCACAAATAGGGATATTGGAGAATTCCACACATACACACATCTGTTTTCTCTTTGTGTGTGTGTGTGTGAGAGAGAGAGAGAGAGGGAGAGACAGGAAAACTGCTATGCAGGATGCAGTAACGGACTTGTTGCTGAACTCCGTCATTATAAGCTAACCTTTACTGGAAAGCCATTAAGTGTTCCATGCAGTCATGACTGATGCACTTGCCATCACCAAGACGGGGACTTCTTCCATCCTACCTCAACAGACCATCACCTAGGCGGACATTTTACAGTGGGGCCCTGCCATCCTGTTCCCTTTAATAAAAATGACATGCAGTTCTGCCATTTTGAGAGTAAAAAATGTTTTGTTGTAGATATTTCCTCCCGCAAATTTTCGTTTCACATGAGCAGCTCTACAGCAGTGCTATCACGCTTGCATTCCAGCAACTTGCAGGTGCCAGAGTTTGCTGTCCTCACAATTTCCTGATGGAAGCACTGGCATGTTTATGATATTTCACTTGTATTTGGATTGAGTGCTACATTACATCATTTTGCTTTATACTGCCTCTCTGACAAGGCTCTTGCTCACAGCAAAGCTTGCTCTATTTGATGTGACCTTCACTTTGGACTTCTGAAAGATGATCCTGCCACTTCTTCATTATCATTAATCCTTTCTTTTGACATGTTTTTAAGCCTTTCCCAAATATGAATCATTTTCTGTCTGTCCTAGAGCTCAAACAATACATACAGTATGCCAACTAGTCAAGCTGTATGTATGCACACAGGCCTTGAATTGTCATATCCGTATATTTTGCAGAACCAGCCCCCATTACACAGGCCTTTACTTCAGGTCCTTACTAGCAGATATCTCCTTCATGCACCAAACAGAAAATGAAGGGTTCTTCTGGGAGAACAGGCTAAGGGAAGAACTGTGAATATTCTTTGTTGGCAAGAACACCTCAGAGAGCCATTTAGGAAGTGTGTTCAGAAAAGTTCAGTCAACTACAGATTTTTAGGCGATCGACAGGTGGGATAAGGTCCAAACATCTTAGTGCAAATTGTTCTGAAGTTCTCACACTCGCGTGACGTCGGGGGCCAGGATAATGCTCTAGAATCACGCAGATATACGATAGTTTGTCCATTTGCGGCCTGGCTGACCTCCAAGCTGAAAACCGTGGCCAACAGTGAGCTCAGATGCATATGGAGCAAACAAAACCCCTTAGCTATTAAAATCTATGAACTAGCCATTATAGACAACAAAGTAGAGTTCAGGCTTTTGAATTGAGATGTCACTTAACAGGAACAATGAATGAGGTGTTAATATGGAGTTTCATGATAGTATTGGCACCTGGTGCATGTGCTGGGACATTCCACTTAGTGGTTTCCAACTGCAAAGTCTTAGCTTGTGCTATCTGTTAAATGACTCAAATATCCCCTTGGAAAAAAAAATACAGCTCAGTAACACTGTTGTTCTATTTTCACCCAAAGAGCTATTTGTTCTATCCAGTCTGTGCTCATTACTAAGCTGCTAATCCTGCCTTCAAAGAAAGATAACTACTGCTCTGCCATTAGTAACTGGAAGAAGAATTACAACTAAAAACATACAGGAAAACATAAACCCATCACATATTTCTTTGTGCTTCAGGAGCATTTGCAGTTTTTACTCAATTCATTCGATGTATCCTTCTCCATCTTCAAGGGCCTCCTGAAGACTCATCTCTTAAGAGAGCACCTCCTCACTGACTGAACTTCATACTCTTAGAACTTAGCACTTAGAATGCACTGCTAGTTCTCCCACGGTCCCAAGCTTGACTGTTTTTCCCTGTTGTAAGTCGTTCTGGATAAAAGTGTCAAGTAATATGCAAAGTAATTTCATCTTCTGAACCGCTTAATCAAACTCCACACAGAAGCGTCCTACGACTGATCTGGGGATCCAACCTGGGACCATTTTGCTGTGGGTGGCAGCGCTAATAATATTTCATTTCATTTTTAGCCAATTTGGACTCATTTTGGTCTATAACTCATCTTTGACTCATTTCTGGGAGAGAACTACATTTTTGTGCAAGACAGCGCTCCACGTGAGAGTCACGTCACAATAACGTGGTGGACACGTGTCGGATTAATCACTGAACATATCAAGTAAATGTCTGTATTGTGAGTAGAACGCTGGTTGTTATTTATCAGCTAAAAATCAGTTTTGTCTGTAATAAATGGGAAGATTTGACTGAACTGGACACTTTAGAGAATGACTTCCTTGAGAGAGTCGTACGCTAACAAACAGCACGTGTGTTTACATCATGAAAATGTCATTCATGTGTTTCTACACAATTACTTTTTGTGACGGCAAGACACGGCACTGGTTCTCGTCTTCTTCTTATTGGTTTTATGGCGGTTGTCAACCAGCTTAATGCTGCTTTACTTCCACTGCAGATTTAGTTAGTTTACTGTACGTATGTTTATAATAATGTAGACCAAACTCACTGATTATTAAAATAATTGCCAACTATTTTAATAATATTTTTTTATCGATTTAATCGGATAGTTATTGCAGCCCTAATCTTATTAATTTGAATATGGATCAAGTAAGGAAAATCAATGAAATAGACTTACATGTAGGTGGTGTCAGGCTCCAAGCAGCGTATAATCATAGAGATGGAAGTGAGTGGATTCGGGATGTCCCCCAGCATCACACAAGGCGATTTGGCCCCAGACAGGATGTCATCCACGAAGCTCAGCATGGTTTCTAAAACAGGGGATAACTGTTAAACATAATGCAGACAAATGTTGCTCAACTGTGCCTGATTTTTTAATTGTTTGCTTGAAAGCCTGAAAGTAGGCTGCTTATCTCTGTCCTACCCGTATGCTCGTTCACAGGGTGCACTGTTGCGAGAAAGGAAATTGGCAGAGTTTCCCTGACCTTAAGGTAGACGCAAAGCCTTACAGCCTCTTCAGACCTTGAAAACAGGCACTGTACAAAGTGTTTCCCCTTCTTTTCACTTCAAAAAATATGGAGAACATGGTGGAACATTCCAGAAATAAAGCCACGGTGGCTCGGGAATTTAAACTGCATGTCTCAAGCTTTTGGTCCTGAAACCTGCACGATTCGAACACAGTCCTGTATAAATGCAGTGCTGAATAAAGAAGCTACACAGGACTTTGCCCTGTGGTTGACGATCCCTGGCTGGTTTTAACAGGAAGCTAAGAAGAAGCTGTTTGCCCAGCTGCCTGACCTGCGTCACTGGACAAATAAACGAGGGGGGAGGACAGGGGGACCCAGTGTGATTTTCACAGCAGAGGAAAACCCTCCTGTAGACTGGGGGAACCTTTAATAAGGTGGTGGGACCTTCCTGTATGAGCTGCTGAATGCCTCCCACTCGAAGAGGCCCAGGATGATGGTCAGCTGAAGACAGTAAACTAGTTAAAAATAAGCATAAATAAATAAACTAGTTAAAATAGTATAAACCCTGGAAAGGAGAAGATGGTGTGTAGCGGTTATATTCTCAGACCTGAGGAGTGCAGCACAGGGACGTGAGACATGGCGGCACTCTGGGCTGAGCTGATGCACCGCACATGGCCCTATTCAGTTACGATACTCAGAATGACAGAATGCAATAATGTTTGAGCACTAAGCCCAAGCACGCTTCGTGTATTTACAAAGGTATCAACTTTTGTGACAATGTTAAATACGTAAATTGACTCAGTTAGAGAGAGATGCTTTGACTTGTTGAATACTAAGCCCCAGTTATTACTGGCAGTTAGACTAACAAACATAAAGGTCCAGAACAATCTTTGTGTGGTGGTGGTGCAGTGGGTACAGGTGGCTAAAACACTGTGTTGGTGACCATATGATGGTTTCAGGGGGACTGTCTCTCCGATTAGATTCATGTAAGACCAACTGAATAAAAGAATCTGTTAAATGGCAAACATGTCAGTATAATTATGTGCCTGTCACCAGTGGAGAATTTAGCAATTTTAGGGCCCTAGGCAAATACAGGCATGGGGCCCTCTACATTCATTCTTTAAAACCATGCACACACACAAAGTGATGTTTAAATGCTGAAATCAGCCCATTTCTGGTGAAAAACTGACCCGCGCCTGTAGATAAAAAAAAAAATAATAATAATTTTAGCTTCATGAAACTGTAGACATAACTACTAGAAATAGTAAGACCACCCTGTTTTATTGGCTTGCAGAGTTGTTATTATAAGAGATATTCTATGGCTTAGTACTGCGAAGACAAATTAGTGTGAGGTGGGACCACTTCTTTATCCATTAGGTATCCATTTTGATACAGAATAAAATGATTTGATAACAAATAATACATTTTTCCATTTTTGATTTCATTCTATTGATCACTCTTTAACATTATAAAATGATACTAAAGCTTTGGGTTATCTTGAGCCAATTTCAACTCATTTTGGTCTATAAAATGATCTCCTTTTTGCCTTTTGAGTGATGGCGTTCCACATGAGAGTCACGAATAATAACATGCTTATACTGCAAATAATGTAATTAATTTGTTTATACGTAATTACTTCAGATTTGTTCACGAAATTACTCACAAATAATTTCACACAGAGGAATAAATGTAACGTCTGTTAAGGTGACATGTTTATGGTCTCTTTAAGGTTAAGAGATTCTGAATTATTAAAAAACTAATTAATAAACAACACAAAATGTGTGAGTCAATCACAAAAAGTGAAACATGGTTTGTAGGTGTCCATAGAGGGGGAGCGATGATTTATGGGGCTCCTACAGGTTCGCGGCCCCAGGCAATCACCTAGGATTATCTAATTAAGAACTACTTCTGCCTGTCACCCACCCAGATCTGCAGAGGTCTCAATTTCCTGAAGCGTATTCTGTCACACCAGCATGTGGATTTTTTTGTCATGAAGCTTGTTTCAGTGGTTCTTCTTTCATAGAGGTTTGTTAGCATGACTCGTCCTTCCCATCGGAGAACCACAGCATCACTGCACAGCAACTAGCATGACATTACATTACTTATTACATAAACACTGAGATCCTCAAAATAGCACAACAGACTGGAACCCAACCTGTTTGACCATATTAGCTAACGGTGACTGCATATGTTGATGGGCAGCACGCATTATTTTAGCCCATTGAGTCATATAATATTGATTTAAGCTTTGGAAAGGCATCCAACACCATGAGCTCAGCTCAGCTGCCTGTAGCAACGAGCTTGTACAGACAACAGTAGGTTTCCAGCAAAACATCACCTTGGTGGACCTGGGTAGAAGTGTGGCATGATGAGTCTCTATAAAGTGTGAGTGATTTCCTCATAAGTATCAAAAACACATTTGGCAGAACAACGAATCCCATTTGAGAAATTGTAGGTGAAAAGTGTTATCAAGACATTCCCTGCACAATATGCTATTTCATCAATGTCATGCTCAGTGGACTGCCAAACATCATTCTTACATGCACAGCCTCTTTATATGTCGAACGTATGGCTGCAGAAGGTTTATATGTATAACGGGAATCTGGCAAACTTGCCTTTATTTATGGGCTTAAGCGGATTCCAACCCCAGCTCTCGGCCCCATTATTCACTGAGAAATGCCTTGAATGGCAGAACGACACCGGGGTGCCTGGCTGCCTTCTGGAAAACTATGCACATGTGCGGCTTGAACAGAACCACTTTCTGATTTTCATTACAGCTGAGACACAACAGCTTGTGGATTTCCCTCTTAATTGATCTTTTTTTTTTTACTTTTCTCCTATTTTTTTTAAATTCCACAACATTTTAATGCTGTTTAATTAGTTTGTTAAAAGTACTGGGTTAAGAAGGTATAATCTGCCTGAATTTGCTACCACACATAGGTCAGGATGAAGAAAGAAGGGGAATGAAGTAAGCACAGGGAGAAATGCACAATACAAACACAACACAGAAAACAGT
Organism: Distichodus sexfasciatus; assembly: GCA_032718565.1. Taxonomy (NCBI): domain Eukaryota; kingdom Metazoa; phylum Chordata; class Actinopteri; order Characiformes; family Distichodontidae; genus Distichodus; species Distichodus sexfasciatus. Next base: position 235,421 of record JAVGVS010000138.1, read on the forward strand.
ATTATTTTATTATTTATTAGGTATAACTACAGAATACTAGGCTTGTGTTGATGCCTGGCACAGAAATCCAGCTCTTTCAAAGGTTGTGCCACTCCAATAAGAAAAGAATAGATGGAGTCAGTGGTTCACAGACTTGAGGGTTAGTCCACTGAGCTTTAGACCAAGAGTCTTCTGCAGTCTTCTGTTTTAGAATTCCTTTCTAAAATCTCTACAATATTTTTCTCTGTTGCTTTCAATCACTCTTCCTCTCAACATAAAGCCTAATGAACACAGCCATAACGATGATAACTGCATTCATAATAAAGTCCCTGCTGAACCTAATAGAGCAAGACTGCTGTGTTCTACAGACATTAAAAAGAAGAACAACATTCCCACACACACACACGCTCACACATTGTCAACTCTTCATACGCATAGGCACTTTTAGATTAGTATGAACTCATTATGCTTTGCTACTTTGAATGTGAGGGGAATTAGCTCTCATGCAAAAAGGCAAAGTTTTTACTTAAAAACATTGCAGGCAGACATCGTCTTACTGCAGGAAACTCATTTATCCCAAACAGGGCAGCATACACTAAACTCATCACAATTTCCACATGTTTACCTAGCTAACTATAATTCTAAGTAAAGAGGTGTAGCAACTTTAATTAGCAAGAAAATACATTTCACTTGTAAGAAAACTATCATAGACCCAGAAGGAAGATTCGTAATTATTAGAATATCAGTATACAGCAAAGAGATATGTATTGCCAGCATATATGGTCCAAATAGTGACGACCCACACTTCTTCCACCAACTCTTTGCTGAAATATCATCACATACAGACACAGAACTTGTAGTGGGTGGGGACTTTAACATAGTACTTAATCCAGAATCCGACCGGTGTAGTAAAGCTGCTAATATTCGCTCTTGCCAGTCATCTGAAATAATAAAACAGTATATGAATGATTTTGGCCTATGTGATGTCTGGCGTTCTTGCCACACAATGCATGGAGAATATACTTTCTTCTCGCCAGTTCACAACTCCTACTCCCGTTTAGATTTTTTTTTCACTAGCAACTCAGTCTTGAAAGGCAGATGCGTCACACAAATTCACCCTATCACAATAAGTGATCACGCACCAGTCACTATGATCATCACTGATAAGATTAGTGCCCACCTGTTAGAAGGTGGAGATTAAATACGTCATATCTCTCTGATTCAGAGTTTCTAGAAGTCTTTAAAAAAGAATGGAAAACTTTTATTGAAACAAACGACCTGCCTGGTATCTCGGCGTGTATACTCTGTGAGATGGCAAAAGCTGTAATATGAGGTAGAATAATTTCATATTCAGCACACAAAAAGAAAAAGGAAAAAGTACTCGAGGCAGAATTAGAACAAAAAATTTAATTCCTGGGAGCAGCCCATGTTGCCACCCAAGAGGAACATCTTTTAATTGAAATGAGGAAATGTAAAATGACACTGCAAGAATTAAGAGACAAAAAAACACAATTTTACTTAGAGAGATTAAGCCTGGACAACTTTGAACATGGTAATAAATCAAGCAAATCTTTAGCAAACCAACTAAAACAGAACACAGAAAAGGTAGCGATCACCTCAGTTACAGACCCCTGTGGGAAGACAACTCATGTCCCAGAAGAGACCAATAAAATATTTAAGGATTTCTATGAAAAACTGTACTCACCTAATATTAACCCAACTGACTCTGAAATAGAAGAATTCTAGGGTTAGGGTTAGGGTTAGGGTTAGGGTTAGGGTTACAACATCGACTGCTACCAAACCTAAACAATGAACACATAACTGCTTTAGAATTACTTCTCTCAATAGAGGAACTTTACACTGCCCTACAAAGTATGCCAACGGGAAAGCCCCAGGTCCGGATGGCTTTTATAAAACATTGGATTTTATAAAACATTCTGGTCCATGCTAGCACCAATATTCTATAGAATGGTGATATAAATCAAAGAAACATCCAGTCTTTCTCCGAAAATGAATTGCACAGATATCAACCTTCTCCTCAAACCGGATAAAGGCCCTGCACTCCTATCTAGCTATCGACCCAGATCACTTATAAATGCAGATCTTAAAATCATCTGCAAGGGATTGGCCATTAGAATTGAAAAAGTAACACTTTATGTAATACATCCAGACCAAACTGGCTTCATTAAAGGTAGACAGTCTACCAACAATATGAGGAGACTAATTGACTTAACAGACTTATTGACTTATTCATCTCATTAGACGCAGAGAAAGCTTTTGACGGGGTAAACTGGAAATTTCTACTGGCAACTTTACAGAAGTTTGGATTTAGAAAGAACTTCTTAACCTGGATTAAAATATTATACAGCTCTCCTAGGGCATGTGTAAAAACAAATGATGAAAAATTCTCCAAGCTTCAATCTCAGAAGAGGTACCAGGCAAGGCTGTCCACTTTCTCCTTCACTATTGGGAAATTCAATCTGAGAAATTCAAACAGCAAACAATGCATAAAATTAGTCTTTAGACAGATGACGTACTGCTTTTTCTTCCAAACAACAGGGCCGTCTTTCAGAGATTATAAAACTCTTAGACAAGTTCTCATCCATCTCAGATTATTCTATTAATTGGAATAAATCAATTGTCCTCCCAATAGCTACAATCAAAGCGATGATATTGCCAAAAATCAATTACATCTTCTCTATGGTTCCAAGTAAACCCCCTGTGGCTTGATTCAAATCACTAGACTCTATAATTTCTAAATTCCTTTGAAATCCAAGCCGCCACCAATAAGTTTAAAAACTTGGTGGTCTGGAGCTTCCAAACTTCTATAATTACTTTCTTGCCAATAGGTTGACATATATCCTAAAATGAACTACACAAAAATCAATTAGACCATAACTGGCTGGGTATTGAACAAACTTTATGTAACAATATCAAAAATCCAAGAATATGTTATTAGTAACATACTCAAACGACACTGCTGTTTTAAGAGCATTAATATCAGCACTTCACTGACAGCCTGGTGGGAATTTCTTAAAATGAATAGAACTTCACTGGTCTCATGCAAATTGTCACCCATCTGGAACAACCCTGACATCCTGCTAAACAAAAAAATGATACACTTCACAGCACGGTATGATAAAGGAATAAGACGCCTGGAACATATCATCCAGAACAATCACATGATCTCATTTGACAGAATAGTGGAAATGTATAACACTGACAAGAGCAAATACCTAGAATATCTTCAAATTAAATCAGTAATACAAAACAAGTTGAATATTAAGCAATCAGGCTTAGAGCGCTCACCTAAAATAGCAAGTTTCCTAACAACTCCGACAAAAAAACTGCGTGGTTGAATCTGAGACAACACTCTAGCTCTCCACTCACAAATGGGAAAGGGACTCACACATCAATCTAGATATTAATTTCTAGATACAAATTTGCTTAAACACCTTTAGGTTGACTCAAAACTCCAATTTGCACTTAATACAGCATAAAATCTTACACTGAACACACTACACTGGACAAAGGATGTACCAGATGGGTGTCAGGAAGTCTAATAACTGTACAAGGATGACACACCGGATAACTATATGCGTGCTTTTTGGCACTGAGCACCAGTCAAGGAATTTTGGCAGAGGACTTGTGAAAATCTATCAACACACCTAGGGCTTCCCATTGCTGTCTCCCCGTCACTTTGCCTGCTCGGAGATCTCACTAACATTAATATAGAAACTAATCAATCTGGCATGCTCCTTACAGTACTAACCATTGCTAAGAAACCGTCCTTCTGAACTGGAAGTCAAAAGAGAACTTGGCATCAGGCCCTCGGGCACTGTAGGGGATTGGAGGAAGGTGTTATTGGAGGAGTCTCCCCCTCACTGGGAGGGTGCCTGGGGTGGATGGGGGGTTGGAGTCAACCTGCTCAGCCGGACTGGCGGGTCTGGGGTTGTTCCACCCTGGGCCTCTGGCTGGGGTCTCGTGGTGCGTGGCGGGACGGGGCCCCGCTGGTCTGCGCCTGGGGGGGGTTCCCCTGCTGTTGGGTTGTCTGCAGTGCCCCTGGACACCCCAGCTGGGCGCCCCCTGCTGACTGCACGGGGACATGGATGGGGCCTAATCGGAGATCTGGCCCTGGTGGGGGGGCACTCGGTGCGTGACCTCTCTGCCCCCTGTTGCATAGCACTACTTTCCACACAACACTAGGGTTACGAGGGGCAGTGCCGAGGCACGCCGAGACACTGCCCCTCAATTTTTACTTGCGTATTAGACACCACATGACACTAGGGCCGTGGGGGGGTCAGGACAGGGGGCACTCTGCTGCCCACCAGCAGTGGGGTGTCCAAGCCCACAGATCCCCCAATTTTAATGCACTTTAGTCATCCTCACAACCCACATTCACTAGGGCACTGTAGGGAACTGTGGGTCTGCTACTGTGGGTAGCAGACTGGTTTGGGCCCTGGCCCCTCCTGCCGGGGGGCTGGGCTGGGGGGGCCGGAGACCTCTCCGGTGCGCGGTGGGCCCTCCGACAGGGGCGGGGCTGTGCCCCCGGTCGATGGGGGCCTGTGGCTCTGGCACAACTTGCACCAGTGGGGGGCTGCGGACAGGACTGGGGGGGCTCACTGGTTGTCCCTTCTTTGCGGACATTCTTATATAGAGGCCATTGGTCCCTCGCTGACTCTTCTTTTGGGTTGGGCGGGTGGCTGTCTTGGGGGCAGGTGTGTGTGGGCGTTTTGCCGTGGGGCAGCTGGGGGCTTTGACCACCTGGTCCTACCTGTTACCAGTTCGGGCCAGGGGGAGGGGGGGCACTGCTTCACCACATCAGCATCAAGTACCACCATTTCCAATTGACAAACCAGTTCACTCACACACACACAGGCTGCTAATGGAGTATGTTTAGCAGTTATTATTGTTATTGTTGTATGTACATGGGTGTATGTTATATGATGTATTCATTCATTTTTTATTTATTCATCTTTTTTGTTAAATGTATTATATAATTTTTGTCTGTTTTTTGTTTTGTTTTTGTTTATTTCTTTTTGTTTATTTGGTTGGTTGGTTGTTTTTGTTTTTTTGTTTGTTTTGTTTTTGACATTGTTGTGGTTGTTGTTGTCACTGTTGTTTTGTTGTTTTTCTCTTACATGTTGTTCACTTTCTTGTCCATTTTTAATGTGCTTTGTCTGTCAGAATAAATCTACAATATGCAATATGATGAGATTTCCACACTACTCCATTGCAGAACAAATCTGCCCCAACCACACAAGGCAATCAGACCATAAATTCTGTTTGTCTAATGCAACAGGACAGGACAAGGGGGGAAAAAATGAAAGAACAGAGAACTCTTGTGATGTCTCTGAGAATATTAATATTTGTCAGTACACAGTTTGCTGTAACTCAAAGTTTTGTGCCATTACATATGGACAGACTACAGTATTTCATCCATTAATGACTTGGGATTGGTCTTGATACTGTAGATAAGCATGACTTCAGGACAGAATTTACTTAGTATAAGGCTACTGCCATGTCTTTATCCTGGTGAAGTGTGTCTCAGTCTTAACTTTTTGAAATGAACAAAAAAACATCGCTTACAGGCCAACGTTTCATGCTAGTTCCACAGTTGTTCATAAAGACAATTTTTAACAATATTCAATTTTTACAAAAGATGTGTCCTGCTGAACATCAATCACACCCATTGTTTACAGTCATGATGGGAATATGCTGCTTTATAGCCTTTGGAATTTGTATGTATTTGATTAAACCCACACAAACACAGGGCGAGCACACAAACTGCACACTCAAACTCCCCACAGCCGACCCAGGGATCAAACCCAAGCTTCTTGCTGTGAGGCAACAGTGCAAACCACCACACCACCATGCCGCCCTCAGATACAGTTGGTTATACTTTATAGCATCAAAACTCATCCTGAGGTCTCATAAGGATAAAGTGCACAGAGGCCTTCTCTGGGCACACACAAAGAATGTCTCTTGTCCTTTTCATGCAAACCTATCCTAAACTTCACATGATTAGATTACATGTACAAATCTGAGAATTTTACTAGTGGCATTAAACAAACAACACCAACACATTTGGCAGCACTGCGAAAACTCAACAAATAACACCTGGCCTTCCTTGTCTACTTTGATGAACAAAAAGGTAAGAGATGCATAAAATCCGGTTAGAAGTGTATCAATTTTTGGCACCCTTTGATGAAAAAAAATGATTAGCAGATTGATCTCACTCATGGAAAGTGTAGACTTTTCTGGGGAAAAGAGGATATAAAGTCCTAATTGCTGCCGAAGGAGGGAGGCAGGTGGGTGTCAGCACAAAGCCGATCTTGCTCGCATGGGAGTGGAGAGAACACATCAATCTGTATTTGCTTTCGTGCAAGGAGCATTTGATACAGATGCTGCATCTGCCATCTACGTCATAGCACTGGTCAGCAGTCAGCTTTGGATCAGCTTTGATTAACTTTGATCAGGCTCTGATAAATGTTCTTCCCTTAAAGACTGTGAAGGCTTCACATATCGCATGGGTTTCGTGACTAATAGAGGGAAAAGGTGAAAGAGTGATGAAAGCAAGCATGTGAACCACCTGTATAATTAAAAATGTTGATGTAAAAAGTAAGCCATGCTGAAATACTACAAACAGACCTCATTTCCAGCCATGACACTCTGTGAAATACTTGACCATGGTAGTCAGAGAGCACCCACCTCTTTGCACAAAATATTTGCCTGCGATGACAGTGACTTCGGGGTTGTTTCGTATATTAGATTATATACCTGCATTGTTAATCAAACTGATTCTAATGGTGGTGCAAGGCTAGAAGCAGGCCAGCGAGTTTAGGTCTATCTGTATTCTACCTCCAGCACAACTGCCATTAAGCCCCTGAACAAGCCTCTTGTATGCTAAACTGTTGGGGCAGTTGGTAGCGTAATGGTCATGGCATTCGCTCCGTGAGCAGAAGGTCATCGGTTTGATTCCCGGACTGGTAAAGGTACCACTGAGGTACTCATGAGCAAGGTACTGCCCCCAAACACTGGTCCCTGGGCACTGTTCATGTCAGCTGCCCACTGCTCCTTTGGAGTAAATGCAGAGGTCACATTTTGCTGGGGTGCACTGTGTGCTGTGCTGTGGTGTGGTGTGTTCACAATAACCAATAATCACTCACTTTCTCTAAAGAATTTGTGAGGTATGGTACATGTTTTGTTTTACGCTGCACTTTTTCGTTATTTGTATATAGATCTGTGTAGCACAGTATAATATCATGTCACTCATGTTATGTCACTATATAAAAGTTCAGAGTTGTAGCTAACAAAATTACCTCCCTCTGAGTCTAACTGTTCTAACTACAGAATGTCCAAAGAATGTCAATTCCACCAGCATCCTCTCGTGGAACTTACCTTTTAACAGAAGATCAGTTGTAATATAGCTGGTATGGCTAACACTCAACCAGATGTGCCTGAAGCTCTTAGCCAAGTGGGCATCTGCCATCTGGGCAGGAAACACAAGGTTGGCCTAGTATTTTTAATTTGAAGCTGAGTTTCTAAATCACAGCACAACCCACAGCCAGAACTTCTTCATTTTCATGCGTTAAATGTATAGATCGATGGATATATTCTACTGTCAGTCTCAATTAAGACCTGCTCATGAGTAGAGGCAATTGTTTTCACAGTGGTTAAGAAATACTCTGCTGATGAGCCATACTCAGGTGTCTGTGTGTGTGAGAGTTTGTGTTCAGGGACTCTGTGATGTCCTTCCTCTTTCCTGGAAATTATGTCTGGACACACTCTGCTTGCAAACGTTCATCTTGTAGGACACCGACAGCCACACATAGACCCAGGTGCACACACATGTGAATGCACAAGCGTAGCAGAGTGAGCTGTGCCAGCTTCCACAGTGCACCTGCCCCGGCTCCAACACCTGACCCTGCTAGCAGACACCAACTGAGATCACTCATCTGGGCAAGAGGCCCAGCAGAAAGATTCCTCAGCAGTGAAGCTGTGTCTTTCACCTTCTTAGGCGTCCCCACCCCACTTCCTTTTTTCAGAAGCTTATTTCCTGTCTGCTGTCTCACATTTGGGTCGTGCCACTTTACAGGTTGAAGATGAACGGCTCAAATCCCCTGTCGCAACATGCCGTCGCAGGCCGCGTTTTGTGTCCCAGTGACCTCTGGGTGAGCCAGAGTGTTACTGGGTTTCAAAGGCCTAACACGAGGCTGGCTGGAGAGCTGTTTGTTTTCACAGTGTGTCTGGCCTGGCTGGGAGAGTGAAAACAGACTTCCAATTCACACGGCCCCACATCTGCACAGAAAGAGGGAGTAAGAAAGTGAGTGAGAGAAACTGAGGGAAAGAAAGTGTGTATGCACATGCGAGAGGGAGAGAGAGAGAGAGAGAGAGAGAGAGTACCATGATGTCATGTCGTGTGCCTGAATCCCATTAAGCACTCGATTAGCAGGCAAACAATGGCTGTCCAATTCACCCGGTCTATGCTCTCCACAAGTGATACTGCTTCTATCTTCTTTGATTTTGCTCACAGTCTAAATGCTGGAAACGCCTGTTTTTTGGGATCATGTCAAAACTTCAAAGTCTGGTTCAAGATTTTGCTAAACACATGCATGCATTTGCATAACCATGTGTTCCTATCATCTCAAGCATGTCAAGCAAAACCCAAAGAAACATAAGCAGTGTTATGCAATGAGTGGGGTTAAGAGACTGATACAGAAACTGGAATCATGCTGCTTTTTTGTTGACTGCATCAAGAAAGCCTCATAAGAGAGAATCCCTGGAGAATCCCCTCATATGGTACCCATGAAGTCCCAAAGCCGTTAAAAACACGTTTCCGACATCCATTCCAGAAGCGCTACAAAATAGTATAAAGGAGAACATTCTTCCAATATAAAACTTTGCATATAGAGCATGATACAAAAACCGAGGGAAAAACAAATGTCCCGCCCTCCTGGTGTCTCTTTATACAGCTGAAGTTCTACAGCAGCAACCCTTCATTCATTACATTTCACAATTCCACATTTGGGCTTGATATAACATGATGTTCTTTTCTCTTTTAACAGCCTTGACACATCTGAAGCCCAACTTGGATGGGATGGCCAAAAAACAGGGAGAGGGAAGCAATAAACATGTCTCTAAAGTCAACAAGACAGAGACAGAAGGCAGAGCAGCCATCTAGACCAGATTACAATGCCAAATATCCTCACAGTTCAAAGAGATCACAGGCTAGTCCTGCTCACTGTATTTAGACAAAAGTGTTACTGACACATTTGGGAGCCAAGCTTTCACTGAGCTGCTTTAGTCTCCTGCTTTTATTAGATGATATAACACCCATGTGTTATAGTCATTTAGACAAGAATATGGAGAACCGTGTTATTTCTATGTTAGCGTTAAACATCAATATACGGCATCAAAATCTCTTTTGTCCAATAGACACACATAGACAGACTGCCAGACACTGGAAAAAGCAGATGTGTGAAAGACTATTAAAGCAGTAAAAGGCCACATACGTTACAGTGATGTTATCTAGTAGTGTGCAGCTTTCAACAAATTCCAAATCACAAAGCAGGCAATCAGCACACTGATCATTTGATTTGAGGGTTAGGGTTATAGGGTTATAGGGTTAGGGAGATAACCCTTAACAATTAAAGTAATTGCATGCAGATAGACTACAGATTTATGTTTATGGTATATAGCAGACGATCATATGCAAAGCAACTTTCATTTTCCTAATTTCTCTTCCTAAAGATTCTTCCCGGAGAAACTTCAGGGTTAAGGGTCTTGCTCAGGGACACAGTGGTTTCAGTGCTGGAGGTAGAATTTGAACTCACAACCTCTTGGTCCAGAGGCATCCTAGCCGCTAGACCACCAATTACAGTAGTGTATCCCCATCACTTGCAACGCACATCTTACTTAGGCATCTCTGGTTACTAAGCAAGCAAGCATTCTTGACTTGATCTGATCTTGATCCTAAATCAGCACTGCGTCTCCTAGTGACTCAAAGGTGGTTTCTTCATTGTCTCTGCTTTTTTTTTAAACAACCATGAAACCATGTAATCCTGGGAGAAAGTGTGAAAGTGGAAGTGAGTGAATATTTGTCATTGTAAACACACCACAGTACACAGAGCACCACAACCAAATGTGACCTCTCCATTTGACCCATCCGTGAAGCAGAAGTGGGCAGCTGCCGCGGGCAGCACCTGGGGAACAGTGTATGGGGACAGTACCTTTCTCATGAGCACTTCAGTGATAACTTTACTGGTCCTGGGATTTGAACTGGTGACCTTCCAATCACAAAGCGAACAGCCTAACCGTTATGCTATCAACTGAGAAGGGATTTGTGACAAGATGGATAAGAAATCTAAAACAACCAGATTAAATACTACAGCAAAACGATTAGGGAGCCGCTGAGGTGCTCATCAGCAACGTACTGTCCTCAAGCACTACTCCCTGGATCCTGTATGTTAGCAGCCTATGGCTCCTTCGCAGATGTTTCAAATGCACGTCACATCTCATTATGAAGCACTGTGTGCTGTGGTGTGGTGTGTTCACAATGACAATATTCCACTCACTTCATTTCATATTAGCATTCTGACTTTAAAGCCTTACTCTCACCGGATAAACATTTACTAAAATTACTGAAATTAGCGTCCGTGTACATTTGACAAAGATGGATTGTATGTCTCTAGGACCTTCCTTAGTCAGGACACAGCCATTTAGAGTGAGCACTGCTACTGGCCAGTGGAATAGCGGCAAACCGGACACCCAGGACATCAACATTTTTAGTCTCAGCATGGTCAGAAATGGCCTGTGTCTGCTCCACATGACTGGTAAGGCAACAGCTAGACACAATGTTAAAACTAGGTATGTGTTTGTGTGCTGATGGCCTGAAAATACCAGTTCTAGTAGCGGAGAACTCTCTGATGAATTTAGACTTATGGTGGTGATCTAGTGGTAGGATTATAGACCAGGAGGTCAGAGGTACAAATCTGACTCCACTGAACCCCTGAGAAATGCCCTTAACCATAAATTATTTCAAGGAGACCCTCTCTGTCATAGGTAATGCCATAAACGTTCAATCCAATTTTAGACTAAAATGAGTATGAGGGTAAACACAGTCACAGTGATATACTCTGAAGTGCGCAGGTGCAGCACAAATTTAACTTGAATATTTAGCACTACCTTGTGGTTAAAGCAAGTTAATGCAGAATAGGGGTAGGACGAAGTAAGAATCACATAATTCATTGCCTGTGGTGCTAATAAAAAATAATAAAATACTGTATTTGTGCTATTATGATTTAAAATATAAAGGTGCTAACTACAAACTCAGTTTATTAAAAAAACTGATATTACACTGCAACACCAAACGGAAAAATACTTATAAATAATTGAATAAAATGACAATATGTAATCATACTGGTTGTTAGACTTTAACATTTCTTTACATTGTGTGCCTTTGCTTAAAACCAGATATGTATCAGTAAATGAGCTGTAGTAGTAAAATGGAGTAAAAGTGTTAAAGATGTTATTAGGATCACAAACAAAAGATTGCTGTAATCTCAAAAATGCAATAAACAGGTTTAAAAAAATAACATCACTGTTGGCCGGAAACCTTTTATGTCCAAAACGGTTATTTTTCAGGAAACAAAAAAAAAAAAAAAGAGGTATATTCTAAATATATGAACATTACATCATCACAATTTGTAACACATCTTAAGATATGGTCATGTACATATGTGTATTATAACAGTCAGGCTGTGAAGACTGACCAATAGGTTTGTTTTATGATAAAAAATAAAAACTTATGAAGTTTCCACCTGACAGCGGCTTAAAATAGTCAAATAATTTCTGTCTGATTTACCTGTTTCGACTTTGGTGTGGTCGGTTCTCTCCGTTACTTTCTCCTGACTGATGAGGTAATCAACAATGCGCACCCCAATTGGCGGTTCGGTGTGGTTCCATTCCACAGTGACCAGGGAGCTGCTGGGCTCGTATGAGTGGGACAGTTTGAGCCTGAGCAGAGAGAAGTACATTTTATCACTTGCTCCTTAACATTATATTTGGCACAGAGGGTGACATATAAGAGAAAAGCTCAAGAGAAACAAACAGAAACTGCTACATTATTGATTTCCCAAGTATTTATTTTGCAACTGACGTTTCTTCTCATTCAAACATGTCTTACTAGTTCATGAGCATAGGGATTATTATTTTTGACAAGTTTCCCCCCTGTTTATTTCTGGCCTAATGCAGATGCAGTTTGCTGTAGTTATTGTTCTTTCTGAACCCTCGTTAGCTCAGCAGCCTTTGCCCCTGAAACGTCTGCCCTCCACGGTCCAAAAATGAACCCTCAATGAAAATCACTTTGTCAAGCCAGATAATTGAAAGGTGTTTAACTCTTGCCCCGTTCCCAAAAATACAGGTTGTCTATGGCATTATTCCGCGTTCCGCATTATTACATCATGATGTTACATGACGTATGGTGTTAATTGCTAAATTGCATCAGTGTTTCCTTATCTGGCAGCCATTTGTCACCCATCTATAAATAATGAATGTTCTTGTCATATCAGGCTAGTCTGGTGCAGCTGAGCAGACGGTTGGTGTGTCTTACATTGGCTGGGGCATCGGGGCACAAGTTGGCAGTCCGTCAGCACCAAATGCACTGGAGTCACACCGACACCAGTCATCAATGACATCTCCTTTCCCGGAGCACCAGAGCATGCTCATCATAGCCTCCTGCAGAGCCTGCCAAAGCCAAAGCCAGCCTGTGAGGATGCTGCAAAATTCACATTCACAGTAGTTTTCTATTCTGCTCAAGTAAATCTAATATGGCCTAAAATATGCTACTTTCTGGCTAGACTCCAGCAGGCGTTTGCTTAAGTGGTGGTCAAGAGGTCATGGGTTCAAATTCTACCTCGGGCATTCACACTACTGGGTCCTTGAGCAGGAACTTTAACCCCAAGTTGCGCGATGAAGCTGTGTTTTTTATTTAGTGTAGCTAGTTACAATCAAAGAAGTGAAAATTTGTCAATCCTGTTTATTATGACAGACTTTAAAACCTGAAAATGTACTATTATAAAGTCTGACCAGGTTTTCATATCTGAACACTATTTACATTTATGAGTTTATGAGCATGTAGGCTCCAGTGAATACGCATGACTATAATGATATAACAAAAAACTGACATCAACCTAGATGTGCAGTTTAACCCCAATACACTCTGATACACGCACCTGGTAGGTTTCATTGTTGTTGACGAGCTCATAGATGGGAGTGGCCTTGGTGACCTGGAGCAGCACGGGCTCTGCAGGCCGCGGGGGCCCAGGGCTCATGTGGCAGAGGTGGCATGAGAAAGGGCATTGGCCCTGGCTACTACAGTCCATGCGCACCCCCGCCGCCATGCGCTTGGCCCCCGAGTCCAGCAGGCTGGCAATGTAGGCTGGGTAGGTAAGTGTACGAGGCTCCTTGTCCCGCTCCTCTGACTCGTCTGATGGCGAGTTGCCTGCAATAGAAAGGCCGGTTTAGATGTTAGAACAATGAGGAAGACGTTGCTATTTAGTGTAGTTTATTATTTGTTTTTTGCTAATAACTACAAGTCAGTTTTCATCAGAAATGTGCTGATTTCAAGACTCAGCATTTACACATCAAACTATGACAAATCTGAGTAGTGCAGGACGTCCTGAACACAACAACATAAAGCATGTATAGCTAACGTCTACACACACACTAGAATAAGCCTAAAAACAAAGGTATAAAAAAATGCTGGACATTTCTCCAGAGATGGTGTGGTCAGTCTAAATTGTTTGCAAAAATGCAAAAGGAGGAATTTGTGATTAGCTGGCTTAGTTTAGTTTAGCTTAGTTTAGCTGGCTTTGGTTGGAGGACAGGTGCAGTACCACAGCCCCAAATGAGCTCCAAATGAATGCATGAGGTGTGGGTCATACTGCTAATGCACTCCTGAGAAACAAAGTTATACCTCCAAGACTTCAGTACATAGTTAATAGTCATAATGCCTCTGTTCTTCCTGCTCAAAACACTGCTGTAATGTTGTTAATTTGCTCATGTCCATCATATTTAAGAGCTCTGCAAACAATTTAAAAGCTCCAAGCCATCTAGAGAAAACAGTATTGTCAGAGGAAGGCTTGATAATAAAAAAGACATAGGTTCATAGTTCTGCTGAATGAAGACGGTACACTGCAAGCTGCTGTTTCTTCAACCCCTCTGCTGTCAGGAAGAGTTAGCTTGTCGCCTCATCTGGGAAAATGGGAGAAATAAAGCAACAAAAGTGCCGAGCTACTGCTCCTGGACTGCTGCGTTTTATAAATGAACAGACCCAACCAAAACCCAAGCCCGGCGAGTCATTCGTTCCTTCACACAAGCTCAGAGAGAAAAAGTGCCATCTCCTCTGGGATCCTGTCTGAACTCCCCTCTGACAAGCTTCTTTAATTAAACTTGGATAATTTCAAGAAAATTGTGTTTTTTTGGGAGCAGTTGCTTGCACATGGCCCTGCTCGATGTGACCGACCTGGGAACTCACTTGTGTCAGAGCTTCAGTCTGCATCAAGAGGTGTTAAAAAGAGGAGGTGAAGAAGAGATGAGAGCAGGTATCAAGGCAGGGGATGGGGAGATGATGGTGTGTGTGAGGTGGGGGGATGTGTGTGTAGAGAGAGAGAGACCTTTTATGGAAGGTGAGGTTTTTTTGATTAATCACGGAGCGGTACGAGAGACGAGCAGCATCGCCGCCAGTCGAACTGCCTGTTCAACTAATTGTAAGCTGCTGTGAGGTCAGATTTTCGGTGTTTTAGCAGACACAAGGTGTGAGTCATTTGGAAAAGCGAAACATTCAACATGGTTCATTAAATAAGATCTCAGATGGAGATTAAGGACGTGTTACAGATTTTAGCTCAAAGTGTGCTTTAATTTGACTCCAAAATAGAAAGTGTGGGATGTGGATCGGGTGTGTGTGAGAGAGCGAGAGAGAGAGATTCACAAACATTTTCAAGTGTGCCAATTTGCTGACATATTTTCTTCACACGTTTACATTCTGACATCTATAAAAGAGGGAGGATTCAGTGAAGGATGCACTTGACTAGAGAAGCTGAGAAAAACAGGTTTTTACATTAGCCCATCCTAAAGTGCGCTGAATCAGTTTAATGTTTAAAATCATTCATGTTTGCAAATCAGAGATTTCCATGTAGCACTGTTAACTAATTAACATGTAATAGAGGTGAGGAATCTCAGACTCACTAAAAGCAGCATGCAGGCTCACATTCTACTGCATCTATACACACGGGGAAGATTTCACTTAGTGGACACTAGATGGTGATGTGACTCCACAGAAGATACATTCGCACCCATAAAACAAACCACTGGGGAAGGAACGCCAAACAAATCACATTACTCTGGCCGCACAGATTGGGGAAAATACAATCTCCAGTATATGATGCACTAAGAGGATAATGAACACATCCCCACAGTATTTGCCAAGAAGGCGAAGTAGAATTCAGCACAATGGAGAACATCACGTATAATAAACTGTACTGTGAGCATTAACAAATTATGCATTCTGAAAAGAGGTTTACAAAAGCTGCTTAATAAAATGTAAATGTGCGTAAAGCTTTGGTCATTGTAACAGTGTAACACTAATGTAATGTTGGGCTGGGTGTCAAGTCTTAGCACTTAGGCAAACCCTGTGAAAGGCAAATTGCTCTTGACAGAAGCTTCCGCTCATGATAATTTGATGTGGCACGACGAGCTACACCTCGACACAGTTTAACTTCAAACACAACAAAGCTTTTCACACAAGCCCTATTCCAGGCACTACTCGGTATGCACGCTTGTGCAGTTACGTCGGCCTGTGCAAAATGTATGTATGCCCTGTGTGACAGACACATTCCATATGCTGTGAATCTGTATATAAACTAGATGCTCTAGAGTTGAAAAATCACAAGGACAGTTTCTGAGTTGCTTTTCCTCTTTCTCATTTTCTTTAGCCAGCCTGACTGGCCCTTCAATCTTGTAGTTGATTTATTACTCCTCTTTAGGCCCATGGCTGGCTGCTCCTCGGAACATCAGGAACCTCCGTCTCTTGATAAAAGCTGCTGTGCTGAAGCCTGCCTCACCCAGGTGAGACCCGCCATGTTTACTTACCTGGGATTGGACCAGAGCAACGACACAAAGCACTGACATCTTGTTGGGGCAGGATGGAGGGTAAACGAATAAGCCTGTAGCTGCTAAAGCCTCTCCTGGCATTTCACCTCACTCCTGAACTGAAGGAGGCTCAAAATGTTTAATAAAAATTGTTCTTTGTAAAGTACACAAAACAATCAGTGAGAAATGATTTTTTTGGGGCTGAATGTGCATGCAAGGAACCATATGAAAGGGATTCTACACATAAGTAGTCGAATTCTACTATCAGCAGCCTATATTTCTAAAAGATTACAAATTACAGATCATGTGCTACTCTGCCCTTCTCATGCTCATGTGACTAACCGTCTGAATAAATTATCATCTATTTTATTCATAAATAAAATATTAAATGTATATGGAGTGCTTTAGGGTACTTTATCTGCATTTTAGTGAAATCTTAACCCTGCTTGGCTATCTTTTTAAAGAGGTAAATCTATATACAGTAAATTCTGAGCTGCCCTGGAGTAATTTGCAGTACAGCTAGATACGTAATGGCACATAAAGGTCAAAACTAACCATGACGGTTTTCTAAAACATTTGATCAATATGACAGAGGGCACACTCCCCATCACCTGATATTATAAATTCCATTCTGTTCACATCTCGGCTTAAAATATGGGTCTCCTCAGGGCTGAGAGTTTTAGCGTGCAGAGCAGTAGCCCCATAGCAACAGCGCTGTAATCAAACATTTGCAGCCGTGCGTTGGTATCCTCAGGAGTTACGCTACGGCCTCGGCTCTAATGCTACAGTGCTGACCAGGTGCTGTTTCTCCGGCCTTATCTGCGAGTATATGGCTTGCAGCTGCCGTGTCTTTCACGGCCAGATTAAATGCTAACGGCATTGTATACGTCTCTTGTCGTTTATGCTTTTTATTTGGCTGGCCAACCTTCATGGATTGCTCCGAATTCCTTCCTCCTCTAATTGACAGCATGAATCTAGAGGTCAGGTTTGAAAGACTGGAAAAGGAGAGAAGAAGAGGAATGATGACAATATCAGTTTAAGATCTGTGGTGATGGATGACTTATAACGTAACAACAGGTTTAACGCTTATTTTCCACCATAAGCCATACATCTGTTGGAACTCTAGCGTTTTCAGGTAGCATTTCTCAAAAATGTCATTACAGGAATGTGTGGAAATATGCAGATATTTATCCATTATTTATCCAATCACAGCAGAAACTCAACGGTCAAAAGAAACTGCTGGAGTGAAAAGTGATTTAGGTAACTTTGAATGGTACTTTTTACTGGCAACCCTAACCCTAGTTTGAGTATCTCAGAAACTGTAGAGCCACTGGGAATTCTAGGCCTAACCATCTCTTCGGTTTATAAAGAACGGTCCAAAAACGCCTTGTGGCCAAGGTCAGAGAATAATGCCCAGACTTGTTTCAGAAGAAAGACGACACTTACTGTATAACTACAATTATGAAAGCAAAATCTAACTAACAAGGTGCACATGATGGACTGGATGAAGGATGCACGATAACACTGGAATCATATCGGAATCGGACGATAACTTCTTTTTAAAAAAATCATCAGCATCAGACTGATGCTTAGATTTGCCCAATATTTTCCACCAATATTTTATGACACATTTATTATTAAATACATTATTATTTACAAGATACAAAATATCTTGTTTGTACACGTTCAATCCGCCTGCTCGCGCACTCTACTCCACATTTATCAGCATTGGTATCAGTATCAGCAGATGTAAACATGAAAATATCAGTTATTGCCATCAGCCAATAATTCCCTTATCGTGCATCAATAGTAGAAATGATGTTAAAAGCTTTAGCCCTAATTAGACATCATGGGAAACGGGGAGCTATTCCCACTACTATAAAACATACAGTATACTCACATGAACGATTCTTGAAAACGGTGAAAATGATATTTTAGGGACATAATTATATAAATAATTAGCATGGAACAACAAAGAAAGAACACAATTATATAAAAATGGCATGATTTTCTTAAACCACTATATACACATGTTGCTGCCTTGAGATGAAGATGATGGTGTTTCCTAATTTGTAGTAAACACGCCTGACCAGAAGAACAAAGCTCTTTTTAAGGTGATGCATTTTATTTGCTGTAGTTTTTGAGCTTTTTCATTTTGTGGTACAGGGAGTTTTTTCCATTGACTGGGAGATGGACAAAATGAATGCAATATGTGGGGGTGTTTTGGAGATAGAGGCCACTTATCTCTCAGCTGTTTTTTCTCGCTGGCAGTTCATTATAGAGCTGAGCTATATGCAGCTTAAAGGGAAATTTTATAGAATTATTTTTACTGTCTGTTGAGAAGCGTGACATGCAAACTTAATAAAACCCATTTATGCTAAAGCACAATCTACAAGCCTGCAGATTTGAATTGAGCCATCAGCTGATGCAGTTTGCTAACAGGAGATGCTTATTGGTGTTTTGATGAAATTAACCCTGGTTACAAAACAAATTCATTAACTGCAGACTTTTCATGACCCATGGACGCCTGTGTACACGAGCTCCCACAATTCACCAGTACAAGTGAAATAAATGTGTCTGTCTACCAGTCTGTGGATTGGGAGTCCCATTACATTGCACACTATAAGGTCTCAACAATACACACAGCACAGTGGAGTAGTGTGTGTGTGTGGGGGGGGTGTACAGGCCTCCTTGCCGGCTGGTTGAAAGATTAATTATAAAAAAGAGGAGTCGCTGGGGTCCAGTCTTCCCTGACCTCTAAAATGAGTAATCGGGAGGGAACGCTGACTGCTCCATCAGGTCCCTGTCTGCAGTTCCCATTCTGTCACCGGCTCACAGACACACGTGCTCTCCCACACACTCATCCCCACACTGGTCACCCTGGGCTGACATGGTAATTGGAGCTTCCAGCTCATCTTTTGCCCTTTCCAATACCTTACACACAATAGCTCAGTTCAGTCTCATCTTTCTTGCTTCCTGCCTGTCAGATTCGTCAGTGATCTGGTAAGGATTTGACAAGAAAAGCAGACGTGAGCACACTTCCAGTGGCCGGGTTAGGCGGCTGTGGGAATGCTCTCTGATTCGGACAGGGATCTGATTAGGATATGAACCGAATGCCACACTTTCACAATTCGACAGTGATCTGGTTAGGATGTAACAAATTGCTACTCGTTAGCCCTTGTAGTGTGCTGGTTAGCCCAAACACGGCTGAGAGCGCCAGTAGGCAGGAAAGCCACGTGAGTTGATATAAGAACTCTCTTACGCGAAGAGTAAGGATTACCACAACAATCCACGTTCTAACGACACACACTCTAACAAAGAGATGAACCCAATAACTGGAGCACTCACAGTTGATGCCGATGAGAATCGGAAGAGGGCGGGGTTGACTCTAATGGCAGAGCGGTGCGCCGCGAGGAAGTGAAACCTTAAATACCCTTTGAACCGCGACCGGCTGCGTCCCATTCCAACTACCGGCCGCGGAGAGAAATGCGCGTGACAGTACCCCCCCTCCAGGACCGGCACCAGACGGACACGGCTGGGAAGATATCCGACAACGGTAGTCCCGAATCAGCTCCGGGTCGAGTACAAACCGGGCCGGAATCCACGACCGCTCCTCGGGGCCGTAACCTTCCCAATCGGCGAGGTACTGGGTACCGCTACCCCAAGGGCGCGAATCGAGGATCCAATGCACGGTGTAAGCGGGACCACCCTCAATGATACGGGGGGGTGGAGGAGCAGGAGTGGAAAGCACCATGGGTGAAGTGACGAAAGGTTTCAGCTGCGAGGTGTGGAATACCGGATGGATCCAGAGTGCTGCAGGCAGTTGGAGTCGGTAGGTGACGGGATTAATCTGGTGGGTGATGCGGTAGGGTCTGATGTACTGGGGGTGAGCTTGCGGGAGTCCGTGTGCAGGCGGAGGTTACGAGTGGATAACCTTACCTTGTCACCTACGTGGTACAAACGTCCCGGTGGGTGCCGACGGCAGTGTTGAGTGGCATAACGGGTGTTGGCACAATGAATAGCTGCGTTGGCATGGTTCCAGAGCCGTCAGCACCGGCGGACCAACTGTTGGGCCGATGGTACCTCCACCTCCGGTTCCTGGTGGTCGAACATCGGAGGCTGGTAACCATAGCATACCTCAAATGGACTGAGATTGGTGGCAGAGGAGACATGGAGGTTGTGGGATAACTCAGCCCAAGTGAGGTAGCGGGCCCAGGAGCGCTGGCGATCAGCGACAAAGCATCTCAGGTAGCGCTCCAGTTGTTGGTTGGTCCGCTCTGTCTGACCGTTTGTCTGAGGGTGGTATCCAGATGACAAACTACAGGTGGAACTGATCAGATGGCAGAAGGCCTTCCAGAAACGAGTGGTGAACTGAGGCCCCCTGTCTGAGACGATGTTCTTGGGGAACCCATGCAGGCAGACTACACGCTCTAATATCAGCTCCACAGTGGTCTTAGCTGACGGGAGTCTGGTGAGGGCCACCAGGTGCACAGCCTTGGAGAACCGATCAACGATGGTGAGGATGGTGTTCTTGCCCTCAGAGACCAGCAGGCCCGTGATGAAGTCGATGGCAATGTGGGACCAGGGCCTCCGGGGGACGGGAAGAGGTTGGAGTTCCCCCGGAGATGGTTGGTTGGAGTCCTTGGCCCTGGCACACACTGGGCATGCCTGGACAAACTCTTTAACATCTTTTGCCAGAAGGCTTGGCTGGCAAACTGGAGGGTGCGTTGGGCCCCTGGGTGGCCGGAAAGGGTGGATGATTGGGCCCAGGTGGCTGTGGGAACATAGAGCCATCCAGGCGGCACACCTGCCGGCGGTGTCTCCGAGGCCTGTGCCTGGCGCACCCTTGTTTCCAATTCCCAGCGGAGGGGTGCGATGATTTTGGTGCAGGAGAGGACAGGCGCGGAGTCCACCCAGGGGCCATCTACCTTATGTTGACGGGAAAGTGCATCGGCTTTGGTGTTCTTTGACCACAGACGGTAGGATAGATGGAAGTTAAACTGCTCAAAGAAGAGTGCCCACCGCGCCTGCCGAGGATTCAACTGTTTGAGGTTCTGGATGGATTTGAGATTCTGATGGTCTGTCCAGACAGTAAATGGTTCGCTGCCACCCTGGAGCCAGTGTCGCCATTCTTCCAAAGCCCACTTGAGGGCCAACAGCTCACGGTCCCCTGCACCATAATGCTGCTGAGTGGGGTTGAACTTTTTGGAGAAAAAGCTACAGGGGTGTAGCTTCTGGTCTGGACCTCTTTGGGAAAGGACTGCCCCAGCACCCACATCAGAGGCATATGATACCACCTCCACAATGAAGGGCCTGGTGGGATCTGGATGCAAGAGGATGGTGCAGTGGTGAAGCAGTGACAGAGGAGTTGAAATGCTCTGATGGCTTCTGGAGTGAGAGTGAAGCGGTGCGGAGAAGGATGAGTCAGGGCAGTGAGTGGAGCGGCAACCGTACTGAAGCCCCGGATGAAGTGTCAGTAGAAATTTACAAACCTGAGAAACCATTGGAGTTGCTTGAGTGTCTTGGGTAGGGGCCAATGACGTACAGCCTCGAGCTTGGGTCCATGGCCACCCCCTGGGACAAGATGACAAAACCCAGGAATGTGGCGGAGCGCTTGTGAAATGCACACTTCCCCAACTTGCAGTACAGCTGGTGGGCGAGCAGTCTTTTGAGAACCGCCCTGATGTGCTGGTGGTGTTCCTCTAGGGTGCGAGAGTAAATCAGAATGTCGTCCAGATACACGAATGCCCAACGGCCCAGCATATCCCGTAGCATGTCATTGATGAATTGTTGGAACATGGCTGGCGTGTTGCAAAGGCCGAAGGGCATCACCAGGCTCTCATAATGACCCGTTGGAGTGATGAAGGCCATCTTCCATTCATTGCCCTCCCTGATGCGCACCAAGTTGTAGGCGCTCCGGAGGTCCAACTTCGTGAAGTAGGTGGCACCGGAGAGAGCATCCAGGGTGGTGTTGGTGAGAGGAAGTGGGTGACGGTTCTTCATGGTGATCTTGTTGAGCCCCCAATAATCGACGCAAGGACGGAGGCCAACTTCCACCCCCAGCTGCTTGGCATAAGCCTGATCCATGAAGTTCCCCGCAGTCGAGGAAGGCAGAACTTCGGATCCATTTGTTAGCAAACTGGAGGTGTACATTAGCCGTTAGCTGGGAAACAGCAGTTTGGGTTGAGAGGAGGTGGAGCGGGCCAGAGAGCAACTCACCGGGCAGGGCCGTTTCCCGGACAGAGAGGACAAACTGCTAAATGGTGCTGGGGAGTGACAATAGGCGCAGAGGCCCTCCTGATAATGTCTCTCCCTCTCTGTGGCAGTTAAGGAGGCACGTCCTAGTTGCATGGGTTCCCCAGCTCCGGAGTGCGAGGCCACAGCGGGAGGTGGAGAACCGACAATTCCGGGCGCCGTCGTCAGGGTGGTCGAGGGGTGAGCTGGTGCCAGGGAGTAGGGGGTGAGCCACAAGCAGCGTGGTGTGGGTTGAGGAGTTGGCGAAGGGGCCGGCGGCAGGGTATGAGGAGCTGGCCTCGGATGGGAGAAAAGGCGTTGGTCAATCCGCAGGGCGAGTTGGATCAGTCCCTCCAGCGTGGCTGGGAGCTCCCATCCGGCGAGTTCGTCCTTGATGTGGGAAGCCAACCCCTCGAAGTAGGCAGTCCGGAGCGCGGCATCTCCCTAGGTGGTCTGCACAGCCAGAGTGCAGAAGTCCGCGGTGTAGCGACTCACGGATGCTGTGCGCATGACACTGCCCAAGCTTGTAATTCATAGTCTCAACATCTCATAAATTTTTTTTCAGACCAGGTCAGAATCAGATGTTTTGGTTATTATACAGTTTGCCGGCTCTTGACAAAAAATAAAAAGTATCTTTGAAATGCAAGAAGAGAAAGAAAGAGTCAAACGTTTCCTACAAACAGTCCTCAATGATTCCCTAACTCTATGGCATGATCAATCAAGTTTATATTCTTGCTTATTTCACAGAAGGAGCACATTTTGGAGAGCTCCACAACAGCAATAATCAAAGATCTAATTAAGTTGATAAAAAGGTGCCAGTGCAATTACTAGCTGACACGTGAACACTTTAGTAAGCTTAGCAAAAGAAAGCTGTCACCAACTAGATTAATATTCATCACCGGAAAGGAGCGGGGGCCAGCAAATGGAGTAGCAAACTTACATCAAGCCAACCAGCAGATTGGTGCAAGCACACATCCATCATAGAACATACCAATAAACCCAAGCAGGGAGTTTACAGATGGTTCAGGTTCCACCTCAGTGCTCATGAAGTGGGAGGACAAGATAAATGGTCTGTGTTATCGTATTTTAATAGCCATTATGCTACTTAGTGCACCTTGGCTGTCTTGTGTGTAACCAGAGAGAATTAGGACCTCAGCAGTTAGGAACGGTGGCATTTTTAAAACCAGGCTGCCGCTGTCGAACCCTACGGTGTGGTAAATTGATGTCAGGAGATGGATTTTTGAAAAGTCATTAATTTCCCATGTTGTATTAGCATGCTAGTCAAAACTTTTTAAAAACAAAACCAAAAAAAACAGCTTCTGAGTGTGTGCTTAACCCTGGAAATCAAGTGTTATCAGCACAGCTCCACTCACACAGAAGCTGTTTTTCAAAAGGGTTTTTGGTATACTAATAAATCATGGCAACACCATTAGCATGCTGACACACAGGTCAGCTGGTCTTCACAGATCGGTGTGGAATATGGCTATTTTTTGTCCTTTTTTAGCACAAATTAATATTCACTTTTTGGGTGTTCCTGTGGGAGTGCCAGAACAATGGATGGAGGAGGTGAAAGCTGTGGGTGGATTTTACACAAACAGATTCATTTGCACCTCTCCAGCGCTGCACCGAAGCAGAGAGGGCATGGTGGAGCATTTATTACTCATGCCTTTGTACTCGTAGGGGTAGATGGGTGTCAGCTAGCACACAAACATTTCATATGGACTTTCATTAAAACTTGCGGAAAGAGGTAACAAGTCTTGAGTTTATGAACGTGGTTTCTACATATGACGCCTGCATGTCTAAGGAAAAAGCACAAGTTGAGGTGAAGAGTTTGTGGAAACGTGGCGAGGCCTGAATAATTGCTTAAACAAGTGATGCCACCATCTGGTATGATGCTGAATGTGTAGCATTTTAAATTGCTTAAATGTAAATGTGACCTGCCTGCTGGTGCTAAATATTCATGAACTGATTTAAAATTGTAAGGATCACATATATGACACTGCCATCATGCCACAGAAAGAAACATTAACAGTACTGATATCACTGCTACTAAAACACTGGCCTAAGAGACAACATTTTGCGGTTTATTATGGATGTTGTAAGAACTTGCCGGTCATGCATAGATGTGTACAAAAACATGAACACATTACTCTTAAGTTCCCTTAACTCAAGACTTCTTGGTGTTTTCAAATGAAGCAGGTCAACATTTCTAATGTAAAAAGTTCAAACGTCAGTTAGAGATTCTTTATTTAGGGTTTGATCATTTACAGGTTTTAAACACAACACTGACACTAAATAGTTAGTAATGATGGCTGGGTCACAAGGCTTTTAGATGTCATTTAATATGATGTTAAAATAGTCAGTATACATTAGCTAAACCATTATCCAAATGATTAGACTACTTTCAGTGTGACTAACTTCAGGGTCAGTTAGTAAGATGAAAAACATAACTGTAAGATTTAAAAATAATAGAAAGAAATGTCCTTATTCAAGTGGTTAAGAGCTCTTCTTTTCTTGCCTTTACTCTTCTAAAAGTACAGATGGTGGAACTGGTCATCAGATAAGAGCTTATTCAGGGTGAAGTGTTATTATTATTCAGCAGACGGTTAAAACAGACTGATTTAATGTTACTCTTTTGTTTTTACTTGCGTTCACCTGGTCCAGTAGTATCCAGTCGTATGGGGCAGTTGGTAACGTAACGGTTAGGGCGTTTACCCCATGTTTGCATCCTGGGCCGTATTATTAATGTAGCACAATTATACAATCTTTAGGACCTGATCATTGCAAATCCAGCCTTAATAAGACATTGATTACACAGGTGTAGAAATGAATTCAATCAGCTCTGCTCCCCCAGGTGTCCTGAGACAAGTGACACCAGTCATTTGTTTGCTCACAAAGTCTCTCCTATAACTGACAGATTGATTTGACACAAGCTAAACTTTTTTACTCTTCAATTTTTTAGTTTTAATATTTGATGTTCCAAACGACCACATCCGAAAACATCCTGAGATGTTCAGGTCGTATTTTTGACATACTGCGGGAGAAAATGATACTGGGCAAGAAAAACATCTCCCTTGCTATTCATGTACAGACTATTCCTCTTCAAAATCAACTCTCATCAGATAACATTTAAGGATGTTTTCAGAATTTCCTTTATCATTTTGAATCCTAAACAGCCTTGATGAGAAGACGACGAACACCAAGTTATCCCACTTGCTCTAAATGGCAGCCATTGTTAAGAGTTAATCAGTGCAAAATAAAAGACACAAACATGGAATTCCTACAGGTTTGGGTAGAACATTTCTCCTCTTGCAAGCAATGACAGTTAGATCATGTTGCTTTTCATCTGATTTATATGCTCAATCTGTGCCTGGGAGGTGTCCTTCTGGAACGGATGTCGTCTCCCATCCATATCTCGCCGTCGCTAATCATATCTATGGCCTTCACTGGGTTGCAGGTGCCTCTAAATGATTTGTGTCTTCTGCTGCTCTCTGGCTTACTAAATTCCGACTATTTGGCTCATATGTCATTTAAAAATGCACAACATCACTTGCTATCACAGTCTCTTCACCTGCTGGAGTTATGGGATTTTTCAATGGCTCATCAACCTCTACACATTTGTCATTGTGAACACATCACAGCACAGCACAAAGTGCACCTCAACAAAATGTGACCCTTACATTTGACTCAGCATCCAGGGAGCAGTGGGCAGCGTTTTGGCAGCATCCGGGGAGCAGTGCTTGGGGATCTTGCTCATGAGTACCTCAGTGGTACGTCTACCAGCCTGTGACTTCAACCAGTGACCCTTCAATCACAGAGTCAACTCACTAAGTGCTATGCTACCAACTCCCTCCTACAAACATTGCATCTTTAATAAGGTTTTACCTGAACAAAATTTTACAAAATTTGCCTTATCAGTATTCCACCTATTCTATGACCAAAGGTTTATAGAGGCCTTCTACCATAGCATAAAACCTCTTCAGCACTAATGGATTCCACCACTGATGCTAACGTGGCAATACAAACAGGGACTGCTTTTCCACAGTCACGCTCAGTCGAATGAACTCATTTTAATGTGCTGAATTTTTATGTCCACAGTAAATGGCTCATGTTTAGAATTTTGTCGGAGGACATCACACCGTTTATTGCATGAAATAACTTCCCAAAAATGCTACGTTCCGTCTCACAAAAGAGAGACCCATATGTTCTTAATCCATAGGTGAAACTGTCTAGACCAAAATGGTGCACTGGTGAAAAAGGTGGATTTGGTAGATTTGCTCATACGATGTGTTGTCCTGCATAGTGTGTGTGTGAGTGTGTGTGTGAGTGTGTGTGGTTTGTTGGCAGAGAGGGGGTGTGTGTGGTATGTTGGCTGAGTGTGATGGAGTTGATCTGGAAGAGCCCCCGCTTGTGAGGAAAGGTTCATTCATGGGTCAGTGCACTGCTGAGCCAACCTGCTCTCGTCCGACCCCAGTCTTGATGTCAGATAAAACACAGCAGACTGTCCTCACCTGAGCCCTGAGCTCCTGCTCATCTCCCCTTTCTCAAGCACCTCCAGATGCTGTCAGCTGTGCACCTCACCTCATAGAGATCAAAACCATCACGCTGCATCGATTCTCATTCAGCTCTGTGGACCCTGCATTAACCCGTCTAGATTAACGTCTAGCTACTTTACTGTAAAATGATGCATTACACAAAAACCTCATTTCTTAAGACCTATTGAATGACCTCAGTGACCTCATAAGAACAAAATAAACAAACTTGCCTTACTCTGACTGGTGCAAACCAGGTGTTTGCACACAATTCTATAAAACCATTAGATCCCACCCTTATGTCTTTAATTCTGACTGAACACTTGCAAGAATACAGCTTGTGACACATCCACAGCTTATTTTCATGTGACAACTTTTGACCAGAAGAAGCTGTACTATACATCACATCAGATCTCTCACTATACTGCAATAAGTGTTATAATATGCAGGGTTATTTTAATAAAGGACTTTTTGAGAAAACTTTTCATTAACTTTAAGATGCGCAAGATTTTTTTGGATGCATAAGTGTCATGGGTGTGGTCGGCATGACATGAGGCGAGGTATAGGTGCAAGCCATTTATTTTGCAGAACTTCGAACATAAACTGGCACGAGGGTCACAAACAAAACAAAACTCTTCTATGGCTCTTCAAAAATACACGAAGCGCACCAACATGGGAAGGGTAGCGTGAGGGTGGACCGACAGAGACAACGGGGAAAGGACCTTATATAACTTATATAACGAACAGAAACAATCAAACCAGTGTAATCAGACAAGGGAAAACCAATCAGAAAACAAGCATGAACGACCAATGACAGGAGAACCAATAGAAACAGGGGGCTGGACTGAAACAAACAAGAACCAGGTGAGGGAACTAATACACTGTGATCAACCAATCAGACACACTGGGAAGGTGGGACAAGGACTTGACAGACAGGGAGTACAAGACTGAACTGAACACATCAAAAACTAAACAATGGCGGCATCTGCTGGCCACTCAGCAAGGTCAATGGGGGCCTGTTATAGCCAAAGTCCAGGGGGTCATGACAATAAGCAGCACTTGATCCTATTAAAATCCTCAAATCTTTTTACAGTGACCAGACATTTTTAGCATATTCTAAACCATCACCATCATTTTCTACTTTACACCACTACTTTTACAAAAAAAGAAGTTATTTATAGTGTTCCACTTGCCATTGACATCCCGCGTTATGGGTCGTTTATCAAGTGGTGACGCTAAATTGGCTGGTCAATGTTGCTAAAAACAATCACTAGCCTAGTTAGCTGAACAGAAAGGTGAACCGCATCAGCAACTTGAGATAAAAAGTGTAGACGTGTTAGCGCTAATAAAGCCTAGCCTCTTCTATGCGAGTTCAACTCTCCTGCAGCAAACAGAATACATCCAACTCGGTTTTCACTGTGTTTTTAGCAGATGTGATGTAATGTTGTTGACTCAATCTCTGAACCAAAAATATGAAAAATAATGAACACTTTTGCTGGGATTTCCGATCAGTCAGGCGTCGGCTAAAACGTGCTGGCTGCAGAGCTGGATGTCAGCCATTTCACTCTATTAGTACAGGGGCAGAGGGCACTGCCAGCAGGGTCGAGACTCTGGCTATTTCCCAGTGGCCTGATGCTGAGAAAAATCGACTTGAGTGATGAACTGTGCAAGTTAGTCTTCGCTCATCCCTCGGTCACTTCTTGTCAGAGTCCCTCGACGACCCTCACTCCCCTATCCACCATTCCAGCTCAAGCCCGTTAGTGTTTACAGATTAAGCTTCTGTTAAGTGATAAATCAGAGGGCTTTGTGTGGTGATGTGGCTGATAAGCGTATGCGTGTGTAGGACGGAGGAATAAGAGAATTACTGACGCGCTGCATGGTGGACGGCTGGGGGATACTCTAGCTGAGTGGAGGGAGAGTGTGTGCGTACCGTCTGGATTAAAGCAGGTCAGTGTGTAAGTGTGGCATCCTGATTATACAGCCCCTAACACACACACACACACACACTCACTCTGGCATCAGCATTCAGGGCCCCCTCCACTCCTCCCTGGAGATGTAATTAACAAAGAAATTACAGCAGAACACAGTGCCGACGGGCCCCTCTGTCTCCAGCACTGCTAAAAAGCGTTAATCACCTTTTCTTGTTATGTGAGTGTACACCGAGGTGTACCGCACTCTCCCACTAAAATCTCCCAACTCCGACAAATTAAAAATTACGTGTGCATTACCTATGCCACATCCTGGGGTGTGTCTGGAAAGCACCAGCCCCTTGTTCCAACGTGAACTCTCTGTAGTCCTAATTAGTCATTATCAAAATGCATCCGTAATTTAGCTAAATCCATTCCACTAACGCATTTTAATGATGAATTTGAAAGACTGGGGCTACCATTTGTGTAATTTTTCTTTGAAGTCGTGGAGTCTTTTACTACATTACTTAATTAAAACTCTTTAAACACGTAACTGCTGCTGCAGACTCCACATAAAGAACTCCTCCTCAATGCACTACTATTTCCAGTCAAATTCTGAGGATGGAGAGGAGGCAGTCCACTGTCTGTGACATATCGAGGTATATCTGCAGGTGCTGTGTGCTGCCTAAACTTCTTATAAGCAAACAGGCCAAATTGTCCTCCTGCGCATTTAGGAAGATTGGGATTTTAGCAGCATGCACTAACACTGGCCTCGGGTAAGACGCATACCGTCCTTGACCAAGCATGAGATGGGGGCGACGAGAGCGGAAAAACCTGCAGCTAAGCCTGAGAAAATCTGCTGCGATGTCAGCCTAATAGAGCAAGCTTTTTCTCTCATCTCCCCTCGCTTGAGGTGTGGGTGAGTGCATTCAGTCGTGAATAACTACGCCTTCTTTTCACCCCCACCAACTTTCAACATCAATTCCTCTTCTTGTGTGAAATGTCTAATTAGGATCGACTCCTCAATCCGCAGCTTGGTGGCATCAATTTAAGCCCGACACAAAATTCCTAATTAATAACTTTTCTCAAATCTACTGCAAGCCCAAAAATGGCAAACATTTGATCAGTCAGAAAGAAAATCTTTTAATTCCCCAGCTTTGCGTGCAGTGTCTCACGCTTCCAACCTCCTTGTGGGACTAGCGTGGGTATGGCTTTGCGGAAGAAAGTCAGTTTTGGAATAAACATTTTTTCTTTAATTGGTTTACCACATTTATGGCGGGTTAAACTGCTGCACATGATAAGAGGGGAAAAAAAGGCAATGAAGAGGGAGAGAAATCGATGGAGAGGACAAATTAATGAGGGCAG
The DNA here is from genome assembly GCA_032718565.1 of Distichodus sexfasciatus. Lineage (NCBI taxonomy): Eukaryota > Metazoa > Chordata > Actinopteri > Characiformes > Distichodontidae > Distichodus > Distichodus sexfasciatus. Next base: position 265,590 of record JAVGVS010000138.1, read on the forward strand.
AAGAGCAAAGCGGCGGTTCAGCACAGGTCCCGCAATGTTACTGACTGCTTTCAAAGCACCCTGTAAATACAGAGGATGAAGTCGGAAAGAAGTCAACATATTGTGCATGAAAAGGGATGATTGCTTAAAAAAGGGAGCACTTCAACCAAAAAAGTGCTAATGTGAATAACATTTAATGAAAGCCAATAGGGCAATTAGCACAGCAGGTTTTCCATTACTACTAACCACATTAGTGCAGATAATATCCAAACATGCTAAAGTGGTCTGGATTTTGAGAGAGAAATAAACAAGCAGATATCAGAAGTGAATATGTGGAAATTTGTGTCCTAGAGCCACTACTGACACATTCAGAAAGCAAACGAGGGAGAGATTTTTGAACATAAGGAGCCGCTACTCTCTTCATGTCACAAATCTGAAGCATTTAGTGTAAACAATGCAAATACATGAGGCATACCAACAAGGGATACAACAGACAAAACTATTTCTGCCCAAATCCCAGTGCTTCTATACATTTATTTCTTTATTTCCTCCCCGCTCTCTGCTCTCTGTGTCTTTATTGTCTGGACCGATCTTCATCAAAGTGGCTAATGAGTTCCACTGGAACTCATTTGAAGGGGCGATTAAATTGCAGCAATAAATTATGTGTGTACTCAGCATGATATTATTCTCTGATGGCTTGAACAGCAGCAGCGTTATGCTCTCAGGATGTCATCTTCATTACCACAAATTTCACTGGTCTGTGCTCTCTCTCTCTATATCCCTTTTTGCCTTCCTCATCATTTGCTCTCTTTTCCGTACAGTCCAGGCCTACTCATTCCATGATCAAATCTCTTCTTTATGTTCTGCTTCGGCTGATTTTGATTAATTCCTCAAAAAATCCTCTCTACCTCAGTTTTCATCTTAAACTACGGCATGTTTAACTCCTTTTGTTTAAGTTTGATGCATGGATTATTTATGCACTGATATGTACGGGTGGATTTGGCTGGAAAATCAAGTGTTTACAGAGAAAAGAACATCGTCTAATCTCAATACTCAAAAGGATGGTTGCTTCAAAGTTCTGAGTTGATAAAAAAGTGAAAATGCGCTGTGGAGAGATCAGAATTATGAGTTAATTATGATTTGAGCTTTTGCATTCACCAACTTGTTCAACACATTGTGTTGAATTATAAAATGTTTTGTGATTTTCTGTTTTGGTATCATCTTGAGTTTCATTCCATTACACCAAACCCAACTAAACAGCTGCAATAATGCGTGTCCGGCATGGCATGCATTGCTACAGTCATCTCCTTCGCTTTGTTTGATGTTTCATAACACTGTCCTGGACAGAAGCAGCTGGGCATTTTGCATGTGTGTGCATGGAAGTATCTGGGCATTGCATGAGCCCTGTTGACAGGGTGCTGGGCACCACAGAGTACTGAGATGCATCGTTACCCGCCACGCTTCCATCCGCCCTCCCAAACATTTCCTCTCCTCCTGTCTCTTGAATAGTGCAAAAGCATTAAGATCCACTTTAAAATGTGAGCAAAACGGTGATATGAGCCCCCAAAACCCCCCTCCCTCATTTAAGCAGACGCTTCTATACATGCAGATTAATTTAAAGAGAAGGACTGCTGAAATACTAGTGGAAATGAGATCTGACACTCGATTCAATGCCCGTCGTGTAGCAGAATGAGGAGGGGGAGTGCCGTTATAACGAGCAGGGATTGACAGCTTCTTTGAGGTAATTAGGCAAAAGCCTGATGAAAGTCCCATGTCAGAATATAGAAGGGAGAATATTTCTGTCACTGGTCGGAATTAGACTGTTTATTCCTCTATGAGGTAGTGCACAGAAGTGGCTTCCTTGCTCATTTAGTAAAGTGTTTTGTCTCTGCATCGTTACCGGTAATGTGACCTTATGGCCAATTTCTCTTTAATAGGCGCCTATGTATGATGTGACAATTGTCAGGCGGGAAAATATGCATCCAATTACTGTCCTTATGCCATTAGTCGTCTGACCCATTCATCTTTCTAGCCTCAATCCATTACCACAAACTCATCTACAGATCTTCATCATCAGCATCATCATCATCGCTTCCAAGCGCAGCCATGTTCACAGCGATGGTGGTCATGACAGATGTGCTAATGAGAACATATCTTTTTAAAGGCATGATTACAACTCATATTAAATCTATTATGAACCACCATTAGTCCTTCAAACAAACAAACCCCATCAGCCAAACATATTACCGCAACGCATCATCAACTTCAAGTCTCGTTGTTATGCTGAAAAGCTCCAAAAATGAAAAACGACAGTCTGGTATTGTGGCTCATATTTCACAAACAGTAAACTGTACATGGCAATGTCTTAACTGCATACTATTTTGCTGAGCTCCCGGATAAGTCAGCACGTGATATACGCGTAAAGCAAAAGCACAAGAATGACACTTCTCCTCTACAGGTCACCTCTAATCTCATTAGTGATGCTGGGTGAGCGATGAATTAAGAGACGTCCCGTAGCACGCAGGAGTAGCGCACACAGTTGGGCTTCGCCTCTGCCCATCTAATCAATGTGAGGACAGGCTCTAGGGAGAAATGGCTGGATGTAAAAACATCCCAGGGCAAGGTGAACATGCACTATCCCAGCATAGGGCTCATGCTGCTATGCCCATAGCGACTGCGTAAGACCAGCCTTGGGAGGAGCTAGTGGGCAAGTTAGCACTGACCCTTTGACTGCATGTCTCTGGAGGCCTCATCTGCACGTCTGGCATGCCAGGCTTTCAGTTGCTGCTAAACACGTGTTTAGCTTTCCGTCTGTCTCCTCAGATACAGATCAATTCCCAAAATGGTGCAGGCGTATCATTTTCACAAACACGAGACTCACTGCAGAGATTCACTCACATGCTCCAACACACACATACTCGCACATGTTCTCTCTCCTATGGCACAGGAGGATCAAACAGCCTGGCGTGTTTGGCTTCCCGTGCGCAGGCAGATCCCCGGTGGTTACCGGACAAAAGAAGCAAAGAAAAGAGAGAGGCGGAGGGGCCAAGAGAGAGGGATCGATACTGCAGGACAGACGGCGCACTTTCTTTTTGAGCGAGTGTCGAGAGCAAGCTCGTTCCCTTGCCGCAGCTTCTCAGAGGTCAGTGCTGACATGGTTAGAAGGTCAGAATTGTGAGAAGCCGGTGAAAAACAGTGTGAAAAGGAATTGATCCAGCTTTGATCACTCTCCTCCTTAAGCTCCAGAATGATGGCCACAAGATTATACAACCAGTTCAAATAAACGTTAGTGAGAAACAGCAATTGCAAGAAATCTCCCTAGTAATTTACTAATAAACCGCTAGGAAAATCTAAAACAATCTGTGATGTAACATGAAAATATCCCTGTGAGAAGCAGATGCTAACATTTGTTTTGATCATAAATCTAACCTGTGCATATTTTTTACAGGATTCTGACAAGATAATTACGTCATTTTACAAAATTGCTTTCATCCACAACAAACATCAAGCTATGTTTCATGTTCATTTTCATTTTCATTAGGAATAATTAAAATATTTCATATAACACAACTAAAAACTAACAATTAACTTGCTTTGAAATTCATGTAGATTAGATCTGTTGGAATTTTATGGTCAGCTGCTGATAATGATTTTTGAACAAGTTTTTTTTTTTTGACTTGACGTCTATCTTATGATCACCATATATACTAATCTACATATTACTACTAATAATAAATATATCCATAAGCAGGAGTGAGAAGGTCCAAGCAAAAGTCGCTCTTTTTTGTTGTGTTGATAAAGGAACTAATCTCTAACAGGTTCATATAGAAACTGGGTGGTTTTCTACAATTTCATGTAAATGATAAAAGCTTTGTTATGACATCACATAAATTTATGTAGCATTTTAGCACCCCTAGAGGTCAGAATGTGTTTTCCATAGCACTTTGTGCCAGGACCATCATCATCATCATCATCATCATCAGCAGCAGCAGCAGCAGCAGCATCATCATCATGATCATCCTCATACTCATATTCGTCATCATCATCATCATCATCATCATCATCTTCATCCTCCTCATCATCATCCTCCTCATCATCATCATCCTCATCATCATCATCCTCATCCTCATCATCATCATCATAATAATCATCCTCATCATCATAATCATCCTCATACTCATCATCATCATCATCATAATCATCATCATCATCATCATCATCATAATAATCATCCTCATCATCATAATCATCCTCATACCATCATCATCATCATCATAATCATCCTCATACTCATCATCATCATCACTATCATCCTCATCCTCATCCTCATCATCATCATCATAATCATACTCATCATCATCATCATCATCATCATCATACTCGTCATCATCATCATCATCATACTCATCATCATCATCATCATCACTATCATCATAATATGATTATTGAACACTAATTTACATGGTTATAAACATAGCTGCACGTAAAGGGTAAAACACATAGGATTTGAACTACTTTCACAGTGACGCCTGTTGTGCCTCCACAGCTATATTTGGCCAGCGCAGTAACACAGCCACTTCTTCTTTCTGAAACACTTACATAAGGACGAGCGCCAAGTGATGTTACATTTCTATGAAGATGAACAACCCTTAAATCACTGCATCAGTTCTAAGCCATTGAAAAACAACATTTCAACATGCTTCATATTGACCTCCCTCTCGCTTTTTCCTTCTTTACTACACACTTCCTCCATTACCATTTCCTATAATGCTCCTGCACGACACTTCTCTTCTTAATGCCCAACCTGACTGTGGCATTCGTCCCACTAACATCCTCTTTCAGGTCCGATTCCCACTTACCTTCAATACAATTTCCCTACACACATGCACATAGAGCAACCCAACATTATATCACCATAAAACCACGCAGCTGGAGGCCTGTTTATTTTTATGTAACAACGGTATGCAGATAACTGTTGTGCAGCCGTGAAAATGGGATGTTGGCCCTTACCCTGGGCCTAGCCGCTCTCATCTACACCAGCGCTAGTAGACGAGCCAAGCACATTCCTCTTCCTGCCCAACACTGAACAAATCACCAACATTATCCACAAGTTCGAGTGCATAATTCCAGCCCTACAACATCTCAGTGTGCATTTTCTGCCCACTCGTTCCTGCTCTCTGCCACCACTCTTCTCATTTTTTCCTTCTAATTATCTGGAAGGTTATGCAGTGAATATATAAATAGGTGTCACTAAAAGCTTTTTTTCTTGCTTTGTTTTTATAAGTACTGATGTGTTAGAAAGTTCAAATAAATATAATCTAATGTTTAAAAGTACGGTGAAATTGATTGTTTCCAAACAATTTTACCTTCAGAAAGTTCTATCAGTGGACCTGATTGATGGAACATAAAGACTACATTATGAATGCTGAAAATATGGCCAACACATTAATATGAATACTGATTTAGGCTGCGTGCCCACCTACAGCTCAACTTCACTACACTGCTGTAAAACAAATCCCCTCCTGTACAGCGTTGCAGCACTACAGACAATCTATTCTCATAATTGTCTGGATCTGTAGGTGGGCCAATTTGGCCTTCATTAATATTCACCACGGAAAGGCTGTAATTTAAATTTTTCTTTTCTTTCTTATTTAACGTCACACAACCCAGTTCCTCCAAAGAATAAATAGAGACCTTAGAAAACCAAGAAGGAATGAGCACATTTCAATAATGCACAACGCTTTGTTTGTTAACTTCTGCACAGAAAGAATACAATTAGGACAAATTACACTGCTTTTCTAACAAATGGTTTTTACGTTAGTTACTATCCTAAATAAAAAATCATAATTTCAAATGAGTTATTATACAAATAACCGGTTTCAAACAAAATTACCTTAATGTACATCAAGTTAGCACAAGTTGTTAAAAACAAAGCTGTTAATCTCACTATAACCTTACTTTTAACATAATTTGGCCAAATGCAAGATTCATTGTAGATCTGAACAATAGTTGCTCCTGCACATTTTCTCACAAATGCAAGAATGTCAACCTCGATAAGTTCCACTATGTCGAGACAACATATGCTGCATGTCTGCTGCAATATAACAATTCAAATAGTTTGTGAATTTGAGAACTTTTAAAGCAACACTATGTAAGATTTGCTCACATGGTCTCCCTACAGAAATACAGTTGACCACAGACATAACACCTCTCCACTGCTCTACTGTCAGCAGTTATCTAGGAGATGCTTTTGTCCATATTTGTATTATTCAATGCTCTCAAGTCAAAATGAGAAGAGCCATAACTAGCATGCTAACTATCCACAACTAGCTAGCATGTTAGCTACCGGCTGGACAAACTGCTGTAGGCTACTACTTGAAGAACTTGGTTTATGGACATAAACGGAGGGCTATGACTTCAATAACACGACCTGACACACAGCGAGCTCAAACGCACTAGATATAGATGGTCAGCAAAGGATTTTTATTAACTACTCCAACAGTAACAGCATCAGGTCACCATCGCTGCTCCTCTTTCAGCCGGGACAATATTCACCCTAGTCCTGCCTCCTACTGTCTCTCTCTCCTGCTTTCTTTTCTTTGTCTCCTCTGACAGCTCTTTTACCATCTTCCTTTTCCTTGCTGCTTCAGTCATGCTTTTGTTAGTTTTAACTTGCTTTACCTGCCTCGTCTTTTGAAGTGAGAGGGCGGATGTGACGTATTCCGTACAGCAGTCAAATTTTGTAGTTCTTTTTGTGGCGAGGTTCCTACCCGAATCCCGGCGTTTCATAGTGCAATAGAGTTTTTAGGCGATACAGACGCCCTCAAGTGACGATAAAGCATCGAAACTCTTTGCAGTACTGGCTCCTCAGTGGTGGAACCAACTTCCGCTTGCCGTTAGAACGGCTGAGTCCCTTGCTGTCTTCAAACGTCGTCTGAAGACACACCTCTTCAAAGAGTATCTAGGGGACTAATTTACCTTTTATGTAAACCTTTTATTTAAAAAAAAAAAAAAAAAAAAAAAAAAAACCACTAACGTGTGTCTGTCTGAACTTTTTTCCTCTAACCCATTTTCTTTCGTTAAAGTATAAAACTTAGTCTGTGGTAATTTGGTTTAACTACAGATGTCGACATAGCTTATGGATCTAGGAACGGTTGTGGACTACAAAGCACTGTTGTAAGTCGCTCTGGATAAGAGCGTCTGCTAAATACTGTAAATGTAAATGTAAATGTAAATAAAGGGGTTATTGAAGGCAGGGAAACTACACAGTGTTGCTTTAAGGGGAAAATTGAATTCAGGAAATTCATCTTCAACATAAAGTATGTAACATGTAAAACTCTAGGTTTTTCTGAAGTCTAACATTAAATAATGATGTACTGGAGAGAATATGTTGTTATTAGTTCCAAATGTACAATTCAAGCAGGTGTTGCTTCTACTGCTGGTCCGCCAGGAGAACTCAGGACAAGATGTACGGGGAAACCTTCAGTAAAGATTCTGATTTTAGTTTCTAAAGTGTGTGGTTTTGCTTAGAAGTTCTGACTGGATAATTTGAGTTGTGACATTCATTTTAACTTGCTATCTTTGCTTGCTTTTGACACAGTTTCTGTTATTAATTTTAATGCAGTCTAATACATTGAGTCCTGCGGGGATAAAGTTTAATAGCGGCGCTGCAACCCCACTGACGTGTTGGATATGAGCAAAGGTTTTTCTCAGGAGAGGAGAGTGTGAATCAGTCTCGGAATGAGAATGAAATGTCACATCAGTCAAAACATCTACTGAAAGGTTTCCGTGAATACTCAGCTGCTCAATGTGCAATATCACACGTTTCAACAGGTATGGAGTATGGCATATAAAACCTATAATCTAAAAATATAATGAGTTCCATTTCATTGTGGGGTTTATCTACAATACATTGCATTTTCAGAAACCTGTACTAACTTTTTATTGCTTGTGCATGTTAACTTTAGTCCTGTTAGTCTTAATAGATATTGTTAACACCTTCTGTAACACTCAGTAAATGCAATCTACATGGATTTAGAGGCAAACCACTCCTTGTCTTAAAAGATGGCTATATACTGTATACGGCGTTAGCACAATTTGCGCATCTTCTCCACGTGCCAACGACTGACAATTAACTCTTATTAAAACATGAGAAAGGCAATGTGGGTGAAACTGCGTGAACCTCAGTTTGCCCATGAGATTGAGCAACGTGGTTTTCACCTTTTGACACATCGCAGAGATGCTAACGAAATTCAGAGCCAAATCCTCTCGTTCCTCGAGACACCAGCTCGCTCCCCAGCTTCCAACCAGCACGCCGTCTGTTCACACGCTCTCCGGGTGCAGTGGCCCTTCTCTATAGCTGTCTTAAATAATCACAAAGCAGAATAGCTTTCGTTCCTCACAAAGAAGCCCTGAGAGAAACGTATATAAAACATTCGAGTGCATCTCAGAAGGGAGCCGATCATTGTCAGAAACTAGGTTGTGTGTGTTTGATGTCCCGCCCCCGCGCTGTCCAGCAGCCATGGGAGAGAGGAGGGGATGTGGTGGAATGTGTTCAGGCATACATCTATTATGAATCATTCTCTCTCTCCGACACCCCCCTCCACTACTCCAGCAAGGCTGAGTGTCTGTGTGAGACGCCACGACAGAGCTGATGGCGAGCGGAGCCTGGACCCTTGCCTTCACATTTGTCATGTAGAAGGAGAGAAAAAGGACCAATAAAAGATTTATGCAACAGAGACACACAAGCAGACTGGCAGAAGAACACAATACAAAAATACACACCTCTCATCATCACGTGTTTTCATTGAAGGCAGGGGGTCCAAATTCTTTGAGATATTTTAACATATTTTTAAAAATGTAACAATAGTTACTTTCCCTGGTAACTAGTTGCTTTTATAATGCTCTAACATTTTGGGAGAAGTAACTATTTACTATAACTAATTACTTTTTTAAGGTAAGGCGCCCAAGGTAAGACAGGGCAGATGGTGGCGAAACGATTAGAGCGTTTAGAAGATGATTGACAACATTGAACACATCACTGATCTATTCAAATAATCAGCCTTGTAAGAACACAGTACTAGAAAGTACATATCTAAATATACAGTAAGAATATACTGTTCCCATTCTTGATTTGATGAAGGACTGGGTCACGGTGTCATTCCAGATGTCAAGCTCTTCACACCGAATGGTTCTCTGGTTGCCAGTCTGTCTTTCAGAGCACACAGATTAGCAGTGAAAGTGATGCGGGTGCCTCATCACAGAGTTTAATGAAGTCAGCTGGCAGTGCCCGAGACTCTGATATATGACACCCACTCTCGGTCTGCCATTACGGGCAGCTGTGCAGCGAGAGAGGATTCGAATGAAGCTGAATCGACACCCTCCCAAACACACACCTCTTTGCACGCACGTACCCCGCATCATCAGACCACATTTTCTCACTTTCCACAACACAAGTCGTCCTCTCTCAAGATGTACGCACAGTAAGAGAATATTTAAATCCACAATTAGGTTCATACTCGTACCACGGCCTACTAAGAACACTCTGCAACGCCGAGTCGGATTAGTCTACTCTCAGGGCAAGCGTTTCTAATTAAATCGTAGCCATGAAACATGACTTTATTCAAACTTTACTCCTGTAATCTGCTTCTAAATTAGAGTGGGCAGCCACCTGAAGCAGGAAACTGAGATGGGACTGACAGCCATCTCGATAAAGCTGTTCCGTCTCTACCCAATCATGTATCAGGAGTTTCTAATGAAAAGCCTGGAGGTTCACCTGAAGCTCCTTCCACCCAGGAACAAAGGCCCTGCTCCTGTTTTTAATTCCACCCTGCAGTGCACTTGTTAACCTGCAGGGGGCAATTTAGCTGCATCCAACTCCTTCCTGCAAGCTGAGCAAATGAGCCGAGCTAGGTTTTCATTTTTCCCCCTGTACTTCCCCAGTCCCTCTGCTCCCCCACCCTGGGTGACCACTGAACTCTCCCCACAGCGAGCCCCATCTTTATTGCTCCGTCTTAATTAGGACATCCATTAGGTGTCTTTAAGTCGGAGACAAAGTTATAAATCCTCTCATTAATTTCAAGAGAAGAATCCGTTCGGCTCATTATGATTAAATTAACATAAACCTGCCGGGTGGTTGGACCCCCGCACCACCTTGGACGACAGGCCAGGGCTTCCCTTTAACCTTTATTAACATGCTGCTCCGCCTCTTGCTGTCTCAATTTGCACTTCCTGCTCGAGCTGAGATTTATAAACGCCGCTGTTCAAAGAGGGGGGACAAAAAGCTAGAATCTATTCATGTAGGCGACTCTTATAATAACAGCCTCCACATCTGCACTTTTCGCTCTATGCGTGTGTGACAGTGAGAGGCTCGGCATGACGAGAAGAGGCATTTGGGGTCTGTTACACAAACTAGAGTCACAAATCAGTTATTACTGTGAAGTCTCCTTCCAAAGAATAAACACATGAATTCCTCCTGATGGTCCTTCGTTATCACAGAAAGCATAAGAGAACTTCTTCCCTCTACACAGGCTACATGACTTTTCATTTGTCCTCTGAATTCCTAATGCTTTTTTATCAACAGAATTGTAATGTCTGTTTTATTTTTACCACAAGGTCACATGATGAGCACTTCAGAAGCAGAAACAAGCACAGACCAAGTCTCTCTTCTGTCCAGGGCAAATAAGGTCTTATCTGAATTTCCTAATGAAGATAAGTTTAACTAGAGCAAAAGAAGTTAAAAGAAATATAAGAAAAGTTGGCTTATGGGAGCTGCTGGTTTAAATAAATTATTAGTTTTGTTCTGTCTTTAATTCTTTTAACTTAATGCTTGATACTGTATCAGATCACGTGTTTTCAGCTTCTTTTCGCTTCGAAATGCAGACAACAGAAAAAGAAAAATCCATTCCCACAGACGATGAGTTAAACCATTGACTCATAGATCAGTGTCAGCCAATCAGAGTCCTGGATTGTGTTGATGAGGTGTTCCTTAAAGCACTTGTGGCCTTGATGAAGAGCCTGGTGCATAGCTCTCATCACTCTTTATTCTAAAAACTAGGCATGTCCAGCTAGCTGGAACTGCACAATAAACACACACACACACACACACACACACACACTTAGCACTCTCTCACACATACACACACACACACACACACACACTTAGCACTCTCTCACACATACATACACACACTTAGCACTCTCTCACACACACAAATCTGTATACTACTTAAAATAGATTTGAGATTTTATTTACAAAACAAATGATAAACGGGTGACTTGGTGAGGTAGGATTTTAATTTAAAAACATGAAGAATTGTGTCAGACTGTGTGAATACAAATGAACAATCTTTAGGAACAGATCAGACTGAATAATCTGTGCTGCAATATCACACTCACTATCCATGTAATTCAGCACAACGAGTCTAGAACGAAGCAAATCCTCATTTGTCCTCTAAAAAAATCAAAGTCTAATAACCACGCTCCCTCATCTCATCAGACTCCAGTCAAATACGAAGCTTAACAATTACAGTCCAATCCTGTCCAAAATAACTCCTTATAGTCATGCTTAAATCTCGACTCACTAAAATAAGTGAATTAACTTCCAAACCCAAACTTCTGCTGAAATAAAACAGGTGTCCTGCCTACAGTTAGCATTGGTGATATTAAATAAGAGCTTCACCATTGTTTGGTTCTATTTTTGTGAAAACTGAGACATTCATTCATTATCTGACCGGCTTCATCCCAACTGGGCTCGTGGCTGGACCTGAGCCTATCCCGGGGACTTACGGGTGCAAGGCAGGGACCAACACTGGGCGGGCGCCAACACACCGCAAGGCACACACACTCACTCCATCACACTCACATTACGGGGCCAATTATAGAGTTGCCAATTAGCCCATAGTGCACGCTTTTGGACTGTGGGAGAAACCGGAGCACCCGGAGGAAACCCACACCAATACGGGGAGAGCACGCCAACTCACACAGAAAGACCCTACGACCGACACAGAGCCCGAACCCAGGGCCATCTTTCTGTGAGGCAGCAGCACTAACCACTGTGCCGCCGTGCCACCCCATGACAGACTTGTGTGAGTCAAATAATTTTAAAGTAATGTAATAAATCTATTTTGTACAAATTTTATATTCAAATTAATATCAACCCTTATAGTCCTGAGACAATTTGGGGAGTTTTTCTACACCTTTGTTTTTAGGCTTATTCTAAATGCTGACACCGTCTTGAAATCAGCACATTTCTGATGAAAACTGACCTGCACCTGTAGAAATATTTTACTTTTTTGAAAGTGCTGCAAATCTAGATATAACTACTTGAAACAGTAAGTACAGTGTCTGTTTTATTGGCTTGCAGAGTTGTTATCATGCTGAGACATTCTATGGTGTAGTACTGTGAAGAAAAATAAGATTAGTGCCTGGAGGCCGCTGTTTTGGCCTTTCTTTGAGAGAACTACACTTCCCACAATTCCCTGTGTACGACTCAGAGCCGTGTCACAATAATGCAATGGTGTGGATCCGGAATAAACTCTGAAAATATCAAGTAAATGGCTGTATGGCAAGTAGAGCGCAGGTTTTTGTTATTTATCAACTAAGATATGTGCTTTGTCTGTAATAAAAGAGAAGATTTAACTGAACTTGTTGCTGATCACTTCTGACTTTGCCGTAGAGTCTTTTGCATCAGAGTCTGACACAGTTAGTCACCTGTGTTCAGTTAAGCCCTTAGTTAGCTCAAACTGTTTGTCCTGTTTGACTGGTCAGTTCTGTTTGATTAACCTGTCCCTTCTCCTAGCTAGACTCCTGCTTTACTCAGTTTAGTTATCAGTCCACCGTAACCGCTCGCGTTTGTTGGTCTGTCTGTCTGTCTGCTTTTTAGAAAGAGACTTTACAGTTGCTTAACTAGAGGCCATCGAGCCTGTGTTGTTTTTGTTTGTAAATGAAGAAGCTTGCATTGGCACCATGAAACCCTGCGTCCAGCCGTCTTGTTTTGTGACAGAACTGGTTTTAGCGAGTGATGGCGTGTGTTTACATCGCGACAAATGTCTTTTATGCATTTTTACGCATTTAATACTGGTTTTGTGCACGGAATTACCCATAAATACTTTCACATACAGGGGAATTAATATAATGTCGTTCAGTCTTGTGATTCTGACGGTATGTGTGAGATTTCTGTAAGTTAAAGGAATTCTGACTCATTAAAAAACTACTTAATCAACCACACAGGGTTTAAACAGCTACACTATATTGGACTAAAACAGATTAGCATTAACCTCTTAACATGCACTGGCTCTTGTTTATATTTAAAGATGAAAACATATCTACAGGTGAAATGTTATAACATGCGAGTTGACATGGCTGATGTTGGGATGGAACAGAAATGAGGAGTGTTGAATGGATGCAACTGCACTGATTAAAAAGAAGGTCCTTCTTTTATTTAAAAGATATATTTTATTACAGCAAACAAAGGTTACTTCAGTTAGAAATAAATTTCAATTAGTTCAATTAGGATCAAAATGGTTGTTTATAGTAAAATCCTATGAATTGGTGTCTGTGAAGTAGAATCTATTATTTTGATTTCACTGTAAAACAATGAAAACATGGATAAATAAAAATTGATGTGAAATGTGCTCAGCGTATTCATTAGAGAAAAGTCTCTTTTTTAGTCCTGCTTAGGGGTTAAACCAAGATGTGTACGGATGGGGAGAAAGAGAGAGAGAGGGAGAGGCGGTGGGTGGGGGAGAGAGGGTGATGCAGAGGGAGAGGGTGAAAAAGAAAGAGGATGTGAGGAAGAGGAGAGGAGAGGGGGGTGCGCGAGGGAGGAAAGGGGGAAGAGAGAGAGATCATTATTGTCCATCATAAATCCGATGCTCCACAGACCCACAATACGTTATGAGAGAACTTCACTCATTTGCATTTCCTCAGAGTCCAGAGGGTGTGGCCGCTGCTGCTCTCCAGCTCAAGGACAAGTGGACCAATGACTCCAAATGACTCCTGTAGCAAGCACTGGGTCTAACTAACGCTCCCCCATTAGACTTATACTCTTCTTGCTGATCTTGGCCATAGCTAACAGGGCCAACAGAGAGAGCATCTTGTGGAGAACGCCTCCACTCTGAAAACGCTTCTAAAGACTGACCTCGGGAGGCTGACCAGCAGGAGCCAAAAAAAAACCCTCGCCCAACTCTGGGCCTCTTCCTTTTTCATGTAGGCTGAGTGTTGAAACTGATGAGTCGCATAGGTGTGGGTATAACAGAATAAATATTTGAGGACGGATCTGAGCTTAAGAGCTGATTAGACTTTTTTTGTCTCTCACACAGCAGGAGGAAAAGCGATTTCATGCGCAAGTGGGTTTCATGTAAGTCGGCAAGTACACCAGGGGTCCTTCTTTAAGTGCAGGATCTGGCCTAAACACTTAAACAGCCATTAAGGTTATTAACATAGCAAGTAATAGAACAGAGTGATCTGTAAGTGTTGTTAAGTGGATTGTGCCATGCGGTGTTAGGTCTTAGTAATGTATTAGCAGTTTTTAAGCTTACTAGCATCTTAAAACAATATTAGTTTTGAAACTAAATCACTTCTGGCATGCATCCACCTCCAAATTTATGTGTTAAACATTCCTTAAATGATACTGACTACCAACTAGCTTTCCCCATATCGCTGCTTTGCTCACTGATGTGGCTATGAGGAGGCTATTTGGTGTTGGTGGCCTAGTGGTAGGAAACTCGCCTTTGAACCAAGAGGTTGTGGGTTTGAATCCGACCTCTGGCATTACCAACATTGGGTCCATGAGCAAGACCCTTAACCCTAAGTTGCTTTCAGGGGAACTGTCCCTGAAATTAGGAAATGGATAAGATTCTGGATAAGAGCGTCTGCTAAATGCTGTAAATGTAAATATAGAGCGAGCATGATGATAGCCTCCGGATCTTACCAACCTGTCGATCACACTCCTCTTCTGAGCGCCTGACCGAAGACATCTCCAAAAGAAGACATCTTTTAATTGTGTTGCAGTTGAACAAGCAGTGCACATTTGTCACCTCCTACCCAGACGTACACGGGGGCTCCTCAGGGGAGTTCTGCCATGGCATGTTAGGCCAAGAGCGCAAGCTCTCTCCACCTCATCCATCTTCTAATCATCTCTCTCTTTCCCTGCTCTTCTTTTTCTCTCTTGTTCCCCCAGGTTTTGGTGGTCACGGCTGCAGTGGGGTTACCCTCTGAGTTTAGCCTCCAGTATGGCTCTCTGAGAGGCCAGTGAAATGTTACAGGAGGTGTGTGAGTGGTCCTGAAGATGTATGTCATCACTCTGAGAGAGAGGGCGGTAAATGAGGGGTTGTTTTTGATAGGTCTAGGCTAGAAGATCAGCACTCATGTTTAAAAGAAATCTCCCCACGTTTCACACAGCAAAACAACAGCCACTGAATTAACTGCCACAGTGTTTATTTGCTGTCTAGTGGACCACTATAAACACTGTAGGTGTTAATTCACTTTCTGTATAATTACAGGGGAGAATGAAAAACATGACTTATGAGTAATATTTCAATGCTGTTTGTTTACAGTTTTTATGTTACGGGGTTGCTCCTGCTTATCCAAAACATATTGATTACTGTGTAAAATATTATGAACAGCATAAAGCATATTTTCAAGAAGACAGCATCAGTGCTTCAGAGCATCTGGTTATGGATTTTACATTTACGGCCTAATAACATGTGGTCAAGTGAGACACTGGAAAAATATATATCTATTCTACAAACTAGGGTTTACTGTGTAGCAAAGCTTCAGCATGACCATCGGTGTGTTTTAAGAGCAAATGTTCTTTTAAAACATGAACAGCACAGCAAATTAGTTTCAGGCTGGGATTTCAGACACAGTGTAGGAAGATCAGGTTACGCTCCACTGGTCGAATGCTGTTGAACAGGGGTTCCCTGTTATCTGTATGTCTTTATCTGTATACACAGTATATATACACACGTGGCTCCATGACCGTCTCATTTGATGTCTCGCCCACAACAGTCTCTGATTGGCTATATGTCACATGAGTAGTAGCCAATCAACACTGAACGTCGTCACTCATACCACACTGACACACGAGTGCAGCATGAAGCTCCGACAAGGGGAAGAGGAAAGATGGGGGTTTTATCTGAGCTTGGTGTTTGTAAAATTCCAAATTTTTACTGAGATTTTCTTTTTTTGGCATATCGGTTCCAAATATTATTGGTCCCGTTAATCAGCCCTGAAACACAAATATCGGTCAACATCTAATATAAATCTAATAACACACAATACCATCACAAACTCTCCGGATATCGATCTGTTTTAATGTCATGAAAATGTTTTACTTTTCTATGGAGATCCATATTAAAGAAACTCCATAACCACAACTCTCTTCATCCAATCACGATCTCATGCCATTCCACTCAATACAGGCATGTTTAAACACACATGCAAACACCATGCCATGTCCACTAAAAACTTTTTTTTTAAATCACTGTCCATACGTCTAGAGCAACCACTGCAAGAAGTGGCACTTAATGCAAGATGAAATGTTGAACTTCTTTGCTTAAACACTAATTAGACAGTTTCTGCATAATTTCCTGCTTATGCGTTGGGATAAGATCTCCCATATCTCCTGCAATTGATATGAATATGCATGAAGCTATCGGACGGCGGCACACTCCAAACATGTTGAAATGCCCCAGCGCCTCTGGAAGGGTTCCTGCAATGTGGGCTGGAGAGACAATCTCCAGACGGGTCTCCAGTGAGCTCATTACCCACACCCAAAGAGCGGGACCTTTTGCTGGGGCACCAGAGGAATTAAGAGCTGTGGCTTGCATGACTTATCTGTATATCTCTCCCTCTCTCTTTCTTTCTCACTTCCTTTCAGTCTTGCCCTCCTGCTTCTGCACATATAGACACAACCAAAACAGAAGCAGTTCTGCTACTCTCTATTACAGAAGAATGGATGCCTAAGTCATCAAAATACCAAATGTCACAGACAAATTCCAAATGACAAAGGAATAACAGAAGGAGGAGAGGGATTAAAAATGAGGAAAACCAAACAATAACAACAAAAACACAACCCAAAACCACAGTCGCTTTCTCAAACTTGCTCATTGTGCTGAGTTTAATGGTGTAATAGCAACCATGGATATGTCAGCCAACGGGCAAAATGAAGAATAATAGAGTTCTCAGGTAGGCAGGAAAACTCCATCATTTAAAGTCGTCCATCAGAACTGTGCACGTTGCAGTGAACCGCAAGGTAACGTCCTTGGAAGAAGGCAAAAATGGTCAATTGGACCAAAGGAAACAATGGCACGGGAGTTACTGAGCCGGAGCAGTGTTGTGAGAAGGGTCATTACTTATCCCCCTTTGTCTAAGATGCGAAAACAACTACAAATAAAAAAGATGGATGGCTTGGAGTGATTGTGTTTCAAACAAAGCCAAACGTTTTAACCGGCATGGGATTTAGATTTACTCAACATCATGAAAAGGGGGAAAAGTCAAACTGCAAAAAACTATGCTGCAATGGCATTGATATAGAGTACATAAAAACATTAAAACTTCTCCTGAGATACCATTTGTTGTAGCAACAGTGAAAAGAATTCAGCAGATACATGGTGAAAAAATCATCTAAGTGTAACCTAAAGCTTTTATTTCCTTTGCTACTCACTTTAGAATCTATGTTCAGACAAACTCCTCCATAAGTTACACAGCAATGTGTGGTTCTAAGAACACTTTGTCTTCCTCTACAATTTTTCACTAAACAGAATTTTTCAGTTAAAAGTAAAAGCATTCATTTGGAAGATAATTCACATTCCCTTTGAACCGTGTTGTCTTTTCCTTTATGATATTAAATTTGTGAAATCCTCTGTTATCAAATTCTGCAATAAAATTCATCTAGACCTCGTGCTTTCTCATGAAGTGTCCAGAGTTGTGGATGATCTCTGCAGAAGCTGATGGATTGTTGGGATTGTTTTACTCTGAAAGTTGACCATTCATATGACTACAGCCACTTGTGTTTCGCTACATGTAATGTTCTGTCGTAGTCCTATCTATACGAAGGGTAAACTTACAGGTGATTCCATTGACTGAGCAGGTGTGAGGGTCTCATGAGAACTCGGTCAAGTTTGCATGCCTTCAGGTTTGGATGGAGAACCTTAAGTTCTACATCTGCCCTAAACCTCCTTTATCGACCGAACAGATGTTGGCTGACCTCCCAAGAGCCAATTTGGGAATTCCTTTCCTCCTTTCACACTCGCTGAAGGGAAAAGGCTATGTTCAGGCCAATACAGAAACTTCTGGATTTAAGTGAGCCAATTTGTACTTGGCTTGGTCTAGGGTCTTACCTTGAAGTCTATCAATGAACAGTGTAACAAAAGACTTACATTCAACTATTGCATCATGATGCAGGATAATGTCCAACCAAATATGTAGATTTAACCAAGCCTCAGCGTACTCAACAGCATGCCGCTATGCAATACATTTTCTAATAAATAGTCAAAAAAATCTAATAAAAACATGAATAAATAATATGCCTGGCTAAGGGAACATTGTTTTTTTACACACAGTGTTTGCTTGGAATACTTAGCAATTTATTACTTCAAGATTGGGCTGGGCGATATGGCCTAAAAACAATATCACGATATTTGTGAGCTATATGACGATACACGATAAATATCTCTCTTTCTGGGAGAGAACCCCATTTCCCACAATCCCCTGCACCAAGACTCGGACCTCGTCACAATAATGCGATGGACACGCATCCGGAATAATATCAAGTACATAGCGGTATAGTGAGTAGCTAAAATGTGGGTTTTATCTGTAATAAAGAGGAAGGTTTGACTGAACTGGAGTGTTTTTGATGATGAGGGCGTTCCATATCGTGAGTGTGAGCGCCCACATTAAGTCACGAGTTCCCACGCACAGCATGTTTAAATTGCGAAGAATGTCATTTATGCAGGTTTACATATTTACTTCTGTTTTTGTGCACAGAATAAAAGTGGATGATCACAAAAAAGCTGCTCGTTGCCTTCTGGCAGCTCCAGTATGTAGACAAATGCTACGCCCGCCCCAGTTCGACAGCTGACTCCTGATGCCACCGTCATTTCAAAAGACATAAACACTGGTGAATAAATAAACAGAACAAGTGGTCCAATATCAATGCAGCATTCACTACTTGTTTCATCTTCTCAACCACTGAGTGGACACGTATGAGCATGCATGCTGACCTGACCTACTAATAGAGTCACTCAAGTTTAAGACAAATACCATCCCATCTGCTAATCAGTAAGCCAGTTCAGCAAGGAATTCCAGTAGGGACAGCTCACCTTTACTGATGTCCTGATACTCCAGCCACAGCTGCCGTTGCACCTGTTTGTTGGGGTACCAGATGGTGCAGGACTCTTCGAAGCCATAAACTGCCTCCTGAATGAAATGGTTTCCAAACTCTTTTAGGATGGAGACAAAGTCACTGCGCAGGGTGGCACCATCTAAAGAGTGAATAGCCGAACTGAAGGCTAGAGGATTAAGAAAAAGAGAGAGAAGTAAAAAGAGTATGAAATAATAATGTATTAAGAGTTTGTCTGCTTTAATGAGAGAAGCTACCAACTCAATGTCAAGGACACATGTTTGAAACAAAAAAGCATATTTCATGATCACAAATTCAGTGTTTGCTTCAGACAGTGTTTGCTACAACTTTGCAATGTGTAACGCTGAATGTTTAATATTCAGTTAGCAGTAGTTGCATAATTAAATTATCAGGAAAAAAGGAGACACGTCTCGGTATTCAAAACACAAAGCCCTGCAGAAGTGAGGGTGTGTGTGGGCTGAAGCTTTGACCTCTGAAAATGCTTCTGTGCATCAACTTTCTGAACCCAGCAGCTGTAAACAGGCCAAAGTGCATACGGTCAGAGTGAGAATTTTATTTTCTGATCCCTGCAGCATTGCAAAATCTATGACATACAAGTAAGATTCTTCATCGCTACTCTACGCTGGCCATGTGGGATGTCAGTGTAGGTCTCCAGGCAAATAAATAAAAAAAATCCATATCTGGTTAACAAAGGCATTTCCTGCATCTGTAGAAATGATGCTGGGAGGCAACACTTTCCCAACAAACAACATTAGATAGTAAATATAGTACGAGTGCTACTCTTTAGGAGTAATGCTTACCAAAGACCTAGGCTTTAGAATTCTAAGCCTTGGTAATATTACTACAGACTACGAGTTAACCCATTTCCTGATTGTAGCTTGAGTGTTAACCTAACCCAATTACTATCTTAACCATAATCCCAGGGTTAGAAAACACACCATTTAGAGTTAGGTGAACGATTACTAAAGGTCTAGCCATTTTTACATTCCAAAACTAGCTGTTGTTTTAACCCATATCTTAGAATTAGAAGTACCTCTTTAAGGTTTATAAGCCTAGGGCAAATGCTAAAACCTATTTAAAGAAAACCCTTGTTTTCTAACCCTAATCACTGAGGTGTAGATTTATTTTTTTCCCAGGGTTGTTAACAAATTTTTAAAAAAGGAAATTTGTAGTACTGAACTAAATAAATGTATGTTAAGAAATAGTACACTAGAACAGCTTAATATTTACATTGCCATTGTTAGACTTCAGCAAACAATTACATAAAGAACTGAGACAAAGTCACTTTGTTTCCAGGTGTTGGTGGCCTAGTGGCAAGGTGGTGGTGGCCTTGAGCAAGACCCTTAACCCTAGGTTGCTCTCAGGGGAATTGTTCCTCAAATTAGGAAATGTAAGTCACTCTGGATAACAGCGTCTGCTAAATGCCATAAATGTAAATGGTCAACTCCTTTTCCTGCCCCACTCCAAGATTTGTTGTTAACCCCCATCTTAAGGGTTAAGCTCTAAAGTTTATAATACGTCAAAGGTGAACAAATGCCATAGGCATGATGCTTACCAAAGTCATAAACTTAATCACTTTTCCTAACCTTTGCTTTAGTAACAACCTTAACCTTAGAGTTAACCAAAACCTAGCCTAATCTCCAGGTTAACTCTACTTAACCCTCCTTAAGAAAATATTTTAATCAAAACATAAAGATCTTTAAATATAACCAAAGATATGTTAAGGATGACCACACCCTAACCTAAATTCTAGTCTTAACCATAACTCTAAAGAAAAAATGAACCGTCTTTGAAAGTTTAAGCGTAACCAAAGAAATAGGTTTAATGATCACTATAGCCCCAGGGTCAACACTTTGCATAACCCTAACCCATTAGTTTTAACTTTAACCCTAATCCCAACCATAACTGTAGGGTCTAACATAAGCCTAAGAAACAGCAGCATTAGAGTTAACACTAAAGCTGTTGTTAGGGTTGGAAAAAGGTTAACCCTTATAACCCTGGGGCTTTACTAATCATTAAACCTAGCCTATTGATTGTATTTAAGTATAAGATTATGATTTAGACTTGAGTTTTCGCAGCTTTAGCATTTACCCCAACATCCGTGTTAACCCTAACATACCCCAATCTTTAGGCTTACACATAACACTAGGGAATAAACTAATCTTCTGTTTATGGTTACACATAACCTTACTTCTAGATTTAATGATTACTCAAGTTCTAGGTTCAACTCTTGGGTGAACCATAATTTAACACTATCTCTAGGATAACCCTTGGATAAAAACACTAACGTGTTGGCTTTAAAGCTTTCCTCTGTTAAGTAAATAAATCATTTTTAAGCAGTTGAATCTCTTTTTATAAAAAGGTAGAGGCTAAATGAATCTTCTGTGTTCCACTCTCACTTGAAGCCAATGGTATAAGGAATTTTACCAGTGGAAGCTCATGCATTCAAGGCCAAATGAACTACAATACTTAGCCTAAGTGATGAACACCCGTACTGTCTCACTAGTTGTTGGTTAAGCACTAGGAACTGTTTTAACATGCACTAATGGCTTTGAATAATATAGCGTCCAGTGGAAAGTAAAAGTGAAATGGAGAAGTCATGTACAGTGTTTTACCTTGGGAAAGGATCCACTGACTGAGCTTGACGTGGTACAAAATGGAACGCAGCTTCCAGTGCTGAACTAAAGGGTAGCCAGAGACTTCACTGTAGTTCACCATGCCTAGAAGACAGCACCACACAGCAATGACATTAAATACCAAAGTTTTACAAAACTTTAAATGAAAGGTGAAAGTGCCCTCTAATGCACTGCCATTAACTCTGTAACAGAACAAAATTCTTTTCAGTTAGATCATCCTTATAAGGAGCATCAGTCTCTGTGCATTATAAATAATTACTCTTTCTCTCTCTCTCGCTCTCTCTCTCTAAATCAGTTCCTTTAAAGATTTTGCCTTGAAAAGCAGGTTTCCCTGTTTTTCACTTAAGATGAAATGGAATGCAGGAGCAGCTGCTTGGGCTAACCTTGCTTGATTGGTTCAGCTCTTCATGCAGGCACTTGACTGCATCCCTGAGAATCACACCCCGATCTGCAGCTACTTGAAAATCACCATATTTGCATTCAGCCACATGAGAACACACTTAAAGCTTTTAAGGGGCTCTTGTCCTTTTTGCCCCAACTCTAAAATCAGTAAAACAGTGAAAGGGGAGAGGAAAAAATGCTAACAAACACCTTGAGGGACCTATTTATTCCTGGATGGCAATTTAAAACTGATAGACTACAGTACCAAATGGGGTTTGCCAATAGAAATGTCTTGCATACTAGTGCTGTGCGTAATCCCTGACTGGGGGAAGCTTAGCTTTTTTGTGTTTTCAATACATTGTAATTACAGGCAAACACTCTACTACTCTCCAACTGATTACACAGACTGACACTGTCCAGTGGGCTGGATCTGCTTTGTGATGGCTTCTGTTCGTCAACTGACAGACAGTCAACGTACAGCAGCAGTTCCTAGAAAATGATTGACGAAGAATTTTCCAATACAGCAGAGTACGACAGAGTGTTATTAATGGAAAATGCTGTGTTCCAAATGTCTGTAAATGAAAAAACATCACACCTCACAGTCGTTTATCATCCGCATCTCCCTAACAGATGAGAGCCGTCGCTGCCCTGCCTGTAGCTCCACTGCGTGCTACATTCCCCACCTACCACCATATGCATGGGAGGCCGAGGTGATCAATCATCTCGTCTCCTACAGTAACTGTCAGCCTCACTGTGCCACACGGCGGATCGCAACCATGCATCAATTCTAGCCTGCCATCTTGTTTAGCACATCTGGACGATCTGAACTGGGCATAACGCATCCTGTACCAAGACCGGCGACCTAAGATTTGAGTTTATGACATTGCAAACGCAAACTGACATCTCTCAGGAGCGCAACCTTTTCTGGCCAGGCCCGGGAGTAGAAATGTATTCCGCTCCGCATTACGGTGTGCTCGCGAAGAGATATTGCTCTTTATTCATTTCACACCGTGGCACAATGATGGATAAGCCACAATAGTGACGGGGGGAAAACGTATATACGTACACAATCTGCAAACCAAACAGAACAGGTGAACAAGACCTTAATGAACTAAGTACAAAAGATTTTCTTTTCTCTAAATATGAGATGATTTTCAGTGTTTTTTTAATATCAGCATCTATTCCTCGTGCAGTTCAGACAACAGAACCCTTCTTAAGTTAAGCAGAGATAATTTCTCTTTATAAACACAGCACAGCACACACACCACACTAACAAAATACAACCTCTGCATTTCACCCATCCATCCATTGCTCATTGGTACATCTGTGGTACTGCTGTACACCATAAGATATCAAATAATGATTTCTAAACATAGGTTCTTAAGTTGTGTTTCATGATGCACCAAAATCAATGCAGTCCTGTAATCTTTCAGCATGATAACACACTAGCAGATTTGATAAATAAGGCCCTAAAGGCTTGCTTGTGCAGTATCCTCACCTTGAACGCACCTCACTTACATCCACCTAAAGTGGGAAAAAGCTGCAGTTGCCCCTGTAGACCAGCGTTACTGCAGCACATGTCACCGTTAGAATTAATAACAAGCTCCTGACACAAAGCACACAACTTCTGTCCCTCTTTTCTCAGCTAAAAAATCCACAAGCTTCACAGAGGCCTCCTTCTCCTCACACCCCTCGAGCTCTGCACTCATATAGTCTGACAGAATGATTAATATGTGTGAGCTTGCGGTCACAAACATAAGATCAGCAGCTACAGCCACAGGTCTACAAGTCTGCAGCACGCCCTCGGTACTTGCATCACCAACGAAACGGAAGCAGCCGACCAGGTGAGCAGCAACTTGTGACTGAGTACAGAGTAAAAAAGTCACACTTTAAAGTAACTGAGCAACAAAATCCAAGCTCGTAACTAGCCACAGCACGGCCAATCCTGCCTGCTTTGAGTCCACTTGTTGGAGGATACATGGTGACTACTCTTGACAGAGGGCACACAGTTCATAAACCACATCAACAACTGTGGCCCATCTTCTATTTCACTGTTGGATGAGCTGAAGAATGTAAGTTTGAAGAGAAAATGATGGGAATGGCAAGACTTAGCCCTGACTCCTCTTCAGTCTAACAGAAGACTAATGGTAAATATTGCTTCTGTCCTGAGAAGGAAGATCAGATGACTACGGTGGGAGAGGGAGCTTCTCAAAACAATGTCAGGCATGGCTTAAATATTTTCATTCTAGAAAATCAGACCATGTTTTATCAAAATGCATCTTATTTTTTCCCCATCTGAGGACACTGAAAGTCAAACGTGTATTTTCTTCTTCCATTTGGAACCGTGACAAGGGGCGTCATTTGCATTGCTTAAACAAAAGGACACATTCTGAGTTAATACATTCAGAGAACGAGAGACATTGTCATTCATTCAAGCTAGCTGCTCTCTGACAGGTCATTGTCCGGGTTGGACTAGGGTGGAAAGCGCAGAGTCCTACATTAGGAGTGTTGTCCTGCAAATTTGCATAAATTAGGACAAGATATTCAAATAAAATAACCCTAAAGGCAAATGTTTTAGGCCAACACCCTGACAAACTGACCCCTTCCTTGTGCCTGCACTCGTTCAGGGGACATTCCATTACAGTACAAGGTGACACACTTTTCATGTAAATGGAGGCATGTGTCAGTGTCTTCCAACATCCCAGCAGACAGGTACCTCAGTGTCCGGCCGGTCACTGTCCCATATGCTACCATTTTAATTGAGAGGGACTTTGGGAGAGAAACTCTGCGGCTGCGAAATGAATCATTTGCACTGACGGCTAAGTGGGAGCTCAACCGAGGGATCGTCTGGTGGCTGGAGAGACCGAGATAAGAGCAGTTTTCTGACATTTAAGTAGGGGGTTTACGTCGGTAATGAGGAAGCGCCTGTGATGGACCCGTTGTCGTTGCTTCAATCGTGCAACATTTCGAATATTCCAGACTGTGTGGATCTCCAAAGAGGCCAAAGCTGCAGGAGTTTGCCATGGTGACGGCCACCACCGGGGCCACCCTTAATGGCTGCAGGAGTCACGCTGAGGCTCCCACTGTATTAATTATCACTTCTAATGTTGTCGGCTAATTAATTGACGTTTACGGCAGGAAATGGCCCCGGTAATTCGCTGCAATTAATCAGTGTCAGAGAATAAATTAAACCCCAAATGTGATTGCCATTGAGAGGCATGGCAAAAAGTGGAAGTCTAATAGAGCCTGCTTCTTTATTTGCCCATAGCTCAGACGGAACAGGTAGACCTGCTATTAATTTGGCATTGTGGGTTTTCTCCATAGTACAGAAGACATACTGTATAGCCAGGCCAGTAATAGTAGAACTAGATGGCATTTGACATATGGTTAGAACATTCCTCTATGCTTACTTAATTCTACTCATGCAAAATGACAGGAATAAACAGTATTTATCAATTAGATGGCGAGACGAAAAGCCATTAGCAGCAGAGGAGATTGCACAAATTCATACCACATGTTGGCCAGGCGGCACATAGGATTCTGTGTGTTTATTAACATAGCAATTATCTCGCAAGCTAGGAAAGCTGTTCGGCTCAGTTAGTAAAACAAGCTCAGTGAGTACACAGGAGCAGGGACTCTAATTGCCCTGGCAACTGTGCTGAATTTTTCTTTTTTTCTCCCTTCTCCAGCAACGTTGCTACCAACAGCAGGCAAACGGGTCGAAGTCAGGATGCAGACAAGGCGTTCCAAATTCTCTAAATTGCTGCACAGTTTAATTTCACTAAAGAATAAGCTCTTTATACCCATGAAAAGGTCCAGAAATTAACGGACCTTTAATGCGGCATGTGATTAAAGTTCCATTTAATACTGTATTCTCTATTTTTAAACTGCACACTAACACAAAAGGGATTGGGTTTGAAAGGTAAACTTGGCACAATGCTGCAGTTGATGATACCTGTTAACTATGAAAACACGATCTCTAAGAAATATTTTCACGACAAGAGACAGGTCAAAGAACTTAAAATTTATTTCAGATTTATAACTGCAAACTGCACAAATCTACACAATAGAACTAAAATATGAGCAGAAATGGATGTATAGTGTTAGAAACAAGTGTATATCAGGTAGGTTAAGCAAAACCTTGTTGTGGACTGTTATGAAATACTGTAGATGTTACTGGCTAGATTCAGGCTTGACTATGATCCCCTGAAGGAGTGACCTTCCTCTGAAAATAACAATTACAGCCAGAACTAATAAAATATAGATTTTCCTCCTGTCTCTACAGTGTAATATCTGAAATAAGCAAGTGTCACCAGATGGCAGGAAAACACCCCAAAGGAACTTACCATCACAATATGAAAAGATCAATTGTATTTATTATGGTGCTGGAACAGTATGACTGACTCATGACAAGTACACATTTTTCATTGAGACACCTCTGCTCTGTCATTTCATTTTGAACATTTCACATTTGCAGTTTTGAAGAAAAGACATCACCTGGAAAACAACAGTTAATAAAGTCACTGTGGAAGTCTCAGAAAAATATTATTTACAGTTGACTGTTTTTTGGGCAACACCATGACAACAAAGTGATATTACTTCTGATTTGTTTACAAGGTTTCTGTAAATAAGATGCTGTCAGGGCCAGGCTGTTTTGTATGGCTTCTGGAAACCATTAGAATGTTTTTGTCTTTTCTTCCACTGCAATCAGCAGATACCAGACTGATAAATCCAGACCCAAAATGCAGAAAGCCATTAGGAAATGAAGAACTGCACGCTCATTTCTTTAGAAAGAAGAGGAAAACATAGTAAAAGAATAGTAGCAATTACAATGAACCAAACCCAACAGTTTTTGGACAATTACTTAATGAATTGAATTTGTAAAGCGTCGACAAATTACATAGATCGGGGCAGCACTGCTCCCCGGGCGCTGCGCTTGTTAGCTGCCCACTGCTCCTTCACGGATGGGTCAAATGCAGAGGTCACATTTCGTTGTGGTGCATGGTGTGCTGTGGTGTGTTCACAATGACAGATAATCACTCACTTTTACATACAAGACTACTAGCTGTTAGCTAGTAATTAGAGGTCCTTGTGACACTTGCAATGTATAAATAAATTAGTATATGAAGAAATACACTATGCCAAGTCACCGTGCAGGAAGCAACAGGAGAGGTTTGAAACAGAAGAACCAATTAAGTGCTTGTCAAGACCACCTAAACCCAGACCCAGACAAGACCAAGACCAGAGTGTGCTGAGACCAAGACGTGACCAAGGAGAAATGAGGTCGAGTCGAGACCGAGGCTGGACCAATGCACATTTTACACCAAATCACAAATAAGAGGAACACACAAAGCCTAAGCAACATTAATCATGTTTATTCAATATTTCTCTTTTAGATATCTATAATGAGGAAATCTCTTCACTGGAAGCAGTTATCCAAACTGATCACATCTTATGTTAAACTCAACCAAACACAGTGAACACCCCTCAAGACCAAACTCACTGTTTTATTGGAATGTAGAGGTGTTTTTATGTTGCAGAGACATTCTACGGCTTAGCGCTGTAAGGAAAAATAAGGTTAGTGCAGGTGGAAACACTTCTTTATCCATTTGGTATCCATCTGGATACAGAATTAAATTATTTAATAACAAATCTGATCAATTGAAAACCAAGAAATACTAAAGTTTCGGATAATTTTGTGCCAATTTCAATAAAATGAGCACCTTTAACTAAGATCCAATCTCCTGGATTACAATAACTGACAGACTGCAGGGCACATTCTGCAGAGAAGTTAGAAAGGTTCCAGCTCAAAAATGCTGCTGGGGCACTGGGATTATTACAAACCTGAGGCTTGTCACTTCCACTCACTTCAACAGTGCATTCACCAGACTGCCAACTAATTCTTCTGAAATGGCAAGAACATGCCTTCTCAGCCATTTCTCCCAACTTTGGCAGCTACAAGCGTCTTTTTTGTTGTGATCAATGACGTCTTCTCACTTAGAGCTTATCACCACCCCAGTGTCTTGCCACAGTGTCTTCACCTGCAGTGTTCTCCTTCTCTTAATGTTTCAGAAGATGTTGAAAATGAAAGTGAGTGATTATTTGTCATTGTGAACAGAACACAGCACAGCACAGAGTGCACCACAAGAAAATGTGACCCCTGCATTTGACCCTTCCGTGAAGGAGCAGTTGGGAGCAGGGAGCAGTGCTTGGGGACGGTACCTTGCTCATGAGTACCTTTACCGGTCCGGGGACCAAACCTTCAATCACAGGGCGAATACCCTAAACAATACGGAACCAACTGCTTCCCAAAAATATTGTCTCTCATGTGGTCCAGTTATTTATGTCAAAGGGAACTAACCATGAATAACCATTTTTACTGCCTCAAAGACAGGCAATGATTAAAGGCAAACAGTACCACCCCCTTCACCCAAGTCACTGAGTGCAGTGAGCATCGACTATGACCCCCTCCCAGTCCTCAGTCCAGCAGGAAATGTGCTCAGTGGATTTGCACTTCCTACCTACTTTCCAATTAAATCAAGATATATTTGCCTTTCAAAGCCTCCCCTCCTTTCTCGCTTTCCCATTGGAATAATTGATGGAGCCCTCTGCCCTATGATGAATGACTTCCAACCTAAAGATGAATAGGAAGATGAATGCCTTGCCCCCGCGAGGGCCACAAGGAGCGGCTCGAGGAGTGCTGACACGGTGACAAATACACTGACCGTGGCGCAAACCTGCCCCAAACCAGCTGGGGAGGGTGGCAGCAGGACGATGGCTCAAACGCCAGCCCGCCAGCCCGCCCGCCACACCACATGGCCATCCCAGGCCCAATTACCTCAGCTAGTGGCTAATTTCAGCTGAGCTGTTTGTCAGTGCTGATGCCTTCTGAGACAGAAGGAAGGACACAGTGGTGGCAGATTAAGGTCGGCGGAGATAATATGGGCCAAGTTTATGAGGAAACTTGGGAAAGATTTCTCTTTTTATGAGGAATCATTTTCATCAAGATGAGAGAGAATTATAATTAATGAGCCATTAAAACTCAATTAGCAATATTATTTAAGCTAGAGATTTAATAGATATGTAATGGATATATTACAGTTTTAATAATCAAGAACAGCGAGACTGAAATTATGAGGGTTTGTGCCAGAGTATTTACTCACTCATTCTACTGAGGCTTAATTTCTATAAATAAGATGCAAAATCTGTTTGTTTCACAATAAAAAATCATCCACGCACCTGGGGCACTGGAGCCATGCTTTTAACGTCCTCTTGATGTGATTAAACAACTAAGTGGCATACACATGACTAATGAGACGAGTTTAAAAGATCATTTGTAGGGAGTGGCGTTCCAGGAGCATGCCAAGCATCAGATGCAGAAGCTGCAGAGTGAAGGAGCTGTGCACATCCTCCCTCGGTGGCTCATTCCGCAGCAGCACAAATAAATAACCTCATCTCTTCCATCAATGGGTCAGGGAACCTGTGGCAGGGCTGACTGAGGAGGACCCTTCCAGATTCCTTCATTTTAAACGGCCCCACGAGCGTCCCACATGTACAGCGTTGTCACCTGTCACCATTGCTGGTCCATCCAATCCACCAGCAAAAAGTGTTAAAATGCACACACCCCTCCACAGGCCGAGCAGGATGTTAACCCACTTAAAGCGTGCATCAGCCAACATGGTCTCAGGAGGATCCATTCATGGTTGTGTCCACATTCCCACAATCCCTTGAATTTAGGAAGATTTCCTGCTTTAAAATCAGCTTTCCACATTCACAGATAAACAGGCAGCATCTGAGAAACACCGTGAGATTTGTCTTGTATCTACAGCTGTAAAATTGCAAAATCAAACAACCCTGAGTTTTCCCATTAAGGCCCATCATGCATGAAACATGCAGCGCAGGATCCAGAAAATCTAATCAAGGCTTAAAAAAGGCAAAATAAGAGGGGGTGGTGGGAGTGGGGTGTGAAGGCTCGGCGCAGGAGTGAGGGAATCACTCTACACAAGAAGTCATAGACACTAATCTAAAAAGCATTTAAAATAAAGAAATTTTATATGGAGGAGAAAAGAAATGACTGGTAATAAAGCTGGTATCCTCATCTGCCCCTCGTGTTGTTAATATTACATCAGACCTGTGGATCTGAATTCCTCTTTTTCAGATGTTCTGCCAGAGGCCTGCCATGTCAATACATCAGAGGCTGACGAAAGCCAAAGGCCAGTGAGTGCTGTGTTATGTGGCAGTAGACGGGATTCTGCTCTGTCTTTCCCCCTCATTAGCACAATTATAAAAATGGTCTCCATTCAGGTTTTGGAGCAAGCTGCAGGTACGGCAGAGACTTGTTCAGTGGTATGCTCCAGACAAGAAGAGGATCAGCTCTGTAATAAAAGCTGACAGCCACGCTACTGTTCCCGCCCACCAACCAAAAATGATCTTTTTAATATTGGGGTGTTAATCAGGTTTTATTACAGTACAATATTATATCGATGAAACGTACAATGATTTGATTTCTGCCGATATTACAAAGTCTGATATGATGCGGTTACGTTTTGATTCGATCCAGAAGCCAGTGACTGATATGAGACGATATCATATGCTGAATATCACATGACATTTTCAGTGTTTACTACAAACATGCGTCCGTCGCATTATTGTGACGTGGCTCCGAGTGACATGCAGGTGATTCTGAGAATGTAGTTTTGAAACAATTTAAGCTTCAAGTTTAATATCTAAATGACACTCTGTTGCCTGTCTTATCTAAATAAAAATAATTTTAATAAAACTTGTGATGAAAACAGTTGATGTCTCGGCGCTTCTTTCGCGACGGACGTTACAATATGTACGATGTCTGATCAATGTTTTGATTTTGGATCGATGCTATGGGACCGTTGATGAGTGAATCGATGTATCAGTGTAGATCGCTGTATCATTACACCCCTAGTTAACATGTTTGCCAACTCCCTCCAGTGCTCCTTCATTATTAAAATGTTCGCTCTAGCCAGGAGAAACACAGCTTAGGAGCTGGCATGCAATTTCCAACACAGTGTGTGTGAGGTAGGGTGTCTGGGCTTGTTTGCTTTAATGAAACTGCTAAATTAGCCACATTAGCATTACATTATGCTGTAAAGAATAAAAATACAACTTCCCTGGACCCAAGGTCTACTGATGCTTCGCAGCTGACGTCAAACACGTCCACACTGTAGCCGCCGCCATATTGAGGATCGGTCATATTGAGTACTGTACTTGTGTCCAGTGAAAATGAAGTGTCTCTCTATCTATCTATGTATCTATCTATTTAACCACGTTAGACACACAACTTCTAACAAAGAGCTGTTTAGCTGTTTCAGTAACCAACACGTTACTAAATTTCAACAACTTGGTCATCAATAAATGTACATATCAATGGCTGTGAAGGAAGTAACTATTCTTAAGTAAAGTAAAGTTTAGTAAAACTATTAATACCACTAACAAAACAGCACACTTAAAATAAAATCTTAACGTGTAAAGTGTTTACAGACGCATACGTTTGTTGTAAACAACTAAGGAGCTCATGTGGAGGCTAGCTCACCCACCTCCTGTAGTTCCAAAACTAGTTAACTCAAGACTAACCAGCCTTCACATGACTCTTACATCACTCATCCCTCACTTTACCCACCTAACCCTGCTCCACAATATGACAGATGATTTCACTTAGCCTAGCCTAGCCCTCTGCCGAGCTAACAACAGCTAGATAGTGCTAGCAACTGTTTACACTGTGTTGATCAAAAGAACGTCACTTACCTTTCCTTTAAGCAAAGAGATTATCTTCTGGTTGAGATGCTGTATGAATATGAGGAGGGGTTATGTAGCAGGTATGTAGGATCGCATCCAATGATAGTCATCTTTGAGTTGTATCCATTAAGCTCTCAGTCATCAAATGAGAAAAATGTATAGCATCGAGGGGTAGCCTAATCGAAGTCACCGCCTTACAGGTGATGCTAGTTAGAGCGTCCAGCTGTCAGTCTGGAGCAGAATCGGTACTCACAACGGTGGCTACCAGGTCAGATGACTATGATAAGCGTAGTAGACAGACAGAAACTTCATTTTCATTGGACACAAGTGCAGTACTCGATATGCTTGGTACTGGTGGGTACAGTTTTGTGACGTCACTGCAAGGCATGAACTGTAATATTTAAAAAAGTAACTTTGCTTTGCAGTTCAATTCCCTCCGAATAAACACAGCTGGATATCAACACTGACTTAATGATTTCTGTGAGACAGTGATAAAGCCTTTCTCACTGAATGGTCTGCAGGGAATTTAGAACAGTGAGGATATTTATGCAAAACCATGCAGTACAAAGTGGACCACAATTACAGCAATAATTACATATATTTTGTATGTGATGCACTTTTTCATCTCTTCACTGGATAATATGATTGACAGGAAGTCAGAATAAAAGTTCCAACCTGATCTTTAATCTATCTTAATCCGAGTGCTAGAGACTTTCCTAAGTTAAGCAACTGAACTGTCGGGCCATCTTACCAGTGAGGTACTCAGGATCAGGAACAGGGTCGGACAGCTCCTCGTGACACTGGGCCTCGTTGGGGACGGACGCTACCACCATGCCATCCGGAAGCTGTTGGTCTATTCCCCGGGCAAAGTTCTTCTGCCTGGAAAAAGAGAAGAAGGAGATGGCTGCTTAAAAATACCAGTCAGAACAGTTCTTTGTAAGTGAGTACATTGCAAAAGCTGAATTTCTGGGTGGAAAAATCCATACGATGTATATAAAGAGCCTTGATGCAGAAACTTGGAGTTTTGCTGAGCCACTGTTCATTTTTCTCGCCCTGCTTCAGCCTTTTCCAGGTTTGCTCTTCTGGGCTTTTCTCACACCTGACAAGCTCATTAATTCAGATTCCTCCGTCCTCTACTGACTTGCTTTTTTAATGATTGCCCCTCCCTGTGCCTTAAATAAGTGAGATCAAAACAGTTCTCGTGTGGGTAGCTACAGCGTCTGCATGGTTGTCAAGTCAGCATGCTGCATTCCAAGTCACTCAATAAGTATTTGCTTGATGTGCTCAAATGTTTCTGCAACACTGATGTATCACCAGAACATCATTGGTAAACGTAAAGTGTCGGGATGAAAAAAGGACATGGATGAAATGAATAAAACAGGCATCCTTTAAAACTCTTTCAGAAAAGTTATTCTGCTTTAGTGTAGCAAATAGTCCATTTTTAACTGTTTTTGTAGTAAATAAAAATAATTTGACATTACTGCATGTTGTGACAGGATTAAAGGTTTATTATCATTATTATTTTTTCAAATTCTAAGTATAATGATGACACATTATTACCTAGAAAATGTCAACTTCTCATTGTAACACAACATTTTGAACATTTCAAATTCCCTAATTCACACCAATAACCCAAAATTCACAGGGTGAAATCAACCAAAATGTAACTGTGGAGCTGATCTAATTCTGACATGCTATGATTGATTATTTTAGCTAAATGTTAACCATGCTGGATGATAATCTTCATATGATTCATCGCCTGTAGATAACATAATGCCCAAAATTGTTCATTTTAGTGACTTATTTAAACAGACACATGCGTTCTGCGTTGTTTATTATTAGTTTTTAATTAACTCAGAATCCCTTTAGCTTACAAAAACTTCACACATACCGTCAGAATCACAAGACTTTGAACTTAACAGACATTATATTGATTCCTCAGTATGTGAAATCATACTCTTGTGGTACTACAAACTTCAGTAAAACAGCCCAGTTCAGACAAACCTATTTTACTGCAGACAAAACTCTGTGTGATTGTGAAGTGGCTCAGAGTCACGCTCAGAGGATTATGGGAAATGGTGTTTTCTCTCAGAAAGGCAAAAGCAGCATCATTTTACATGCCAAAATGAGTCCAAATTGTCTCAAAATGACCCAAAACTTCAGTATTACTTCATTTTCAATTGATCAGAAAATGTTTTTTTTCCATTTTATAATGTTAGAGAATAATCAGTACAAACAAGAAATACCAAGAAATGCATTATTTGTTATCAAATAATTTTATTATATATCCAGATGGATATCAAATGGATAAAGATGTTTTTCCACCTGGCACTGACGTTATTTTTTTGTCACAGTAGTAAACCATAAAATGTCTGCATAATAACTCTGCAAGGCAGTAAAACACACACTGCTCTTACTGTTTCTAGCAGTTGTATCTATAGTTTCAGCACTTTTATACTAGATAGAGTATCAGAAATATGTTGCTTTCAAGACTGTCAGCATTTACACATCAAACTACAACAAATCTGAGTAGTGCAGAACGTCCTGAACACAACAACATAAAGCATGTGTAGCTAACGTCTACACACACAGTAGAATAAGCCTAAAAACAAAGCTACAAAAAAACAATGCTCCAAATTTCCTTAATGTTGTAAGGGTTAAAATCGTTTAAATCTTCTCTTTTATTTCTGATATCAAAAGGAGCAAGAACCAGACACTTTACTATGGGTAACTCCTGGTGTGTCCATATTTGTGAAATATGATGCAGATCCTGCCAAGCAACAGCTCAGGAACTTAGATTATTCCACCTACATCTCAACAACATATACTGTCATATTTTATTACTAAGGGAATGTACAGTTAATTAGAAAACATCATTATCTCTGCACTAATTTGGCTTAAACAGGAATAGGACAAAAAGTCAGTGGTTTATAACAGACTCAATGTCAATTTTTAAAATCAAGTTTCTGGTAGGTTTCTGGTTGGTGCTTCAGTAGATGTGCATGTCCTAAAGTGGGTAATACCATGTCTAGCTGGTACCCTCATATCCAGTGATTCACTGGCACTTTAATGCCATTCACGATGTAAATAATTCCTGCAATTATTCTGCAGGACACAATCATTATCACATAAGTGAAATATATGTTAACTCTAGCAGCTTTCCATTTAAAAAGATTAGTTTTCCATTTTTCATAATCAAACTACGTAGTGTAATGAGGTGAAACATGAACTGCTCTCAAGCTTTAGATCGATAGATTTTTAATTCATTTCTTCTTTTAATTTATTATCATTTTTACTCTCGCCATAAGACTAAAAGTGAAAACCTAACTTCGTGAAGATCCCTCATATTGTCATCAGCACTCGTGCACTAAATTTTATTCTACAACCTAGTTACTAATATGTGAGTGTGTACATGTGTGTAGGCATTCGTCCTACATATTCCATGTCATCTTCAATCATACAGTACGTGTTCCCACTCTCCATTCTCTTCAGTGAGCTAGAAGGTAACACGCTGTGCTGCAGCGATTCCACATCGAGCCGGGGGATTCCCTTGCCGTGCCAGATGGAAATGTGCAAAAGTTGTTGCTTTTGTCAAACTAGAACCTCATGCTAGGACAGATAGTGAAATATTAATAGCTCAGCACTATTGGGGCTCAGAGCTGTTCCCGATAAGGAGAATCGTTTCCCACTGAGGCGGGCTAGATAAACAGAGGCCTTCAAATGAACCCAGAGGCCAGGCGCTTTAATGAAATAGACTCTGTGATTGTGAAGTTTTGAAAATTAAAGCAAGGATAAGCATGTGCTAGTTCTGGTGAAATGTCTATAAATCCACAAATTTAAAGAAACTTTGCAATTGAAGATGCAAACTTAAAGCATTTGATTTAGGAACGTTCTTGTGTCATTGCCATCACGGTCGGCATTGTGCAAGTGTTGTCAAGACTTGTGTAACACAAAGGTATAAACATTTATTCATTCATTCATTCATTATCCGAACCACTTAATCCCAGCCGAGGTCGTGGGTGGACCGGAGACTATTCCGGGAACTACAGGTGCAAGGCGGGGAACAACACTGAGCAGGTGCCAACATACAACAGGGCACACACACTCACACAATCACACTCACACCTTGCAGGGCCAATTTAGAGTCGCCAATTACCCTATACTGCATGCTTTCGGACTGTGGGAGGAAATCGGAGCACCTGGAGAAAACCCACGAACACGGGGAGAGGATGCAAACTCCACACAAAGACCCCACCCAGGGATTGAACCCAAGACCTTCTTGCTGTGGGGCAGCACTGCTAACCACTGTGCCACCGTGCCGCCCACGGGCATAAGCATATATGCTCTATTCTGTAACTTCTTTTAGACTGAATTAAAATGAACTTTGTCCCACTGTTGAATCTGAGGTAAAATTTACATAAATTAAGAGATCAATAGCTACATATGAATTAGAAATTATTTGACTTTCCATGACAAAGGCACACTCTCAAAGAAAATATTCCATAGGAGAAGCCCCAGGACGGTGGTTCACTTAAAAACGTCACTGGGTGATACGGCCAGAAGGAATAAGCCGCATATATCCACTGTGTGCATGCAGCTTTTACTGTGTCTGTTTCACACAGGTGAGTTTATTCTCTTGGAAACAATAAATAATGTATAAAGACACATCAGTCTTAAGGCATGTGAGGCCGTGATGGGAAACCTCAAGCCACAACGCCTCTGCTGGTCTCCCCACTGTAAGTCATCAGGCAATTACAAAGTCACCCAGGAGTTTTATAAAGAGCTAAAAATGTCTAAAACAGGAGTGGAAGCATGGAGCTGTGCAGCGGTGTGGTCCTCTGAGCTGGATTAGAGTAACAGGGGACACATAGAGAGAGAGAGCTGAGTGGAATCTCATAGCAGCATGCAGGAGTAAGCCTTTTCATCCCAAACAAGCTGAAGATATACTGAATGTTACTTCTTGTTTGGCTGCAGTGAGATGTCTGTTGACATGCAGTCAAAAGAGGTCAAACATTTCATTGTTTCGTAGTGTATGAACAGGATCTAATATTGCAAAAATGTGTATAGTACATTTATAGAACTTGGAAATGGTCAAAATTAAACAAATAAATAGGACATTATAAAGTAAATAACTATATGAATAAATAAGAGATGGATAGAGTATATAACAATGAAATTGTGCAATAACAATAATACATTTTGAAATACAGCTCATCATTATGAAATATATTGCATTTTGCTTAAAAACCAGTTTATTATTGTGAAATATTATTTCATGATCATTATTTTTCCCAATAACAGAGACTATTGCAGAGACCTTTTATGTAATTCCAGCAGTTTCTATTCCAAAACGTCTGTCATAATATATATCTTATTCATACATATAGTTATTTATTTCATGTCTTATTTACTTAGTTTATTTTGACTTTTTTGGAGTTGCATATGTATTAAGTCTAAACCAGAAAAGGCATAAGGTTATGCCTGAATAGGAAGTGTTAAATTAAAAAAAGCTTTTATATTTTCAGAGTATAACTACTACATTATTAACATTCGTAAATGACTTCTAACAAACGCTAAATTAAAAGTGTAAAATTTCCTATAACAACATTCAAAAATGTAATTTCATTGCTTTAACCGTAAGTGCGTAAAGCCAAGTTATTAGCATTGAATGAAAATAAGTCTCCCCTCAAGCTTTTTCTTACAAGCCAACGCTTTGCTCATATGTGATATATTAATTTACTGCAGAGTGTTACTGGGAGAGGGTGAAAGGGGCCGTCTGACACGCTTTGGGAGAGGCGGGTCCTAATCGCAATCCGTCGCTGTTCTGCTAACGAGAACAAAGGCCAGTAAAATATTCATTAAAAGCAGCTCGGCGCATGCAGCTCAGGAGCGAGAAGGAGAGCAGGCAAGTCCCATAGCCCAGAGGAGAGCTGAAGTAATTAGTGGAGGGAGCGTTTACAGCCAGCACATTTAGGAAGACCGTCTCGGGACAGACAAGACGAAAAAAGGGAGACGGGATCTCATGTGATGGAGGACAAACGTGAGCAGTAGTGAGAGCCACAGTTGATGGAAGAATTCCATGACTGAAAACTGAGAGAATGATAATTAAACAGAAGCTGGAGAATTAAATTCAATTCAGGAATTGTGATTGTCCTTAAAGGGCAAAACTTGCATGAGTGAAAAGATAAATGGAATATGGAATATTTCCTTTCCTGCTGTGTCTCTGTCTTCCATGACACCGGCACAGTGGGAAAGGAAATATTCCACTTAAGAAAGAGCCTCAGGAAGCGTGTCCATTAAATACATGACAAAGAGGGAGAACGACAGCTAAATAAGTTATCCTCTAGATGTAGGAAAAGATGAAGGGATATTTGGAAATGGTCTGATTCCTGTAATCTTTTTCATGTCAGTCACATCCTGATGGACATAGTACAGAAATCTGTTGACGTAATGTATAAACGGGGAATTTACATCAACTGGGCATGGGGAGTTGGAGGAAGGAAGAGAGATTAAAAGCAGAGATCAGGACATTATACAGATTGGGAACGTTTAGTGTTGTGACAAGACCTGAAGCTCCAGAGTCAGTGTTCACCAATCAGACAACCCTCATTATGATTGTGAGGCTGGATGTGTGTGTGTGTGTATTTGAGAAGGAGAAAGAAAGAGAGAGGCAGAGAAAGAGTGAGTTGGGGTGTTCAACCCTTATTCTCCCTCAGCAAAAGTACAGTGGATGCTCTGGGCAGTGGTCCACTATGTTAGCGCTCTCCTTTTATTTTCTCCCATTTGCTGATGTTTCTGGGCACACACAGACTGACCTACACACTAGAACAAGTCTCTCGAGTCAGACCTCGAGATACTACAAAGGTTCACATTCAGCTGATTTTTTATTGAGTATGACTGGAGAAAAAAATTGGACTGACCAGACGCTGCAACTGTCTAAAGCAATAGTGGGACTTAAGTTGCTCACAATGCACCATGCGGGCGGCTCGGATCTGCACTCCCCTGACGCCATACAGCAACTTCAACAACAAAAACTCCTGTAGATGCCAGAATTTAGTGTTCTTGACTGACTCATGAGGCACAGACAGTGTCCCTTTTGATAACATATTGGCCCACAGAAAGGCATAGGGAAAATAATAATAGTATGTGTTGTGGAAAATGTAATTACTGCTTAGCAACTATGTTTTTACTTAATCTGAAACTTTTATAATTTGCAGTGTGGTGTATGAAGGGGCAGTAAATGTTGTTATGTCCGAGAAAATCATAGTTTGGCTCATGGCACCTTCCTCAGAAATAGACTCAGGGAGGAGGGGCGGCTCGGTTGAGAGATTACAGAAGGCGGCAATGAAGCCCCTTTATCGTCTTCACACATCTAATGGCCTTTGGTTGTTGCCAAGGTAAAAACGCAATGATACACAGATGAAAACATCAGCCAAAAACAGCTTTCTGCACACAAAAGCAACCATTTACATTCACGCCATTTAGCAGACACTCTTATCCAGAGCGACTTCTATTTCCTAATCCTGGGGACAGTCTTGCTGGAGCAACTTGGGGTTAAGGGGCTTGCTCAGGGACTCAGTGGGGGTAGTGCTCGAGGTAGGACCCATGAACTCTTAGTCCAGAGGCAAGTACCCTGACCACCAGACCACCACAACATATGAACGATTTGTTTTGGACGTCTCTTCGGACCTCTACTTGAACCTATAGTGTGTAATGTGTGAGTGCTGTGAGTGGAATAAAGGCTTATAACATTCATTTCACTCTCCAATGCGAATCATAGCAAAAACATCAAGTGTAGAGCTGCAAATCTGCATTTTTCTCATGGGTCAATCTAGTACACTTAGGCTGTATCCTGTTTCACCCCATGGCCCTATCCCTCAGCTCTTAGTCCTTGCCATGGGCAGGGGCTGAAATGAGACACCCCTTAAAGAAGGTGACACGTTACCATGAGTCTCAGGTAAATGTTATGAAGACAGACATGACGTGTTTTTGCTGGACATTCAACATGCTGTTAATAGGTCCTTCACATGAGCTGTTGGCGTTTTTTTTTTACATTTGTCTGCAGCAAATAGGAGATGTATAAAAGCGACCAACACCACACCAGCGAGTTTATTCTGTGGCGTTTACGAAGAATACAACCATAAGACTGAAATAAAGTCAAACCACCTTTTTTATTTAAAGAGAAATTATGTACACTTGTATGTAGGGATGGGTACCTGAACCCGGTACTAAACAGGGCCTGGAGCTAATTTTTTTAAGACTGGAGTTTGAGTGAATCTTTGAA
Source organism: Distichodus sexfasciatus (assembly GCA_032718565.1). NCBI lineage: Eukaryota > Metazoa > Chordata > Actinopteri > Characiformes > Distichodontidae > Distichodus > Distichodus sexfasciatus. The sequence goes on from JAVGVS010000138.1 coordinate 306,004, forward strand.
ACAGTAGTTAACCCTTTCCCTTCCCCCGACCCCTCTGTCTAAATGAGAACTGGGACACCCTAACCTTACACGTAAACACCCAAAACAGTGTGGTAGGGTTGAGGGGTAGGGCAAAGATGTGACATGAGATTCAGCCTAAGTGTAAATAACTAAAATTATGAAATCCTACATCTGTAAACTATCCCATTTAGATGTACATTATGATTATTATTATTGTTGCACGGTATATTTTGCACATGAAACATCACGTTGCCTGGCTGGTCAAATCAAAATGTCAATCTTGGAGTATATTTAATTTCATCCTAGAAATTTCTCCAGTGATAAAGCAGCAGAGGCTGCCAGCGTAACGGCCCAGCATAGTCAGCAAAACCAGAAAGGCAGAAATAACAAATCATGTAATATTTCTGGTCTTAGGGACAGTGTCAGCAGTTTTACTTATTGCCCCTTGAGCAGGGTTAGTGACCTTAACTAAGAGACAAATGGTGATAGACAGTTTTCCACTTTTACCAGCCCAGAATTCACAATCTCATTTAGACCTCCAGGAAGGAGGCTACTTGCAGCTCTCTAGCCGGCAGTCCTAAACTGTCATAACTCAAGCCTAGTCTAAGCTCAACTTTAAGTCTCTCTGATTGCCACAATGGTTGAGATTGCAACAAGTGTGAGTAAAGATCAGATCCTCTGGTCATAGCCATTGAACCAAAGGTCCCCGAGTGTCTGCTTCCTGGTTCCTTTCCTGACTTTGCTTATGTTTCAGGGCAAAGTAGAAGGCAACAGTGGCACCATGTGACTTCAAGAGCCAGTCCTTGAAGCTTGGTGTGCATTCCATGTTTTCGTTGAGATGGTCTTGGTCTATGCTTCGCACTGGTGATCAGGTGGCATTAAAACCTGTCTTCCTCTCTTTTCACAAATGCATAAAGCAGATGCTGTGTGACAGCCCAAAGCTGTGGGGTGTGGCTTTTGAGGAACTGCCAGGAGAGCTGTCGACACTGCAGGAAATATAGAGCGGAATAATAAAAAGCCTCTGCCTTTTCAATGGGCTTCATCGGGGGACTGGGCTTTCCCTTTTTCATCCACCGTCACATGCCAGAGACGGACTGGTTAAGAATGGCACAGAATTTTTTTCCCTCTTTTACATTCTCCATCATGAATGATTCAAACATTATAGTAAGTGCAAACAGTGGAGGTTTAAATTCTAAAAAAAATCTAGATTAGTTACAGTGTCGAAAGCAATCTCCTTTTCTTGCCACGTCTGTCCAATCACATTCGACTGCTTCCTTAAGTTTGAAATTAATCACCAAAGCGGCATGGTGTTCCATCAAGGATTAATGAACCTCAGTTGCTGCAATGATGCAGCTGCACAAGTCGCCTTTTGTTCCCCCCACAAACGTAAACTTTTATCGGGTCTCAATTAAGTTCCATTAAAGTGAACGTGCTTGTGGTCACTTTCAATTCGCTTCTTGCTTTTCTGCATAATTAGAGTTCTCATTAGAACAGGCCTCCTGAAAGATGTAATGTTAGTGATGGAGCCAGAGACAGAACATCAGGGCCAGTTGTGCTTTTCAAAGCTTGTCGACACCAGCGTGTCTCTCCGGGTTCTTTCAAATGAGATCAGAGCTGTTGAGATTTGGCTGCTTGATAATATTAACTCTCAGGCTTGTGCGGCAAATCAAAACCCGTTGACGTTTTACAAAACTAACTTCAGTCCCGTACACACGTAGCCAAGTATTTAAAAAACTCTCCTTTTTTTCTACTCCGTTTTCAAATATAACTTCATACACATGAGCATGTTTTCAAATATATCTCTGTATACGTGAATCTGGATAAATATGGCGTCAAGAGCTGTGTAGAACCATGTCAGTCAATCAGAATCCTGGAAAAGAAGGAACGAATTACATTCGGTTACAATGACTTTTACATCCGGTTGCTTTGTAAACAATGGCAAAAAGAGGGTGCTTCGTATGGACAAAAGTCAAGTTACTTTTAAATGTTAGCAGGTGCAAACCAGCACAAGTAGCTAGAATAAAGAGACGAGAGTCACTGCTCTGGCAGAATCCATCTTCAGTCTTCAACATAAACAAACCTCACACACCTGACGTCAACGCATTTCCTGTCACACACTTATGATGCTATGAACCCAAAACTCTTTTCTCAGTCCACACTTAGTGACTGAAGCCAGAGTTTTCAGAAATCTCCACTTTGGCCGTAGTGACTGAAGCCTCTGTTTACGTGTGGACGATAGGGGCAACTGCATAAAAAATACTTGTTTTTATAAATACCCGGCTACGTGTCTACAGGCCTTCATTTCAGCAGCAATTGCATCATGCATTTATCCTTTTACATAGGAATTGGATAATACTCACTTTTACATGAGTATTAGACCTTTGGGGGAAAAACCCTGTATTTTTCTCCATGTGCTTCCCAACTAAACATTACACTAAGTGATGCCACCATTAAATAAACCACATACTGTAGGGCGGCAGAGATGAACCTGTAATTGTAATGTCAAATGGTTTCCAAAGCTGTGTATGGGGGGTGTGTGTGTGTGTGTGTGTGAGGGTGTGTCATTGTAAATCATTGCAGCCTTGTAAATAAAAACAGGTGCATTATGGTAATTGTCCTCACAGACTTTGCTACAGTTGCTGACTATTATCCTACCTGAAGGTAGCTTTGAGAATCTGGCCCGACGTTGTTTCCTTGGTGCGATTATTGTAACCGTAGAACATATCTCCAAACACGGTCTGGTTTGCCGGGACATCGGCCGCCTCTCCACAGTCCACTCCTTCAGTGCAAGCCTCAGACAGTGGCAGGCAGGAGCGTCCATCCGCCCCTCGCTTGTAATCTTCGATGCAGCTGCAAGGATGCAGAACACCACAGTCAATTTTTTGGATCTTTTGTTTATCTGATGTGTTGTGTTCTCCTTGAGGGAATTTGGGGTTAGGGGTCTTGTTCTGGAGGTAGGATTTGAACCCACAGCCCTGTATTCAAGAGACTAGCATCATAGCACTAGACCTCCACCACCCACAAAATATTTGGGACCATTTAAATCACAGTTCCTGATAATCATTGTGATTTAACTGGACAGTTTTAAAATGCAATATTGTTTTTATTAATATATACATTTGTATTTTTCTGTATGCGTCATATGAACGTAACCCAAGCAAGTATTTTTCACGTACATTTTTGAAGCACTTCTTTAGCGGTTAAAACCATTTTTCTCTTTCAATACAATCATACGTTGCTACAAAAGTTGTCAAAAAAGTCAACATCGTAACAGAAAGCTTTTTTTGGAATTTCACAAATGGGAAGCTAAAATGAGCACATTAATTGCAGTGGGGCGTGACTTATTTAACATACAACGGGGCAGTTGGTGGCGTAACAGTGGGGTGTTTGCCCCGTGATCAGAAGGTCACAGGTTTGAATCCAGGGCCAGAAAAGATACCACTTAGGTACTCGTGAGCAAGGTACCGTCCCCAAGGTACCTCCCCGGGCGCTTGTTAGCTGCCCACTGCTCCTTCACGGATGGGTTAAATGCAGAGGTCACATTTGGTTGTGGTGCACTGTGTGCTGCGCTGTGGTGTGTTCACGATGACAAATAATCACTTACTTTCATGACCTTCAATGGCGTCAATTGAACAATAGGGCGTGTTAAAAATGCTACGTACATATGCAGCGTAAACCGTAAGTCACAGAAAGGTTAAACGCGATGGATAAGTAGGGATGGTATGCACCTCAAAATACAATGAAAAACTTGACGATAGGCTTACAGGTGGTGCTATAGCAAAGGCAAATGCATTCTCTCAGGGAGACTGTCCTTGACGTAAATAAAATGGAAGCAACTCGGGATAAGAGCATCTGCTAAATACTGTAAATGTAAATAATTGTTGTTATATTGTATTTATGACAATGTATTGGAAATGTATTATGTTGTTTTAAAAAAAGATTTAGAATTATACACTTATTTGACTAAATAATACACATATTTATATCCATGTACAACAAGAAAAGGTATAAAACCCAAGGTTTAAATTAAAAATGTTTTTTGTATTCACTGCTCAGAGTCACCAGAAGTTGTAGAAATTCTCAGATATTAAAAATGACATGCTCTTAAAACACATCAGCCACAACAGTACTTATGGAGACCAAAAACCAAATTCCTGAGAAGATCAACATTTCTTGGATCCCTCTGTTGTGTAAGGCATCCAGTTCATGTCCTGTATCCGGATGGCAGCAATTCTAAGAGCTACAGGTACACGCACTGTTTGTCTGAATGAGCAAGCACAAAACACAGTTTGCCATCCGAGAAAAACATGGCACTGAGAGCAGCACAAGCCTACGCCGGAGTCTTTCATATTTACAGCACTTTGACACCCGAGTGTCACGTCTGCTCCGTGCTGCACATCAAACGGAGAGGAAAGGTGACGAGGCTTAACTGCTCCGTTTCGCTCACCTCTCAGCCACTCTCCAGCAGGAAAGAGTTGGAGACGGAGGTGAGATACGCCGCGCGGCCAAATCACCCGTAACGTGCCCAGCATTTTAAGTGTCTTAGAGTCTTGTCATATCAGGCACTCTTGCTGCAGAGTGAATTAAACAGGTTTGCCACCGCACATCAGGGCACTTCAGCTACCAAGGAAACAAGCAATTCCTGGGGATGGGTTGCTCTCATTGGGTTGTGCTCTCCAGTGAAAGTGTCTGGAATGCAACCAGAGCAAGCACAGCGTAGAGCACATGAGGTCGGACCAAAGGACACAGTACTTCTGGAGAGAAATGCTGTCAAGATGTGATTAGCACAAAAGGGATACCCTTGACTTAACAGCTAGAGGGGAGCCATTGTGCGAAGCATGTTTTAAAATGAATATTAAATGCACTTAAGTCTGCGCATACTAATACTTCTATGTTGTCTCATGATCAATGCAGTGCAATTGACATTATGAATTAATTAATGCTACATGCTTCACAGAGACAATAAGAAGTCACTTAAACTGGACGCCAATGTGTAGCAGCCACCTAAATGCTCCGGTAAACTCACCACACAATACCTAAGGTGTTGAAGAAGCATGAGATAGTTGAGATAGATTTACACAGAAAATAATGTGGAGATCAAAGTTTAACACCCGTCCCAGTGGATAAGGTCCCAACGGTCTCCCATCCACTTAATGGCTAGACACAATCCTGATTTCTAATACTACTAGGGATGTGCGATATGGGAAGGAATGGTCAATGTCAATCAATCAGCAAAGCAGAGTCAAGCACGAGCAAAGTTCCACTGCATACTCAGAATTTTGGCACAAAAAATAGTTCTGGCATTTCTAGCACAGCGGCACATCAAGCGAGCGTGAACGCTAAGCGGAGCATTTTGAGTGCAGTGCACAACATGTTATGAAAAAGTCACTTCCTGCCCTACATGGCGTACCAAGTAAAATAGGGCGCGTGTGACACTCCATGTGCACTACCTAGTGCGTAGAGAGCTGTTATGCTACAACCTGGGCTAGTTACTGAGATGCATACTACTGAACAGAAAAGTATGATAAGAGCACCTTATCTACAATATATTAAGTGCAATAGTATGCAGCTTGGGACACGATATCATCGTGCATCCCTAAATACTAGCTAGTAACCCTATTTCTAAAAGTAGTAAATGTGTTAGTGAAGAGAAAAAATATATATGGTATAAATGAATTTACGTGATAACTACATCCTTCTGAGAGTCATTAGGGGACAACTTCACTTAAAACCAATGCACAGCAAGCAACTGGATGAGGCAAGCTCACCACACGTTAGCTATTAACTCCAGTACCACCAGCCATTATTATGTATAAGAAAGTAAAAGCCCAGCTTGACACTTTCCAGAAGTCATAGATCAGACAACCACCTTTGAGGTATATACAGAGTTGAGCTACAACTGAGGTGACCTGCACTAATTAAGCAATTAGCAGAATCGATATTAATCCTTTCGGAGGGCACTTCAAGCCTTGCTTCATACAGGCAGGCTCACAGAAGAGGAGCCTAATCTTAGCTTTTAGCAGATAAAGGGTTTAAATAGCAGCTCAGCTCTGCCCACCACCCTGCTGTGAAAAAAATCTCAGGTGGAAGCCGCTTTGAGCAGGACCGAAATCCGAGCTGTGGATGTTCTGTGACAAAATCTGCTAACGTAAGCACTGGTAGTAAAACAGCTATCAATATTTAAAAGGACATATGAGATGCAAAGCTCTGGCAGGACTTAAGCTTTCAAGTGGAGCTTTAAACACGTTCCACGTCCCACAGACTCAGAAGGAGGAACACTGGGCTTATTGAAAATCGGAATGCTGCTGGTTCCCACCAAGATTGTTTACAATGAGCAAGTTCCTGCAGCAAACTAGTTACTGCAGCAAAGACAAATTCACAAGGATACGCAAGAGTATGGGTTTTTGTGAGTATCTTAAAAACTGTGTGTATGTGTGTGTATGTACTCACCCACAGAACATCTGAATATTGTAGAGGGTCGGGTCCTCCTCTAGGGGAGCCAGCTGTTGGAGACACAGCTGTTCACAGCCCCCATTAAATCCATCAGAGCAGTCAATGCCAATGTGGTGGTCATAGCAACCGGTGCCATCCTTCATCGGGCTCAAACCGGGAGGGCACTGAGAGAAACAACACAAAATAAATAAAAATAATTAATATAAAGAATGTGGTTTCAAAACACAGAGGTGACGCAGGGTCATCAAAGAATATTTGGAAATTAAAATAGCAGAACAGGAAAATGAATTAGGTTATTTGTACACTTTGCACTGTAATGGCTCGCATTTCCACCGAGCACATTTTTTTCTAAATGCCTCAACCACTGGAACGGCTCTAACAGTGCTAATGCCGCAACGCGCCAGTCTAAATATTGCAGAGACGGGACCCCACAGTAGGGGTCTTCCAACCCCCCCCAGCATTTTACATCACATAGAGATTCAAAAGCCGCAATTACATGTGAGGAGAAAGTTAAACCTGTACAAGGTTACCCGACTTTCGCAAGTCAACACCTGCTCCCTCCGTCTCACACTGTCCCTTGCATCTCCCAAAGCAATTTTGCCCAGCACTGTGAAGCCAGATTCACACGATGCTTTCTGTCAGCTCTGGCTTCAAAGGACACTTTGATGGGTTGCTTCACACCAGGCGCCACTGCTCGAAGAATAGGAGGAAATTCTCCTTGTGCCTCTGGGCATTAGGATATCAATTTCAAATTCTCACTCCGGTGGCCAGCACCCATAGATTCCAGCAAGGGGTCTTCCCATGTAGAGCCACACGCCTTTGGGAACAAAAAGGTGGTTCCAGGCAGGAAGCAGTGCATGCTGGGATGCGCATTTTTGACCGTCAAATACTATGGCTAAGAGGGACCAGTTTGCCACATTTATATAAAGACATACAGTTTAGAAATATTAATACTTCGGTATCTAGTCAAAAATAAGAAATCTATGTTATGTTAAAGACCGTGATTTATTGCACAACGTGACGGTTTATCTTTCAACAGATAAACCCTGGCCATTAAGTTCAGGAAATAAATGTGGAAGGTGTTCAGGGAACGTCTACAGTGTAGAATGATTTCGTTTTTTGGTAGAAGTGCTCCTCTCAACCTCATATTTCAAAAGATAATGCCCCGCTATGAGACCCTAAGCAAAAAAAGACTCTCAAGTCGAATGCGGTATCATTTTACCCATCAGTTGGTTTCCTCCATCTGTGTAGCAGCAGGTCTGGGGTGAATTATGCCTTCCGTGACCTCTGCCTCTCGCCTTGGCCTCATTATTGAGGCTGATATAAAAGCCTGAACATCAGCAGTGTGCTTTGTGCCACATCCCCCAGATGCATTGGTATCGATTTTGATGTTTGCCCACAGCAGCCGTAACAAGCTGAAATGCTGGGTGGAAGAGGAATCTCTTAACTCATTTGTGGCATGAACTCTTAAAATCACTCATTAAATCACACCAAGGTTCAGCATCAATGAATGTACCTGATAGAACATGAAGCAGGCGTATGTAGCTCTATACTGTCTAGCTGACTATGAAAGAAAGTGGTACGAAAGATGATATTTTGGGTGGAACTAGCAAAAATGATATTGGCAGAGACAGCAGTGGTGCAATAGTCATCTCCAGAAATTAGCCTCTCTTAATAAAGCATTAATATAATACAGCTATATATATATATATTGTTTATTATATTGGCTGCAGATACACCAAATAAAGATATTATAACTCCATATGTATGTCATGACCCCCCTGGACGTTTGTTCGCGGCCAGCAGATGCTGCCATTGTCCTCGTTTAGTGTTTTGAGTTTTGTCCTGTGCTGTCTGTCAAAGTCTAAGTCCCACCTTCCCTTTGTCTCTCATTGGTTGATCACAGTTCATTAGTCCTTGCACCTGGGTTTTGTTTGTTTCAGTCAAGCCCCCTGTTTCTGATTGGTTGTCCCTTCATTGGTTTTCCTGATTATTTTCTGATTGCTTTTTGATTGGTTCCCCTTTGTATCATTGATCCAGCCCCTCGTTTCTGTTTTAGGATTTAAGCTCTGTTTTCCCAGTGTTTATTGTTGGTCCACCCTCACACTACCCTTCTCATGTCGGCATGCTGTTTATGGGTTTCCCAAGTTCCTGTCAAAGAGTTTTGTTTGTTTGTGGCCCTTGTGCCAGTTTTCTGTTCTGTATGTTTTAATAAATGGCTTGCACTGTGACCTCGCCTCATGCCATGCCAGCACCCAACGTGACGATGTAAACCCACTGAAAATATGTGGTCTCAACTGAAGAGAGCAGTTCACAAGGTAAAACCCAAGAACCTCCAAGAGTGGTTCAAGATTATTATTATATGTATTATTATATGTAAGTAGGAATGCTGTGAAACTTGCCACAGGCCAGAAATCATATTGCTTGGTTGATAATTGGGGCAATCGCAATGGAAAAAGTGTTTCGATCACTTGGGGGTGCTTAGCAGGCACTTACATTAAATTATAGAAAATCACCTAATTCTTATCTAAACTCTGTCAGAGGTTAGTTTTCTTATAAACATTTATTGAACAAAAAAGAAGCTTCACTACCAAGTCACAAATTGTTGTTTGCATCATTAATTCTTTGTCCTGTCATTTCATTTTGTTTATCTACGTTTTAACTCTTATGTCTTTATATGATTAATGTAGTTAAGCAAGACTAAGATATGGAAGAGGAGATATACAATGACATTATCTGAACAATAGGGGGTGCTACATAAAGTGAAAGCACACCACAGCACAGCACACAGTGCACCACAACCAAATGTGAACTCTGCATTTGACCCATCCGTGAAGGAGCAGTGGGCAGCTAACAAGCGCCCGGGGAGCAGTGTTTGGGGACAGTACCTTGCTCACGAGTACCTCAGTGGTAACTTTACCAGCCCTGGATTCAAAACTGCAACCTTCTGATCACGGGGCAAACACACCATGTCAGCTAACTATAACCGAGGACTCGTCTGGGATTTGAACACAGGACCTCGCGCACCAAGCAAGAAGCATACCCCTAGACCAACGAGCGTTCAGGTTATGTGATGTCATAAATTTATCTCATTTTTTTGCTAGTTTGACTTCTGACTCACTGACTGCTTTCTCTGAGGTGCAGACCAGCTGCTACTGTGCTGCTTCTTGCAACTTGGACATCTCTTATTGCCACTTGTGGCTTTATTTAGATACAAATTTCCTCAATTCTTCATAAAGAATGTCAACATTTCTGGACTTGACTGTATATAATCCTGAGTCTATCCTCAAAACCAGTCCACTGACACTACTGACGGTTCATGGTAAGGCCTCAGCTTTGGAGCAGTTTACTGGAAAAAATGAACCACGCAGGATTTAAGACGGGAAAAAATAAAACGTTTGCTAATCCTTCACTGGCATTGATTTTAGCAATCAGAATTCAATAACCTGTTTCCATACACTTAGGAAGGATTTTAACCGATGCAATAGGCAGCTCATCTTTCACTCACGTCTTTCAAATATTCTATAACTCTGTTTTCCAGAAGGCTGAAATATGATACATTTCCACTGAGCTGAGGTCAAATGAGTATTTGTAGTGATTGGATCTCTCTCTTCCATTTGCTATTTCCTTTATTTTGGTCATAAATATAGAAAGGTCATCTGAGTCAAAGCAATTCTGTGTGAGAAGATAATATGTTGAGGTCTTTATGATAATGCCTTTATCCACAGAGTCTATTTATATTTTGGACTAAGAGGGCAAACATACAAGGAAGGAGTCCAGTGAGATGTGCTGAAACCTGGTCGATTCATTTCCTATTCCCTAGTTTTATATTTAAAAAAAGTTTCTGGGTTTCTATTTGTAATTTTTTAGAATCTGACTAAAACTGCTAAATTACTGCATTAAATTACAAGCAATCCTGCTGGTACAGTTGGCAAAATACAAAATTGAAATAAACAGAGAAAAACTGAACTACTGAGACTTTTAATCTCATTTCCAAATGGGGATCTAGTCACTCGACTTTGTTGTGTGTGTCACGGGGTGCTTTGGCATGACATGAGGTGAGGTCCATTTGCAAGCCATTTTATTGAGAGAACAGAACTGAAACAGGCACAAGGGCCACAAACAAAATAAAACTCTCCTCTGGAGAAAACACACGAACAGACCGCCGACGTGGGAGGGGTATTGTGAGGGTGGAGCGACACCGAGAGAAACTGAGCTAAAATAGGGAAACAGGAACAATGAACAGGAGTAATTAGAACAGCGAGAACCAATAGAGAAGCAAACCAGAAAACAAGCAGAATTAACCAATAAAGGGAAAACCAGTGGAAACTAGGGGCAAGACTGAAACAAACAGGTGGGATAACTAATGAACACTGATCTACCAATCGGACACACTGGGAAGGCAGGACAAGGACATGACAGACAGGAGACACGAGACAAAACTGAATACGTCAAAACTACCTGAAATGGCGGCATGTGCTGGCCGCTTAGCTGAGTTAAGGAGGGCTGGTATGGCCAACGTCCGGGGGGCCATAACAGTTTATTATTTTATAAGTGAGTGACTGACATTGTTAACACACCACAACACAGCACACAGTGCACCACAACCAAATGTGACCTCTGCGTTTGACCCATCCGTGAAGCAGCAGTGGGCAGCTAATAAGGGCCCGGGGAGCTGTGCTTGGGGACAGTACCTTGCTCATGAGTACCTCAGTGGTAACTTTACCGGGCTTGGATTCGAACCTGCAATCTTCTGATCACGGGGCAAACACCCTATCATTACGCCACCAACTGCCCCATTACAACAGCTTAAGAGAATAATCTGTGTGGTTTAGCCAAATAGCAGCGGAATATCAACTAAGCCACAAAAATCTGAAAACACCAAAAGGGCAAAAGAAAAGGAAAATAAATAGGATGGAACACTTGCCCAATAACCACTGTTCTTTCACCCAACAGAAGTAAAAGCCTCCAAAATAGTACAGGTACTAGGGGTGTACAGACAAATCAAAGAGATCATGATTCTTTCACTGCTGATTAAAAACCGATTCATGCATTCTAAAAAACTGATTCATGTTTTTCAACTAACCTAGCGGAATTAGTTTACTTTTTCCCAGCCATGAGTTCAGCTCGCCAATCCTATAGATAATGCAATGTCAGAATCTGCCCAGACAGACCTCCTTCACGTGAGCATGAAGGAAATGCAGTCAGTGTGTGTAATGTGGGAACAGTGTGTAAGCATTTTCAGTGAAGGCAAGTGTTTGGACAGACTTCGGATTTTACAGCTTCATTGGGGAAAAGGATCTCATTAAGACGCATGTCATGTGCAGGCATTGCAAAGTGAAGGTCAAGCATTTTGGAAACACTACAAACATGAGGACTCACATGACACGCCATCATCCAGAGACAAGAGACACAGACCAACACCCACCTAAAATAAAAAACATTCCAGACGACCAATGCACTCTGCTTCAGTGTATTGAATCGTGAATCGTTTATGAATCACAAATCTATTTTGAATCAAATTGTGAGCCTAAGAATCGGAATCAAACTGTGAGATTTTCTGAATCATGCACCCCCTGATAGATACTCAGGGTGTGGAAATTAATCACATAATCGATGCATTGCGATGCTGATGTGGGCGATTCTACATTGATGGAATGGCAGAGCATAATCGATTATAATGAAGGTTTTCAAGCAGCGGGCCGCTGCCCCCTAGTGGTCTACGGTGGCATTGCAGGTGGTCTGTGACATGCAATCCACGTTCACTACTGAAATCACTTTTTAAAAAGTGATTTTGGCATCGTTATGAATCATGAATTTAATGCAAATATCTAAAAAGTAATACAAAAATAACAGCTTCCCCACACTTGCTTAGTCTGAGTGGTGGTCCCTGGGACAGAATCTGTTGAAATCCTTGAATTATATCATAATGACATTGCTTGGTGATTTTCTGGCCACACGAACACAGGGAGAGCATGCAAACTCCACACAGAAAGGCCCCACGGCCGACCCAGAGTTCGAACCCAGGACATTCTCACTGTGAGGCGACAGCACTAACCACTGCACCACTGTGCCTCCGACAGCCCAATTATGTGTAAACAAATTGGACACATATTGCATTTAAACTGGAACCTAAAACTATTTTAAAATTGCTACCTTTGTGCCAAGTTAATGTTTGCACCAGTATGTTGGGTTGGCAGAGAGTTTATCTTGGCAGCTAATCAGCAGACTTCAAACACTCTTCAAATGCTCTATAGCTCTCACCATCCGTTGCATAATGAAACCTTTTTAGAACCATCAAACTCGCTTGCAAGACAATTTTACAAAAGATTTCACCAGGCATCTTCCAAGACAAACACAAACAATTTTTGTGCATCTTTAGAGGGGCTAGAGTCTCCAAGTGCTAACCATAACAAAGGGCTCCGCGCCAAAATCTCTTTACTCCATTTTAGAATGCTACCCAAACATCATACATTTCTATCAGCCTGAAAAACAACGCCAGCTACTAGAATCTATCACATGCTTATGCTGCTCCCTGGGCTTAGCAGAATGCCATTTCTCATCCTGTGTGTCCATCGTTTCTTGTCGTCGTGAGAGTCAGAGTTATATTTCAGAGGTTGCTTTAGGGATTATGGCTGTGAATTAGCATGCGGGCACATCTTCACCAGCCAGGAGTGGCCCTGCAGCAGCAGATAGTCTTAGAGATGGATAGAGTCCTTTAAAATCCACCTTCTGATCCTAACATTTGGGGTGGGGGGCATTCTGTGGCCTTTCTCATACTGAGAATAGAAGTCTGATCTGTGAGTGTGGAAAGCAGTGAGGCAAAACAGAGGCAAGACAGAGAACTGGGTGTGGATGACTGGGAGGAGAGCAGAGGTGTGGGAGTGTTGCCCGTTGCAGCAAGGCTGGACCTCAGTCCTGACCATGAAAAACTGTCAGTAAAACACTGCCTTAAGGAGAAGTGCAGCATATAGCATATTGTGTAATTGATGCTTTTTTGGATTTATTTAGTATTGAGGGTAATATTTAGGGTTGCACTGATACCGATACCAGTACCAGTAATGAAGGCAACAAGACCCCTTCAATTGATCCAGAATGCAGCTGCGAGACATATCTTCAGTGTCTGTAAATTCTACACACTACACCTCTACTACGAAACCTGCACTGGCTCCCGATAGCTGCTCACATCAGGTTCAAAACTCTAACACTCGCCTTTAAGGAAAAGACTGGAACAGCACCCCCTTACTTATCAGCACTGATAAACACTGTCACTCTGCATCCTCTAAGAGCATCAAGCGCTGCTCGTCTGGAACCACCTCTACTCAAAAGAAGAGGAAGACATGCATCAAGACTCTTTGCAGTGCTGGCTCCTTGGTGGTGGAATGAACTCCCTCTTGCCATAAGAACTGCCCCTTGCTGTTTTCAAATGTCGTCTGAAGACACACCTCTTCAAGGAGTAGCTAGGGGATTAATTTAACCCTTACTGTTTACGTTGTCTCACCCCTCAAAAAAAACAAAAAATAATAATTTAAAAGAAAAACACAAAAACCCACTAACATGTTTGTCTGTGAACTTTTTATTTTCTCTAACCCTATTTTTGTTAAAGTATAAAACTTAGTGGCGGTAACTTGGTTTAATTGATCTAGTTGTTGATTTTAAACATAGCTTTACAGATTAAAGAACAGTCGTGGATTACAAAGCACTGCTGTAAGTTGCTCTGGATAAGAGCGTCTGCTAAATGCTGTAAATCTAAATGTAAATGTACCAGGTATCGGGCTGATACTTCGTTAAAACACCTGTATTCGTATTTGTAAATAAACTGCAGATACCGCACACCGATACCGTGCAATGGTATTTCACTACTGGTCAGGTATTTCACTACTGGTCAGGGTTGATTCTGCCCACAAGCTCGTGTGAAATACAGGACTCCAGATGGTGACTGAAATGGTTGACAGTGCGACTTGACTTTTTTTTATAGTGCAATGTTTTTTTCATTCCCGTCATCAATGGCGACCGTCTCTCTCAAACCAAGAAAAGTTCAAATGAAAAAAGCAAGAAAATGCTTCTAATTATGTGTGGACACTCTCAGCCCTGCCACTCTCTGCCTTTTCTACTGCACTATCACGTGATTAAAGCCAAACCGAAGCGAGGCATTGTCTGACATGCCCACTCGCTTTCAAATGTCCTATCACTACCTATAACCTGTTGCGGAGAGGGGCTTAAATACAGGGATCAGAGTTCTCACCTCTATGATGGATTTCTGTCCACTGGATTCTAGCTGTGATGGAACTCACTGTCTATGAAGTGATGTTATCAGTAGACAAGCTATAGAAATTTTGGACAGCCCACTTTGACAAATTTCTTATTAGAATGTTTATTATGCAGCTCGCCCGTCAGCTGTGTAAACTCACGTGAGTTTGAGCGCTCGCGGCTATTATGTGTAAGGCCACAACGCCCTCTCCCTTTACTACAGACAAAACATATTTTAGTTGAAAAACCAAAACAACCAGCGCTCTACTCACAACACAGCCATTTATTGGTATTTTCTAATGTTTATTCTGGGTGCACAGTCATCGTGTTACTGTGACGTGAACCGCATTGCACGGCAGGGGATTGTGGGTAATGTAGTCCCCCCAAAAATGCCAAAATGAGTCCAAAATGGCTCAAAATTACCCAAGACTTTAGTATTACCTCATTTTAAATTCATCAGTTGTGGTTGTCTGGGAAAGATGTCAGGTTATTATCAAGTCTGGCTACCAACACCACAAAGAATTCATATGTGAATCAACAGGGAAAAGAAAACACAGCAGTGTGCAGGTTCTGCTGCACTGGGATAACAGAGACGTGCATTGGTCCGGCCTCAGTCTCAACTCGGTCTCAGCCCACCCTGGTCTCAGTCTCGGCCCTTCAGAGTCTTGGTCTTGTCTTGGTCTCGACACATTCTGGTCTCGGTCAGGACTCGGTTTAGGTCTAACTCTACTTCTGAGATTTCATGATTGCTGCAGTTCAATCACAAATCATAGCCACCAAAATACGCCAGGCCCACGGAAGCTTATTTTATTACTACAATTTAGTTTTGTTAAACTATGAAGCAAGGAACTGAGAGTCCAGTATTGCTTCTGGAGATTTTTACTTTAGACTTAATGGTCTGATGTTCGAATGATTCACAGCACCTTGATTAAGTGGATTTGTTGAGCTTTACTGCAGGCTGACCTTCAGCAGGTGGATCCCATGTGGAGAAATTTATCACTATAAAGGGATGGAACATTAGGCAGCCATGGACTGTTGGCCGATGAACTGAGGTGAAGACTAGATGATTTCTGCAGTGTCTTGGGAGAGCTCACTGCAAAATAATGGAGACTTTTGGCATGATTCTAACACTGTCAAGGAAAACGATTGGAGACATTTAGCATGATTAAAACATAGAGGAAAACTACTAAAGACTTCGGTCATACAGTATGTCATGTTTCATTTATTGTTAGCCACATTATAATAAATGTCTTGAATGGCACAGTAAGAATGTTGAAAATCCTGAGAAATGGTAAAAGTGAGTGATTGTCATTGTGAACACACCACAGCACAGCAGCACAACCAAATGTGAACTCTGCATTTGACCCATCCATGAAGGAGCAGTGGGCAGCTAACAAGCGCACGACGAGCAGTGCTTGGAGACGGTACCTTGCTCATGAGTACCTCAGTGGTAACTTTACCGGTCTGGACAAACTCCCTAACCGCTACATGAAATCTACCAACTGTCAGACCGGTAAACCATCTGTTGGGACCGTACTAAGCCTTTTTCATGGCACTGATTCCAACATCAGTCTGCTAACAGGCAAAATAGCACTCTTTCATTGGCACCTCGGGTTTGCTTGTTGCGGTGTGGACAGGGACCGATTATTCTTCCGCTGGCCAGTCAATGTGACAGCCACAAGCCCCCCCACCTCTTTCCATGCCTCCCGAAATGCCCATCACGCTGCCGGAGGAGGAGGAACTAATTAATCAGATCATCATTTAGCGATTATCAGGCCTCGTTTCCAAACGACTGCGCCACAGTTCTCCCCAGGAGTGTCATACATCAGCGCGGCGGGTCAAAAGGAGCGGTTCGCGCAGGCGCCGATATTAAACCGCCGTCACACACCTGCCTCTGCCGTCCTTAGACAAGGCGTTAATTGATTAGCGAGGAAACTGGAGTCTTTGGGACGACAGCCAGCTAGCTCTTCTGATCAGACGACCGCATGCGTCATTTACACACGCTCCGTCATCAGGTAATTACAAGATATCTAGCAGCGGACGCAACAGATGGAACCCGTGCTGGCTGGCTGGCAGAGACGTTCAGGATGTGTGTTTACTTTTCTTCAAGTTAAATGTGTGAACGGATCCTGACATGTCGCTCGCATTACAAAGTCGGAATGAACATGACTGCAAGGTTAGGGGAGAGGGAAAAAAACAAAACAAAGATCAATTTATAATAGAGTAAACTTCAAGTACATACAGAAGGACCTGACTGTCAAACAGGCACATGCTCCACAGCTGTGAAAGAGCAGGAAACATGGAAGAAATACTCAGTAAAAATGCAAATATGAGTGGTTGTTTTAGTGTTATATTGTCCATGGAATACAGATACATCCCACAATTTGTCTGAATGAATCAATATATCCCACAGGAAGCAGGGAATCCATTGGGCTTATTAAATTACATAGATTTGATACCTCCACAGCGTTTTAGATCAATTTAGAATAAATATATCAGTAGACACTACTGGCAAAGTGATGTTTTGCTAAGCAATCAAAGTGGTATACAAGCCAATCTAATACAGGTGTTTGGATAATTAAACTACAAGAAGAAACTTTAGATTAGGTTCTAATTTTTAAGAAGTTAGGCCCTTAGGTCTTCATGTTTCTCACAGCAGTGGAACGTGAGTCAGAGGCTTGGAGTTGAAGGCTCTTTGCTGTATCAATGTAGGCAGCCCCGTGTGGGTCCTGACCACTCAACCCATTACCGCATGCTAACTGGAGCTACGCGCCGCCTACCCAATCTAATAGCTTCCAAGGAAAATGCTTTTCCCCCTCAACAGCAGGTAAGGGGTCTGCACCAGCCTAGAGGTTTAGTGTGTTGCGCCCTGTGCACCTCACAACGTGCACTGACTTCAAAACGCAAGCGAATGAATTTAGACTAAAAGTCCCACATTTACATACATAACTGTATTTACAATGGAACAGATAACTGCGTCCAATTAGTTTCAAATCATGAAACTCACTACTGAAACCTCAGCATGAGGCTTTTTATTACTACAAGAGGAATAGCAGATTCTTAACATGCTTCCGTAGTGGCAAATTTAACAAAAATATTGACAACACTGACTCATAGTTTGATTTACTGAATGAAATGAATTTAAAAAGTTTGAAGAATGAATTTTCTTGTATAACAAAATAACAAGGTAGAAGAAGACCTTAAACAGAAGCCTCATGAAAATACCAAAACTGCTCAGGAACTAAGACACAACGCGCCGGGTAGGATGGCAATCAAGGACTTTCCATCAAACCCACCACTGGATAAACCTTCCATCAGAAAGGCCGGCCGGCCACACTAATCACAGCCTGCGCCGAAGTAAGAAATCAAAACACTTTAAGCGTGTCTCGGCCAGATGGCTGGGGAAAGCAGAGCTCCTGGCTCATTTCATGGCCGCTAAAGAACTATAAGTGAATGACAGAAACTTGGAGGGGAAAAACAGGTAAAAAGCTTTGGAAGGAATAAAACCCTGCATGTCAAATCCATATTTTAAAACTCCAAAAAAAGCAGTTGATGCAGCAAAAAGTCCAGAACAATATTAATAAGGTACCAACCGAGAGCACAGATCTGCTCCCTACACTTTCCATGCAGTTATATTCATTCAAAGCTCAGAATTCTGTGAAAATCACTCGTCTCAGATGTCTGAGAGATATAATGGACATTTTTTACGGACCTGTAGTACAAGGAGCTTATTTTCTCCTTCTGTGCACAGTGATCGAAAACTACTGACTTTCCATTCATGTTGAATGATGCTTTAGCATATTAACTATGTCTGGCAGGCTGAAAAAGATTTCACTATGTACCCTCTTTGAGGCCCCCAATACCAGGCTCAAGACGTGCTAAGCAGATGTGGTTTAATAATTTGAAGCCTGGGAAAAGGGCTGAAGACAAACCAAGACAAGGCATGAGAGGCAAAAGTTAACAAAAAATTGAAGTCAGTGCCACAGCCCCGTACGTACCACGCAGCCAGAGGAGTCAAGTTTGCGGTCGGAGATGCAGCGGAAGTTGCGGCTGCAGCCGCCGTTGTCTTTGGAGCAGTCTCGCACGGGACCGAAGGAGTCAAGCAGGACCTCCAAACTGTCAAAGGACGACGAGATCATCAACTCCTCCCTGGAAGACAGAAAATGCTGTCAGTAACTTCTGCCCAACATTCATTAATAACAATTCAATTTACATTTATTTACATCTCACAGGTCTACACAGTCTAAGTCCTTCTGCAATGAAAGGGTAATAAAACAACAAAAAAACAACCTTCACAAAAACTGTTTAATTAAATAACTGTTCATTTACCAAACATGTCTGCTCACAAAAGCCCTCAAGTGAGCATAGATTCAGGTGCAAAAAAATCACTGTACGAAAAGTTCCATGAGTGATTTATTAAAGAGGGTGTACCTGGCCATTACCGTGTTGCTAAATCCGGCAGCTGGAAACTAGAGCCTGGCGATTCATGACTCACCCGGTTGAATCGCCCGGATCTATTAAATCCATTAAAACATACAGCCGAATATGAAGCGCACACACGCGGGTTAGCGCTCCCCAAACCACACGCAGAACGAATGCGCTGGTGAACTTCCTCTAGTGCCACTCTGGTAGCCTTGTCCTGATACTTTGTCATTTATTTGGAAGTGAATTTATTCTCATCACAAGCCACGTGTACTTTCTTATGTGAAAAACAAACGACTCAGCTGGTGATTTGGCAATACTGACTCAAGTGACTCACACACCCGGATCAGTGTAGTGAGTGACTCAGGGGGAGCCAATCCTAAAAAGGAACCGAATATTACAGCAACAATCGTAACTCACACGCCACACCCATATTTATTAATGGTTTACGTGGCTGCGCTCACAGAATTTGCGACAGAAGCCGGCAAAAGTGGAATCATGGCCACGTTACTTCATCTTCCCTTACTCACTTCCACTCGATATATGCAGTAAGGCTATAAGAAAAGTAAGTGGAAGTGAGTCGGGGGAAGCCCAGGAAAATGCAGCACAAATCCAATGTAAGAATGTTTGAGGCTGAGGAAGAAGGAGGGCATAGGCGACTTTACAATCACAGCTGTACGCATTATTTAGGTCTTAAGAAGTCTGGAGAAGGGAGGACGTCTGGTCAAGTAAATAAAATACATACAATGAATAAACTAACTGCCATGAGAAAATTGATAAATCCCAAAATTTGCGTTGAAATGACCGTACACCCATTTTTCTGTCGAACGCACACTTGATAAATGAGGGCCAGTGTGTTTAGGGGAATTTTTTCAGAACATAAATATCGTTAGTCATTACTTTGAAAAATGATTAGGCAACAGTAGGAATGAGGAGGCAATAAAAGTGAACTTTTTACTGCCTGATATGTTTCGTGATTGCTAAATCACCATGGAGCTGCACAAGTCAGATCTCCAATATAAATGGAGCGGATTTACTGGTTATGCTGCCAAGGGGGTTAGCCTGGAGAGAGAAAGAATGCCCCTGCATTGTCCTGCAAAACTAATGTCCTCTCTCCAACAATAAAACAAATGGGTTATGGTCGTTCTGATATTTATTTATTTATCTATCGAGCCACTTTGTCTTAGACATGATTTGACACAACTACGGATGGGGATCATTGGTATTTCATCGATAGCTAAAGCAGTCAAATTCACTGGACTTTTTGACATTTATCCAATGTTGTTTTTGTGTTTCATGAGGTTGCTATCTATCTACTAAAAAATGGGCATATTTTACAATGCCTTACTCTGTCTTCAATAATAGGCAGAACGCAGGAAACACGGCTAAGCAACTTGCACACGACTGTCGTATGCCAGCATTAAGTCCATCATGAGGTGATGTTTAGGAACATTGCTGTATTTGAATGAATTAACATCACAAAAATACCACTGCACTGCACTACACTGGCAAAAGTGGGGCAGTTGGTAACGTAACGGCTAGGAAGTTCACCCCATTACTGTAAGGTCGCCGGTTCGAATCCTGGACTGGTAAAGATACAACTGAGGTACTCGTGAGCAAGGTATCGTCCCCCTCTCTGACCGCTGCCCATCTTAGCTGCCCACTGCTCTTTTAAGGATGAATCAAACGCAGAAGTCACATTTGGTTGTGGTGCACTGTGTGCCGTGCTGTGTTCTCAATGACAAATAATCACTCACTTTCACCATCTGTTCTCAATAACCATCACTAAACTGAAATGATTCCTTTATTTGTCTCCAAACACTTCAGAAAAAGCTAACGTCTTGATAGAGAAACTCTGAGTTGTTTTCCACGGATTCTTAAGGTCTGATTGAGCTATTGAACTATTGCACCAATTCTGCAATAAAGGCTCTCACTGTCAGCAGAGTCACCGCCATAAACAGCAGGGTCAAGGTTTAAAAACACAAGGGGAATTTTTAACTAGCATGAATTTGTTCGACATGCGGTGCAAGCTGATGAAGACTAATTAACTGCACCTATAGTGTCACTCTGGCTTAAAGGAGGACATTATAGTTCAGCTAAATGTTACAGGAGGAAGTGCTGGCAGAGCAAAGAGCTTTTAAAGCCATGGTTCTGAGGACTGTTAGGAAAGAGAGATGTTATTTTAATAGAGTGGGATATACTGTATAATGACTTGCTCTCCTAATTAAAGAGGGCAAAGCAAACAAACCAAAACAAATCTACTTCCGCAAATAAAACATCTCCTGTTGGAAGGGCTCAGACCGGCAGTGACTTTAAATAGTAGCTTAACAGTTAACACAAAGCCAGGCTTTTTTGACTAGTCTATATCAATCCAACAATCTTTTAATAGCTGTACTTATGTGCCTTAACTGGTGGAGCACCATCACAAAATATTAGTTTGAATCATTAGATATTAATAGACACAAAAATCTCTCCTTCTGTGTTGTACTGAGATTTGAATCCAGTCTGTCATAATTATAGCCAAAAAAATAAATAAATAAAAGATGATCAGAGAGGAATCTGTACACTACTGACTACCAAGTGATAACTAATCTTTGTTCTCATAGCACATGATAACAGCCAAAGAAAAACATAAATAAATCATTGCTGCATCAAGTTACTATTTCACATTTGCAGAAATTTCCATCTCAATTATTTAACGTCATTCATGGGACCAGAGGCACATTGCGGCAGCGACGAGTGCATTGCTAGTCAAATATTTGATAATGCATCACAGAATATGACAGTAAGCTGGAGCAGAGGCAGTAGTTAAATAAAACAGCCATGCAGCTCTAAATGATGTGTCCAAAAGCACAGTTCTATATGACCGTTAAGCTTATAACAATTTCCTTAATAACTGGTGGGACTGCGTAGCTCTGAGGCAGCAGCTCTTCTAACTGAACGCATGAAAGAAAAGAGGGTTGGTTGTGTTGTCACTAATACCAACAAGAGAAACAGTAATATGCAACATATCCGTGAGATATACACTGCAGGCAAACACAGTTTAGTGCATGTTTTATGATTACTTCTCTTGTTTAAGAAATCCAGGTGAAATAAGTAAGTGTTTTGTAGGTATTGTCTGTAGTCGGTGTACACTTTAGAAGAGGGCCACTTTCCCTCTTGTCACTTCTCAAAACTTCTCAAAACTCTACTCAAGTCGTACTGATAAAGGTTGTCTGCAGCACCTTTTTTCTCTCAATCTCTACCTGTTTAATAAAAAAGGTGCATGAACAAATGCAAGTGGGTGTCCAGTGGGTCCAGATATTACACTACTGCCAGAACAGGTGTAATAGCAGTCACGGTATAATAGTGTTCACCCTGTGACCAGAAGGTCGCAGGTTCGAATTCTGGACTGGTAAAGGTACCACTGAGGCACTCATGAGCAGGCTACAGCTCCCAAGCACCGCTCCCTGGGCGCCACCCATGTCTCCTTCACGGATAGGTCAAATGCAGACCTCACATTCATTGTAGTGCGCTGTGTACTGTGGTGTGTTCATAATGACAAATAATCACTCACTTTCAATATACTGTATACAGACAGCACTTTATTTTAGCACATTTCAAAAGTGCGGACTGAAATACACATGGTCCAAAAATTTAAAACAATATTCCAAAAAACTCAAAGAATGGGAACACTAGATTTTGGGCAAATACCCCTTTAAGCCGAACTACAGTTTGTATGTTGGTGATCAAATATGAAGCAGGGTTTTTATGGACCTGCATGTGATGGTTATCAGGAAATGCTGGAGACCATTTTCCCCACTCAGCAGGAGGTAAACATTAAAACTTAAAAATAAATAACTTTAAATTAGATTAATATTGATTTTATCAGCTAACTTAGTGTTAGCAAACAGTGTTAATGTTTAAATTGTGCGAAGCAACATTCATACATGGCCTGCATTACTGCTAATTTACTTTGTGAGGAAGCAGCATAAAATATTTAGCTAGTAACAGATGATGCAATACCATTGTCTTTTGCACCTCATTATAATCAAGTGGAACTTTTTCCTTAACTGACTGTTTATTGTTGCCACACTGTTAATGTCTTTATGATTGATTCTGGTGTGTTTTGCCTGTTTTACTATATCTTTATTGCTAATGTAACAGATACAACATTTTTTAATGCCTTATGACAAGCACATTTATCTTTGTTAAATATTGACACATTGTTAAAACATTTTCTTAATGTTTATTTATTTAGATTTTTACTAGTAGGGTTTCTACTGTTAGGGTTAGGGTTAGACTAAGGAATAGTTCAGGCACAATGAGAAGTATTTTCACAACAAATGGTTTGATAAATGGATTTTACTTTTTGCTGGTATTTAAGGGGTTTAAAATAAGGCATGCAAAAACTAGTCCAGACAAAAGCCCTGTACTGAGATAGACCTTAAGTGATTCATTGATGTAGCCAATATTTTTTGGCACCTTCAAGTTTGCTGATGTAACCAATGGCTTTCAAATGTATCATAACTACAGTGAAAGTGAGTGATTATTTGTCATTGTGAACACACCATAGCACAGTGCACCACAGTGAAATGTGACCTCTGCATTTGACCCGTGAAGGAGTAGTGGGCAGCTGACATGGGCAGCGCCTGGGGAGCAGTGCTTGGGGAAGGGAACTTGCTTATGAGTACCTCAGTGGTAACTTTACCAGACCTTCTGATCACAGGGTGAATGCCCAACCGTTACTGCCCCTTCATATTTACATGTGTATTTGGAACGTTAGTTTGCTATTGGGTCAATGTTGTGCCCCTGAACAAAAAAACACCAAGAAACTTCAAGAAGCGCAGGTTTTGCCAGTCAGGAGATGGAAAATTTAAAATTTCTGTTTGTGAATATTCTTAACAAACAGTAAAATAAGAATAAACACTGCACAGCAGAAATCTACAGAGCCCCTTAAAGGTCAGGGTGGGAAAATATATATTTTTAATAGTTTGGCATTCCCTTGCAATACTTCTGCAATATGACTACTGGCTCACTTGCTGTTTGGTGCAGTGTGACAGCATGGATCAACTTATTTAACGTTACTTTGAACTTGGCATTAAATATACAGATATTGTTCTGCTACTTAATGATAAGCATGGGTATGTTATTAACAACCCTTAACAGTACGCTTTAATGTGCGTATAGTATGAATTACTTCAAATTTCATTCAGAACTAAAACACTCTACTCTCCACTAGTGCCATCAGTCAACCATCACTACAAAGGCAATATCAACATTAATTAATTACATCAATACTGAATGAAAGCAGCAAACATGTTACATGTGAAGCATAGTGAATTTACACTTCAAATATGAAAATAAAAAAATAACACTGGCCACTCTAAGTAATTTTGAGAAAAACACTTTAAATTGCAGAATTGCTTAACATTAGCAAATGTCCTAACATTAGAGCATGTCTATAAACTCATTTATACTATAGTTAAATGAACAACCCATAAAAATAACACAAAACCAAATACAAAGTGTAAATGGTTTTGTTAAAAAAGAAAGCACTTGGAATAATTTATAAACAGACTTCATAAACAGAAAAAGTAATTGCGACAGAATGTGAAACTATTAAAATATATATATTCTCCCACACTGACCTTCTAGGGTCTCTGTAGAAATGTGCCTAGAACGAGTCCTCAGAAAATGTGAAAGGGGAGAGAATAAGGGAGGCCAGCAGGAAACACAAGACTTTTAAGCTTTGTAGCACAGAGTGTTGCTGAATTGCTTCACATTTTACATTTTAGAGGCAGAGCGACAATATAACGTTTTTAATATTACTGCATCTAGTTACACAATGCTGTTACACTAGTGAATAAATTAATGAGTAGCTGGTGTGAACTCCTGATCTCGATTGGGAAATTTCATTATAGCAATTAAGTGATAATAAAGTTATTGTCTAACATCTGTAAAAATGAACACCATAGGTGCTAGCTCTCAAGTTGGAGAAACGAGTGTTTCAGTTTTCATGAAATCTACCATATGACGTGAAAGCAACATTAGCATGGGCTCTCTAGTTTGCTAGTCTATTAATTTTTAATTGACATATTATTCATGTTTTAATTGAGCACCTGCCTCATAAGTTCAAAAGTGTGATCTTAGAGAGTGTGCATCATATCAGCCCTGCTGAGTCATAAGCAATTACATAACAGACAGATTGGATGCATTAGCTTTCAGCAAGGCGTTTATAAGGGAAACTGAGTGGGTGAGTAACGATTGTTTCCATGCCACAGGCTGCACAGGGCAACGATTTTGGCACGCTGGCAGCACAGCCCCTTTAAGGCGCTCTGGAGCTGCTTCATGAAGTATTCATCCGCTGCTCGCCGTCTATGACAAGCTTTCCACGCAACACGGGAGGACTGTGCGAATTACTGTGAGACATTCCTCTGCACTCAGCCCACCATGCAGTAAGGCAATTTTCACTCAGCAGCACCTCTGTGGCCCAGGGCACAGCACCTCAGAGCCTGGGGACGGCCTGGCCTGCCAGATTGCACACAAATGCCTCTGAAAGCCCAGGCGCTCTGCGGGAGGGCAGAAGCTGTTCAGAGGACATTCCAAAAATTAGCAGAATGGGATTTACAGCACTGCCTGAAAAAAAAAAATCCTTATCCCATATATAGATCTTAACTAGAGACAGTGTAAATCTTAAAACATCTTAAGTATATGTAATAAAAATGAAAGAAAAAACAGGTCCACTACTACCAGATAAAAATTATATTGCAAATAATACTGTAATTTTATTCATTAGTTTCATGGAACCCTCTTGTAATTGTTCTGTTTCTTCTTCTCTACGGTTCAGCCTCAACCATAAGTCGCAGAAAGCTGAAAATTTCAGGGTAAGAAATGGTCTGCATCTCAGCATAGGCCAAAAAGTGTAGTGATCAGCCTATAATTGGTGCTATTAGCAAAGAAACACGGGTTTTGACCTCTAGGGGTGCAAAAACGCTCCATAACGGCGCCATAACGTCATAACGGCGCATTCCTATTCACATCTTTGATTCTTTTTCCTGTTATTTCACTTTACTGTTCTACGTTCTAACTCCTTATGTCTTTATATGATTAATGTAGTTATGTGGTTTTAGCCTATGTCATAAACATTAGCATCAACAGTGTGTGAGTTTGTGTATATGACAAACACATACACAGACATACACATACACACATACACTGCTGACCCTGCTTTTTGTGACCTCTGCTTGCTGCTTGCAATATTATAACAAGCAATTTTTACTTAAAATAATGCAGGTGGATTTGTATATACTTTGCATTATCAACCCACTTTTACATATCAATCAAATTAGCAAATTCCACGCTGACTTGTCTCGGAAGACAGAGAGATATACAGGGAGGGACATCGAGGGAGAGAGAGAGAGAGAGAGAGAGAGAGAGAGAGATAGAGAGAGAGGAAGAAAGCACAAATGCGATGAATATCAGCAAATCAGGCATTAATGTTCAACGTTGAGGCATCTGGTCCATATCACTCTGGTCATTTCCCACTCTAATTAACATCAGAGTAAGATGTGGCTTTCCCAGAGCCAACAGAGCCTATTAAAGGGGTTATTTCCGATTTTATTGTTTCTTTATTACCAGTCCCATATCTATAATTGAAAGTAACTTCTTTTACCTACTTCAAGGACTTTAGTCTTAAACTGCTTAAGACTCGCCTCTAGCTAGTTATAGTTATTGCATTTAATCTATCTGAGGCTAATCACACTATAATAAAGGTTTTAGTAAGAGTTCAGTGGGATGGCTGTTCAGGTTTTTCAAGGGTAAAACAGGCTCATATTTGTTTTAATCACAATCTTCAGCTGGTGCCCCCAACGTCAATCCTCCTATGACATGTCTCTAAAATTTCAAAGATACTTTTTCTTTCAACATTACTAAATTACAAAGCAAACTGTATCTGTTCTAATGTCAAAATGGCAAAGATGCGGGCGCTCTAAAAGCGGGCTGCCGAAAAGCAGTAACAAGTTTCATCATGAAAACTTTCGAACAGGCAAAAAAGGGGGGTGACATTTCAAATTAATTGGTCCAAGCCTTCATTTAAGTCTAAAGTGTACATGACAAGTAAAGCCTGCACTTAAAATAAATAAATAAATAAAGTCAATTGAAGGTTTATATCTTTCAGCTAATTATTCAGTCTACAACAGAAAAACTGTCATTTCCACTGCTCAAACTAGACACCTTGAAGTGGAATTAACTTCAGAAAATGTAATGTGCAGTTGTCACACAAGTTAATTATGTAAAAATTTCAATTAAGGGGTTGAATTAATATATGGTGCTGTGCATTTTGATGCCCTTTTTGATTTGTGATTAACTCCAGCACACATTTTCCTCATTTACTACTAGGTGCAACATTGTGATGGATTCACACAAAGCTCATAATGAGCTAAACAATGTCACCAATCATCCATCTCTAGCAAGAACAAAAGATAGAATTAAAGTTGAAACCGAGCCTTTTCCAAGCCTGGTGTTTTCAGTAAGGGTTAACGAGATGCTGATCAATACCTTCTGTTAGCAATGTGTTTCAGCTAGACAACATCTATTCTATTACTAAAGTGTTAAAACGTGTCCGTCTGACTGGGTATCACGTATCTTTAAATGAGATTATTAATCAATACTGATGATGACAGAAGGGATTATTTTCATTTAACCACAAATAGAAAACATCGAAAAGACGAAGACCACAGTGGGAGCAGAGCGGGTAGAATATGTTTATTGTGATGACCTGGGTCTAGTCTTGCTATTTATAATCTGTCCCAGGTCTCTGTCAGCTGTTCATCTGTATTTCTTGTTGTTCCGCTCATGCCGTGAAAGGGGGAAAAAGCCACAAATAAAAACGACGTCTCCCACCTGACGTCCACAGCGTCCTCCATGACAGTCATATCCGTCTTGCACTTGGCAGAGGGGTTGATGGCCAGCTCTGCCGGGGGAATGACGAAGCTTTTGCTCAGGGGCAGCCACATGCCTTCTCCCAGGGTGTATGTGAACCTGGAAAACACGGGGGAGACATTAGTTTGCGTGACACGAGAAACAGCCTCGTCGACGTCTGCCTGTATTTCCACACTGCCAGCCATGACGAATTGGGAAACAGGTGAAAGATTTGCATAGACCATTTTTCCTCTACTTGTGTAGCAATAAATGAGAATGATACACACATCATACAACTCATATGGCACAGTGTAGGAACTGAAACAGGGATTTCGGATGTGGCTAAAAATATTGATTCAGGCAAAGAGTCCAACCTGCAAATCCACTGTTTTGTTTTAATGCTTTGTGTGGTGTTACTTTAGTGAGAGCTCTTAAATAACTAAAAGTTGGGGGATTTTTATGCAGTTTTGCAAGAGAAAATCAAAAGCAACAACAATAAATATTTCAGTATTGTTTACTCACATTGTCAAATCCTGAAATATTGGTCGTAAATCCTTTATTGTCTGGGCACCAATATATATCTTTAGCACCCAGAAGCACCAACATTTGGCACTGAACTGAGTTTGTATACACTGATTAATGAGGTCTATCTGCTGTGACATACGTCTCTTTATGATTAACTCAGAATAAGATGCTAAATACAAGCTTTTACTGACTAAAAATAATTACATTAATTATTAATAAGTGAGTGAGGAGTGATTATGTCTCATTGTGAACTCAGCACAGTACACCATAACGAAATGTGACCTCTGCATTTGACCCATCCATGAAAGGGCAGTGGGCAGCTGACATGGGCAGTGCCTAGGCAGAAGTGCTTGGGGATGGTATCTTGTGGTACCTTTACCGGTCCTGGGATTTGAACCGGCGACCTTCCCAATCACGGAGCGGGTTCTCTAACCGTTACTCTACCAACTGCCCATAATTAATAAGTAATTATAATGTAAAAATGCATTTTTGTAGCTATAAATGACAAAGAGTTACCAGAAAATATAATCATAACAATGTATGAAAACAGTGTAACAGAAATTGTAAATGGCCATAGAAATTTTAAACACACATTTCAGAAATATTTCAGTATAGCTCCAGAATACTCACAGGTCTAATAAACATCAATATGATGTAAAATCACACATATAAATGTATGTAATAAAAGATATTCATACAGGTTCATTTCCAACTCAAATTCAAAACCACAGAAAGAATGAAATATTCACATCTCTGCCTTGTGTGTGTTCATCGTCACTTTGCACAGACACATCTACTCATCAATGTCACTGTCTGGCGGCTGTTGGTATCTGAGTCTCTGCAGGTTCACCGTGTCCAGATGCTACATTCTCACGAGTCTTCCCAAGCGTGGGATTCTACTCGAGTGTCGGTTGTCGTGCAGTCCAATCACGTAGCATTATATAAGCTTACAGATGCTGCTGATGGGTTATTGGGTCAGACTGTCTGTGAAGCTCCCTACTGTGTTTCACGAACAAAGACCACATTTGCTTTGTGCATTTTCCTAAAACATTCTACAGTTGATCATCGTCCTGATTGATGTGTGAAAACTACATCTAAAGCGTTTGGCCAAACTGCCTGGAAGCGGATTCGTATCAGGACTCTTCTGCTGTTTTGTCTATTTATGATCCTGGAAATTACTTAAAAGGGGCAACCAATAGCCTATATCACATAACAATTCAACCATAAGATCATGGAATTACAACCATTTGTTGCTAACCCCAGTATTTCAAGTATAAATCTTAGAGAAGTGAAACTGCACTGGTCTCACGATTCGATTGAATTGCGGTTACCATGTCAACGATTCAACTGGATTCGATGCTATATCTTGATTCATCACAATGCATCCCATCATTTTTTTACATCACATCACATTCCATGCAGATCGGACATGAAGCGCAGATCGGTCAGCCATACTGCCATTACTAGTGTTGTAGTACTTGAGACATGTTTTTGAAGGTCTCGGTCTTGTTTAGGAATCGGCCAAAGAGGATTTTCTTTCGAGACCATCTGAGACCACAACTCGGGTTGTTGGAATATTACTAATAATGAGCTGACTGGATAACTTCTTACTTCAGATGCAACCAATGATGTTACTGCTGACTGCGGTTAGCCGCCCCGCCCCTTCACACCACTCACATTCATTAGTAGAGGGGGCATTATAAAGTTTAGATGATATAATGATTATGGTCTGCCACTGCATCGATGCAGAACTGTCCATGTTCATTGATTCTGTGATTAATTTCAACACCCCTAATAAACATTAAGTGCTACTTGGGAAGCTTTTGATTATTTCACGTGACTAGACAGGTTGATTCTACAGCTGGTAAATTAATGTTGGGTTTAGTATCTCGCTAAAAAACTGTAGTCGTACAGTAGTTAACAGAATATGTCTATTCACATGTGGAAAAAACATAAAAAGGCAAAGGCAACCATAAAAAGAAAAATATGCCCACTGAGAGTTTACCACATGCATACCACAGTAAACCTCAGGAGCATTAAGGCCAGGTTACAGTGTTCTATAAATACATTAAAAGACAGTGGAGTTCTGGGTTAAAGGCTTTATGACTGCTGACTTCAAGAAAGAAAGAACTTTTCAAGATTCAAAAGCATAGCGTCTCATCTGTGAAACACAAGTGTAAAGGCATATAGGCCCTGCCAGTGGAGTGGTCTCGCTTGTCTCTATTGATGAAGTGATTGCTGATGGAGGATGAATTCTGAGATCCACAGAAGCATGTGAACTGCTCAGATCTGTCCAAATACCTAATAAGGCTAAATAAGATTCTTTGACTTTCATAAAGGCAATGACCCAAAACACAGTTCTAAAGCAGAAAGTTTTCAGGCTCAGGTTGTAAAATCACTTGACTGACCAAGTCAGTCACACACCCTTCACCCCGCTGAGAAGCACTGCACATGATGTTCAAAAGACTGAAGGGAAAAAGCCTCAGAAACCAGAAGAAAAACAGCTGCAGTATCAAACCAGAAGCCATTCTAAACCTACCCCCATAACTAGTAAGCTTTTAGATTAGTTATTCTGTTTCTGTTCTTTGCCATGCTGGATAAACTGTCTGTCAGAAACTGAGGGCAAACACATACAGTACATACACACAGCTGATCATCAGTGCTGACCTCTCTGAGCTGCTTTTTGCGACTTTTGCTTGAAAGAACACTTTTGCTATTGTTCTGTTTTTCCTTTATTATTATTATTATTATTATTATTATTATTATTATTATTATTATTATTATTATTATTATTATTATCATCAGCTTGAACTGTAATACGCAGAAAGCTGAAGTTATCAGGGTAAGCAGGAATAGTGTGCATCTCTGCCTAGGCCAAAAGGCATAGTGATGACACTATAGTAAAGGAAAACATGTTTCACCTCTAAGGATGCTAAAAGTGCAACATAAATTTATGCAGTCTGATTCACTGAGGTGCTAATTATACAATGCTGCTATGTGAACAATAGGGAGCACTAAAATCCTACATAAATTCATGCAGTCTGATTCACTTTTGTACTGCTTTTTGTGACTTTTGCTTGGACCCCTTTGTTGCCGGTTGCAGCTATATATATATATTTTCCTAAATATTCTGCAAATTCCTCACTTATTATTATTATTATTATTATTATTATTATTATTATTATTATTATTATGTCATATATGGTATCAATATATTTAATTTAGCCAAAATAGACCCAAGAAATGACCAAATTATAAATGTTATCGACATCAAGGTTATTCTACTAGAAGAAGAAAACATACAGCAATGTCCATCATGTATGGACTGCATTTTAGGCTTCTGCCTTTCTGTTACAGCACTTTGCACATTCATAACAACCAAGATCACTGCGGCAGAGCTGGTTTAGCCGACCTTGAAAAATCCCTCTGGTTTAAGCGGCAAAGAAAGTCCGAGCTAAAAAGATCAGCATTTACAGAATGCATGTGGGTGGTTATCCAGAGAGGAATACGTGAACTGAACAGCAGCGCATAGGCAATGCAAACCCTCTCCCAGGAGTTCCACACTTACTTCAAATGGCCGTATCTACAAGCTTACAGATGGACCTCCACTTTATACTCCTGAGTCTCCGCTGCATTCTAGTACAACACGACAAGCTTTGGAAAAGTTTTGGCCATTTGACAAAATGCATCTCTTCAAAGCTACTTTGATAGGACATGTAACACGTCTACGAACTGGCTGTTTGTGAACCAGAATTTGAGTAGCATGATGTAAAAATATTCACAGTGCACTAAAATAACAACTTTTAATGGACACAATATTTATCAATATTTCACAATTATTAATCATCCTATTTTTGTTTAGACACAACTGACTTTAGATTTATTCATTATCTGAACCACTTAATGCCAACCGGGGTCGCAGGGGGACTGGGGGCCCATCCCTGGTAATTACAGACGCAAAGTGGGGACCAATGCTGGGCAGGTGCCAACGCACCACAGGGCACACACACTCACACACTCACACCTAACGGGCCAATTGAGAGTCGCTAATTAACCTATACTGCATGCTTTTGGACTGTGGGAGGAAACAAACACCTGGAGAAAACCCATGCGAACACGGGGAGAACATGTAAACTCCACACAGAAAGACCCTACGGCCGACCCGATCACAAACCATCTTACGTTAATAATAATAATAACAATAATAATAAATTTTATCATCAAGCAAGAAACACAATTAATGAAATTAAAATAATCGCAATAATTCCAAAATCAAATCAAAATAAAATCGAAGAGAGAAAACAAATAATAATTAATTACAATAAAAATAAAATACCATGGCCATCAAGTATAGCCGATACTGAATAGACTTTGTGATTAAATCCTTGATCATATTTTTTAATCATATAGTACAGTACATTTCTCGAAGCAAGCTCACAAGTGAAAGTGAGTCATTATTTGTCGTTGTGAACACACCACAGCACAGCACACTGTGCACCACAACGTAACATGAGCTCTGTATTTGATCCTTCCGAGAAGCAGCAGAGCAGGGAGCAGTGCTTGGGGACGGTACCTCAGCGGTACCTTTACTGGTCTGGGACAAGTGCAAAATTGTGTTGACGTTACATGACACACATGAAAACATTGGAGGCACGTAAGGTGTGTCACAATTAAAGACATTTCACACTGAATGTTAAAGCTGATAAAACTGCTATTTTTCATTTCATATTTTCCCTCTGATGTTGATGAGAAAGATGGAATGAGGGAACTGAAGGCCATGCTGAAGAGCTACCACAGCGCAGCACAAATGCATTAAATAACAGTGTCCCATGAATCTTTAACAGGGTTAATAAGGTTAATTTCATCTTCTCTGTTTATAAGTGTATATAAGTGTGGTTTTGTTTGCTTAAGTCACTGCCATAAAGACAAACGTGCATGAAGAAGTGCCAAATGAACAGTCCTATGAGTTTCTATGAGACACAAAGATATTTATAATGAAGGAGCCCATGCTGAAAGGCAGTTGCATTTGTCCAAAATGATAAATGACAACGTAAACATCTCTGGAGTTTATTTTGGACTATCGATCCATTTTGTAAGACTTTCTTTACTGCAAGACTGCCTCAATCAAACATCGCTGTCCAAGTGTGAGGAATCTGCATCGTCTCCCAATAACAAAATCATTAATATTTGATTGGCAATGTTATCATCTGCACTTTCTAGAACAGAGTTTTTACTTTCTTACTCTGAGAATACTTTTTAATAGGAAAAACAGAGCTTCACAAAACTAGTTCCCTGTCAGTTTCCACTGTTGAATTTCCAGCAGCCTCATTGTCAGTGTGTTATACATGTAAAAATGTGCAAAAATATCCACAGAGGTCCACACAGACCTTACACAACCCAGATTCCTCAAGACTGAGCAACCAATCCCTGATGTATTATTCCTGAATAAAATAATATAATGTGCTATTACCACAGTTTGAACACTTCATAAAAATTCTTCATAAAAAGCTGAACTCAATAAGTTTTACTGTCATCTAAAGGACATGTACTGTACATAGAGGGCGAAAATGGGCATCAGTACCCAGTACAACAAAACAAGCAACATAGAAAGAACTACGCAAGAGGCTCACTCACCCCACAGTCACTGGAAAATGTATTTGTGTCACAGCCGAGGTAACTAATGACTGAACAGAACTGAACTGAACTCATCGGATCCATGCCATCAGGTATGTTATTAATTGAAAGCAAGAGCTGTACTGTCATCTATTATTATACACTACAGAATCAACACTGATCAGAGTATGTTCACTTAAAGCAACACTGTGTAGTTTTCAGCCTTCAAACTAGATTTTACTACATCATTCTGATGGTACATCAGCAATAGGTTTGCCTAAACTAGCACTATGAAACGCCGGGATTCGGGTAGGAACCTCGCCACAAAAAGAACTACAAAATTTGACTGCTGTACGGAATACGTCACATCCACTTCAAAAGACGAGGCAGGTAAAGCAAGTTAAAACTAACAAAAGCATGACTGAAGCAGCAAGGAAAAGGAAGATGGTAAAAGAGCTGTCAGAGGAGACAAAGAAAAGAAAGCAGGAGAGAGAGACAGTAGGAGGCAGGACTAGGGTGAATATTGTCCCGGCTGAAAGAGGAGCAGCGATGGTGACCTGGTGCTGTTACTGTTGGAGTAGTTAATAAAAATCCTTTGCTGACCATCTATATCTAGTGCGTTTGAGCTCGCTGTGTGTCAGGTCGTGTTATTGAAGTCATAGCCCTCCGTTTATGTCCATAAACCAAGTTCTTCAAGTAGTAGCCTACAGCAGTTTGTCCAGCCGGTAGCTAACATGCTAGCTAGTTGTGGATAGTTAGCATGCTAGTTATGGCTCTTCTCATTTTGACTTGAGAGCATTGAATAATACAAATATGGACAAAAGCATCTCCTAGATAACTGCTGACAGTAGAGCAGTGGAGAGGTGTTATGTCTGTGGTCAACTGTATTTCTCTAAGTGACAAACGGCTCAGATGCATCTCTGGCTAATGCTAACTGAGTTTTCAACCTCGCAGATCCATCTACCATGTTTTATATCATAATATGGATAACAACATTACTATCACCACGCAAACAGCGTTACATTACAGTAGGACTACAGCATATTCCAAATGAGCAATCACTTACGGTGCAGGCCGAGATAAAACCAAAACATTTGTTGTTTTTTGTTGAGGTAACTTTTGTTTCTGATATTTAAAAAAACAAAACAATATTCATGCTTGAATAAACTGCTGTAAGGCTACTTTACCAGGCCTGAAGACATTGATCTCACATTAGATGTCCTGCTTCAGGAAGTTCACCAGTCTCGTTGGCTTGTCAACAAATGCACGTGTATTACTGCGACATTTTATGACAGTTGTTACAGGTAGTACCGTTTCCCATCTGTAGGGGGACCACGTGAGTCTCACACACAATGTGAAGAAACAAAATGACAGCTTTGTTTGAAGTTGATAAAAGCATTTTGAAATATTTGTGCGCATTTTTGTTCTGCACCGCAGGATACAGGACGGTCAGAGGTGTTGTGGCTGCAGGCGTGTGCGTTGTTGCGCGTAATATCAAGCGAAGGACTCGAGTCCAATTCTCAGACTTCAGTTCTCATCTCTGGGTAACATCGATGTACTGTAAAACGAACTTAGAACACAGGCAGAAGAAAACAGTGGGTCAATCGTTCTACTTCTTTTTATTCTCTTCTTTGGACAACATACGTTCCACTTGGTAGGCAGTTGGTAGCGTAACGGTTACGGTGTTCGACCCATGACCAGAAGGTCGTCGGTTTGAATCCCAGTTTGAAAAGGTACCACTGAGGTACTCATGAGCAATGCAGAGGTCACATTTGGTTGTGGTGCACTGTGTGCTGTACTGTGATGTGTTCACTATGACCAATAATCACTGACGTTTATCTCAACTGAAATGCGAGTGAGCATGGAGCCAATATCAGAGCATCAACAGCATGTATTAATGCACCA
Organism: Distichodus sexfasciatus; assembly: GCA_032718565.1. Lineage (NCBI taxonomy): Eukaryota > Metazoa > Chordata > Actinopteri > Characiformes > Distichodontidae > Distichodus > Distichodus sexfasciatus. The sequence continues at coordinate 342,073 of JAVGVS010000138.1, forward strand.
GACTGATACTTACACTTGTGTCTACATACTGACCAACAGTGACTTATAAAAATGATTCTAAATCCTTCCATTGGTTTTCAAAGCATTAAATGGACAAGTGATTTCATACACCTCTAAACTCTTGACATGCTGTGGCAAATTAAATTTCGGTTGCTGGCTGAACATTCGAATTGTTAAACACAATAAAAGTGGTGAAGCAGTTTTCATGGTCTAAGGAGCTAGAATGTTGTTAGGCGGCATTTACCCATTTGCATCACAGAGAATATTTTTACCTGTATTTAGCATGTAGTTAAACCCTGTCAACATCTGAACTTTTTCTTGACTGTTCACTGGTTATTCTCATATGCATTAAGAAGTGAACTGAGGTCACAGCAGTGCCACATCTGCCAATTTGGACTTGAGTGAGTCGTGCATTTCATTAGAAAGAGAGTAAATTCTAAACTGCATCAAATTCTACATTAATATTCAAATATTATGTTTATTTTGCAGTGATATAACAGCACCAATAAGAGGGGAAGCTATGACACAGTCAATGACATGTTTAATTGGCATAAAATGCTGAGCGGGCACAACAAGAGGGCAAAGATGCCACAGTGCTGAGCGTGGGGTAAAAAACAGTTTAATAAAGTAGCCATAAAAGCAAACTTTGATTATGCCCAATTACAGCCATGGAAATTCTACGGTAGCCAAATTAATTCGACTTCCTTCAACTCCAGCCTTTTAATACAGTTCATTAGATGGATGAGCCTGAGTAAAACTGGGCAAGATTATTAAACAGGTATTATCTCTCGCTTTAAATTGAACAATATTACAGCTCACCTTGTGGCACAAGCACTTGAGTTGAGAGTGCAGCAAGTTTTTATAACATACCAAGTAGGATTAGGGTAAAACATTATGTACTCTGACTATGTTAGTGAACAGTTCTGTTCTCAACCTCTGTGGGAAAGACAATGCACAAAGTAGGGGTTTTCAAATGGTTCTGGACCAGGGACCACCGTTATACTGTCACGTCTGTGCTGCCTCGTGCCTGCCCACTCCAGTCCTGATCTCCAGAATTCTGAGTTTCTGTTTCACCTTTCTCACTCATAAGGTTGGGATTTCGGGCTAATAACTGTCACCTGTGTTTTGTTTGGTTTTTCACGCCTGAGTTACGATTTTGTCATGGTAGCGCGTTACCCTCAATGCTGATACGCTCACTCATTTTGAGGTGTTCCTTCAACACGGGGTTTTGATTATTTAAGCCGGCTCGACCCAGAAGTTTGTGTCCTGGCGCCATCACCTTTCCCCTTGTGCTTTGTGCATGTGTTGCAGTTCTAAGAGAGAAAGAGCAATCCACAGCATCCAGCCGGGCTCACGTCTCTGTTGTTTTGAGACACCACAGGAGAAACAACAACAAGGAAGTTCAGTCAACTCGCGGGAGTGTGGTTTCACTTTCAAGTGGCGATTCGTCTACATACTGCAGAGAGACTGGGCTAACCAGAGTGAACTTGTGGTCAAGCTGTATACATCACAACTTCTTGGAGTGTGGGTCTGTTTCCGAGTGGCGTTCTAGTGGAACTGCAGAGAGACCGAGCTGACCAGTGTGAGCCCGTGTCCGAGTTGTTTGTGTGTTTTACGTTTGTGCTTAAAAGCATTAAAGGAGTGTAAGTGTGAACTATGAATCCTGCATCTGCGTCCCCTGTTTCAAGGGTTACGATTCTGAATGCGAACTATACCTGCCCCACCTCTGGCACTACTACCACTACTGAGCAAGACCCTTAACCCCAAGTTGCTCCAGGGAGATTGTCCCTGAAATTAGAGAAATGTAAGTGGCTCTGCATGAGAGCGCCTGCTAAATGCTATAAATGTAAATAGTTAAAAACCCCTGGCATAAAGGGTTTACTTTCCCGTCTTCAAAGGCAAACATCATAAAAATTGTGATGTTCCATAAGGAGAGTCTGCGATGTCACTGATCTCACACTGTCCTTTTTTGCAGTAAATTTCACCATCAAAATATGGTCGAGAATAGTTAAAACAAGCCCCCCCAAAAAAAGACAGAAATTCTCCCCAAAAAAGCATTTGACAATTCAAAGACAGCCATGTGCTTAATTAGATGATACACTACAACCCGACGGGGTGAGAAAAAAAGTAAAATTTCATCTGCGTATTAACACATAGCCTTGCGCGAGGTCAGCCCCAACGCATTTGAATTCAGAAGCAGGCAGATGCAGGGCGAAAGGGTTTCACTTGGGTTTTGAAGGAAACATGGCTTCAAGTCTGCAGCGAGTTTGTAAATGGACTACAGAATGAAACTGCGGAGACAGGCATGCTGGGCTCCCCTGCAGACACAAGCCGAGCAGAGACAACAGATGTGCGAGAATCGCAGCACCTTTTATATCATTCTGGCTCACTAGAACAATGAGTAACAAAGGCACAGCAAACAAGGATATAGGGCAGAGAAATCACCATTATGAACAGATTCTACAATAATTCCATGTCATTGTTGTCTGTCTCATTGCTAACAATGTGCAACTGGCACAATCATGACATGGCACATACCATCTTTTTAGAAAATAACCTGCAAGGATATTTCATATCACTGTCTTGAACAGCGCAGAAATTGGAAAGAAAATCAGATTACAGAAGCGTGTTCAAGGAGGCATCCAAAGAGCTCAGATACTATACTGACAGTTAATGGAGGTCAGAGCTTCTGACAGTAATCTCTATAGGAAACCGGCTCCAGGTGTATAGGTTTCACTCACTTCTTTTCTGCACATCTAAAATTTATTTCTGGATCTCTACAATCAATCAACATATTTCCAAAGCTGATGTAAAAATTTGATGCATGAACAAGGGAAAAAAACATACCAAATGTATTATAGACTTTATCAGCACGGTCCAAATCAATCACGTACACAGAAAAACCATAATAATACTGAATCTAAACCTTTCATTCAAACCACATGAAATAGTTCAAGTTTGCTTCCAAACCTAGCATTTAAACGTCTCACTGAGGCATCTCAGCCAGACTGCCGACCTCAGGTATAACAAAGCAGCGATTACAGCAACACAGCCCCCGCCGGGGTAGAATAACTTCGCTTTTGTAAAACTGCTAGGAACAAAGACACAAACCCAGACACAGCCATGCCAATAACAGAGCTGTTTAAACAGCAGCATGTACCAAAAACATAATTAAATACATTTGGCAAAAGCCATTCATGCAAATGAGTAGAAGTACAAGAAGATGATCAGTAACTTCAATGTTCAGATTCACAGCATGAGTTGTTCTTTCCTTTTGCAAACAATAACTTCTGGCATGTCCTGGTGCAGCTGGTTTGACGTTGCTAAATATTCCAAAATATCATTTCTTTGAGCCTTCGTCGATTTGAACATGGCATTAGTCAATCATGAACTACTACCGGATGCAACACAATGTTCAGTTCAGACACTTCCTTCAGTACAGACTGTGGTTGGTTGACAGTGTTTTGATTTCAAATTATTATGTATCTAGGGTTATTTTACAGCTGTTCAGCAGTGTTGTGTAAAACCTCTATGTAAATTTAAATAGCAACTAAAACTCAGAATTAAACTGCCACTGTTCTGGCATACGACACCTAAATCCTCACCAGCTGTAAGGAGAGAGGAGTAGCTGTAGGTTTTATTGGATCTACATTGATCCAACACAGTATGCATGACGCTGTTGTGCTATTAGCAATCAACCTTGATTATTGAATTTATTTAATTGTTGGACATTTTCAAGCATACTGTTTTTAACTGTCTGTTTAAATCAAGACGCAGAGATGAGTAAAAATCTGACCTTTACCACATGATATACTGAAATCAGTTTATACTTAAATTATACTTCAAAATAAACTCATGTTGAGAATTAGATAGACACATATATTAATATTTTATTTAATATATAAAGACGGGGATATTGCACTTCTAAACTACATGAGTGACATTGTAGACTGCTGGACATGAAAAGCTGCCCAGGCATCAAACTGCCTTCCACACTCTCTTCCTGATAAGGGTCTGTGAGAGTTCCTACCTGAAGATACGATCAGAGGGCTGTTCTCCCATCACCAAGTCAAAACCTCGCTGGAAAATAGTGTAGGGCCAAGGCCTGGAAGAAAAAAGTATTCATTAATTATCTAGTTTACATTGTGAAAGTGAGTGATTATTAGTGAACACACCACAGCACAGCACACAGTGCACCACAACCACATGTGACCTCTGCATTTAACCCATCCGTGAAGGAGCAGTGGGCAGCTAACAAGCACCCGGGGAGGTACCTTGGGGACGGTACCTTGCTCATGAGTACCTCAGTGGTAACTTTACCGGCCCTGGATTCAAACCTACGACCTTCTGATCACGGGGAGAACACCCTACCGTTACGCCACCAACTGCCATACGTTCACGAGCCAAATCTCGTCTTTATGCGCTCAACTACTATTTTTAACTAACTACATTGTGTTTGTCTCACTAAGTGAATGTGAGCTTGCACATGGGCTCTGTCCCGACCCGCGTACTGCTGCACTTAATAGTATGGTAGGTAAGGTGCTCTTATCATACTCTTCTATGTGGTAACATGCATCTCAGGAAATAGCCAGGGGTTGTAGCTTAATGGCTCTCTACACACTAGGTAGTGCACATGGAGTGTCACACGCACCCTATTTGACTTGGTACACCACATGTGGGCGGCAAGTGACCTTTTCTTAAAATGTTGTGCACCGCACTCGCTCGACTCCGCTTTCACTCTCACTTGACTTGGCGCTGTATTAGAAATGTCAGAGATATGGTGGTATTTTTGTGTCAAAATTCTAAGCCCACAGTGGAACTTTGGCAAACAAACTACTGTATTTTGTCTTTACACGCTCGACTCTGCCTGTGCTTGCGCACGTCTTTGCTTCCTCATTTACTGGTATCAGCATTGACATGATGAAAATATTAGATATCGGCATCAGACAATAATGTCCTAATTGTGCATCACTAATTATAATACACCAAGGCATTCACGGCTTTTGGTCATTAAACTAGCCCTTACTGACATCTTGGATGACTTTATCTTACTATAGCCATTAGCCTTACTCACGATAGAGGAACATCTGCTTTATATCTATGTATCTAATGTACAAAGTATAAACAGCTGCATTTTGTATTATATATTTTCTTAGATGCAACCAACTGTACAATATAGGATTTGCCATGTTTTCATCCTTGTAAGGGCATTTCATTATAACAGGAGGATAAAAGTAAAGTGCATGTACGCAACCAAAACTCCCAAACCCCGATGCCCACGGCCACGCCCACACACAGTGTCAAAACTCCAAAATGTGGCACAGGAGGTGCCTCTGCGTGACTGGCGCCTGCAAGGGTAAAGCTCAGCATATATTTAAGCCTTAGCACCGGCTCAGGTGACGTGATGGAGATTAACGTGTGGCAGCAGCTGAGGGGGTCTGCAGCCTTGGAGAAACAGGGCAAGAGACAAGGGGATGATGCCTCTAGGAGTAAGCTGTTAGTCTTTATAAAATGTAAAAAAAGAGCAGTCGGAAACTGTCATGAATACTTCAAGCCGGGGGGCCGCTCTATAAACATGACACTATGCCCTTCAGGACTTGTCATAAGGAAGATTTAGGGGAAATTTCACTCTTCTAAAATCTTCACTGACAAAAACTTCCAGCCAAAACTTGCATTTTTTTTAGCACTTTCAAATTTTAAATAGCTTTCTGGTGCTGTTTTATCCTCCGGACTTCCTCTTCCATCCTGGTGCTGAGACCCAATTAAAAGCTCTTCACACCTTCACAGCATGACACCAAGTACGCAAGTGCCCAACATCCCGAGCTACAAGTTTCCCCAGCAACGACCTTCCTGATTGTTCGAATCGGATTTCTAATTATCAGATCCATCTTTTTGACTGTCATCGCTCTCGTCTGTATTGCACTTAAAACGGCAAGTATTTCTTCACCCCAGTGTCTTCATCAGAGCCATCCTGAGCAGCAGGTCCTACAAATCCTGATGAGAAATTCATGGGGGACTCATAGGGGAACGAAAACTAGAAGACATCTGAAATACTTCTAAAAAGTGTTCCCTTGGCCCTGTCCAAGCATTTTAATAAGTCCAGTGTGGTTTCCAGTTTATATGTATTCATATTCATCCTTTACCATCCATTTTATTACACAATATATGTTATGCTATATAAGAAATTTCAAGCTTGTGACTAAAATCTGTATGAACTTGATTTTGATCTTGAGGACCTTACACTTTTATGCATCTTCTTTTAGTGTATCTTAGCACGCTCTCATACGAGCAGGAAGCCAGGAACGTTAAAGCAATATTTCAAAGAAGCACACTACCATAATCACTTTTATACCTCCTTAATGGTCCATGGGCGAATTAGCAGAGCAATTCATAATGTCCTTTCATATATTTGGCGAAGCCCCAAAACGACTAGTATCATTCAGGGTAATGAGGGCAGGGCAAGACACATCAAACCATGAAGAAAGCTTCATAGCTTAAGTGAAAGTGAAAGGTGTAAAACTGTTCTTTTTTATTGATTCAAACATTCCACTAATAAAATGGAATGAATTTTACCTGCTGGTGAACTGTAGGGTCTGTTATATTCTCAATCACTATTATCAGGAAAGTGATTCACCTACAATTAACTTGTGCTAACTTTTTGGTTTCCGAAAATCACCATATTCTTCAAGTCATTCATCAAGGATTCAAGTCATACAACCTATACAGAATTGGTTTGAATATGTGATACAGAATAATAAATATGATTTCTCACCCTTGATTTGGCCCCCACTCATTGCGAATGCAAAGATGCTTGTGTACAGGGTCCTTCATATATCCATCGAAACACAGGCATTCACCTGTAGAAAAAGAAGAAAAGACAAGCTGTAACATTTGTCTAGTGAACCCAAACCCAGAGTCCAAAGAATCTGAACAGATATACAGAAGTTGGGATGCAGACGTCACGGTCTTTATTCAAAAATCACTGGAGACAGAAGAATAATCCAAAAATACAAGACAATGGTCAAAATAACGAGCTGGCAACACAGGAAAATGCTCAGTAAGCTGTGCTAGGCGTGATAATACTTCACAAGGAATACTGGGAGGCAATGGTCTTGGGTGTGGGTAGAGATGGCACCGATCCAATACGTGGATCAGATATAAGTCAGATAACGACTCAAACAGCTGGATCAGGTATCGGTGGAATTGGGTTGATCTATGGAGCCGATCTGCAAATGTGTGCATGCTCAAATCCTTAGGTATGGGAAGTGTCACTGCGGTAAAGCTGGTTTATTGTTCAACATTCACACTAATCCCTGCATATGGATATGACAATGAACAGAACAAGCAACACAACACACTACAACATCTATTAAGTCAAGTATTTCCTTCAGCATAACAGAATAATCTCAGTCATGTATTCATGCCATGTTTGGTTGTGAGTGTGGTTAACTAGAACTGATCTGATCTGGTAATCAGGGGTTGTTGTGAAAGTCTGCAGCTGGAGTTTATGTCAGGCTGTTCTTCAGGTGAGGGCGATTCTTGCCTCGCTTGAGGCTGAGGCCTTACACCAGCACTGTCTGCTTAACCATCATTAGACAAAAATGCCCTCCGTAATTAATTCAATTAACAATGATGAGGCTCCTAATGCTGTTGGGTGTAATTGTCATGAGGCCCAACAGGGGAGCAGGTGGAACGGTAATGGAAGACTTGGTGCAATCTCACACAAAGCCTCATTCAACACTAATGACCTTTACAACATGTCACCGGCACTACATGTGGCCATTCACATTTACTCAGGACCCGGGTCAACTGTATTCCAATTCAGGTCATCCTGGTGAAGCTTGAGCCTGCATTGCTCTCATTCTCTCTGGCTGTGCAGGTAACGCTGTGGTTTTCTTCTTACTTAAAAAAGCCATTCTGCAAAAAATATGAGCATTGCCCTGCTGGAAACTAATTACGACGCATTATTTCACATCAGACTTTTCATCATTCACTTCCTTCACGTGGCTTCCCCATTTTAGTACTTTACAGCTATGGGATGCAGTCTGCTGAATTGGGGCAGCTGGTAGCATAACATTCAGGGTATCCACCCGTGATTGGAAGGTTGCCAGTTTGAATCCTGGGCCGGTAAAGATACCACTGAGGTACTCCTGAGCAAGCCACTGTCCCCAAGCACTGCTCCCTGTATGCTGCATGTCAGCTGCCCACTGCTCCTATACGGACAGGTCAAATGCAGGTCACATTTTGTTGGGGTGTACTGTGTGCTGTGCTGTGTTCACAATGACAAATAATCACTTTCACTCTTTCACCTGCATTTGTGGCCACATTGCACTTTGAGAACTTGTTTTGTGGCTCTTGTAGAAGGTTGAATTGCATCATCACTTGATTACTTGCGGTGGTTGTCTGGAGTGTTACCTGTGGTTTGTTGAGTTTAACATATGATGTGATCAGTTTGGATAACTGTTTCCAGTGAAGAGATTTCCTCATTAAAGATATGTAAGAGAGAAATATTGTAATAATATCTTTAATGTTGCTTAGTGTATGTTGTTTGCTTTGTTCAGCTCTTTTGAGGTATGCTTCGGCTTTGCATGTTTGACATGTGGTGTAAAAGTGCATTGGACTGGCCTCGGTCTTGACTCGGTCTCCCCTGCCCTGGTCTATGTCTGGTCTCGGTCTCGGCCCTTCAGAGTCTTGGTCTTGTCTTGATGTCAACACACTCTGGTCTCGGTCAGGACTTGGACTTTAGGTTCTCTTGACTACAACTCTAGTACATAGAACACCTGTATATAAATAGACTCTAAAGTATCAACTCTAAACTAGAGGTAGAAAAAGAGAATGTGCAATTGAGCTGCATGTGGTATTCAATGAAATGTGCAAGCATTGCAGCAGCAGTCGTGGAGAAAAACACTAGCTTTTAGAATCCTACATTAGAACTCTATTAGCACACATTCTTCTATACCATATACCATATATTACTTTTAGCCCCATACCATAAACACACAAACTGTGACAAGCATGCAGCATGTGGTGTGGTGATGCCACAGCTCGTGTGTGATGTCTGCAGGACAGATTCCACCATTAACTATGTAATTAGCGGTGCTGATGGGCCAGTGAGGGTCAGTCAGTCAGACTCATGCTGATGCATACTGTCAGGGCTCTAGATACACCAGTCGCCTGTAATTTGCTCCAGTGGGACTGATGGCAACCCTGAAGAGAACTGGCCTGGCTGAAACTGACAGTTCAAAGTGTCTGTGTATGTATCTCACAAATAGATTTTGTCCACTGGCACCCTGAGAAACAAGGGTGTAGTGGAACAGACATGCTATGAAATTAGTGCATGACTGAATCTGAAAACACACTGGGTTTGAAATTGAACAGACAATGAGGTTAATGTGGTGGTGGTCTAGTGGTAAAACACTTGACCCTGGAACAAGGTTGTGGATTCAAGTCCTACCACCATTTGGGTCCTGAGCAAGACCCTTAACCCCAAGCTCCATGGAGACTGAAGAAAAGCATGTCGGTCTGGATAACAGCTTCTGCTAAATGCTGTAAATGTCGGCTTTAAATTGAAGGTACTTATTTCTTTGGCAGAACTAATTGTCCACACACAATTAGGCCTAGTCCACACAGATGTCAGAATCAGACGTTTTTCTGGCGTTCGTGGCGTCATGTTAGTGAGGTTTTTCTGCTCATTGGAGTGAATCAGAGCGTCCACATGGACGTTCGTCCTGAGTTCGGCCGCTGCACTTTTGGATGGCGCCAAATAAATGCTGCATACAACGTTTTCCTGACACCGAACCAACAGTGCAGCACAGAGAATAATTTCCTTCATGTGACACAGAACTTGTTTTTTAATTTCCTCTTTCATATATGTATATATAAATATATACTGTATATAGGCGTTAAACAGCTTCAAACGAATGCCAATGTACCGCCTCACTGAAGTCAATCAAGCGCAGCTACAAACAAAACACGTAGGGCGTTGAGAGTGCGTTAATTTATCCAAGATTCAAACGCCCATGTGGATAGGGCCTTATTCTCTTACTTTTCATGCTGAAAGGGTCTGCTGCAGGTTAACATCTATCTGTAACAAATACACTCAGACAAATTATTATCCAAATTATTATTCCTTAACTGACCCCCCACCCCGGGCAAAAAAAAAATTTAGACTACACTGAACCTGTTAGAAGTCCTGGAGAAAGAATGTGTTTTGACAGGCACCGTCCCCCAGCCTCTGAGCAAAGCATTATCCACTGCATGGACAGCATGATAATTGTGTTATCATTTGTTGTTGCAAGCCCACAGCTGCTTTATTGAAGTTTCAGTGACCCTATAATCAACACTGCACAAATTAACATGAGATTTGCACCTGTGATGCAGCTTTTAGTCTGAAAAGGATGGACATTCATCTCAAGTGCAGCCATCAAGTCAAAATTAACATTCACGATCAAAATTGTGGTGAAAAGTTACAATTAAAAAAATTGATTTAAAAAAATGAATCAAATGTACAAGGACACAAATATTTAATCAATAGGGTAACTCTGAAAACCATTACATTTGAACAACGGGGATAAAATTTCTACAAGTTCAGCTGAGAGTAACATCTTGCCCAAAGATTCCTGCTGCAAAACAGAAAGAGGAGTGGATGGCTCCCTCTTTAAAATTCTGAAACATGGCTATTCTGGGATTTTTTTTTTTTTTAAATCTGACAAATAACTCACATTTAGTTCTACTTTCACATTCTGGGGACACATTGTCCATTCTGAGGAGACCATGAATTTCCTTGACAGTTCAACCACACTGTTTAAACAGTCCATTCATCTACAGTTTCACTTTTGCCAGTATTCACTAAAATTTCCCTGATAGGAGATTTATAAAAAGCACACAAACAAAGTTATATTGCAGAAGCCACACTCAAATGTACAGTTAAAAACAGAGATGATGAAACCTCACATTGGCACACCAAATAATAGTTATTAACAATCATAAGCATGGAAATTAGTGTCCTAAAATGATGATAAACGAGGCAGTGTTTCTTAATTGTTACTGTTTGTTACTTGAGTAATTTGTAATATTGCAGATAAAGTTACATGGCAGCTAACCGACGCCTGTTTATTACAAGCAACATCACACAGCGTGTCGACTGCATTAAGCTGCAAAATGATGATTGTATCAGACAACAACATGTTTCCGGTGATTACAAGCTACTGAATAAGCTCTGGAGAGATCAGGCAGGGCTAAATTTACATCACACGACCCGAGTCGGATACCATATGCATAATGGATAAGGTGCTACTCTTTGAATTGATTTCCAAGGGGATTTTTTTTTCAGGATTTCCTGTGTGACAAAAATCAAAAATCAAATGGGAGAAAGGCCAAGGGATTCTCTTTAAGGCTCCCTTCCTCTTTCCATAGCCTAGATTTGATTTAATATAGCCAGGGAGTTTGTTGTGATGGAGGAGTTCTATTCTGAGATTTCACAAAGTATTCAGACCTTTTGGTGATTTTTTCACATTAGAATACAAAAAATGAAATAATGTCTTACATAAAAATGTTTTAAAAAGTTCTATTTACATTAAATAGGGCAGTTGGTAGTGTAACGGTTAGGCCGTTCGCTCCGTGATCAGAAGGTTGTAGGTTCGAATCCAGGAATGGTAAAGTTACCACTGAAGTACTCATCAGCAAGGTACCATCACCAAGCACTGCTCCCTGGGTGCTGCCAATCAGCTGCCCACTGCTCCTTCATGGATGGGTCAGATACAGAGGTCACATTTCGTTGTGAGGCACTGTGTGCTGTGCAGTGATGTGTTCACAATGACAAATAATCACTTTAACATGCATTAATTTTGATAATGAGAAACTTGATAATGAGATCTGTTGAGATCTTTTTCCACCAGTCAATAGTGAGGGAAGATCACAACCCTAGTGATGCCAAGCTTATGTTATCATAACAAAGAAGAATTGAGATTTGTGAGTTTTATTTGTTAATTGAGAATTGTTATAAGAATTCAAAAAGTACAGAGTAAAGGATCTGAGCACTTATGTAAATGTGACATTTACGGTAAAGTTGGTGGTGCAGCAGTTGGAGGGGCTGGATTCCTGTGTTGGTGACTGAAATATAGGGGGTTTGAATCCCAGGTGATCTTTAAAACTAGCACTGTAACAATAACAGCTCCACCACCACCACTGGGCCAATGCACAAGTCCTTAAATCCGGTGTAAAAATACAGTGTCTCATTTAAATGTGGAAGCGCCTGAAAACTTTCTAAATGCACCATTCGGCTCCACACCATTGTACTTGCCTTGGAGTTGAAGTACAGTTTAATACAACCCTGTACAACTTCCTTGGTTCAATGAAATATTGACTTCTAGTATAAATAAAACACAAATGCCGATAGCTTAGAGCACAAAATGTGGTGGGATTTCAGAGGTAATAGCCTCAAACAAAATAATGCTGACTTCTGCACAGTATTTATATTTGTGCTTGTGGGAAGCCATCACAGCTATCGGATATGGAGCAAGTCTGTGGCTGTGTACGATTACTTATTAATGGTGTTTTAAGTCAAGGATAACTCCCTTCTCTCCTCAACCTCAAAGAAAACCCACACAGGGTCCATTAGTCAGTCAAATTAATGAAGGTTAAGCTCGAGGATCAGGTACGACATGTCTCTGTGTAATAAACATCCCCTGAAGCAGGCCAAAAAGCGCAATGGGGGTTGGTATGTACCTGACTGGTGCTCTTATCTCCACCTACCCAAATCTCATCAGCCCCGTACTCCCAATCTCTCTAAACGCATTCAGAAGCCCAAGCCTCTGTCTTCCTGCATCTCTTATGTCATCAGTATCTTCCTCCGCTTGTTTCATCGAGGCTGTCTTACAGCTGCACCCCCACACCAGCAGCGTGCCTTAGGAAGACCTTCATTAAGAATGCAGCGTATGAAAAGCACAATGCAATTATCGAACCGAAGCAGCGCCAAGGCCTCATCTTTTAGCTTTCGTTTACTAGGAAACCAAGGCTGGGCTCCCACTGGTACAACTGGTGATTCATTTAGGTTGGAAAATTCACTTTTCAGAGCCCACTGGAGACATTACCCCTTCTGAATAATGGATATAAACACGAGAGGAACTTTTCTGAAGAGCAGAATGGAATTTATCTCTGCTAAGGATGACTAGAGAAATGTCTTCAGAGCACTTCTCTTAGTTTTTATTTTGATCTTAGACCATTATGAGTGATTTGTTAGGAAAAACAAAGCTTTAAACTGAATAAATCGATTCAAGTAGTAAACGTGTAGTAAAATTCATTCTTTCAGATGTGAAACAGAATAAATGATCATTAAAATCATATAATGCATGCAAAAAGATGGTGTCCTTAAAAGTAGCTACAGAATGGTCAAAAATTCAAAGAGATCTGGCAGTGCACTGATCTAAAGTAGTCAGAATATGAAGGCTTAAACAAGTTCCTGACCTGAAATTTAATTTAGAAACAGCTAGAAATAAAAAAGTAAGTAAATACACATTTTGACAACCAGTGCCCTACTATGGTACAGCAATATACATTTATTTACAGTGTATTGAACAGGCAGTAGCTCCTCAAATTGGCATATTATTCAGTTTAAGTTGTGATATAATAAAAATCGTGATACCACTGATGGTAAAAATATTCTCAATCTATATTATTTTTCCCAAAGCTTCCTTGGGAAGTTTAGTATTTACCTGCTAGACTTGATGCAGATCCGACTGAGAAGGGTGATTAAAAAGAGTCATCTGTAAGGTCAATGTAAGGTTTTTTCCTCCCCTCAGAATCTCACATAAAGCCAGCAGCATTTGAAGGTCGTTGTTCTGAATGGAGTAGGTTGGCTGAGTGGGTATGAATACCTGTTTCTGGGTCACACTGGTGCTCGCAGGGGTCCAGGAGACGGCGGCCGCACAGCTCGTTGACCCAGGGTCCGCTGGCATTCTGCTGGTAGTACAGTAGCACTTGGGCTGGGTTGAGCCAATCAGAGGCGTCCAGCTGGCTGCCCTGCAGCAGGACGAACGTGGAGCCTGCAGAGAGAAGGAGAGGATCCACACTCATATAGAACATCTGCTGTGGTGCAAACTCAAAAAGAACTTACAATTTCACATGTAGAGGTCTACCACGCCCTGTTAATCCAGATCTGTAAGAAACCGTAGTAACACACTAGAGGAAATAAAATCAGAAATGGAACGTGCGCTACAATGTACAAAGTGTCTAATAAAGAACATGGATTCATTAGCTACATTATTAGCATGCACTGTAATGTATTCAATAATTCATTCATTCATTCACTGATTATCCGAACTGCTTAATCCCTACTGGGGTCGCGGGGGGGAACGAGCCTATCCTCGGAACTATGAGCACAAGGCCACCAACCCTGGGCAGGTGCCAACACACCACGGGGCACATACACTCACACAATCACACTCTCACTCACACCTTACGGAGTCAATTTAGAGTTGCCAATTAACCCATAGTGCACGCTTTTGGACTGAGGGAGAAACCAGAGCACCCAGAGGAAACCCACGCCAACACGGGGAGAGCATTCAAACTCTACACAGAAAGACCCTACGGCCGACCAGGGGCTCGAACCCAGGACCCTCTCACTGTGAGGCAGCAGCGCTAACCACTGCACCACTGTGCCGCTCGATTCATAAATTAATCAAATATATATTCCATTCTATATTCTACAAGTTGTAATTCCTCCAAACAATGTTGTTCATGTAAATACATATTTACTTTAAGCTAAAATGTAGGAAAAAACTACTGATCTTCAGGGTTTTCTTTGGGTCTAACTAGCAGCTAAAACCCTGCTACATGAGTGTCGACAGGCAGCTAAAACAGTCATGACAAAAGACTGCTGGGAAATATTGTCTTATTAAGAGGTGTGCAAAGTCACAAACAGCCCAGACTCTAGCTCTGCTCTGCACTACATTCATCTTGCTGTGCCAGCACAGGCCCAGCAGGCTTCTAAACGCAAGATTTTATTCCACATAAAAACCCTGACTTTTTATCCCAAAACCTCATGACATTAAGTTTTACCTGATAATGTCGCCAGCACATTTATGGGCACGTCCTAATTTGATCTGAGCTTAGCAATTCAACAGGCAAACTGAAAAATCTTCCACTTCTCCTCTTTTCAGGGCTTCGTTAGCATTAGACGGCAGTGAGAATGTTCATTTTTATCGTGGATTTCAAATGCGGGACAGATCCAGAGCAAGGTAAAGCCAAAACGGGGGAGGACAAAAGCCTGGCAGAATGTCAAAATTCATAATATCTCTGAGCACAGAGCCACGAGAAAGAAGAGGAGAGAGAAGCGGAGAGGAAAGAAAGCTGAGAGAAAAAATTGGCTAGTGATTTTAAACTGCAGGTGCCACATTAAAATTCATTAACAAACACATCCAGCACACAAACACGAGTAAGGTCCAAAACACATACAAAGAGCCCTTGAGGGAAAAAGTGGCTGGATGGCATTTGTTTGTCTGTGTGATTGTGTGGTGTGTGTGTGTGTGTGTGATTGAGTATGGCCTGAATATGCTTTGATTCTTTCAGGGCACAGCTGTAGGCCTCTCATAGGAGACCCTCATAGAGAGGGAGGTGGCAGGCCAGTCTGACATTTCTTCTCTTACACTGCAGTGAGCAGGGAACGGAAAGTGTGTGTGAGGCCCTTGTAGTTGCGTTTGGGTTGCGCTCACCGTCGGCGATGAGGTGCTCAGGGACGTGGAGGATGACTCGAACGTTGAGGCCGCAGGAAAGGTGAGAGGTGTAGACCAGGCCGATCACACAACTCGCCACACTGATCAAAGTCAGAGTGGTTTTATTGATGGGGCTGCGTGGGGAGCCTAGACAGGAGTAAGGGAGCCAGAGATAGTGAAGAGAGAGACAGTGAGAGAGAGAGAGAGAGAGAGAGAGAGAGAGAGAGAGATGAGAAAAATGGCACAATAAGAACCCAAAAAAGGACAGGAGCTGAGACGTTAGCTGGAAAGTTGACCTTTCAAGTGGAACTCTAGTGGCACAAGATAGATTATTATTATCACAAACAACTCCACATGTGAACTGGTGATGCATAAAAGGGGATGTGGATATTGGATGTGAATGAGTTATTATAAAAGGACATGCACATAGCCTGGGTTTTCACTAGAGATGGCACCGATCCTGTATCAGATATCAGTCCGATAACAACTTAAACAGCAGGACCGTGTATCTGCGTCCGGTCTTTGGAGCCGATCTTTAAATTGTAGGTTTTTCTTTGTTTGCATATGCCCACACGCACAATTCATTACGTATGGGACGTGGCGCTGCGCTAAAGCTGGTTTATTATGTGACATTCACACCATTCATTCATTCATTCATTATCCGAAGTGTTTAATCCCAACCGGGGTCGTGGAGCGGGAGATGTTTGAGGGGGAAAGGAGCCTCTCCTGGTAACTACGGGTGCAAGGCAGGGACCAACCACGGGTAGGCGCCAACACACTCACACAATCACACTCTCATTCACACCTTATGGGGCCAATTTAGAGTCGCCAATTAACCTATACTGCATGCTTTTGGACTGTGGGAGGAAACTGGAGCACCCGATATGACGCAACAAGAAATGCAACATACTATAACCCCAACAGCAAATCACGCAATTGCACCAATCACGCAGTTACACAACAATGCCTGATCTCGCTCACAATCTCTCTGTTCCTTATGGTTTTAGCGCCACAGGATTAGGGAACGTTACAAAATTACAGAATTGGGTTTAAACAAATCATTTGTGAGATGTTATTTTAATAGTAAATAATTTAGCATATACATATGGGCGTGTAATTATTATATTGTTTTCTCTTCACAGAATCAGATTGGAATTCAGGATCAGATGATACCCAAACCCCAAGACTCAACATCATTATCGGAACTGGGAAAGTTGGATCGGCGCATTTCTAGTTTTTACTCACTATGTTTTACTATGTGCAGTATTGGGACAGGACCACCGGCCTATGCAATTTAATGTTAGTGAGGGTCACTAACATTCATGAACCAGTGGCACATACAAAATCTCCCTTACACACATACACAAAAACACACAGGCATAGAGAGACACACAGAGGGAAGAAACAACAGAATCTCATAAATAAAACCACAGTCATGGGCAGAGTGATGCGCAGCTGGACGATCTGATTCCCTGTTCCAGCACAATAACCACAACAGCAGCCAGCGAGTTTTAAAGAGGCTTTTGCCTTCCCTCCTCTCCCCTCGCTGGAGCTGCAGTCTACTAACAGACACTCGCAGCTAAAATAACAACAGCTCAATCTAATCTCGGAGTGTGGCTCATTTACAAAAAAATGGGATCAATTATTCTAAATAAATAAATGAGCTCATGGGAAAAACCCTGTTACAAAGAAAAGAGCTGTTACATTTTTTCCCTACAATATGAAGCAATTTCATTTTCAATTTGATTTTACAAATTTCCCTATAATCACTATGGCACAATAAAGTGTGGTTTGCAGAATTCTTAACTGAATATTAAACGTATTGCCCTCGAGACAGAAACAAACCTTCATGTCTATCAGGCACATACACAGGTCAGTCTGACACGACGTTCTTGTGACTGGAAATAAATAAATGAATAAATAAAAAGAAGATTACGCCCTGATGGCCGAGTCAGTATCTAAAAACTCTCAGATACGTTCTCATTCTGTGAGGAAGCATTTTTGAGTTAAAGTAAATAAAACAAATGTATGATAAAGGTTAAAATGATACACATTTAGACATTAGGTACATTTTTTCCACAGTCACAAAGGATGATGGACTAAGATTGATCGAACACACAGCTGAAGCAGCAGCTCATTGCTCTCCGTATGAACGGTTTCCCAAAAGAGCTGCACTCAATACTGGATCTGTAATGAAAAACAAGGTGTGAGCGGCGACTTTAAAGTGAACATTCCCAAATGAGTGACACCCAGACAAGAAATTGGTGGTAAAATCAAGTATGAGTTAAAAGAGGTGTTGATGAGCTCTCAGCACATAAAACTATATATATAATGAATTAAGTTAATATGCAGGGGATTGTGGATTGTAGGAATATGATCCTGAATTCAAGATGAAGATACTGCATACAAAAGAAATGGCAATAACATTTAATGGTATGAAAAATCAATCAAAGTATATGCTCATCTGTGCTCTTTTAATTCTGTAAGACCATTTGCAAGCACAAAATATTAAGGGTCGTCCGATTGTCGTCCAGGCCGACTACTGGGGGCCGATATTAGACGTTTTGCTGAGTATCTGTGTTTAATTTTGACCATCACCGATATTAAATAATTACAAGGTGCTCTACTGTGGATCCAGTGCCGTCTCCTCTCTCTGTGCCATTTGCTCTCGACTCACTGCTTCATTTAATGTCTCGCCCACGAGTAGGCATGTCATACGAGTAGTAGCCAATCAACACTGAAGCCTTGTTGTCACTCACACCACACTCACACAGCGTGAAGAGAGTTACAGCTGAGCTTGGTGTCTGTACAGTTCAACATTTCCAAATATCAGCCCCGTCACCTAGCAATAATCAATATCGGCAATAAAAAAGCAATATCTGTAATATATACATACAACATATACAGATAATTTTGCATTAAATATCACAGAAAAATAAATCATACTGATTAAAATAAGTCTAGACTTACACAGAATTAATAATTTAGTTTACTTAGTGCATACTTCTACAGTTTTTATACATTTATAGGAAAAAGTGGATTGCAGCAATTAGTTTACATCTCACAGCATCACTCAAAGCCGACAGCACACACTCACACTCCCGTCTTGTCACATGGATGTATAAACATGGCGTACACACCTGTCTATCAATATCAGCACTTAGCAGGGAGCAAATTATCAGGTTGTGCACAGAAAAGTGAGATGAGGAGAATGGCGAGGGTGCGAAACAGAAAGCCACGTCTGTTATTAAGTTAAGTCCAATTAAAGGTGCTGTCGCCGACTCGCGAGGCTTTTGACGTAGATGAGGTTTAAGGCGTGGGTAATTGGATGCTGGCGCTATTAACAGAAGACATGATTGGCTGAGATCTGCCATAACAGTGGCAGCTTGCCGTGTGTTTTGGAGGCTCGGCGCAGAGGCTGGTCTCTTCCCCGCGCAGTTCACCGCACCTCTGGGGACGACGCGGGCTGAGGTAGGCTGCCGCCATTAGTGTCAGACAGCTCTGCTCCACCAGCCGTGCGGCCTTGTCACGGGCACCCGTACGCATTTACCTCGCTTTAACGTCAAAAGTTTCACTCTTCTCCCAATTAGGCTGCTGTTCAACACGGGCCTACACAAGACAACAGTTGCTCGGCTCAGACATCATTTTCCCAATGCTCACGCCTCTTTGGCATTCGCTCAAAAGTTGGGGAAAAGGATGACCAGTAAAGGAGAAAGTGCACACACAGCAAAACGGACCCAGGTGTCAACTGACTATGGATTGGAACAGAGGGACGGGTTGAAGAGGGTGGGGAAAAAAACATACAATGCATTCCCAATACTTTTCTTCATCCATTAAAAATGCACAAGTTCAATAAATGGAGAAATTTCACACACAAATGCATATGATCGATCCATCATGGCACATGCCTTATTTTTAATAACAGTAATCCACAGTGTAGTTGTGCCCCAAGCCACAACACAACTACAGCTTTGCTCAGACTGAACAAAGTTTCTGACACACACAAAAATATATATATATACATATATATAAACACACACACACGCACACAGAGGGCATGGCCGCAGGCAGGGGCCGCAGCGCTTGGTGGAATCATGCGACGGATGGTGCGGAAGTCCTCCTTACCCCCGGAGCCCCACGCTGGGTTGGCGTTACCATTTCTCATACCTCTGCTACGCCGCCGGCTGCGGTTTGGGTCGGTGTAGAAGGTGAGCTGAGGCTCGCTGTCCGCCTCGGTGCCGGAATCCCCATCCGGGTTCAGGAAAGCTGAACCCGCTGCGGAATTCACACAGAAACCCACCATCAACAAAACCTTTTTGCTCCAGAACCGGTCTCTCCAGCCCTGCTCCTCTTCCCAAGCGTGAGAGAAAATTTAAATGTGTTACTTTGGTGTTATAAAAGGTTTTACTCTGCCCTGACCTTTAAAAGATCTTGGAGACCATGATTAATTACAACAAGAACTGCACTGATTGCACTGGTAATGACTGACAATTTTTGGGCCACATGAACGCAGCGTTAACTGAAGAAAAAGCTGTAAAAATATACTGCTTTTACCTGCTACCTCTCGAGTATTTCTAATAGGGATGCACGATCTGATGTTTTTCATGTTTATATCAGTCGATGCTGATAAATGAGGAAGGCAGATTGACCATTTAAAGACAAGATATTTTGCGTGCTGAAGTTCCACTACACGCTCAGATTTTTGGCACAAAAACAGCACCATAAACTCTGACATTTCTAACACAGCACCAAATCAAGCGAGCATGAAAGCAGAGTCAAGTGAGGGTGGAGCGTAGTGCACAACATTTTAAGAAAGTCACTTCCTGCCCTATGTAGTGTACCAAATCAAATAGGGTGTGTGACACTCCTTTAAGCTACAACCCTAGCTATTCCACAGATGCATACTACCGCATAGAAAAGTATGATAAGAGCACCTTACCTACCATACTATTAAGTGTGGTAGTACACGACTCGGAACACAGCCCATGTCACATTTGAAGCAAACACGCAGTTTAGTTAGTTAATAATTTCCACACATGCGGGTAGAGTTGAGCGCAAAAACAAGCGATTTTGCTCGAGAATGTTCCGTTGCGTAACACCATATATACAGAAGGTGTGGGCCGTATAAAATCCCACCTTGGACTCTGGACATGCCTGGCACAAGCGCTACCTCGCCCACATACAATAAATGTGTCATAAAATATCGGTTGAAAATATTGGGCAAATCTAAGCATCGGTCCGATGCCGATGACTTAAATAATCAATTATGAGCCAATTCCGAAATGATTGTGATATTATCGTGCATCCCTAGTTTCTAATAATACAATAAAACAGCAGGTACATTTAAATGTCTGTTTATTAGGAAACCTTACCTTCCTCCATCACCGTGCCTTGAAATCTAACTAGTGATGCACTTATCTTTCCAGCAGAAACCTGGAGTTAAGTGTCTTGCTCAGGGGTGATAGAGCTGAGCACTGAGCCACCACATTTCTTTTTAGGTGTAGTTACAGAATGTAATCCATGTGTTGCCATGACGCCAGCTTCAATTCCACACCTTTTAACCACAGAACTCCAGATGCCATTATTTTTGGGTTTCGCCACTCTCAACAGAGGTGACACTGCCATGGTTTTATTCTGTTGTGCTGGTCAACATCCCCAATAAATGTGGTGAACAACTGCTTAGATATTTCAGCGAAAAGATTTTCACAGCGCTAGTGGAGTATGAAAAAATGCTGCATGGCAGCAGATGAGATGACTTTCTGAAGATGCCTGATTATTAGCCAGTTAATGCCTGTGCTTGTGAGGTTATTACTGACTTGTGAAGAACTTGAACATTAAAAAGCTCACCACCAGAAGTTACTAGCTTAAGGATGAAGTCTCAAGACTGTTCCAGGACTGGGCATCGTCCACACAATCAGTGCAGTCCTTAAATCCAGTACTTATATCAGAGTGAGAACAAAATGCTGAAGGTGCAGGCCTGGAGAGACCCTCCTTCTTCCATGTTAGTAAGTACACACTTGGCAAAG
This sequence comes from Distichodus sexfasciatus, assembly GCA_032718565.1. Taxonomy (NCBI): domain Eukaryota; kingdom Metazoa; phylum Chordata; class Actinopteri; order Characiformes; family Distichodontidae; genus Distichodus; species Distichodus sexfasciatus. The sequence continues at coordinate 363,809 of JAVGVS010000138.1, forward strand.
GAGGCTTTACATTTAGGAATGGACTTATTCATGAAAAATCAAATATTCACTTGTACAGAATGCATGGAAATTAATATATATCAACATGATTGAAACATCAGACTAACCAATAAACATTTCATTAACCTCCTGGCTTTTAGGCACTAGGGAAAACAACAAAAGCAAAAGATATGAAAAGACATACGCACATTCAAACACATTAGCATTACTGTTCAAGCTGAAAACACAACCATTTCAATGGTGTAGCAGTGTGGCTAGTCTTTGTTTAACTGGTGATTATTTTGTTTGTCTTGATTAGTATGCAGAGAAATGGGAAGAGCTAGAAACCCCGCAACAACGGACCCATTTGGAAAACCATTTTAGCCATCATTTAGTCATAAAAGGCTTTTTGCTTTAGCAGTGGCTCAAACAAACAAGTCTATGATTTTGGGAAGAGTACCCAGGAGTATTATTAAAAGTGAGTTTTAACATGGCATTTAAATTGTTTACTTAATATTTTCATTACACCTGCAGAGAGGATGGTTAGCAGTGAGAATGTGTCAGTGCTGCGTTTGTACTGCAGAATATGCATTGCTTTGCTCTGTCCAAACTCATATTGTAAAATCATTACTGCACACGGTCAGGTTTCTCCTGTTCTAACACAAGGGATTGGTGTAAATGTTCTCCGAGCGATCGCGCCCTGATTAACGATCATTACAAGTTTGGTCTCTCTGGCTCTGAAGCAGTTTCCAGCAACATAATATGAAGTGACTTCATCTCAAATGATCAATGACATGTCTGAATAACGTTGCAACAATGTCATTTATGTTGTATTTTTAATGGGGAACTTTATTATTTTTTTCAACTGGAAAACAATTTGATATATTGTCTTAAACAGGAATTTCACAGTCACAAATTGTGATTTGTTTTTGAGGCAAATGTTTTAAACAAACCCTCTCTTCATTTAAAGGGGGACTACTGCCAGATTGGCAGCGCGCTCTTTTGGTACTATAACACCTGAAATGCGAGAACGGTCTTTTGAATTCCATTAACAGTTGAATGTGGATCAGCACTATGACTCTGAGAGGTGAAGGTGTTCTGGTCAAATATCATGGAGGGAAAAAATACACAGTTCACAGCATATATATGTTGGGAAAACGTACAATCCAAAAACATTACAAAGCTATTAACAACACAACAAAGTTGACAAATACATTTACTGTAGTGGATCTAGACACAACACATCAATAATTCATAACTTCAGATTGTTATGTAACTGTATACACATTTTCAGAAGTGTTGATTCACCTTACACAGGAAACATAACAACTGACAGAAAATATTTCATAACATGACAATGCTTTACATCTTAATTATCCTAACATCTAATAGAGAAGCACATAAAGCAGATTAGACACGTTTCATTATCAGTTTTCTGATATTGCAGGGAAACGTTTGATAGACTTGACTAACATTACATTAGGGATGCACGATGATATCTGAGTCATATCAGAATCAACTGATAACTGCTTTTTAAATCATCAGCATTGGAACGATGTTTAGATTTGTCCGACATTTTCAGCTGATATTTGATGACGCGTGTACTGTACATTGGAAACGTAGCGCTTGTGCCAGGTAGCGCATGTCCAAAGCCTGAGGTGGGATTTTATACGGCCAGTGCCTTCTGTCTTAAAATGTATGGTGCTATTTTGTGCCAAAATTCTGAGCATGCAGTGGAATGTCCGTGAGCAAAATGTCTTGTCTTTTCACACTCAAGTCAACTAAACTGCGTGTTTGCTTTACTGAGCAAATCTGAGCTTGCACTTGGGCTGTGTCTCGAGCCGTGTTCTGCCACACTTAATAGTATGGTAGGCATCGGCAGATATAAGTATGAAAAATATCGGCTATCGACAACAGCCTATAATTCCCATATCGTGCATCCCTACTTTAAACTAGAAAATATTTTGCAGTGTTGCAGGGCAATCAACATAACATGTGACACCATGTCTGCTTAAAACAGAGAAAATTTTGATGCCAAAGGTAAGATCTACAGTCACAAAAAGTCCATTATCACCCATTTATTGATACATCCAACATGAATATGACACACACGTTGTGAGTTGCTGCAGCCTCAGTATCCAGCCTTTAAAAATGCATGTCTACTTTTCCTATCCCCTGACGTCTATTTACACCATGAGTCTCATCTCAGTGGTTACCGGGTACACAGGAATTAAAGAGAAGCATCAAGATGAAATAACTGCATCTTACTTGCACCATTGTGTGGCACCGAATTCTCTATTTATTCAGGATAGAGTTGGAAAAACGTCCATTATGCATTGTGAAAAACCAAAGGCACAAGACCACGCTGGCTCATAGATTACAGCGGCGCAGCGGACAAATGTCCCAGGCATTCAGTATTTTTCCCCCAATACAGTCGTCTGCTTCGAAACAAAAACCCAGCGTCTGCATCAGGCTCAAAGTGAGGATTGATATTCTAATACAGAGGTAATGTTCTCTGCTCCTGTAATGCCATTTGAGCCATGTGGGAAAACGCAATGCATCAGGGCGAGCGTAATGGCGAATAATGCCAGCGTGTTTTCTGCACTAGGCGCCTTCTCTTCCATAACGCGAATGGAGGAGAAAGGAAAAAGAAGTGTGTGCAAACAAAACCTGAAAATAAAGGGCTGTCCTGTCACAGGCTTCTCCGCCTCTATGAAAGAAGAAGACTACAGGTGGTGGGTGGCATTTTTAGTCTATGCAGGAAGTAAGAAGCTGAACGCAGGATGAAACACAATGCTTTAAAGCTCTGAAAATCACGGCAAGTGGCAGGGCAGTGCTGCAACAACAGAGCTTGCAGAATAACAGCGCAGCCACTCAAACGCAGGAGATGTTTACCACGTCATGTGGTGGAAGTGTCGGCCCTGGCGCTATTCTGGCAGATCCTGGGGAGAATTTCACTGTATGGAAACTGAACTTTGTAATGTGACTGATATAAAAGGCTGTCTAGCAGCATATAAAGGGTTTGTATTGTGTCACTGCGTTCACACACTTGTCTTTCTGCAAACGATACACACATTTCTGCAGACGCATAAGTTGCTAGAAGTTGGGGTTTTTTTCTTGAGTGGAATGATATTTAATTTGTGACCCAGAGGTTAAATAAAAGACCTTATTGTAAAAATATAAGTGGAAGCAGCAATGGTTGGGGTCCAAGTACAAACATGGAGCACAACAGCAGCTGATGCAGCAAGAATCAATACAATCAGTCAGTGAGTCAGAAGTCAAAATTAGCACAAATAAAAGTTTTACATTTATGACATCACATAAATTTATGTAGCAGTTTAGCAGCCTCTATTGTTCATATAGTATCATTGTATATTTGCCTCTCCCCTATCTTAGTTTTGATTTACTACATTAATCATATCAAGACATAAGGAGTTAGAACATAGAACAATAAAGTGAAATAAATTAAAGATACTGATAGAAATGTGTGACTTGGTAGTGAAGCTTTATTTTTGTTTTGACAACTTCAATATGTTGTGTTTATAAAGAAACTAAACCTCTAACAGTCTTCTAACAGTGTTGGTGGCATAATGGTAGGGCGTTCGCCCCGTGATCAGAAGGCCACAGGTTTGAATCCAGGACTGGTGAAGTTACCACTTAGGTACTCATGAGCAAGGTACCGTCCCCAAGCACTGCTCCCCGGGCGCTTGTTAGCTGCCCACTGCTCCTTCACGGATGGGTCAAATGCAGAGGTCACATTTGGTTGTGGTGCACTGTGTGCTGTGCTGTGATGTGTTCACAATGACAAATAATCACTCACTTCCACTTTCATATAAGAACTGGGTGGTTTGATATAGTCTCATGTAAACTATAAAAGCTCTGTTATGGCACCACAGGAATTTCTGTAATGTTTCCAGCTCTGTTGACGCTGAAGATGGCCTAGGGCCGAAACGTGTATGTGTTTTTGTGGACATGCTCTAATAAATTGGTTACATACAGAACAAGGAGAGTGCAGTTTTTTGTCATAAGTGTCATAAGTGCCACCTAAGCATGCTCTAGTGGTCAGACGCTTTTTTCTTTGCTATAGCCCCAATTATCGGCTGATCAGTATGATTTTTAGCCTACAGTGTTTCACAGCACTCCTACTTACCCTCAAAATGTCAGCCTTCTGTGACTTACGGTTCAAAATGCACAATTTGTAGGAAATAATAATAATAATAATAACAATAATAATAATGAAACGTACGTGAGAAGCATCTTGCAAAGTCAGTGACAAAGGCATATCATACACTACAGCCATCACTTGTATAACAGCTCATGTAAACATTAGTGTAAGAGTCAACAGTCCGCTTGAGCTTTATCAAACGCAGCTCTATAGACTCTCACCCGTCAAACAGATATTCCAGTTTGGTTTCGTCTCGAGTGGCAGATCATAACAAGCACAACACAACACCACCAAAAAGCGTTCTCCTTTAGCCGCGAACTTTAAGGTTATCATAAAACGAAGACAGAACAAAAGGAGGGTGAACCGGATGGCGCTCGATCTTTCAGATGCAACAACACAGTTTCCAGTTGACATTGTTGAATGTTCCCTCTTTCTGTCGGAGTAACAAAGAGACGCTTTCAAAGGATTTAGCAGCAAATCTCGTGGAGCAGGTGAGGAGTGTGTGCCAGCCTCCACAATTAGGCAGGGGCCAAAAGGTGCAGCGCTAGGCGGAGGAGAATAAAAGATGAACGTCTTTAAATATTCAGCACCCAGTGCAGGAGGGCTTTAGCCATGCAGCGCAGGCGTGCACACCCCTGGCGAGTGCGGGTTTAGCCCTACACCAAAAAACTTGGATCCACAGATCTCGGAAACGTGAATACCGTAAAGGCAAGAAATTGCTGCAATCTGGTGATAAAAAGAAAACAAGCAGAGTGGAGGGAACTAAGTGTGATAGCAAAACTGAACGAACACACTTCCTCACAGGTGATGAGAAATCATTTTGTTCAGTAACATTAAACTGAGACAATGCTTACAATGTTAGAGGACCACCCATGTAGTGTTATAGCATTAACATATCTGCTTTTATACATTTTTCACAGCTACAGACAAGATGTAAAGTTGCAATATATTTCTCACGTCGTAGTGTTGTAGTTCTCCAGTTTTTGTCTAGTACTCTGTCTTGTCTCGGGATTGGCCGTATTTGTACGCAGACTTGGACAAAGTGGTCTTGGGATTTTATTTCGAGGTCAGCTGAGACCACAACTCTGAGAATATTACTATCAATGAGCTGTTTACTGTTGGATTGGATGACTGCTCACTTTAAGTGCAAATAATGAGGTCTTGAGGAGTGTTCACTGTGGTTGGTTAACATATGATGGTTGGTTAACATATGATGTGATCAATTTGGATAACTGCTTCCAGTGAAGAGATTTCCTCATTATAGATATGGAAGAGAGAAATGTTGTATAAACGTGTTTAATGTTGCTTAGTGTATGTTGTTTGCTTTGTTCAGCTTTTTTAAGGGATGCTTGGGCTTTGCATGTTCCACTTATTTGCCATGTGGTGTAAAACGTCTCGCCCCGCCTTGGTCTCGGTCTCAACACACTCTGATCTCCGTCAGGACTTGGTCTCGGTTTAGGTGGTCTTGACTACAACTCTAAGAACTCATGAAAATGTATCCCAGATGGAGCTGGAAAAACACGTCATCATGAGAAATGAAGGCAGTAAACAGCTTATAGTTTAGGGAAACTCATATCGGAACTGTGTTTCATGTTCAATACCCCCCCCCCCCCATTTACAGATGTCCGTTAAGAAACTAAACTGAAAGGTCACGGAAAGTCACCAAGATGCGGAGTGAACTGATCCTGGAAACAGACCAAACGCAGACTCAGAGAGTCAAGGGATGATCACAATCCTGTGATAAAAGGAGAGGTGTGAACGAGGAAAGAGTAGAGGAAGGGAAGTGAGAACAAACACACATTCTCACTTAATCCAGGCTAATGACGTGGCTTGTAGCCCACCCGCCTCCAGATTTAGAAGATCACTTAGCTGGTTCAGTCTTTGTGTGGCAAGTCAAATTGTTAATTATAGTAGGGGAAAAACAAGAAGCAAGGCTGCTTTGTTACACATCAAGGGAAAACAATATTCTGTGGTTCTGCCCCCTCTCCTGGTGTTCACAGATAAACGAGGCAGGCATGATGGGAGTCTTGGTGATTTAGACTGCCTAGAAGGAAAGGTAGCAGCACTGGGTAGCGTCTGAGAAAGTCTTTAAAGATCACAGAACAGAAGGCAAGCACCGAAACACACACCGACGCCATGTGGCGTTCTGGAAGCTTGGCTACACACCTACAATATGAAGCATGTGTTAGCTGTATTAGGCATTTTCTGCCTCTCTCAAAGTACTGACTATAGAAATGAATTGTCAGCTAGTGTGTTATTTATTTCGTATTTCACTGTTATTCTGTGCAAGTCATACTCAAGCTTATACACTTGCCAAAGCAAGAATCCAATCTATAAAACGGAGCTCAGGGTCAGAGGTCAGGGACAGTGGGATAATTGTGCAGATCTGTGGGGTCAGGACATATAGGAACATAAATGGGTGAAGGTTTGTCCTGAAAAGCAGAACAACAATTATGTTACCGCAAGCACTGCCTGGTTAGCAAGAAACCTAAAAGTCAGGGAGAGGGGGAAACATCTTGAATGAAATATGATTGGAGTATATCTGAGGTCACTGACCCAGTCCTCAACAGACCCTTCGGGAGAGTCCCGTTTGTAATACTGCAGCCCTGGCCGCCTGACCTGCGTAATCAAGGGCTGCAGAAATGTGATTACCTCACTGGTGTGTTAGGAACTGGAGCAGGATAAGCTGTGGGAGCGTGGATTTTGGGGCGGACGGGCGCTTCCCGTGCCTCTGGCCTGCATGGATTACCATGTAAGCTGACGTTACGAGTACATATCATATTTGATAGTAGTGAAATTGAGATTTGTGAGATTTTAAATTTCCCATTATGAAAAAAATTACTTTTTCCATTTGGGTCTGTACTGCCTCTACACACAGTGTAAGTCTGAAAAAAAAATTGTGTGAATTGTGTTAGTATTTATTTAGGAATGTCAGAAATCGTGTCCTTAAACGAGCCAGTTCGATTTCTCCCCTACTTCTACATCACAGTAGGGGACATCTGAATAACTCCTCCCTCCTAACTGAGAAGCTCCGCCCACCAGGTAGAACTGCTAGCGCTTCCCGATGCACCATGTTTTCTCACAAGCGCTAGTGAAGGAATCACAATGAAGAAGTCTACCTGTCTCGATGGAACATGCTACAATGGTTACATGAAATAGGAACAAACACGGAAGTGGCCAATGATGCTAACGTCACTGAGGAACGCGCCAAGAAAATGCTCAGCAAGTAAGGTTTTGACCGGTCTCAGTGCCCACAGGCCCTTAGTTGGCAAAAACCTGATGGTGTGCGCAAACCATTTCAAGGATGACTGCTTGGTCACAACAAGTTATCTTGTGGCATTTTAGGCATTTCGCACCGTCGCTATGATGCACATGCTGCTATATGGACTATCTCCTCCTCAAATAACTGTTGTTACGACACTACACTGCCGCCACTTATTTGCACAAACATTGTACACTGCTTGTATAAATGTTTGCATGTTTGCACATACACTGAACATTGTACGTATAAATAGTCCGGATATAGTATTTATCATATTATAACTTTCTACCTCTTGCACATCCAGAGTAAAATGTCAATTTCCACTTGTAGATAATACTGCACCCTAACTTTCTCAACTTTCTCAACTCTACCTCTATTTCTATTTCTAGTTTCAAATTATATTTAAAACTCCATGTCTAGTTTAAAATGTATATTTTTTAAGGCATATTTTGTATTTTACTTATTTATTGTTTATTCCATGTGCCTTATTTGTGCCACTGCCTTATTTGTTCTCTGTTCTGTTGTTCTCTGTACTGAAAAAAAAACCTGGAGTCACGTCGTCTCGTCTCTCTATGTATCTGTACAGTATATAGCAGAGATGACAATAAAGTTGACTTTACTTTAAGCGAACGCTAGCAGTTAATGTTAGAAAGGATAGTTTCCACCACCGTATTGCAAATCCAGCTGAGCTGCCCCCACACATTTATAAAAACAATGCATTTTAAAGTGTTTGCTGAACTGAAATATGGAATGGTGTGAATGGTCTGTTAGCAGCAGCAGCCATGTGGATTATATTCACGTGAGGTAAACTCTGTTCCGGAGTAAGGGGCGCGGCCAGCAGCGGCTCATTTGCATTTAGGAATATTGATGAGATGAAAATGCCTAATCTGAGAGAGATTTACAGCAAACTACTTCAGAGACATGCTTAGTGGAGTTCATAGACCTAGTTTAACATAGACTAAAAGATGTGGAATATGGGAATTTTAAAAAATGTCTAAATGCAAGACTGAGATTATTTTGTTATGCTTAAGGAAATACTTGTTTTCCTACTAAAACAATGTAATAATTACACACCCATTTATACATAATAAATTAATATATTATTAAAATCTCAAACATGATTCCTTTAAACACAGTTGTGTCATTTAGTGACGCTCCCTAATCCTGCGGCGCTAAAAGCATCAGGAACACAGAGATTGTGAGTGAGAGCTGGTGTTGTTAAGGAAATTAAACAGTATAATGGTGTGATGTGCTTTTGGGCTTGTAGTGTGTTGTGTTGCTTGTTCTGTTCATTGTCATATTAATATGTAGGAATTAGTGTGAATGTTGAACAATAAACCAGCTTTACCACAGTCACACTTCCCATGCAGAACTAACTGAGCGTGCACACATTTACAGATCGGCTCCATAGATCAGACCAATGTCTCCGATACCCGATCCAGCTACTTGAGTCGTCATCTCAAGTTTCTATTACTCAGCAGAAGAAGCTCAACTGTGCATTTTGTTTGCTTTTGTGCACACTGATTTAGCTTCTCTGTCGTTCTCACAACGCCCCATCCCATACATCCACGCCCACAACAGAGGGAGAAAAAAGGGTTGGGATTAAACATATCCCTAGGACAAAAGAAAACCATAAAAAATACAACAATGATTAGAGATTAAGAAAGAATGGAACTGAGATCAAGCAGTAAATCAAAGCTGGTCTCAAATGAAAATGGTCACTGCAGAAATGATAAGAATGTGAGCAGCACACTTTTTTGGACTGAGAACAGCAGCTGTGGGCGGAAGTGGTGGTAGTGGTGGTGGTGTAAAAGTGGCCGACCACTCACCGCGCGTTTTGCTGGAAAGACGCTTGCGCTGGTTGGTGGAGGTGGGGTGTGGGAGGAGCGTGTTTTGCTGGTGATTGCTGTCAACAGGACTGGTGGCTATGATGTTATCCTTGTACTTGCTCATTAGGGACAGTTTTGTATTGTCATTCCCTGATGGCAAAAAGGTTCAGAATTAGACTGAGAGAAAAGACAGACAGATGGACAGCATAACATCCAGCCACAGACAGTCTACATTAATGCATGTAATTTAGAAGAAGAGATCCTCTAACTACGGCTTCCTCGTGGTCTGGCTGAACGCAAAACAAGCGAATGCCTTCACAGGCCACTGCTTCGTAAGATACGACATTCTGTCACTCTCCATTATGCAACATCGCCAAAGCGCTGTACTCTACGTCCCCCGGTAATGAGCATCTCGCTCGACAAAGACAACTGACACTGCAGGAGCCTTTATTCCCCTCCTATTGTCCAAACTAGTGTGGCAGCATAAAATTACTCCTCTCCAGCACGGCCTTGTGGGAGTATTTATAGCAGTCCACTCTTCTAGGCAGACATCAAATCATATAAACATTCTAACGGAGCACCATTTCCTAAGCTTGGCGTCCAATAGACCTGGACAGGCTCTTAGCCTTTGATTCGAGTCATGTGACACTCTTTGAAAGACGGCTTGGTGACGTACAGTCTCAGATAGGACACGATTTCATGCGATCTGTCTTGGATAATTTGCTAGATTTCTAACTATTATCACCACGTTTATCTTTATCTCAAAATGTATTTAAACCTCAATGAGAGAGGTCGCTTATTAAAATCTAGTCTATATGTCCAGCACTGTCCAGCAGAGTCTAATCCATCTGTCAGACACTGAGAATGATTATTTATTTAGAGATTTATAGATTGAGATGTTTATTTAATTAAAACAATCCTGCATATCTTTATCCCCAGTTTTCTCGATACCAGATTGGGACTTTTTGCTTTACTGAGCTGTTGAAGTTCCTAAGAAATAAAGACAAAAGAAAACTGCTTAATTAAACTGGGAGATTGATTATGCCACTGAGGCGACTTTGCCTAGATTAAGAAAAACAGGAAAGGCTTTTGTATGGCGCACTGCCGTGGGGTTTTTAGCTCTTCTCACCATCAAGTTAACCGTCAGGCTATGTGAAGCGGCACGTTAGGCCGCACTAGAAACACGCACCGGGGCCGAGGTCCATGCTGGCCTTGTCGTTGCAGCTGTGCAGTGAGTCAAGCGTACGCGTCACCTGGCTGGCGAAGTCCTCACCCCCGTTCATGCACTCGCGCTGCAGGTGGTGGCGGAGATCGGTGATGTCGTATTCGTAGCCATCCAGGATGGGCGTCTCGCGAATGCCCAGCGTGCCGCCGCCGTCGTGGCCCTGGCCACGGGAGTTGCGCAGGCTTTCGCGCGCCTGGCCGCCCATTAGTACCGAGGGGATGTAGTGGATCTCATTCGCTGCCTCTGCGCTTGCGCTCTTCTGGGGCTGCGGGACGCGACGGCGCTTACACCAGCGGCGACGGGTGTACAGGATTAGCACCAGACAGAGGATGGAGAGCAGAAGAGCAATCATGCCACCCTGGAGTGCGAGAGAAAGAGAGAGAGAGAACGAGTTAAGCATAAGATTAAAAAAACTACCTTAATTATTTCATAAACAGAAGTCCAGTGATGCTTCCAACTGATAGCAGACAGCAATTTAAAAATGTCATGTTGAAAACTAGGACGAATCACAACCAATTCAAACATGACCGATAACTGAGCTTCCAGAGAAAACCAAACTCCTTAATCTCTCTTTCATGCTGGGTTATGACAGCAATAGGACCATGCAATTTGCATAAGTTGTTTGCCTACTCTGCATATTCAAGGACGATAATAAATGACACCGTAATGCAGGTCACTCGCGTTGTATTTGCATGCACGGCACAAAAGCACAAAAACGCTACTAATCGGTTTTGTATCGATTAAAATTTCTCAGCACTTTCAAAGTCACTACATCGCTTTTCTTGCAATGCATCATATAAAGTTAAGTATATGAACAATTATGGATTAGAGAGGAAGCATAGCAAGGTGGAGATGAGAAAGAAGGGTCAGGAATTCAAAAGGGAGTTGGTTTAATTTGTCAATTGCTTTCCCTACACATGGACGGGGATGAAATTCTGCAAATATATCACAAGTCTACCTACATTCCCCTACATGTGGATGAACGCTCCTACACACGTGTAAACTAAATGATAAATCCTCAGTAACAGGAGTGCTTTATAAATCTCAATTGGTTTAACTTTACATTTCTTTTCACATTTATTATTTTTATTATATTAACATTTCTCTTTCTGTCAGCACCACTGTTTTAATTAAAGAGGAACACAGAATTAATTAAGATGGATGAAGATTTATGTGTAACTTGTAGATTATTTTATAAACACATAGAAAGTGGTTGTTTCAATGTACTTACAGAATTTTTTTTGTTAATTCTGAAAGAAATATGCTTCAGATGAACTAATTTGGCAGATCCCCTGCACCTCCGGAAAGCCCCTAGGGGTCACAGACTCCGGGTTGAAGAACAATGGTGTAGAATAATGACTGTAGGCATTCAGTCTGAAGAAAATAGCTCTTTTACGCACTGAATTTTCCCAGGGTTAGTGTTAGGGTTGTGCCGAGGGCCTCGCAGTGATTTTTAAAATAAAAACAGATCAGCATTAAATTTGGAGATAAAAGTGTGTTGTAACACGTTACTGAAATATGTAACAATTATAATACTGAAAATGTGTTAGTAAGACCTTACGTTACTGCACTGCAGCAAAAGGTGAAACATTACTGTCACTGCGTTACTTCTGTAAATTGAGGAGGAGCAGTCCTTTAAGACGAAGGAGACATGCACACACACCACAAACACTAGATGAAAACCATAGCGACACTGCGGCTGCATATAGCTCCGGAGTCAATGGCTAATCAGTTTTATCTAATTTGATTTCCTTCAGATCTGTCAGCTTGCATTAGCCCAACGAGCAGCTTACAACTTTATGGCAGAGAAAATGAGGTAATGTTATACATGGGTGTTACAAGAGACTTGGAATTAGAGCCGACAGGTCAGCGCTTTGCGAAGGCAGCACTATTAAAGGCAAACAAAACATCAGTGGCAAGCGCCACAAGTGCCTTTAATCTAATTAGCTAAAGTAAAGATCGGCGGCACGGCTGTCGCATTCGCTAACATCTTTAATGATCTATTTGGCGAGTCATCTACACAACAGCAGAATCCGTGACATTCCGCTACAGTACACTAGTGAAGTGCATGACATTTACCTACCCAACACGCAAGACGAAATGGCATAGGGCCTTCACTTAATTGATCGTTGATGTTCATTATCACAATGGCAAGGATGGCAATGAAAGGATTTCATCACAAATATATCTGTAACATTGTCTTCGAGTTTCACTGTCATACTGGATTCATGCAATATCAGATCTCTGACAAAAAACATTCCTTAAACAGCGAGGGATGTATCAGTATGGAAAAGATGTATTGCATGTCATAGGTTTTAGAGAAGACATGTTTTGGTGTTAGGAGAAGTCAAGAAACAGCTGGTCTGTTTTGTTCGTTTCCTCATCAAATCTGTGTCTGCTGTGGATGTTTGAACATTCCTGGACTGAGCTAATACCATAACCCAAGGCACAGCTAGACTGCGAGACAGCTAATCTTAGAGAGGTGTGGATTGTAAGCTGTGAACAAGGACATGAATACAAAAATAATTCTCTTGAAGCACATCATAAAGTCTGCCTAGACAATTACATCCACAATCCACCACCAATACCACCAATCTAAAACAAATAGACTGCTATATTTCTCGGTTCTTGCGTCACGTCACGTCACTTCCTGCTGTTGCCGGTGCAACTCGGAGTCTTTCACTCCTTTTTTCCCCCTTTTATACTCGACTTGTATATATTCTGTCAATTTCTTACTACGAACTTTTTATATAAAAGGACTAACGACTGATTAGACACTGCTTGGCGTGTCATTTAATTTTTTTTCGCGAGGAACCGCCAAGCGTATAGGGCTTCCTCCGCCCAAAACGCACAGCGTCTCAACCTTAATTTTCTTTTTATACCTTTCCTTACGCTAAGCGATTTAAGTAATATAACTAGCGGCTAAAACCTAAAATATAGTTTATCTCCAACCGCGACGGGACTGAGACGCAAAAACCGACGGCACCTTCTCAGCGATCCTGCTCAACTAATAACAACGTAAGTGATATCTGTTCTTTTAAATAAGATGCCTAACGGTGATGTTGTTTTCTGTAGTGAGTGTAGAATGTTTAGCCTTAGCTCCTCCGTCAGCAGTGATAGGTTAAGTAGTGATAACTTCATCTGTAAAAGGTGTAAGATGGTAGAAGCTCTGACGGAGAAGATCATAGAACTAGAGACGCGCCTCCAGATGTTAGCACAGTCGCCAGGTAGCCTTTTAGCTGCAGGTTCGCAGTCAGGGAGTCTGGGGGCTTCAGGTTCAAATTTAGAGCCTTCAGGCCCAAAAACTCCGGCATTAGGGTTCCCGCAGCAGAACCAATGGGTGGCGGTTCGGCGACATAGACGGAGAGCCCGAGCTTCGGCAAAGGCTACTCCCGAGCACCACTCTCCATCTGTCAGCGTGTCGAACAGGTTTACCCCACTCAGTGAAACACCCGCTGAGACGCCTGTTGAAAGTGCTCTGGTGATTCTGTTCTACACCATGTGAAAATAGCTAGACCCTTAGCGGCACCAGCAGTCGAGGTAAACTGTTTACCGGGAGCCAGAGCACCGGACATCAGGGCCAATCTTAAGGTGCTGGCCAGTAATAGACGTAGATATTCCAAGATAGTCGTCCATGTCGGCACCAACGACGTCAAGCTCAGACAGTCTGAAGTAACCAAAAGTCATTTTAAAGAGGTGTGTGAGCTAGCCAAAACAATGTCGCAGGCAGTAATTCTCTCTGGCCCCCTCCCAACTAGACGTAGCTCCGAGACCTACAGCAGGCTCTGGTCGCTGAACTGCTGGCTGTCAAAGTGGTGCTCTGAAAATAACATAGGTTTTGTAGATAACTGGTCCACCCTCGAGGGAAAGCCTGGTCTTTTGAGCCGGGATGGTATCCGCCCCTCGTGGGAGGGTGCTGCCCGTATTTCAATGAACATAGCAGCTAGTCTTTATGCAGGTTCAGGTGTAGGCGGCCATTGACAAACCGGAGCCAAGGCCAGGCCGCAGGCAGAAAGGCTAAACCGACCGCCTGCGAGTTGCCTCGAGCCGCCACCTAGGTACCACCATATTGACATTGTCTCTGTGCCCCGAACCAAAAATAGTTCGCGTAAAATGCGAAAGCCGTCTTTTTCCAGTCTAATTTCTATTAAATTAGAGCAGCCAATGCAGAATATCTGTAGCACTAAGCTGAAAGTAGGACTACTAAATATTAGATCATTAACTACTAAGGCACTTATTATTAGTGAAATGATTTCAGACCACGTCCTAAACGCGCTCTGTTTAACTGAGACATGGGTAAGACCCAACGAGTATTTAGCCTTAAATGATGCGACGCCTCCAGGATATAGTTATGAGCATAAACCCTGACTCAGTGGTAAAGGGGGAGGTGTTGCAGCGATCTACGAAAGATCTCTTTCAATAACACAGAGGTCAGGACCTAAATTTACATTTAAATCATTCGAATTATTATTCCTTAGAATTGCAGACATATCTGCAAAACCTAACTTTTTGTCGCTCCCTCTCATTACGATTTACCGTCCACCAGGCCCTTATTCTGAATTCCTAACTGAATTTGCAGAATTTCTGTCAGACCTGGTTATTTCAACTGAAAGAGCAATAATTGTGGGGGACTTTAATATTCATGTAGATAATGAACAAGATCCTCTGACAGCAGCTTTTACTAATTTACTAGATTCCATGGGCATTGTTCAAAATGTAACTGGGCCCACTCACAACTGCGGTCAGACCCTTGATTTAATCCTATCGTTTGGTCTTAATGTAGATAATGTAACAGTACTGCTTCAGACCAGTATTATTTCTGACCACCATCTCATTACATTTGATTTCCACTTTAGTCAAAACACAAATACTACAACTCGCTTCTGCTCCAAGCGTACAATCACTTCAGATACAGCTAGTAACTTTATTGATAATCTCCCCGATCTGTCGTTCCTGACAGTGGAAATGTCTAATCTTGCTGAACTTGAGAGTAATACGGACTATCTAACTTCCACACTTCGTTCCACCTTAGATAGAATTGCTCCGTTAAAAATTAAAAAGGTCAGAGAAAACAAAACATCCCCTTGGTATAATGACCACCTACGTAGCCTAAAACAAGGGACACGGAAACTAGAACGTAAGTGGCGGCAAACTAGATTAGTGGTCTTTGAACTAGCATGGAAAGACGCTATGGGAAGCTATAAAAAGGCTCTTAGAGCTGCGAAATCAGAATACCTATCATTGCTAATTGAAAATAACAAAAATAATCCTAGGTTTCTATTTAACATGGTAATGGTACCCCAAGCTGACTAATAGCCAGACCTACTCAAACTATTACCAACATTGTTTTTCTAGTGGAGAATTTATGAACTTTTTGACCAAAAAGAATTTGTATTTCAATTAGACAGAATATTCTAAAATCTCAAGTAACTACAGTGGCTGGTCTTGACAAGGCAAGTACTAATACTGCAGCCATCTTATATGAATCATTTACTCCGGTTGACCACTCAGATCTAACGTCTTTAATCCTTTCCTCAAATTCATCTACTTGCATGTTAGATCCTGTTCAACAAGGCTACTCAAAAGAGGTGATTCAGTAGTGATTAAACCTCTACTAGCAATAGTTAACTCCTCTATTAGCATTGGTTATTTACCCAAAATCTCTTAAATTAGCAGTGATTAAACCTTTGCTGAAGAAGCCCAGCCTGGATCCCTGGTAATGTTAAACTATAGACCAATACTTGATATACATTTTATCTCAAAATAATGAAAAAGTTGTTGCCAGTCAAGCTAACCTCGTTCTTGCAGAAAACCATATTTATGAAATGTTTTCAGTCTGGGTTTAGAAGAGCCAACCACAGCACAAGACTGCTCTCTGCTGAAGGTAGTGAATGATCTTCTCTGATCTGCTGATCAGGGCTATGCCTCGCTCTTAGTGCTGCTTGATCTTAGTGCTGCTTTTGATACTGTTGATCATGCCATTCTCATAGATAGACTTGAACATGTTGTTGGTATCAGGGGTGGCCCTCTCTTGGTTCAGATCCTACCTTTCAGACGCTATCAGTATGTGAATGTAAATGAGTGATTCCTCTGAAGCATGTCAGGGTGAATTATGGAGTACCACAAGGATCAGTTTTGGTCCTTGCTGTTCTCGCTGGCCACGTATTACTTTGCCTTTAAGGCTCAGTCATTCATAAACATGGAATTAGTTTCCCACTGTTTTGCAGGCGATATACAGTTATATATATCGGCTAAACCAGAAAGACAGACAGCAATTTCAGAAAATGAAAAATGTATGTGACATAAAAAAGTGGATGTCGGACAGCTTCCTCCAGCTAAATCTATGGACAAGACTGAGGTCCTTCTTACTGGCACTAGCATACAGAAGTCAGCTATCTGACATCACGGTCCCAGTCTTGATGGATTATCCATTGTACCAGTAATGTTGCTTTCTAAAACCTTGGTGTTACTTTAGACTCAAACTTTCATTTTGATGTACATAAGCTACAACATTAGTCGCACCTCCTTCTTTTCCAACTCCGTAATATTGCTAAACTAAGAAAGCGTGCTATCCTTTCCAAGATGCAGAGAAACTAGTTCATGCATTTATTACCTCAAGACGCTTCGATTACTGTAATATGTCTTATTCTCTGGTTGTCCAAATAGGTTGTTAAAATAAGCTCAGCCTAGTTCAGAATGCAGCAGCCAGAGTCTCACTAAAACTAAAAAATATGATCATATCACCCCAATTCTATCCTCACTCACTGGCTGCCAGTAAATTTACGTGTAAAACTATAAAAGTACTTCTCTTGACTATAAAGCTCTAAGTAGTCTTTTTTGATATGTGAGATGACCTCATTTACACTTACAATCTGGTAGCGTCTTGCTTCGTCGCCAAGCGCCAGATCTTTTAGTAATACCTAGAATAAAAAAGCATTTACCCGTGAAGGCATTTGCTCATAAAAAGCGCCCACAATTATGAGACCAAACTACCCGTTAGTGTTAGGAGCTCAGAAACAATCTCTGCTTTTAAGTCAAGGCTTAAAGACTTACTTGTTTTAGTCAGTCTTTTGGTTATTAAACTCCTTTTCTTAGTTAAAAGGCGAGATCTGGGGGTTCGCGATAAATTTTGAGATTAAAAGGTGAAAGAAGTTGGTGCATCATCTACCACTCTGCTGATCGCTCAAGTTTGCAAGGCGGTGTGGTTTGGTGTGATGCGCGAGACCCTACGGAAGCCCTCATATGTTACCTTCCAGCTCTCCTTCTTAGCTAAACATAGCTACTCTAGCGTGCGGAGTTAGGTTAGGAACATAACTTTCTCCCTCTCTCTCTTCTTTTTCAGGCCATTCCCAGGCTGACTGACCGAACCCTCACCGGGACTCTTTGGAGATGCCCCGAGCTGACACTGACCATCTCGACCCTACCAAGCTAATGCTGATCAACTGAACTCACCAGGAGTCCCCGGAGACGTCCTGAGCTGACGCTTGACCTTGTCAATCCTCCCGAGCTGATCCTGACCCACTGAACCCGCACAAGGACTCCATGGGGACATCATCATGAAACCAACTGGGATTGGACCCTATGGACGTCTACTGACTTAGCAGCACAATACTGAACTAATTTCAGCTTAATGTTGCTGAGAGGCTCCTGCAAGTGGCCCATCAACAACCCGGGATTCGAAATATCCCTTGGACTATTTTTGTATCTTTGCTTCTTTAAATAACTAACAACTCATCTTGAACTATTGCTTGTTGTACATTAAATGTTCGTGCACCTGGTCGCCCAGAGGAGGATGGGGTCCCCCTCCGAGTCTTGGTTCCTCTCAAGGTTTCTTCCTATTAGAGGGAGTTTCTCCTTGCCACTGTCGCCTCAGGCTTGCTTGTTGGGGGGTTTAGGCCGGTTATATGTAAAGTGCTTTGTGACAATGACTGTTGTTAAGAGCACTATATAAATAAAATTGAATTGAATTGAATAGAATTTAAATGCTGGCCAGTGTTACCAAAAATGCCATTAAAAACGTGTTTCTGCTTTTTAAGATACTATTTTGCACTCTAAAACCTGATATACGATTGTGTGCTTCAATGCCAAGCACAAACATTATTTATTGAAGTACTTCAGCTGGTGTTCAACAGAGTAAAAGTTTACAAGCTCACAGAACTTAACTGATGAAGATGATAACACAATTATATCTTATAGCATTTCAACCAATCCGCCAAAATTATTTATGAAAAGGAAGCTATCATAATATCTCTAGAATGTCATCATTTTACAAGCAATTTTACAGCTTGCCAAAGGAACAAGCTTCAAAAATAAATCCATTCTCAGCACTCAAGGATTTTTGGTGTTTTTGACAAGAATTATAATTCTGCAGCTATATAAACAGGAAAAAGAGAAGAATGTAGAAATATGAATGCTGATGATATTTTTGTGTTTTGATGAATTTGTCTCTTCTGAGGTTAAACATAGTCAAAAACATTCATAATTATACAATGTATATTCAAAACCTATATAATCTAGTAATATAAAATATCTCAGCCACTGAGGAGTTCAGTCAGACACCCATTTAGTCCTCAGTAACGCCCACTATCACATAATAATGCATTAGTTAATAATATTCACTTATCATCAGTACTGTACCTATACCCACTGGGGGCAGTTGGTAGCGTAACAGTTAGGGCATTCACACTGTGATCGGAAGCTTGATGGTTCAAGTCGCGGACCAGTAAAGGTATCACTGAGGTACTCATGAGCAAGGTACCGTCCCCAATAACTGCTCCCCGGGCACTGCCCTTGTTAGCTGCCTACTGCTCCTTCACAGATGGGTCAAATGCAGATCTCACATTTTACGGTGGTGCACCATGTGCTGTGCTGTGGTGTGTTCACAGTGACAAATAATCACTCACCCTGAGAGAGGTGAAATAATCTATGAATCCGAACAGCAAACTGAAAATGTGTGACAAACATTTCCTCTGATCATTGATTACTGTCCTATGGTCCTTGAGGTTGCATGCAGTCAACATGAGCACCACGTGTAGTGCGACAAAATGGCCTTTTCTTGCCACGCACACGTCAACTGGTCCCTAGTTACTGAATTAGGCGTAACTGTACTTTTAGGCGGGCTTCAAAACTTTCAACTTTGCTCTCTCCAGTGATGTGAAGAAAGTGTTTCTGTCTTCTACAGTTTTTTTTTTTTTAATTTGCTCTTTCATTTTGAATCGCCCTGTATACTCTCACACACACAGTTTACAACTTTTTGACTTTTGTGTGAGTTGACTCACGCAAGTTACAAATTCCTAAGACTCACAATAATGACTAAACCTCTAAAGCTGATTTCTTCACTGCTTTCTAATCTCCATGATTAAAAGATTAATGCATTTGCTTGTTAATAATACCATTTGCAGAGAATAAACTACTGCTTCATTACATTCCTGCTGAGGCATTTAAATGCTATTCAAAAGCTATGTCACAAAACTGTGACAAAGCAAAAGTTCAAGTGTAAATACGGCTAATCACCTACACCAGCATTTCCTAATCCCAGTCCTCGCGGAACACCGCTCTGCACAGATTCGGTATTTCCTGCACCTCCGCACGCCGATCCAATGTTGCTAATTAGCTAATCAGTAGCATCAGCTGTGCTGTGGGTCGGGAAACTCGAATCTGTGCAGAGCGGTGTTCCGCGAGGACTGGGATTGGGAAACGCTGACCTACACCCTATAACACTCACCTATTACATGGGAAAAGCCTTTCTGGACCTTGAGTCTAACTGTAGGCAGAATCAGTAAAGATGATCAGGAAAGGCCAGAACTGCTGAGTTGTGATAACATGCTAATATTTTATTTAAAAAAGCAATTAGTACAACGCAGATGGAAAATCTAACACTGTGTTTTCCTGAAGATGCAATGAACAAAAGATTATGGAACAGAATATGGCTTTGGAGTATAACAGAAGCCATGGAGCAGTTAAATAATTATCACAGCTACAAACAAAGCCGTGTGTGTGTGTGTGTGTGTGTGTGTGTGTGTGTGTGTGTGTGTGTGAAAATTGCCAGTACTAAGTCTAAAGATGGAATATAGTTAAATACTTAGTCTTTAAATATATGGATATGCAATTACACATATAGTATGCATCTAAATAATCCTTACAAAGAAGAAGTGTGTGTGTGTGTGTATTAATGAATAGGTCATTGCAGGACACAGGATTCTGATCTAAGTTCCATCAGGAGAATAAATGCATGTAGTGAGAGGAAATGGTCTTTCCGTTTCAGTGTGTGCGTGACCATAAAACAAGGTATTATCAGCCACTTAAACTCTGAGTGCCTTCTGCAGAGGAAAGGCCTTGGGGAGAGCAAAGGGTAATGCTGGATAAGTTCACATATGCCTGGTTGATGCGTTTCTGGAGTGCTCGGGAACCTTAAAGCTGGAAGTGATTCCACCTTTACCAATATGTTGCAGAGAGACCAAAACGCAACATCCTAGTTTACATCTTGTTTTTAGCCTCCAAGCTGCACTAGTTACTAGAGGTGTTGAGAAGAATCACATAATCGATGCATCGGGATGCAGACATTCATTATATCATAATAACACTGCTTGGTGATTTTAAGGCTGTGGCATAAAAAGTCTAGTTATAAAGAAGCTCCCAGTAGTAGAGGTATATGGATGAATGTAGCTGGTATCATGAGCATATTCTCACGTTAATGTTAAACACACAGCACATGCGTCACTTTCGCGTATGCCTTCTCTGTCCTCTCAAAGCACACTCCCACGCCCATCCAGAAAACTCTACTGGAGCATGCACATTTTGTAGCGGAAGTGGAGGGAAGCGAGCCTGCAGAACGGGAATTGAATATCCACACCATTTCAGAGACAGAAACCGGTGATGGTAGTGGACGACTTGATTACAAAGTAAAACAGCATTGGTTCTGTTATTCCGTGCACAAAACCAGAAGTAAATGCCTAAACATGTATCTTTGCGATGTAAACGCGGCATGTGTGAGCGCTCACGACTCTCATGTGGGACGCCATCGCTCACAAAAACGCTCCAGCTCATAATTTAGCTGATAAATAACAACAAACCGGGGTTTTATTCACAATGCATGTATTTACTTAATATTTTCAGTGTTTACTCAGGGCACGCGCCCCATCGAATTATTGTGACACAGCTCTGAGTCATGTGTGAGGGATTATGGGAAATATAGTTCTCTCCCAGAAAGAGAGAATATATTAAGATATATATTGTGTACCATGATACAGCTTTAAAATATTGCGATATTATTTTTAGGGCATATCGTCCAGCCCTTCCAGGGAGTAACTGTGGCTGCCCGATCTGTAATCCACGCCCAATCTGCATGCAATGTGAAGTAATGTAGAAAAATCAATTGGATGAATCATGATCACTTGACGACAAGTCAAATCGAAATGAAACATTGATATGATAATTGTAATTTAATTGAATCATGAGACCAGTGAAGGTTCACACGGCTACTAGTTACAGTTCTTATTTTACAGAATTACAGTATTTATAGAACTTCACATTTATTCATGTATTTTACTGTTCCTGTTTAAAAATTACTATCTGCAGCAAAATCTCTAATGTTAAAATGTAAGACAAGACCACATAATAACCAAGATTATAATAAAAGGTCTCTGCTGACTGTTTAAAACCAGCCATAATTCAACTAAGCCGGTGTGGAACATGGATTTCCAACTAGCTCTTCTCATAAGGCTGTAGCAGCATGATGTACTGCGTAGCACCACGGAAAAAAACTTCAGGTGGAAGTTGTTTATTCCCTTAGGAAGAGAATTGTAAAAGAGGCTACATGTGCATTACTGAATATGCATTAAAAATGAGCTGTTTATCCACATATAAGCCAAAGCATAAACGCCCAGCTTTCGGACAGTGCTGGGGATTTTTTCTGGGAGCAACCTAAAATAACCAGGGGCTCCATCCTCATGGCTACCTCTGAGATTTATCTTTCACCGCTTTTAACATTGCTTGCCCCCCTTTCCGCTGCTCTTCTTCATTGGTCACATTCTGACTTTCTAGAGCTCTAGGGAATGCAACCAGCCCTAAGATGTATTGCTTTAGTCTCTAAGCGGCTACCAGGGCAGATCTCCAGATCTTCAGCTTGCAGCTCGCTTTTATAAATGAACTGGAATGTTTAAAGCGCCGTTTCTTGGCCTAACCATGCAGGTGTCTCCCAGAGTGCAAGAGTAAGGGGATCTCTCCAAATTGGTTGGGAAAGGTCAGCATTTTGGAAGGAGCACAGCTGCTAAACCCTACAAACAACCCCTCTCCAATATTCTACCCCTCAGTCTTTCTAAAAAGAGAGCATCAAACGCTCGAACTATGCGAGTGCTGTTTGTACAACTCCAGCGTTAAAAGCTCCACCTAACTTTTTGTGTCGACTAATTCCTCGATCTGCTGGTTTTCAGCCAATAGGAAACGCATTGATTTGTTTTATTGCTCCTGCTGCTCTCCGTATTCAACTCCTTAATGCCAACCTGTCCGTTTCTTGCGGAGCTCGATCCTCCCTAAATCCCAGAAGGGCCCGAGAAGTCCAGGCTCCACTTGCTCATCCGGCTCCAGGTGCTGTGAACCATTTTGTGGACAACAAGACAACAAAAATGGAAATGAATCACATTATGAAGTGTAGATTTATTAGTTCAGTCAAACAAAGAGACATTCATCCAGAGAGGCAGATTACACCCAGACATGGACAGGAGGACTATAAGAATCAGTCTCAGTCTGGTTTGTTTCAGTACACCCAAGCCCATCCCGCTCAGCACAAAATTTAATCCACAGTAGCCATGAAATGGACGACCATAATAATCTTCTTTTCGTTCTTTCGCTGGATCTGAGAAGCACATTTAGGAAGAAAATTAAATCCATGGGATTAATGTGGATTAATTAAGGGGACACAGAGCTAACAATAATATTTATGGTCATGAAATGATACTGCAGAACGGCAGAACGGAGTTAAGGCAGCGTTGAAAATCTTTGAGGATGCATCAGTGGAATCAATATAGTAATTACGTTAGCCGCACATCCTTCTCCGATGCTATCCCACAGAGGACACAAAGCAGCTGATATGTATGGACTGATCCCTTGTTATAGAAAGGGAATAAGAAATTACTCAGTCAAATGATGTGAATAGAAAGAGATCATATCTTCTATGTGAGAAAGTTCCTTAATAGATCTTCCCAGAATAAATGGAACCTCAGAAATACAGAAAAACCTTGATTAAAATACCACTACAAAATACTCAATACTGTACATTTATGAAGCATCTGCACCAAAGGCAAAGGTGCTGAACTAAATACATTACATTAGGCGCCTTTATCCAAAGGAAATACCTTGGGGATGTTACTTTGCTCATGAGTACCTCAGTGGTACCTTTACCGGTCTGGGCCCAATGTTACGCCACCAGCTACCCCTGAAGAGTCTTGAAAATGGAAAAGAATGCACATATTCTAGGAAACCTTCTAGCAGCTCTTTCTATCAGCAGCGAACCTCAAAAAAAAACAGTCTCGACTTGGTGACTTGTGCATAGGGACGGCACAGCCAGACAATGGTGGTTGGAGGTGTGGAGGGAGCAAGACGGCACGTAAGCCTGTATGAGAGAGTTGAGGTAGCTGGGAGTGGACCCTCTCTCTGTAAGCCAGAACCAGTGAGTTGAATTTGATTCGAGCAGCCATGGGCAGCCAGTGTAAATAACAATGACATGAAAAATCTAAAACTTTAATGAGCCACTTTTTTAAAGAATTTTGTCCCTTTGAGGTTGCCTTGGATGAATAGTGAAAAGAAATGATTATCTGTCACTGTTTACACAACAGCACAGCACACAGTGCACCACAACGAAATGTGACCTCTTCATTTGACCCATCCATGAAGGAGCAGTGGGCAGTTGACAAGGGCAGCACCTGGGGAGTAGTGCTTGGGGACGGTAACTTGCTCATGAGTACCTCAGTAGTAACTTCAACTGTCCGGGATTCAAACCTGCGACCTTCTGATCACAAGGCAAACTCCCAACTGTTATGCCACCAACTACCCCATAGAACCCCAGCAGCTCAAACAGACTGTCCATTTCCTGCACACTGGAGGCCGGGTGTCGAAACCCAGGGAAGCACATAGCAAACTGTTACGTATTTCATCACCGTCTTCCCTGTGCATTTACAAATCCCCACAAGGACATGGAAAAGCAGAACCAGCAATCAGTGGAGAGACAAACCGCCGAGAAGCACACCACCAGGATGGTGATGAGAAGGACGAGGGCTCCAGGAACAGCGAACAGGCCTAATGGCCTGCTGAGTAGGGGAAATTGTGAGCTGCAGAACGGTTGTCCAGAATGGAGGAGGTGGGTATATAAGGGGACGATTCCCTATGGACAGAACAGCAGCCGGTGTGAGTGTATGGGTGCAAAACAGGATTCAATTCGTGGCAGGCCAGGGCTTGTTAAAGAGTCTGGAAGCCCCTGAGGGCCGGAAAGGCTGCAGAAGGTGAAGGAGGGAACACTGAGGTCATTTGTTCATTGTGAGTGATCACCTGCAGTTCAACAGCTAAGGCCAGGTTGTTCTGCTACCAACTCAGCAACTCAGTTATAGCAACTGTAATTGCAGTAGACATTTAAATGCTCACTAACCCAAGCTTGCATCATACAATGAAACTACTACAAAAGGTAACTGTGAGCTTTGTTGTAAATAACTCAAAGTTACACTCATAAATAATCTAGGTGTGTTTACAGTGGCTTAATTAATTAAACAGAACAGCAGCACAGAAGAGACTAGATTTAAAGTCACACTGTGGCTGGATCCTTCTCATAGCACATTTGGTGGCTACTTATCCATCCACACGTTCTAAACTGTGTCCTGTTGAGTCTGCACCAAAGCAGGTTACTGCCAAGAGGACGTCCTAGCCACCCTTGCCGCATTTCAGCTACGCCCAACAACATTTGCAAATCCATGACAGGTGTCGTCCACTAAGTCACCAGTGAACTGCCACAGGCACCAAAGAGAGCTGCAAGAGTAAAACAGCGCGATTCGGATAAGGGCGGGGTCCGTGAGCTGGCCCTCCGGCCGAGGCTCAAGCTGCAGCCGGGGCGACGCGCAGCACCGGGGCCATCTGTCATCCCGCCGCCGCCGCTAATCTCTCATTCTCCTGCCTCACAATAACACATGCTCGCGCTCAGTGGGGAGACGGCTGCTCTTGCTGTGCGAGCAGAGGGAGGGACGGCGTAATAAGAGGAGTTAGACTCACAGAAATGCGTCAGAATAAGGGTTGCTTCGGGGGGATCAAACACAAGACCTGAGTTCTTCCCTCACATCACATCCTCCTTTGTGTATGTGAACAATGCTTGGTGTGATCCACACCTTCGACGACAAGGAAGGGGAGAACTCAAGGTCATTTGATAATTTTACATTCACCAAGCATCGACCCACGTACGATAGAGCAGCTACGCGCTGCATTATTCAAACGGCTGAGGTAGAAATGATCAGTCACGTTGTAATTTGAACGTCTTTGTCTTTGAACAGCATGCCAAGGAGCTAATCTGGGTGTAAGTAGCATATCTGAGGACAAATGGACAAGCATTTAGAAAGGCAATCAAGTCACTTAAGCAATTTAAGACAATATAGCCACTTACGGCTAGGAGAGATTGGCATTTAATACATAACAACCTCTCAGTCTCTTCTGAAGGGTATATATGGCTTTCATTGAAAAGTGCCTGAAGTGCATCTGCATGAGTCAAAAACACTGTTTGTTTAAAAGAATACATTAAGAATATGTTAGACTGCTTCATCTAAACTGAGACGAACTCTGCAGAGTGCACTGCTGCTAATCTGAGTGTACTGACTAAAAAAGGACAGAACTGTATTTCATGATTGTAAATTTGAAATTGTAATTCTCTCCTCTACAATGCTGCTAAAATATCTGAATATATTATTAAAACACTATATGTACCACTGATTGTACTGCCTCTCCACTTGACTGTTATGATATTGGTACCTGCTGTTGAACATCATTGCACATACTGTATTACTGGTTGTAGTTTTCTCTATTTGACTGTCACTTTATGTGTCTGTTTTTAGAACTTCATATTCGACTGCCACAAATCATGTGCACATACAATGCAAAAACACAATTCCAGGACCAAGACTGTAGTTTCAAATTCTGCCTGTAACTATAGGTGGGAATTGATATGACCTGATTCTGCTGATCAGTCCAATTCCTTAACAATTCTCATTGATTCCTGAGTAGTTTTATTTAAGTGCGAAAAAAATAGTTCTACACAGTCTTCCACACCAAAAGCAAATTTTATTTTTCCCAAAATGATGCCTGCACAGCAACTAGAACACTTTCACATTCATATTGATATTCAGAGTTGTTATTATGCAGAGACATTCTATGGTTTAGTTTATGAAGAACAATAAGGTTAGTGCAGGTGGAAACACGTCTTTATCCATTTGGAATCCATCTGGACATAGAATACAATTATTTAATAACAAATCATGCATTTTATTTTTATTCTTTAATTCTATCTTTTACTCTCCAACATTATAGAATGGGAACAAATGGAAATGGAAAATGAAGAAATGCTGAAGTTTTGGTAAATTTAGACTGATTTTGGCCTATAATTCATTTTTGACTCATTTCTGGGAGAGAAGTACATT
Source organism: Distichodus sexfasciatus (assembly GCA_032718565.1). Classification (NCBI taxonomy): domain Eukaryota; kingdom Metazoa; phylum Chordata; class Actinopteri; order Characiformes; family Distichodontidae; genus Distichodus; species Distichodus sexfasciatus. The sequence continues at coordinate 390,933 of JAVGVS010000138.1, forward strand.
TGCTGGGAAATGACAGATCGTTAAGAAGAATTGATAACGTTGGAGATGTACAATGGAATCAATTGGTTCTGAGTCTGAGCCAATTTTCGATTCACACCTCTACATATAACTATATTGCACCTCTATTGTACCTCTAATTTAGAGTTTCTATATTTTATAGTTGCATAATCGGTGCATTGTGATGCAGACGCAGACAATTCGGCATCAATGCAGTGGCAGACCATAATCAATTATAACAGAGGTTTTTACCCGGCGCTCTGCTGCACCCTGGTGGTCCGCGGTGGCGTTGCAGATGGTCTGTGACATGCAATCCACTTTCACTACTGAAATCATTTTTAAAAAGCATTCATTTTTTCATTTTTTAAAAACATTTCCAGATGATTTGGGCATCTTTATAAATCATACAAATATCTTAAAAGTAAAACAAAAAATACTCCCCCCATACTGATTAACTTGAGTGGTGGTTCCAGGGACAGAAGCAGTTGAAAACCCCTGAATTACATCATAATGACACTGCTTGGTGATTTTCTGGTTAAGTCATAAAAATTCAAGTTAAAAAGAACATTCCGGTAGCAACTACGGCTGCTCTGTCTGTGTGCAATGTGAAGTAATGTAGAAAAATAGATGGTATGCATCGAGATTGTATCGTATCGAATTGTTGACCTAATAATCGTAATCTAATCTAATCATGAGTCCAGTGAGGGTTCACACCTCTAGTATTTATATATTTACTCGCTCTGTATGCCTTGTTTTGTTTTTATTGTACTGTGGAAACTGGAGCCACGTCGTCTTGTCTCTCTGTATACTTGTGCAGTATGTAGTAGACATGACAATAAAGTTTATTTTGACTTTGACTATAATTATAATATAGTTGTTACCAATATGGAGTCTGTTGCAACCCTGCTCTACATAGTTTGGCATAGTCCCTTCTCAAATGCACAGGATCTAATCAATTTTAATAAACCGTTAAATGCTTCTTAATTAGCAAATGAGTCGGATCATTTTTCAACAGGAAAAGCATTAAATGTGCAGCACATAATTTCAGGATGGAGATTAGGAGTCGCGGCCTTCATGCCACTGTGTATTTCCCTCTTCTCTCTTGGGTCTGGTTTTCCCATGGTAACTTGATTACATGATGTTTTCTTGAAATTATGTCTTTGTGCATATACTTTATACTCCTGTTGTTTCAATTGTGTCTTGTTCTGTAAACCGTTTTACCAAGTCATGCAAAATAGATTCTGTTTTCTTTATGTTTTCCTTGTTTAAACCCAAGTACCTGTTTTTTATATGAAACGTCATGATTGTTATTACACTGACAGTGAGCTCTGGAATGCATCTTATTTAAAACGCTTTATGAATTCACCCCACCCACAAGCCCATTTTTTCTTACTGACCACTATAACCGTCATTCAAGCAGTTCTTCACATTTTAAACTAATTAAACACTATACCACATGCCTGATTAACTTTGCATAATTAACTCCCAAAATAGACTCGGCAAAATCCTTCTGTGAGCTTTTCTGAAACAAGGCATCACCAGTCATAATCTGTTTGCTGTGATGCTCTTAAAGGGGTGGCACCTTTCAGATGTGACAATCATCTTACTCTGAGTAAGGAACACGATACAAATCCTGTTTTTCACTTCATTGAAGTTGTGTCAAACGGTGACTTTCGGTGCATTCTCCCTCCCGGGAATACTAATAACCGCCTCCATTGTGCAGCTATCAGTGTCAGAGGCAGTTTAGATAGGACGCTCAATCTCAGTCTGCTATTAAAGCATCATGCAGGAGGAGCTCACTAGAGACACTTGCCCAAGGCTTAGCCAAATCATATTCCAATAGACATCTCTCTCACTAATCAGAGGCTTTGCACTGAAAACAAACCAACTGCTTCGAATAGCTACTGTACTGTGCAATTACAGAGAACAGAAATCCACAATTAGAAGCCCCAACACCCATTCCTTGCAGAGGCTTCGGGATCCGTTTCAACTCCAGAGTGTCCATAGCTGTAAACTGACCTGTATGGGGCGGCGCAGTGGTTAGCGCTGCCGCCTCACTGCGAGAAGGTCCTGGGTTTGAGCCCCGGGTCGGCCGTGGAGTCTTTCTGTGTGGAGTTTGCATGCTCTCCCCTTGTTCACGTGGGTTTCCTCTGGGGTCTCTGGTTTCCTCCCACAGTCCAAAAGCATGCACTATGGGTTAATTGGCGACTCTAAATTGGCCCCGTAAGGTGTGAGTGAGAGTGTGACTGTGTGAGTGCCCTGTTAGGATAGGCTCCGGTCCCCACCACGACCCCGGTTGGGATTTTATGCTGAGTGGCCTCCTCACAACTTTAAACTGGGTGTGGAGTGCAGCGGTTAGCTATAAAATGAGCGAAACAGCAACAGATACATGTGTTGCTTAAAACTGGTCACGTGCAAAATGGAATTTTATTGATCAGTTTCAGCTGTTTATTTGACCGGCTTCGTTACTGATTAAGACGTTAATCTTGAGCATTCTCTCACGATGCATGGGGAAACTCTCGCACACGTGCCCACACATGCACACAGACACTAGTGTCACTGGAAAGTTCTGTCCTGCTTATGGCTGTGTGTGGTTTGTACACTGATATCCGGTGGACCCGGCCCGATCGGAGAGAGCATGCACACAAATTTAAACTTTAAATCACATTGTAAAATACACTGTAAGACATATAATCGCACACGTACACCATCACATGATACTTAATATCCGTTAGTAGACGATGTATATATGACAAGTACGTCCTGCCTGCCAGACAGATACACAGCTTTTTACTTGATGTGATATTGTAAAACACTTAAATAAATGCAGACAAACTCATTGTGGACTGAGAAGTTGTTAGATAGAATTAAAATTAACAAAACCATGGTGTATGTTTTTATTTTATTATTATGATTATAGTAATATTGTAACTCCCATGTGAGAGGAGTATTTGTCAGCTCACTGTGTTGATGGTTTGTTGAATGTTAATAGTGATTTGTTAAATAAAGCAATGTTAATTATGTTGTTAATTTGATTTAATCTTCAAAAAGTACCAAGAAGAATACCGCTAAAGTACCAGACCAATAAACAGTACATGTAAGAGTAGTAGTACTGTTAAAATCTTAATGAAACACATCCCTAATTGACATGTTACATTTGCACTATTCTTTACGGTTCCTTCCTAATCTGCTTCAAAGCAGGTCCTTCAAACTCTCAATATTATAAAATTCTTAAGAAAAACTTGATATTTAGCTGATGAGCTGCACTAGGTGTGTTGTTGCAACAAACACTTTAAACTATCCAGACAGTAACTTCACAGCACTGCACTAACGATCTGAGTTAGAGAGGGTTATTCTGCTCTCCTCCTTCCTCCCACCCCAACTCCTCCTTCTCATCGACCGCACTCCACTCAGACCCTCCCTTGCAGCTTTCGGTTAGCCTTGAGCAGTCTGGTTATTTGTAGCTGGGAAAACTGCTGTACCATTACAGAGATGTGCAGGATGCGGAGCTCCTCCTCAGCCGTGTCGTGGGCCGGGTCCTCAGTGGCTGCCAGCCCGGGCAGGTTCTGACTTCCATCTTGATGGTGGATGTGGAAGAGCAGGGTGCCGTTCTCTAACCACTGCTGCCTCCAGCGAACTAGTGGGATGTCCTCTGAGTTTCCGGAGATCTCTGGCAACACACAAGCAGAACAAGGTTTAGTAGTCATCACATTTTTCTGCACGAAACAGACCCAGTGCTGTTTTTCTTCGGAACCAAGTCATCCACTTCCATCTCCAATTACTGTCTCTGAAATCCACTTCCACTACAAAACACGCATGCGCTAGGAGAGTTCTCTGGATGGGCGGGGGAGTGAGTGCTCTGCTTTGAGAGAGCAGAGAAGCCATACGCGAAAGTGACGTACATGCTGTCTGTTTAACATTAACGTGAGGATCTGTACTCAATGTTCACCATACAGTCATTTACTGTACTATACTATATATTGAATCGGCCACCTCTAATCCAAACCATTTCTGTCATGTCATTATATATATACTGTATACTGTGCATGTCAACTATGCATTATTCATCAATCTATAAACATGGTCTGGGAAAATCAAAGCAGTCCCTCAGGCATTCATATGCTCCAGCTCAGTTCAGACGTGTGGGTGAGCGGTGGAAGATGTTTTTGGTCTGACCGTCAGACGGACATATTAACAACCCAGACGCTCTGTAGGTAGTAAAGAGGAATGCAAACTCCCAACCTCAGAACATATCAAAGGCCCAAGGACATGGTATATATGGCAGCTAAACATTGTTAAGTAACAGTGGCACTACACTGTTAGAGGAACACATTTTGAAATGCCAATGTCGATGAGAACTGTCACTGAAACACAGATGTCAAGAGTGTGAACACTGGTGACATGATTTTATAGTCCCTGTAAGACAGACTTGGTAGAGTTGTCAAGCTTTCATCAGGAGAGCCTTGGAAATGGGAGGTATTTTTCGTCAGATTCATGAATGCGGGGGTTTCGACAGGTGACAGCAAGGCTCAAACTGGTGTTTTGCATCTTTGTTTGGAAGGCAAGTTAAAACTGTGCTTGTGAGCTACAAAGAGTGGTTTTACATATTAGACCTTGTGAAGTGAGTGAATATTTGTCATTGTGAACACACCACAGCACAGCACACAGTGCACCACAACAAAATGTGACCTCTGCATTTGACCCAACCGTGAAGGAGCAGTGGGCAGCACCTGTGGAGCAGTACATGAGGACGGTACCTTGCTCATGAGTACCTTTACCGGTGCAGGATTCGAACCAACGGCCTTCCAATCACAGGGTGAACTCCCTAACTGTTATGCTGCCAAATGCCCCTGTGAAAACTGCTGTATTATTACTTTATTGTGGTGAGCAGTCACATATGTGACCCTCCACGGCAAAACCAGTCGCTTGTCGCAAATTTTCAAAATTGAGTTGTTATGTTTCCATGAAAGAGCATAAATCAAGCTTCAAAACGTACCTATATGGAATGAATGGGACGACATATGACTGAGATATCAACATTCAAAGGAGTCGGGTTTCTCCTGTCACGCCAAGTGAGAAACGGAGAAATCTGCCGTCGAAGTTGACTATCGCCGTAGCACTCACAGACGCTTGGTGCGGTCGCGGCTACGTTTGCATTTACGGTAGCCTACGCTGCATTCACAGCCACACGGATAGCCTACCTGCGTTAGGTTAACTGAACTCGGGAGACGGAGATGGATTCTGGAGAAATATCTTCACGCTAGTCAACCAGTGGATTTACCGTAAATATTGAAGTAGAGCGGTCAAAACACAAACTTTTAACATTCTGCTGGAATTGAATTCCTCGCCTCAAGAAAGTCACGTTTTTAGGATGGAAAGGGTAAGTTTTTCAGCCAAATTTATTCACAACAGTACAGTATAGACCTTCCACTGTTTCAAAACACTAAAAACAAAAAATCCAAAATTTTACCCCACGCAACATAAACGCTCGTTTTTCTCTGAAACCTCCGTTGCGACAAGCGACTGGTTTTGCCGTGGAGGGTCACAAATTGTTATATTATTTTTATTCCCACACTGGCCTCTACTTCTTCTACAGTTTTTGTGCTAGAAATGTCGTTTCAAAGCTAAAACATGCGGCATATTGCAGTGTGGGGTGCTCGTGTACACGTTTTTGATACGTGCACTTGTTCACAAGCTCTGTCCATTTGTTCTGTTTGTTTTTTCCCTCATAGACTAACATGGAGATCACATTTCGATGCTTTACTGCACGGCCACAAAGTCAGCATATTTGACGTGATTCGGGGGCCTCTTTACATATCTGTAACCGTCATGACGCACACTCATCTTTTTCATCCTTTTTCTCTCGATTATTTTCCCCATAGAAACCTATTCATTTTAAGAATACATGTGATTCGGAACTCGAAAGCTTTCCATTGCCTTTTCCCCTCGAGTCAACACAGTTGTTATGCTGCCTCAGGCCACCTCACTGAATGCGCATCTGAATCTGTTTTGAGCCGCACTTGTCTTTTTCTGGCTTTTATCATTCCTCGTTCTTTCCCCATTCACTTCAATGCATTATAGTCCACGTCCTTCTGCTCAGTTTTCGCGTCACAGCTGCAAAACCTGAGCAATCGCATTAGACTTTTCTTGCATGTCTAGTTCAAATTTGAAAACAGATCCTTGGAAGGTTTTATGAAAGACAAGTGCAAAACTTTATATAAATGCAAGTCCATAAAACAACACATTATGAATTACAACCAAATACGGGGATAAAAAATGTTACGTCTACAGCAATGTTTTAATTTAATGCTGAAATAAAGAAACCTCTGATACATTTAAAGGCAGCAAACGTCTGAAAAGAGCTTCAGTCTTACAGCTCAAAAAACTACTTTAGAGGTAAAAGTGGTTCTGCCCTTGAACAGAAATCAAAGATATTATTTATATTATGTAATATGATGTTAACTTTTATAGCTAAACTTTTAACTGCCATCATAGCACCTACTGTAAAAAGCCCATATTTATAACTAAACCTTAATGAACTTGAATTATAATCGTGCAATCATTCATTCATTATCCAAACTGCTTAATCCTATGTGGGGTCGTGGTGGATCCACAGGCTATGGCGGGAACTACAGGCCCAAGGCGGGACCAACAATGGGCAGACGCCAACACACACTCACAGTTACATCTTACGGGGCCAATTCAATAACAATAATAATAATAATTTATTTCTTTATATATTAATCAATTAAGATTTCTTTTCATGGCACAATCAGCAATCGTGTGAATTAAATCCTGCCTTGTTGAGTGATTGACTATGACATTAGGATTAGAATTTTAAAAAAGCTATCGGTTTGTGCAGGTTGTAAATTGATCATTTTAAGAGGTTCGTAGAGTCTTTTTGTTGTTTTTTATCTCAGTTTTTAAATAAATGAAACATTATTGTCTACATGTTTGGATTAAACCGTGCATTTTGAAGTATCAAGATTCAAATTATTTTCAAGAAATTCTTAGCAAATTTCTTTAAAACCCAGTAAGGTGAAACTGTCCTTGATTTGGGAACATGTGAAATGTGTCAGAAAAGTGTGTCTGAAAAGATGTGGAAAACCCCGAGGTCAGTTTTACAGTGTTGTTGGGTTTATGCAGTTTAATAGTTTTTCACGGTCTTCTGTGTTCCTCTGTCACTTCCCCCCCACTGTCCTCCTGTTTAAATATTTCCCCGCCATTATACCACATTAGCCCAGATTGTGCTCACTATCCTGTCACTGTCTTTATCTCTTCCAGTGACACTTATATTGCAAAGGCACTACAAGTAAAAATTTTGCATAGTCTTGCTTGAGTGATCTTTTTTTTAACAATCCATGTGCATGTGTGTGTTTTACAGTCGATGGTTAGTGGAGCCGGAAGATTCATGACTCACCCACGTTAATCACCCGAATCCATAAAATACCTCACGAGTCACCAATCTGAGGTCTCCGTTATCCAGAATCCATCGAGTCCTAACTACACCATGAGTAAAATATAAACCCCATCACGTACACACCTCTTACAATCATTAACTCATTACAAGATCAATACAGTCATAGTAGCAAGTCTAGCTGCTAAAAATCTCATAACGTTTGCACCAACACACTCAAGTGAGGCATCCTACCAACTTCCCACAGAGTTGGATCCTCTCTGTAGACGACGGGACTCGTGTCAGTGAATCAGTAGCGCCAAGTGGAAGTAATAAATATTCATGAGTAAATACGATGGTTAACCGTCTACAGAATCGGAAACATGCTGTATAACCGAGTCTGAATTGCAGGTTAGCGCTGGCCACTGTCATGGGTGAATTCGCTGGTTAACTTAATCTATAGCCGGAAATATACAGACAAATCTAGTATTAAAAGCATGTTAAGTATTAATAACCAACATAGTACATTAGCCACTAACGTAGTGTACATTAGCTTACCAACATGGTGTGTACATTAGGCACCAACATAGTCTACATTAGAAAATAACATAGTACATTATTACTAACATGGTGTACATTAGCCACTAACATAGTGTACATTAGCCACTAACATAGTGTACATTAGCCACTAACATAGTGCACATTAGCCACTAACATGGTGTACATTAGCCACTAACATAGTGTACATTAGCCACTAACATGGCGTACATTAGCAACTAACATAGTGTACATTAGCAACTAACATGGTGTACATTAGCCATCAACATGGTGTACATTAGCAACTAACATAGTGTACATTAGCCATCAACATAGTGTACATTAAAGCAACTAACATGGTGTACATTACTACTCAACATAGTACATTGTGCTAAATCAACATGGTGTACATTAGCCACTAACATGGTGTGTACAATAGCCACTTCAACATGGGTGTGTACATTAGCCACTCAACATAGTGTACATTAGCCATCAACAACATGGTGTACATTAGCAACTAACATAGTGTACATTAGCCACTAACATGGTGTACATTAGCCACTAACATGGTGTACATTAGCAACTAACATGGTGTACATTAGCAACTAACATAGTGTACATTAGGCCACTAACATGGTGTACATTAGCAACCATAGTCACACACAGTTAACCAACATAGTGTACATTGTGTTAAATCAACATAGTGTACATTAGCCACTAACATGGTGTACATTAGCCACTAACATAGTGTAATATTAGCTATCAAATATAGTCTACATTAGCAACTAACATAGTTCATATTAGGAAAAATAAATATAGTGTACATTAGCACCAACATGGTGTGAATAGCTACCAACATAGTGTACGTTAGCAACTAACATAGTGTACACTAGCAACTAACATAGTGTACATTAGAAAATAACATAGTGTACATTAGCCACTAACATAGTGTACATTAGCCACTAACATAGTGTACACAGCCACCAACATGGTGTACATTAGCAAATCAACATGGTGTACATTACTACTAACATAGTGTACATTAGCAACTAACATGGTGTACATTAGCTACTAACATGGTGTTATTAGCAAACTAACATAGTGCACATTAGCCACTGAACACATAGTGTACATTAAAGGGGCAACATGGTGTACATTAGCTACCAACATAGTGTACATTAGCAACTAACATAGTGTACATTAGCAACTAACATATGTGTACATAGCAACTAACATGGTGTACATTAGCCACTAACATGGTGTACATTAGCAACTAACATGGTGTACATTAGAAAATAACATAGTGTACATTAGCCACTAACATAGTGTACATTAGCAACTAACATAGTGTACATTACCACTAACATAGTGTACATTAGCAACTAACATGGTGTACATTAGTCACTAACATAGTGTACATTAGCCACCAACATAGTGTACATTAGCCACCAACATAGTGTACATTAGCAACCAACATAGTGTACATTAGCCACTAACATGGGTGTACATTAGTAGTAACAACATAGTGTACATTAGCAACTAACATAGTGTACATTAGCCACTAACGGTACATTAGCAACTAACATAGTGTACATTAGCCACTAACATGGTGCACATTAGCCACCAACATATGTACATTAGCCATCAACATGATGTACATTAGCCACTAACATGGTGTACATTAGCCACTAACATAGTCTACATTAGAAAATAACATAGTGTACATTAGCCACTAACATAGTGTACACTAGCCACTCAATATGGGTGCATATTGAAGCCACTAACAGTGTACATTAGCTACTAACATACATTAGCAACTAACATAGTGTACATTAGCTAATAACATAGTGTACATTAGCAACTAACATAGTCTACATTAGAAAAATAACATAGTGTATACATTAGTAACTAACATAGTGTGTTAATAGCTACTAACATGGTGTACATTAGCCACTAACATGGTGTGTACATTAGCTACCAACATAGTGTACATTAGCCACTACAATATGGTGTACATTAGCCACTAACATGGTGTATATTAGGCCACTAACATGGTGTGTACATTAGCCACTAACATAAATTCACATTAGAAAATAAATATAGTGTACATTAGCCACTAACAAGTGCGTACATTAGCCACTAACATGGTGTACATTAGCCACTAACATGGTGTACATTAGCCACTAACATGGTGTACATTAGCCACTAACATGGTGTACATTAGCCACTAACATAGTGTACATTAGCCACTAACATGGTGTACATTAGCAACTACAAGTAGTAACAGCAGCAACTAACCTGGAACCCTCTTTACTAGACTTGTATGTAAGATAAATAATGTAATTTCAAGAAATGTTGGCTACAATTATGTTATTAAAAAAAATGTACTGATTATAAGAACTTCTTAAAATGAAATAAGAATTTAATTAAGAGAACGGACAGGTTCTCATGCTCCACTACGAGTTAAGAAATTCATGACAACTTTGCTTATTTTAAGAATATTAAAGCTAAAAACATGGAAAAAGGAAAAGATTTTTTTCTGTTTTAGGAGATCTTGATAAAGATAAATTTTCACCATATTGGTAAGATAATTTCGTTTTGGATTCTGGAACCTTCTTTCATTATCCCTTTCGCTTTTCTCTTATTTTCTGACACTAATTTTTGGTAGTGTAGGGCTGGGGAGTTTTTCATAAGAACCATTCCTCGATTCAAGGTAGCTAAGAACTAAGAATCGACTCCAGTCAAGTATCTAGCAGTTCACCAAGTAACATTACAAACTAAATTCCCATTTTACCATAAATATTCAAGTGAAGATACAGTAGAGAGTGATGTCTCTCTGCATGACTATAAAATCATGTAGTACGATATTTTTAATGTCCCAGTGCAGTGTAGTTTTCATTTAGTCACGAATTTAACATGGATAAAGTGAATCAGTACTGGTTAGAATATGAAAACATATTCAAAATATATTTCTGTATAGTTAAGGTACAAGAATAAATATAGTAGAGAAAGGTAAACTTATTCTAGTTCAGCAATTGCTTGCTAATATTTAATTTAGGTAATATTTATTTACATATATTAAATAAAATTAAATGTTGATCTGGAAGTAACTAGTAACTTGCTCAACACTGATGACAAGACAATAAAGTTTCTTTTGACTCTGAATTACAAAATGGGGGAATATATATACTGTATATATATATACATATATATATAAAATTTTGGTTTAAAAAATGTGTTGGCTAAAATCATCTGGGCCTGAAGCGAAGTGTCCTCTTTTTCACAAATTTAAATCCGGTCACCCTACTCTAGTGCCACTTGAAAATAAATATTTGTCACCTGGTAGCTCTTGTCCTGGATACTTTGTCATTTATTTCCAAGTTAGTTAGGTTAGTAAAGTGAATAAAGTGAATTTATTCTCACTTCACAAAGCTACGTGTACTTTCTATGTGAAAAACAAACAACTCAGCTGGGGTGATTGGGCACATTGACTCAAGTATTCGGAAAAACAGAATTGAATATTACAGCCTTAATGGGTAGCGGTTTGTAGTAGTGGGCGGTGCTCAGCCTCTTGAGCTAATTTTACCTGTGTAGCAATGTTCATATTCGCTCATAATTAACGAGGTGATTACTGGCAACTGTTTTTTGGTATGAGAAACTTTGAGCTGATATTATTTTGACCTTACTGGGCCTTTAAAAACAAAAAAATTAAGAAAAATTCTCTTAAGAAGATATTGGGGAATGAGGGGGTTTAGAGTCCAGGTTGAACACTGTTGTCCTTGGCCGACCAGATTAGTGGCTCTGAACTGCACCAATGCAGCCATATTACCATCAACACTTACTGTTCTTATTTCCATTTATTAATCGATGCTGTTACATTTTCTCAAAATATACCCAATGCTCAGCTTTCGTATAAAAACTATTGTCTGTTTATGGGAGTTAATTAAAGCTTAATTGAAGATTCCAGCAGTTAGATTTTAATTAGTGTTGATGGAACGTGTTGATCTCTTTTACAAAATGTCACTTTCAAAAATGTCCTTATAGTACAGTCTGTTTACCATTTAAAAATAAGAGCTTGAAGAAGAAAACAGTTGAGAGTTTTTAGTAAACGACTGATATTTTCATGCAGGCCTGCTTACAGTAACCACTCCATTTCATAACCATCTTCAAATCAATGACCCAGTTTGCATTTATTCACTCTGACAAGGGCTTGTTAGCAATATTCCCACTGAATTACACTTCCACCGGGGCAAGGGATTCGAGATTCGGTCTTGCACTGGTGTTCCGTGGTTTTTTTGATTTCCACCTGCTTTGGGGGCGCAGGCGACTTCAGATGAGATCAAGGGTCACACCAGGGAAAGAGAGGCTTACAGATGTCCCGCACGCTACAATAAAAAAGACAGAAATTTGCGGCAGCTAAAATATCCTCCTCAAGGACGAGCCTCTGTCTCAGCCTCAGAATAATGATACCTAAATAAGGCTCTCACCCCTTTTCTCCAAAGATTGCCCATGGGCAAAACAAACAAAACATTTCTGTTCTTTAATGGGGATTTATTATTTGACTCTGTGTGCTAGGCCCAAAATAAGTTTTCTGTATTGCTACATCCTCTTATGACCTCATGACAGCACTCCCTGTTGTTGTCCCGGGTCAGATGGCGGAAGCAAGAGACTACATCAGGTTTGGCATTTCTCTTAAAACCTAACAAATGCCTAAATCTTTGACCCTAAATATTCAGTCACCCATCTGGAAGAACCTTGCTGCCTTCTGGGAAAGATCAGTATGCCTCAGCCAGGTGGAGAGTGAGGTTGGGAGGAGGAGGTTCCCTAATTGCCTAGTTGAAATCATATGTCAGATGGACAGACTACAGAGAATTTGAAAGGAAAGATGAGGGTAGCTTCCTTATAAGCACCAGCCAGACTTGACAATTATAAGAAATTGTTGTTGGTTTGTATAAAAAAACAAGTAAAATACCTCGGGTCTACTGCACAAAATATCAAAAAGAGCAAAGCAATAAGAAAAAATATGTCTGGAGAGACTTTTTTCCTCTCCAAATTTGGAAGTACATTTATTATAGTGTGAGAAAGAAAGACACATGAGATATGAGACACAGAGAGAGAGAGGGATTGCATGTTTTAAAAGAGAAAATGCAGTGTTGGAGGTTTCAGGCGGTCTCTCTCCCTTTCTGAACTACGCCTTCAAAACCCAAATTCTGCTGTGAGCTAAATATATCCCTTTAAACTGGCTGCCTCTGAAAGTCAAAGAAAACATTTTGCATCACCCAACCAAGAAGTACCGATTTTTCGCCATAGTTTTACTTGCTCAATCTTTGCATTCCTATAAAAAAATTATAGGGATTTGCTGTTGTTTTTACAAAAAGACAAATAAGGTAATGAGACAAGAGAAATATGATCTACAGTACTGAAGGATTTACACTGTTATGTGCAATTTACTGTTCCCTCAATGCTCTTTCATATTTCTAGTCTGTTAGGACTCTGCATTGTGGATGAAAAACACATTTTTTCACTTCATAGTCCCACTCCATTCCTAGCCCAAAAAATTCCTCCAATATCCAGCTTTAAATTTAGAGTCAGTCATATCTGTCAATATGAGATAATTCCATAAAAATAACCTTATAATCTTATAAATGAACATTAAAAAAGGAAGTGAAAGAGAGGCGCTGCACGTTATAGAAGCGGTGAAGTGGTGACACAGCAACTTCTGCGGGTTACAAACACAGGTGGGAAGCAGTTGTAGCATAAAGGCTAAGGCGTTTCACCCCATGATCGGAAGGTTGCTGGTTCGAATCTCGACTGGTAAAGGTACCACTGAGGTACTCATGAGCAAGATACTATCCCCAAGCACTACTTATGTCAGCTGCCCACTGCTCCATCACGAATGGGTCATATGCAGAGGTCACGATTTCATTGTCGTGCACTGTGCTGTGCTGTGTTCACAATGACAACTAACGGAGGGTCGACCGATTATTGCAGGCCCATATTATGCATTTTGTCGATTATCAGTATCGGTGTTTAATTTTGACCATCACTAATATGAAGTAATAAGAAGGTGCGACTACTGTGGTCTCCACCGCTTATCTCTTCTCTCTGTGCTGCTTGCTCTCGACTCACTGTGCCTATTTAGGGCCTAAAATAACCAAATGTGTTTTTTCTGCTATGTTTTATTTTTAATACAAATCCTACGAAAGCTTCAGTGCGTGTTCAGAAAAATGTGTTTGGTGGACACAGGCCCTTAATATCCCACAGACAATATGTCACAAGAGTAGTAGCAAAACAATGTTGAGGCCTTGCTGTCACTCAGCTGAGCTTGGTGTTTGTAAAATTAAAATTTTGACAGAATTTATATATATATATATATATATATATATATATTTTTTTTTTTTTTTTTTTTTTTGTTTTTCATATTGGTACCAAATATCAGTTACCTGTTAACAAGCAATAATTAGTATTAATATCGGCCCTGAAAAACCAATATTGGTCGGCCTCTACAAATAATCATTTACATTCACTTACTTCAGTTTAGTTCTATTAAAAAACAAACATTTCAATAAAGTACACTCTTTAATTCAGCATTAGTCGCATTATCAACTGAGCGCTTTTTTAGTCTCACTTTGATAACTAGAACATGCAACAGGATGAAGATTTCGTTCACTGTCAGACACCTGTTATAAAAGCCCTTGCACGCACTGAAGGACAAATTGTGCCAGACTATAACACAGACTGTAAAAACTCTAAACTGTCGTAATTGTTGAATATGACATGAAAACCATGCACACTTTTATTCTGTTGCAGTTTATACAGGTTTTATGCTCTAAATCACACTTGTGCTAAGGTGGTAAACCCCATCACATTATGCAGAGCACAAAAACAAGTCCAGCCACCACATTAAATTCTACAAAGCAAGATCTGACAGGGCTCTATTTTATGCATTTGGATCCATATGACGGTTTAACATTCCAGACATTCCCGCACAGCAGCCGAGGGATTTCAAGTTTGTAGTTTAGTAGATCAGGTTTTAGACACAATTCATCTTGACATTGACTTAACATTAAGAGACGCCTGCACGACTCTCTGTATATTCTGGCCTAGAGAAACAAACATGCCGAATAGACAGAGCTCACGTCCTAGCTAGATCAAAGTTTACTTTCTCAGGCTTGTTTCAAGGTATATTTCCTTCGACGGTGCCAATTTTCCCCCTGAATAAGAATGCAAGCCCAAACGATCTGTCAAAGTCGAGGCCGCTTTGCCAACCCATCTAACACCAGGAACATTAACTGCAATAGCCAGCAAATGGTAATTTGTTAAGGTTTCAGAGCCATGTTTAATATTGCATGTTAGATGATTAGCCTCAAGGAAGAGTGTGATGGACAGTGAGGAGTGTGCCTTCAAGGTCAAGAGATCAGTAGTCGCTTCCCCGGGTTCATGCAAAATACATCAGCCGGAAGATTGGATGATTTGGGAGAAAATTCACTCACAGTATTGTTCAAATTGCAGTCAGTTAACAACTTTCCTTATTGCGCCAGCATTTAATTTTTACATAAACATTATGCTGATAAAATCAGACTTTAGTATAGGGATGCACGATATGGGAATTATTGGCCGACGCCGATAAATGAGGAAGGCAGGGTTGAACGTGAGCACAGACAGAGTTGAGCGCATAAGGACAAGATATTTTATTTGGCAAAGTTCCACTGCGCACTCGGAATCTTGGCACAAAAATATCGCCATAACTCTGACATTTCTACAGCATAGCATTTCCAGCATAGTGCACAACCTTCTAAGAAAAAGATACTTTCCGCCCTATGTAGTGTACCAAGTCAAATAGGGTGCATGTGACTCTATGTGCACTACCTAATGTGTAGAGAGCCAGGAGGCTACAACTATTTCCTGAGATGCATACTACCACATAGAAGAGTATGATAAGAGCACCTTACCTACCATACTATTAAGTGCAGTAGTACACGGCTCGGGACACAGCCCATGTGTGAGACAAACACGCAATTTAGTAGTTAAACATGTTTCACATATGCAGGCAGAGTAAAGACGAGATTTTGCTCTGAGAGATTTGATCAGAATTTTGGCACAAAATAACATACATTTTAAGACAGAAGGTGCAGGCCATATAAAATCCCACTTTGGACTTTGGCCATGCCTGACACAAGCGCTACCTTTCTGATGTACAATTAATGCATCATAAAATATCAGCTAGGAATATCGAGCAAATCCGATGCCGATGACTTTAAAAAAAAACCTTTGTCGGACCATTATGATACTTCCAATATAATTCCGATAATATCATGCATCCTTAGTTTTGTTCATACTGTGAAGTCCTACCCATAATTCTGCAAAGCTCTCTCACGTTATTTGGTTTCAATTACAACAAAACTGGCACTTCTTACAGCAAATTAAAAACAGAATCATATTAATTATTTTAATCTTCAAAATCCCTAAATTTGTATTTTAAGCACAATTGGGATTCATTGAAGAAATGAAAAACAGTTAAGACAAACTAAGTAAAATATTGTAATGCTTTAACTTTTATATTTCCATTAACTTGTAAGCATTGTAAGCATGTGCAAATATATGAAAAGATAAAAACTGATAAAAGACTTTCACGCACAGCATCCACCTGAAAGTGTTAATGATTCAAGCTTTACTGGAATATTTGAAGGGTTTGGCGTTACCTAGTAAGCGGTTTGAAAGCACCTTTCCAGCCTTAAGATATTTATATATACAGTATGTGTCTTGAGCATCTCAACTACTCCAGTCCTCGTAACGTCATGCAAGGGGAATAGCTTTATCTTCCAAGCATGTCATCTTCCAAACTCTTTCATCATGTCATCCATGGCATGGACCTCCAGTATACTCAACAGAAAACAGAATAATTGTCATTGTGTTGGGAAACTCTATGCAAACAAGTTGTCTCGCCCTCAATGTCACCTGCGATTTTTCAGCGGCCGGGCTTGCTGAATAATGCACGCTGCACCGGTTACTGAACATGCATGATTATGTGTCTACAGAACTAGGTTTCAGGATTGCAGATTCATCCACTAATGTACTCTGTCGGGGCAGATCCAGCTAAACAATTACAGTGTCCATTCAGAAGAGTAAGGACCATTCCAGAAGAGCTGTTTACTGTCTGTGGTCAGGGGTCCCAAAGACACACCTATTCTCATGTTCTCACAGGCGGCCCAGTGTCTGATACACCGCCGTCCAGAAGAGAGGGTTGATGGTGGTAGATGAACATAAACCAGTGTACAAAGTTTAATGCTGGAACTCAGCATGAGACATTTTAGTGGGGACTTGTGTGGTCTGGGTTTTGTAATGACCAAACTGCAGCATAAGGACCATTGTGAGACCCACAATAAATGACTTTAAGTGAGTGATTATGTTTCATTGTGAACACAGCAGAACACAGAGCAGCACGAAGTGCACCACAACCAATATCTGACCTCTGCATTTGACCCATCCGTGAAACAGCAGTGAGCAGCGTTTGGCCGCACCCAAGGAGCATTGCTTGGGGATGGTACCTTGCTCATGAGCACCTCAGTGGTACTTTTACAGGTCCAGGACTTAGACCACTGACCTTCCATTCACAGGAGCAACTCTGTTTCTACTGCTCTTTGTTGTGACAAAGTTTGAACGTTAAACTGTTTTGGATCCAATGCTTTCACTTGTCTCTGATAACTTTACCTGTTTTTAACTAGGATTTCTGGCTTTCCTTGGGTCTGGAGTCTTCAACCTTTTTCAGTCCAAGGACCCCTTGGCAGAGAGCGACACTGAACACAGACCCCTCACCCCAACCCACCCCATTTAGGCCTGATATTCATGCCATATCATTATATACGTAATCTAGGAGCGCTCTAAAAATCTCATTTGGTTTATCATTAACATTTTTGGACCTTTATTGTTGTTATTATATTGACATTACTGTCAGCCACCGCTGTTTTAATTAAGGAGGGACAAAGAATTAATTAGGATGGATGAAATATTTCTTTTTTTTTTTAATCAGAAAAAAAGATTCACTAATTTGGCGGACCCCCAGCAGCACCTACACGGACCCCAAGTTGAAGACCAATGCCTTAGATAATTAGGTTAGCGCCTAGTTAGCTAATAGTCTGTTTCCTCAGCTACAACTGGTTGATGATCTGCATCAGTATCATTTGCTCATTTATGATCCAGGTCTGCATATGTCCACAAACTGTTGCTTATCCCTTTTTTGTAATAAACAGTCTACTCGTTTTATGTTTCATAATTAGACATGGGTGGTGAGAAAATAACTGCTTTATTGAGATATTGATTTTGTAAAATCTCTACTTTTAATACTATAACATGAAAATGAACAAGTGCAAAAAAAAATTCCTAACAATAGCTAGTATTATAAATGGTCTAAAAGGAAAGCAAAAGCTGACTGCTACATGCCCTGAACTGAACTTTTAGTTTTCCTAAAACTCAACAAAACTGCTGGACTGTGATATAATTATTAAAAGTATCTTTTGTAGATATCTCAGAAAAGACTTCTTTGACAACAACAATTTGAAGCAATGTTGCGCGGCAGAATGTAAACCAGTGAGAAAACGATGAAACAAGAAATACACCAATTGAAAGAAACTGACACCGGGAAAACAAAATCAGTCACAGTGGAGTGCATTTTGCGTTGCTTGCATCCCAAAGTCAATAATCCTCAGGGAGCTGGCATGACAGTTCTACGTCACCGAGACTCTATGTGAAAGTACGAGGCTAATACACAATAATGCAGCACTGTTGCTGAGCCTTATCACGCACATGCAGGAGGAGCCCGGCTAGACTTATCGCCCGTCTCCGACTCACAGGGACAGAGGCGATTCACCAGCGTTCTGAAGGAAGCGCAAGGAGCGTCCTGCCATTGATCACGCAAAAGCTAATCGTGGGGTGTTGGGAGTCAGAACTATGGCCAAGCGGCCAGAATAATCTCACAGGCCAAAAATAGTTGAAGCGGTTTGCTAAGTTACAGCGTTAGCTGGCCTTAGTGCTGAGACGGCTTCCGATTTTGCAAGAAAAACACTGATCGCTTAGCAATGTTTGAGTCATCATTTTAACATCTTACCAGGCCCCGAGTGGTTGGTGACGTGAAGCTCTGAATTTGGGGTTTTGGTATATTATGTTTTTTTTATATTAGGTGCAGAATAGATTTGAAATCAAGGGTTTCAAAATCACTACATTAAAAGATCACTACATTCATGAAATGCTCCTTCTGTCTTAAAATGTATGGTGTCATTTTGTGCCAAACTTCTGAGCACATTTTTAACTAACGCTGTGGAGTCAGGTGTGGGGAGTTCCACTGCTTATAGTGGTTGCAGCATATGTGACGCTTACACAACGCTTCAGTGGCGCACCTGGTGAAGCCTCCCTGTTATATTCAGCGCACCATCGATTTCCCTAACGTCAATACATTGGAAAAACTGAAATGAATGAGATAATTACATGAAATAAAGATGGTTCGCAAGTTGCAAATCTCACGTCCAGGTCATCTCAAGTCTCGAGTTATTGTTTGTGTGACTTCAGTGCGACTCGAGTTCAAGCCTCAGAACCCATCTCAGCTTGTGTCTTTTCAGTTTCTTACTCACATATGCAATCAAGAAATATAATCTGATTTATGATACTGTGTTCAAACTAGGCATAGACCTTGTCGCTGTCAGACCTAAGAACAGGAGTTACCTTAGAAGAGACCATCTTCCAGACGAAGGGCCTTCATTGCACTTTAATAATAATCTGAGATCAATTCTGAGGAGGACGGGGGAAGAATGAAGAGGATGGGTATCTGCAAATCGAGGAAGGAAGGAAGGAAGGAAGAACAGAGCGAGGCTCACCATTCCGCCACACTGTGTCCGCTCAGCCAGCAAATCACACTTATTGACTTCTCCGTCATTTTTGTCCAATGAGTGACGAGACAGTCGTTTAGCGCAGGTGGTAATGCCCGTTTCTGGAGGGACGCGTTCAAGGTGAGTAATAGAGACGTGGCGGGAAAAGCTGAAAATAACCGAGGCAAAGCCACCAGGCGTCCCATCAATACCACTAGCAAGAGGCTGCATTTGAAAACAGAGGCACAGTTTGAAGTCCGTTATGATTATGTGCTGTAAAAGGAGAGAAAATAAGCATTATGATCATTGCATAGCATCTCCTTTATAGCCACATCATGCTTTTTGTTCAGCCTTTGGATTCAGGGCAAGAGCCATTCCATCCATCTACTGCGGGAGCCGCTGCTAGAAGCAATCGTTCAAAGGCAAAAAAAAAAAAAAAACTTCAAAAAGAGAACACTCTCCTTGTAGGCCTTTTTAAGGCAATCATGGCTTAAGAAGAAAATTGAAGGTAATTTTCCAAAATTGCTCAAGCAGAAGAAAGCAGCATATCAGTGGTTACCTGTCAGCTAGCCAGTGATGAGAACTGATCCCTCACTAGCTTTGGGGGGAAAAGAGAGAGACAGAGAGATTCCAGGGTGTATTCGCTTTTTACCACGTTTTTGATCACATCAAGAATGAGGGATAAAAGCCAGAAATATGCCAGAAAAGTGAAGAAAAGTGGACGCTTCCCCCAATCGATAGTGTGTTTGGGGACCATGAGTCGACCCCGAGTGGGAGGCTCAACACAGCATGGCTAGTTTAAAAGGATTGCATGTCTTGTGACCCTGCTGAGCTTCCATTCCCTAGCAGTAGCTCACAAGCCTGTGGTGCTTAAGTGCTAGCTCAGTTAAACCACGCTAATCCAGTGCCCTTCTTCTTGACATCTTTTTTAGCAAGAAAAAATTCAGTACTGGACCTAAAAACTTGTCTTGTGAAACCACTGTAAATACAAAATTAAGACATAAAAATGTCAGATATTTACGACAGCATATTAGGGCCATTGTTCACAAAATAAATAAAAAAAACTCGGATATTCTCTGATATTGTAACGTCATAAATTTGCGATAATAAAGTCCAAATTAACTTCTTCCGCCAAACAAACGTGATCTACCGTAATACACATTTTTATATACAATGCCCCCAATACGCCGTCGTACATATTAGCTACAGCTTGTAGATTTCTTCACACTTTCTTTCCTTGTCTTTCAGTGTGTGTTGATTAATAACGTCAACTGGCACGTAATCTAGCAGTATGGGTTTTGTCTTTTGTGGTCCCTTGTTAGCCTTTATCGCTGCCCTTTACACAAAAGACAGGAGCACTGCTAAAGTATGAAGAGAAGTTGGACTTAAAAGGACTCTGGGCAAAAGCAACTAACTTCCTCTGCTAATATTAGCACCAAGGTGTTTGCCTTGAGCTGCCCACCTCTGTAGAAATCTGCCTATAACAACCTCAGGGGTAGTAATGGAGAGACTCAGTAGGGTATGTCCACTGTGATTTATTGCACTCGGCTGTCACCTACTGCCTTCCACAAACACAGACGACCTGCAGCACAGCAGTGAGGGGGTGAGGAAGTCTGGAGAGTAAAGATGCTGGTGTACAGAGAGAGAGAGAGGATTCCCACAGGTTGTGTAAAATGTTAGTTTATTGTTTGAAACAACAGAACTAGGGATGCACGCTGATATCGGAATCATATCGGAGTCGGCCGATAATTGCTTTTTTAAAGTCATCAGCATCTGACCGACGCTTAGATGTGACCGATATTTTCAGCCGATATTTTATGATGCATTTATTGTTTGTTGGAAAGGGAGCACTTGTGCCAGGTGTGTCTAAAGTCCGAGGTGGGATTTACAGCATTTAGCAGACGCTCTTATCCAGAGCAACTTACAACAGTGCTTTGTAGTCCATGACTGTTCTTTGATCTGTAAAGCAATGTTTCAAATCAACAAGTGTCATTAAACCAAGTTACCGCCGACTAAGTTTTATACTTTAACAAAAATGGGTTAGAGAAGATGAAAGTTCACAGACGAACGTACATGCTAGTGTTTTTTATTTTATTTTATTGTCGTCTGCGTTTGTGATTTTACACAGTCTGCGCATTCTGAGCCAAAATTCTAAGGACGCAGTGGAACGTTTGCGTGCAAAATCTCTTGCCTCTGCCTGCATGCGCCAACATTTTTAACTAAATTGCATCTTTGGCCTCACTTAGCGAATGTGAGCTCGAACATGGTCTGCGTCCTGAAACGCATGCTATCGCATTAAATAGTATGGTAGGTAAGGTGCTCTCACCATACTTTTCTACGCGGTAGAATGCAACTGAGGAAATAGGCTGGGTTGTAGCTTAACACCTCTCTACACACTAGTTGCACATGGAGTGTAACACACGTCCTATTTGACTATATCTGACGCGCCGATATCTTGTCTTTATGCACTCAACTCCGCCTTCCTCATTTATCAGCATCGGCATTGGCAGGTATAAGCGAGAAAAATACTGGACATCGGCATCGGCCAATAATGCCCTTATTGTGCATCAGGTCACCTTATTTGGACGGTCCAATGACACTGTCAGTGCTTCAGTGATCCATCAATCTAACAATAGGTTCTGAACAAAATGCAATACCGTCACATTTCATCATCTAGTTCACTGTTAAACTGTTAAATAAGGGACATAACCGTCTTGACCTGTGGGTTGGTCCCCACCTTGCGCCTGTCAGTTCCCGGAATAGGCTCCGGTCCCACTGCAACCCCAGTTGGGATTAAGCGGTTCAGGTAATGAATGAATGAACTGTCTTGGCTCTTTTGTTGATGGACCACTGCCCTGGTTTAAGGCCACACATATTTTAGCTTTCTGAGATTGACTCTGTAGAATTGTGTGGCTTAAATGGACAATCATGAATAAATCTTTTCCACCACATCTTAAAGTTGTTTGATAGGATTCATACCGGTGTCACGTTGTCATGGTAACCCTTTGTAAGAGAGGACAGATGCACGCTTAACAAAGTCCACCTAGCAATGCAAGTCTGACGTGATCACACGATATGACCCAAGCCAATTCGCGTTTTGCACTCCACATCCACGTAGCAACAGCGATAGTAAACTTCAATCAGCTCTGATGGAGATCCACGACCTCTCAGCGCATCAAGCCTCATGCACACGTCACGTCTCCGGGCTGAGCTCGTCTAAAGCATCCACTATTAATCCAGCAACAGAACAATCAACCACTAAAAAAAGCTAAGCTATACGTTCTATATTGGCAACGCTTCCCGAGATTAAACATAACATACGTCACAACCGCTCTAGCGATTGGTTGAAGGCAGGCCCAATAGTTTTAAAGTTCACAGAAAGTATCTCCCTAGCAGGAAGTAAACGTATGTCTAATGAGAGTGTCCAGGCTTTTTGCACAAAGTGAAGCGAAGTGGAAGAGTCTGGTCCATCAGGGGTGAGTTTCCCAAAAGCATAGTTGCTAACTATTTTAGCAACTAATATAGCACACAATAACAAACTCAAAACCCAAAAACATCCCTCTAGTGGTGGCCACCCAAACAAAACGTCCAGGAGGGTCTATCACTACCTGGTGAACCAGAGAGGCAGTACAAATTGTAATAAACCTGAGATGAGACGAGGTGCTTTGTGACCAGGCACAGTGTACTGCTAGAAAAAGACAACAGAAGCTGGGTCAACTGTGTCCACTAAAGGGATAAACACGGTTAGCAACAACTGCAAAACCATCTCTTACTGGAGTGCCCAATACATGGCAAGAAAACATTTCTCTCCTTATTACACAACTATGAGCAGGAACTTGACGGTCAGGTGAAACAGACAGGTTAGAGCCATGGCCTCGTCTTGTTTACACTACTTTACTCGTACATGAATATGGCTGTTGGTAATGTCCAGACCCTGTGTCCACTGTAGCTTCATTTTCCTGTACCTGGTCTCAGCTGTGCCAGTGAGGTCTGCTGCTGCTGCTGTAGGACGCAGACCTTTGGCATGTCTGTTGCGTTTTCCACTCACCGCTGTTGTAAACAATGGTCATTTGAATTACTGTGGCCTCACTGTCAGCTTGAACCAGGCTGGCCATTTTCCCCTGACCTCTCATTAGTTAGACATTTCCACCATCAGATCTGCCACTCACTGGCTATTTTTTGTGATTCGCACCATGTTGTGTAAGTTCTGGAGACTTCTGAAACTAAAAGTAGTTGAGTTTGCAATCGCAACTATAAACGCAAATTCAGCCAAAGCCCGCCAATTTGTAGCGACCTTGCAATTTTGACCAATCACCACAATTTTTCCCAAAGTTTTGACCAATCATTGCTGTTTCCTGCAAAATGTTGAGCCATACGTCAACGAACTCACTTACCTTACACTTACACAGGAAACATAAAATAATACACTATCTGTAATCCTTGAAATCTTTTGTTTTCTCTTTTTGGCAAGTCTAGGGTTAGAATTTAGTGTTAGAATTTAGTGGTTCTGTTCCCTTCATTTTAATTATTTATTAAAGAATAATTATAAAGGGGGGGAAATCACTTTGACTTGCCTTTGCAACTTTATTGCAACAAAACTCCTAAAAACACCAGTTTTTAGAAAAGCTGCCACAAAATCGGGCATTTTAGGCCGAAACTATCACAAAAAAGGCCCGCGGAATTACACTGAATTATTCTCTTAGTCAATAAACATGGGTCCTCATTTTTTGCCTAAATGTCAGACACACCTGAAATGACTGCTGAAAACAATTTTCTATAGTCTTGCAAATGAATCAGGGGATGAAAACTGAATTAACTAATACCTTCTTACATTACCTTGACAAATATTTCTGCATAACATAAATGTGTTTGCCAAATAGCTGAAAATTACTCATTGATATGATCGGGTGGCAAGAATTTGTCGTAAGCAGTGATTAACTTCACCCATAAGCCAAACAAGTTGGTGATATATTATGCAAATGCTATGACAATTCCTTCCTCCTGCAAATGAATCCCCCATGGACAATACAGCAATTCTCTTAATTCGACAACTAGGCAGACAGTCTCATCCTATCGCTCATTATAACTAGAAAGTCCCTGAACCTCAAACCCATCCAACAGCAGGGTGAGACACAGCACGATCGACCAACGCCGGTTGAAATATAATTACTTGCAAATGAACCGCCACTTTACGTACGGCCCCTGAGACGTGCCAAGACCGCCCCAGGGCAAAACATGGCAAATGATTTGTAATGGTGGATTTTACAGTCTTCCATTGGGTCTTTGTCTTCCAAGATTCCATGCCAGAAGAGCAGATTCGTAGTGTTTTGTGTTCTGTTTCCACAAAAACCGCACCGTTGAAGCCGTGCCAGTAGCTATGTAGAGAAAATCCGATTTTTCCACAAACGTAACGACCACACGCAGCAAAAAACCCTGGTGCTGAATTAACACCTGCAGTGCTTCTCTCGAGTCCACAAGCTTAATTAAATTTAGCATCAACATTTGTAAGTGACAAATCAACACTGCAGGTGTAAATTCAGAAGCGAGTCTTTTTTTTTCTCTCCTGTGCAAGCTCATGTCACTTGCGGCACCAGGACTGTTCTGAACGTCTTTTCCAAGTTTGAGAACAGTACAAAAGAATGCAGCAGCTCTTCCAGCAGACTGAGGCAGTACAGAGATGCAAAGCTTTTACTGAGAATTATTTTCAATGTGAATTTCACCCTGCAATGCACATAAACATGTAGGTCGATGCCAAAGCTATCTCCGAGTTTATGTAGCAAAAGATAAGTTTTAGCAGTAGCACACCTCTCCTCAACCTCTGCATGGATGAACAGAGATCTGACTGACTGATCTGCACACCGCATTATGCATGTTTTGTTTTTAAGATGACGCATCTCATCAAATGCTTTCAATGCCATAACACTATTAACACAACATAAATGCATTAAAGTGTTAAATCAAGCACATTACACATACTTTAAGGCTTTTCAACCAACACAAACCAAAGCTTTAATGACAAGTTCATGTCTAATGTGCTCACATTAGATTACCTTTAGAAAACAAGGTGCAGGAAAAATGCTATTTATTTGCTGTGGTTGCCATTGCAAAAGGCTCAAACATTTACTTGTGGCAAAAATATTTCTTTTTGTCAAAGAGGGGATCACAGCCTGTTAAATGAGTGTATATTCGATTATACTGAAATAAACTACAAATAACTAAACTACAGTAAATTAACTACAAATAAACTACATTGAAAGGACAAATAATAGCCAGATAACAGTTTGATCGTGCCTGGCAGATTTTTTCTGCCAATACATTTTTTGACCAAAATAAGCAGTTGGTAGTGCAACGGTTATGGCATTCATCCCATGATCGGAAGGTCGCTGTTTCGAATCCCAGACCGGTAAAGGTACCACTGAAGTACTCATGAGCAAGGTACCGTCCCCAAACACTGCTCCCTGGGCGAGGACCATGTCACCTACCCACTGCTCCTTCACAGATGGGTCGAATGCAGAAGTCACATTTCGTGTGTTAACAAAGAGAAATAATTACTTTCTGACATCCGATATTTTTCATGCTTATACCTGCCGATGCCGATAAATGAGGAAGGGAGAGTAGAGCGTGAGCACAGGCAGAGTTGACTGCGTTAAGACAAGATATTTTGCTCACCAAAGTCCCACTGGGCACTCAGAATTTTGGCTCAAAAATAATGGCATAACTTTAATGTTTCTATCACAGTGCCAACTCGAGCGAGTGTGAAAGCAGAGTCGTAGCGAGGGTGGAGCATAAAATAAATAAAATAAAATTAAAAAGGGTGAAAATTAGAACAAATAAAAATGAGTTCTAGCTTGCGACTGTTACTATGGAAACACCTTTTTAAAAAGACAATTTAAAGTAATAACTAGAGTCTAATCTGTTTTTGTGTTTTATTTCAGGTATTTAATTTTAGGTGCCCTTTACTTGGATTAAAGTATGTCATTGTATGTGTCAGAGCAGCAAACACCCCACAAAAAGCTCTCCTGATGAGGTCTGCTCTCTGAACAGTACACCGTCTACACTCACCCACATCCGTGTTAATTTGCGGTTTGGAGTGTGAGGTGCCCAGACGGTGCACTTAATCCGCTGTAGTCAGTCGTACCAGCTGGTGGGAGGGCCAGGTTGAACTGAGCTACATCTGCATTGCTAATTGAAGTACAGCTCCAGCGCCTCACCTGCAGGAGTCGTTACGGTAAACAGCATCCGCGGATCAGTGAAATATTAGCCCAGCGTGCGCCAGCAAATCTAGCGTATTTCCCAAAGATGAGCAAACGTGCGCTGAGGGAGGTCGGGTCAGCGTGCCCATGTTGCTTAGACGGGGCTGATGCTAGTGTCAAGAGAAATGCTACTAATATTAATGTGTTGCTTTATAAGCTTACTGCTCTAATTAATAATATAATATCATTGTACTCTGGTCCTAAATGATATTTTAGCACCTCTGCATGACCCTGAGAACAATATCATTTTTGAATTTATTTACACATATTTTGCCCTGTTGCTACATATTTGCACTATTGATGTCATGTCTCCCCCAGGACAGTTGGCCCCGGCGGTCACCAGAGGCTGCCAAAGCGTTTCCCCGGGTTCCTGGTTCACAGCTGTTTCATGTTTGTCTTGTTAGTGTTCTTAATTTGGCCCGTTGAGTTAGTCCTTCTCCTTAGTGAAGTCGCCCTGGTTTCTCATTGGTTGTGTTCTGTCCCTCCGTCGTAGTTTAGTTAATCAGTGTAGTTAATCTATTGGTTGTCCCTTGAGTGTCTCATTTAAGGTCATGTGTTTGTTCCCTTATATAAGTTTGGTTATTTGCCCTTGTCTTGTCCGTGCACCCTCACAATCCCTACGCGTCCACAGAGGCCACACTCAAGCCCCGAGACGCTGCCCATGCCCCAGTCTGCTGGCTGCTTGGGGTCCTGGTGAAGTCTGTCTTTGTCTTGTGCTCTTTGTTAGTGTCTGGTAGTGTGTTAGCATTAGAGTTAGCGTAGGGTTAGCATTAGTCTTAGAGTTAGCATAGCATTAGCGTAGTTAGCGTTAGACATAGCCACTCCCAGTTGACCCTCACCCTTTAGCAGTAACATTAGCATAGTTAGCATTAGACATAGCCACTCCCAGTTGACCCTCACCCTTTAGCAGTAACATTAGCATAGTTAGCGTTAGACATAGCCACTCCCTGTTGACCCTTACCCTTTAGCAGTAGCATTAGTATTAGCATAGTTAGCGTTAGACATAGCCACTCCCAGTTGACCCTCACCCTTTAGCAGTAACATTAGCATAGTTAGCATTAGACATAGCCACTCCCAGTTGACCCTCACCCTTTAGCAGTAACATTAGCATAGTTAGCGTTAGACATAGCCACTCCCTGTTGACCCTTACCCTTTAGCAGTAGCATTAGTATTAGCCATTAGCTTAGGTTTAGGGTCAGGTTAGTTTAGGTTGGGTTCCCTTATCTGTTCCTGGTCCTGTCTCCCCTTAGTTCCGGTTCCAGTCCCCCCTTCGGTTCATGCTCCCGGTCCCTGTTCCACTGTTGGTTCCCGTGGCGCCTCCCGGTTCTGTTCCCCTCCGGTCCTGATCCTGGTTCCTGGTCCCTCCTCAGACCCAGCAGTAGTATCTGTTTAGTGAATATCTTAGTCTGTGTCTTCGTCTCTGTCTTGTGCGCCCGTTCCTCTGCCTGACCCCTCCTGATCCCCTTCCCTCCACTTATGCACTAATAAAGTATGGGAAGTAAGAAACCCTCCTGCGACTTGCGTCCGCTCCTTCCCCGAGACGTGACAATTGAACGTTGCTGTACATATCACTGATAGCTTTTTTCTAACTGACTCAATCTGAACAAATTGAAAGTATTGCACAGGTTGTTTTATTTAATAGACAGTATAGAATGTCTCGTATGGAAACTGTTACTGACCTCATGCACATTCAACACATTCTTTCATGCACCTTTTAGTGTCAAAAACAACTCCAAAACCAAAATTGTAGGCTGAGTACCGCATTCCAATTGTCTCTTTCCTCTTCTAGTTTAAAAGTTTACATTTATATTCTACTCTAGCTTAAAAGTGTATATTTTATATTCTATTTATATTTTAGCAAGTCAGTTGCCGTAGCAAAGTGGATCACATGACTTCTGAGCTGCAGTATGACATTTAACCCCTTTTTGTAACCCGAAAAACATCATACTTATTAAACCCAATCATGATATTTCACCATAATTTAACTCTCTATGACTTCTATAAAAATAACACAATTCATAGTTGTAATGTCTGCCATCTGTTCATTTCCAACGTGTAGAAGAGTAAAAAGTAGGGATGTATGATAATATCAGATTTGTATCAGAATTATATCAGAATCAGACGATAATTGCTTTTTTACAGTAATCCGCATCAGACCGATGCTTAGATACGCCTGATATTTCCAGACGATATTAAATGACGCATTTATTGTATGTCAGAAAGGTAGCGTTTGTGCCAGGCATGTCCAAATCCTGCGCCTTCTGTCTGAAAATGTATGCTGTTATTTTGTGCCAAAATTCTGAACATGCAGTGGAACGTTCGCGAGCGTTCCTATTTGACTTGGTAGAAACACACCCCATTTCACTTTTTTAAAATGTTACGCTCAAAATGCTCCGCCCTCGCTTGACTCTGCTTTCAAGCTCGCTTGACTCATATTAGAAATGTCAGAACTATGGTGTTTTTTTGTGTGCGCCAAATTTCTGAACGTGCAGTGGAACTTTGGCGAGCAAAATATCTTTTCCTTACGCACTCAACTCTGCCTTCCTCATTTATCAGCATCGGTATCGGCAGATGTATGCATGAAAATACCGAATATCGACCAACAATTCCCATGTCGTGCGTTCCTAGTAAAAAGCTAAAAAAGTGCAATTAATCATGCTTTTGCCATTAGCAATTTAATAGATATTAGTATTTTCATCTCAAAACAGAACCCTCGGCTTAACACTGCCTATGAATAACGGTAAACGCAAAAACAGTATTTATATATATGGTATATATTTTGTAGTAAAATTCTGGTTTAAGAGGAATCTACATTTACAAATGATACACAAAGCAATCATCTTTTGTCTCATGGGGAAAAGCAAAAGGTCAGAATTTTCAATTGTCACACACACCTTGAGTGATTTTATTTTTTGCATAACCTTTCACTCCTTCACCAATAAGCTATGAGTTCCTCTATGGCTATGAGCTATATTTCTCCTCGTGAAGATCTTAACAAGGTCATAATTTCCATGTCGCCATATCACATGCTTGAATGTAATTTTATCTGTTCTTTCTCTCTTCCGCTCAGCTGGCCACGTGTGCATAGCAGCTGTGGCCGAGGCTAGCTCAACCTCCTCACTGGGAAGCCTCACTCTGAAAATAAGCGCCCTGCTCTTACGCACGCTAGTGATGGAGACTAGCTGCGTCCGCTTTGCCGGTACAAATGCGGCGGACTCAATTAACCTAATATTTACCGGCCTCGGCCTGCGGAGGTGCCACCTCATGTCTCGTCTTCAACAGGCAACTATTTTCAGGCCGGGCTGATAAAACAATTATGTAATCGGGGCAATCAAAATCTGGAGGCGCTTTAAAATGCGTTCCGACAGCATGCGCTCAGCGCTGCGGCCCCCCGTCGAGAAACATGTCGAAAGACCGTGAGCACGTTTAATACTGCCTTCTGTGGACAAGATTAACATGTAGCACTAATGCAGCACTACAGATCAGTCTTTACAAATTAATTACACGGCGAACACCACTATTTTCAGTCCCAGACCTATAAAAAGAACTTGGTAAAAGGCAAAACTCAAACATGGGTCAGGAAGGAGGCAGAGAGATTTAAGCAGACAGGATTGTTGTGACCACAGAGGTCGGCGCGAGCCTCTCGCTGAGGATTTATGTAAATTGCAGAGTGAGAACAAAAGTGTGGTTTTCAGTGTGAAGGTGTTAAAAGACTTGTGACATGGTTTAACTTAGCCGAGGCGTTGCCAGAAAGGTGGGACCCTCCGTCTGAGGATGGTGCAAAAACACACAAACCGAGCACCCACGCAAATCTGACTCATACATCATCAAAGGTCAGAGCCTCACGGTTGAGCTTCCGTTGTTTAAGTTGAAAAAAGCAGCAGAGCTTGCGTCCGTAATGTCCCGCACGCCATGAAAGAAATGCCTTTTAAATGAGAATCCAGATTAAAGTTAGATTAAATTTGTCGAACTGTAACACCTTAATATTAAGCAAATTGAAAATGTACCCTGTTCAACGTGGCTGCTTTTACATAAGAGGAAGGATCTCGAGTGTGACATGGCAAACGGCTCGTAGAGAAGTTCATCTGCACTCTCTTCCTCTAAATGGCTGCAATTCTTTTTACTTCATAATTTACAGCCTCACAGGAAACAGAAAGCGCCGGCCATGACCAATTAGCCTGGACGACTGGAATCTTCCGTATGTCTGAGATAACTTTACTGTTGAGATCTGGCCATCTTTTACTCAAAGCAAAATACTTCCTAACAAAATACAGCTCAGATTTATTAAGAGCCCCAAGATCACTACATTTTTGTAGTAAAACTGGCAGAAAGCCTGTTCACAGTGAGAATAAAATCATGTCATTATCTAAAGATTGTTTCACTTTCTGTATAGACTGTTTTATTAGGGATGCACCGATCCGATACGTGATTCAAATTGCTGAATCTGGTGTCGGTGGCATGGAGTTGATCTGTAAATTCTAGGTTTTTCTACGCTTGCATATGCGCACACGCTCAATTCGTTCAGCATTCACACTAATTCCTACATATAGAAAAACCAATGAGCAGAACAAACAGCGCAACACACTACAATCCCAAAAGTAAGTTTCATTTCCTTAACAACGGCAGCTCTCACTCACAATCTCTGTGTCCCTCGCTGTTTGTTATTGCGCACGTCTCTCAGGAAAATCCTACATTCACTGAAGTGTTCCAGTTCAGTTAAATGTTCCCCTTTATTACAGACAAAACTTATATCTTAGCTGATAAATAAAAACAACCAGCGCTCTACTCACAATGCAGCCTTTACTCCATGTTTTCAGTGTTCATTCCGAGACACGACCATTTTTGATTTCCGGATAATCGATTATTAATCAGATAAAAAGAAAAGAAAACTTCGTTACTTATCCAGCATTTCTTAATAAACCAAACTGTCTTTTCCAATTTTTTCTATATTTATTGTTTTACTCTCTAACATTTTATAACTCTATAACAGTTTATTTTAATCAATTCGTTGTTGCAGCCCTACACATAATTCACAGTTAATTCCATACCTTTTCATCGTTTAAACTATAGTTCAAAACAAAAAAAAATAAAATTTGATTCTGTTAATATCAAAATTGCTATAACACTTCCATTAATGAGTAGAAAGAACACAAAGAACGTGTAACATTTGCAACACAGATCTCTCCTGGCAAACAGCACAGCATCAAGGTGGCTCGACAGACCAAGCTCCAGCACGGTGTATAACAGCAAGTTAACAGTTCAAAAATAAGAAGAGAATTTACATTAGCAGCCTCAAGCACAAGTGACGAGGACGAAGTCACTAACGACACTGATAATATTTTATTGGTGCCCAATACAACAAAAGAGAGGTTAAAATAAACAGCTTAACTAAACTAGATATGATGCAAACGCAGGCAGAAAGTACAGTATTGTCTCAACCTGGTACACCACATGGGGCGGGACGGGAATTTTTCTTAAAATGTTGTGCACTACACTCAAAGTGGTCCGCCCTCGCTCCACTCTGCTTTAACACTCGCTTGACTTGGCGCTGTGTTAGAAATTACCGTGTTACCTTTGTGCCAAAATTCAGTGGAACTTTGGTGAGCAATATATCTTGTCTTCAGGTGCTCGACTCCTCATTTATTGCCATCGGTATCGACTTTGGCAAATATGTGCATGAAAAACATCAGATATCGCCATCGGCCAAATAATTCCCATCTCATGCGTCCCTAGAATTCACTGTATTTTTCAATGTAATTTTAAAAGACTTCCTGTATCTTTTGTGCTTTGTCTTTGTTTAATTTAAAAAAACCAACTAATTGAAAAAAGGATTAATCTAATTGATTGAGTATCAAAAGCATCACTAGTTGCAGCACTGCACTCAATACCATTTAACTACAACCAGTAACGTATGTGCATCAGAGGCCTTTATTGAGTTCTTCTAATTGCTTTCCACCATTCAAGCATACCAGCGTCTAATCAGCGTGTGTAACAGCATGTGTATGTGGTTTGGAAAAGGCACCGTTGACCCCTCCTCCATTTTGAGAGGATGAACTCTGGATCACGGAACTCTGCTTATCCCTAATAAGGGCTCCAGATGTGGTGAAAAGATTATCCTTTCACTTCAATAATTGATGGAGCGCTGTGCACAAGGTTCCTCACAGGGAGCGGATTTCACATAATGGAGCGCGGAAGAGATTTTGATAAAGACTACAAGCCGCTCGGCAAATACGGAATTAATAATGATTATTTCCTAAAATATCTGCTGCTCTTTATCCAAACTGGTGGATAAAAAAGGGGCTGCTGTGGTGCACTTTCCCATTTTCATCACCTGCAATCTAATTGATTTTATTTCAGGTCGCACGTCGAGCTGTTCTGCTGGCGGAATTAAACATGTGTGGCAATTACTTGGTAAGTGAGGCACTTTTGTAGCCACAGTTGCATTGTCTTTTAATTGCAATGTATTAATTATGAGAAACAGTGCTATAATTAAAAGATTTCCAAACTGCTGATTACAGAAGCAACATGGAACCTGCTAAATAAAATGTAATCTGCAAAACATGATGCTTGTGTATGACTCCTGGACCTACCATCAATAATGTCAATTTCCATACTGATAAATTGCTTTCGGCAGTGAAAAAGGTGGATTCTGAGAATGAAAAGTAGCTTCTAAAAATTCAGATGCGGACGTATCATCAGGAAGTCAATAAAGCTGAAAAATGGACTTTTATTCCGGTCAACAGGGTACACTTGTCACGAATGAAATGAAGCTGACCTTTCAATGCTCACGTAAGAATTATCATTTTTGATAAAATAGAAAAGACTGAAAAATGTTCTTCTAGAAAAATAAAACAATTGGACTAAAGTACAAAAGCAGTCACAGGGTTGACTTGAGGGCTATTGAAAGTCATCATCACAATTCAGCTCATTTGCCTTATTAAATGTACTCCTGAGGGTTTCCATGGAAACATTTTTCACATTCAGTCAGGTAGGATGCAGTTAAAGCTATTTCAAATGACAAGCTGTGGTCACATTGCTGCTGTCACCACATAAACAAAAGCACAACTAAAAGGATGTTTGGGGCTCAGGTGAAATATGAGCTGTATTTGCATGACAAAGGGTGAGATAGCACTTAAAATGTTTGTCATTTTTTAAACGGAGAGGATGCCTTAAAGCCTTTTCATCACATCACACCATCAAGGTGATGTCTGTTCAGCCTCCAAACCAAGCGTACATGAAGTAAAGCTAATACATAGGTTTGCGTCTTATGGAGTCAAAGATTATTTAGAATGCAATTTCCTAAAATAATGGGAGCAGGGCGGTGGCGCAGTGGTTAGCGCTGCTGCCTCACAGTGAGAAGGTCCTGGGTTCGAGCCCCGGGTCAGCTGTGGGGTCTTTCTGTGTGGAGTTTGCATGCTCTCTGCGTTTGCGTGGTTTCCCTAAGGTTTCTTCCTCGCACAGTCCAAAAGCATGCACTATGGATTAACTGGTGACTCTAAATTGGCCCCGTAAGGTGTGAATGCATGTGTGCCCTGTGTTGTGTTGGCGCCTGCTCAGGGTTGCTCCCTGCCTTGTGGCTGTAGTTCCCGGGATAGGCTCTAGTCCCCCCGCTACCCCAGTTGGGATTAAGCAGTTCGGATAATGAATGAATGAACGAACCTCCCAAATAATTGTTTAAATGACTGGAAAGAATCAAGAAGGAAAAGTTACCTCCGACACATAACACCCCCCAAAATGTTTGTTTCTTAAGACTGAAAGTTTCGCACTGTGGCAAATCATGAAAAAGAAAGAGGATACTATCCGTCATGGGGAATAAATCTGTCAGAGCAGGTTGAGCTTTCAGGCACATCTCTGCTCTGCCGACAACTCCCACCTTCCAGCGACGTTCCCCACCTTTTTTGCGCCAGGCACGTGCCTCGGTGCCTCCCGGAACGTTCCAGAGAGGAGCAGATCACCGATAAAGGACACGCAGCGAATGCAAATGCTCCGCCTGCTTTCCTCACAAACTACAATTTCTCAGCTTCAGTTATGTAGACAGGTCATCTGTCTTTCCCCTCAGGGGCTGCATGATGACATCTGTCGACACATATGGCGGCCAGAAAAGAGTGTTTGTTTTTAAATCTAATGATCAGCGTGGCAGCAACATCTATTATGTAGAGGAATTATAATGACATCGGCAAGGGTGTTTTTCGGAAATTTTCCATTGCATTATGGTGTGTGTGTGTGTGTGTCTGTGTGTGTATGTAAAGGCATGGATGGATATGGTGGAGGTAAAGAAAAATCTCATTCCACCTCAAAAGGAAGACAATCTGCTCCTATATGTTGATGGAAAATCTGTATTCTCATATGGGATACAATTCCCTTTGACATGGAAGAGCGATTTCCCGCCCCATGTCCTGGACGGTGGCTGCTCGGGTCTCTTGGATCACTGCCTGCCTCTGTTCAAGCTTATAAGCACTGGGACCAGGGCTCAGTAATAGCCTTGTCTGCAGAGATCTATGTCTGTAGATTTAACCTCATGGCAGACTCTGAGCTCCTGCCAAGCCTACTGAGATATTCAGCCATTTATGTGTAATGCGCTTATAGTCACCCCATTTGCTCATCACACCCTCTGCTAAGGTGGGTATTGATGCACTCCAAAAGGGTGAATAAGAATAAGGCTTAAAAAAGCACATTTTATATGGGTAATTGGCTGCTAAGCCCACTCAGGAAGTCTGAGGCTAGGTGTTCGTGTGCATTGGCAAAATGGTTCCATTCTTCTGTCTCTTCTCCCCCACCTTTTCATAACGGTTTTCTAAGAATAATTCAACCAAATGTTTCTCCAAAAATCTAAACGTCTAGAATAACCAGCGCATATTGTGTTGTTAACCACTTTCCAACAGCTCTGTCAGTCACGTTCGACAAATTTTACTAAGGGGCAAACTCAAGATTTCTTAAATATCATCGAAGTTTGGATAAACCATCGTGCGTTAAACCACGTACCGGAACTGTGGGTGCGAGGCAGGGACCAACCCTGGGGGGGCGCCAACACACCACAGAGAACACACACTGCCACTCACATCCACACCCAAGGGGGCAATTTAGACTAACCAATCAACCTATAGTGCATGCTTTTGGACTAGGGGAGAAAACCAGCGCAAACACAGGGAGAGCACTCAAAACGGCACACAGAAAGGCTCCACCGCTAACCTGGAGATCAAGCCCACACCTTCTTGGTGTGAGGCAACAGTGTAACAGTGTTAACTACTGCACCGTGAGCATGAGTACCTCAGTGGTACCTTTACCAGTCCAGGATTCGATCGATGACCTTCCAATCACGGGGCGAATGCCCTAACCATTACGCAACCAACTATACCACTATACACCCTGGATGACTATTAACCCCCAAAAATACGAAATTCCACAGAATAATACAGCATGGGGCGGCATGGTGGCGCAGTGGTTAGCGTTGCTGCCTCACAGTGAGAAGGTCCTGGGTTCGATCCCTGGGTGGGGTCTTTCTGTATGGAGTTTACATGCTCTCCTCATGTCTGTGTGGTTTTCTTCCGCGTGCTCCGGTTTCCTCCCACAGTCCAAAAGCATGCAATATAGTATCATTGGCGACTCTAAATTGGTGTGAATGAGATTGTGATTGTGTGAGTGTGTGTGCCCTTCGGTGTGTTTGCACCTGCCCAGGGTTGTTCCCCGCCTTGCGCTCGTAATTCCCGGGATAGGTTCCAGTCCCCGCGACCCCGGTTTGGATAATGAATGAATGATAATACAGCGTGGTTCTGACATCAATACTCAAGGTTTGAACGCAACTCTGGGCTTTTTGCCTTGTAGGGCCACTAAACTGGTCACTGTGTGATGTAAAATCTTGGCTGTTGGTGAGTTCTCCACCTCAACGATATAGAGCCCTTTAGATAAGTCTGCTTTATTCCAGAGGGTAAGGACGGAGCTCAGACAGACCCTGAGCCTGAGGCCGTATGTGCTGACCTAAATTTAATACTGCTAATGCTTGTGCCAGTCCTTCATGACGTAGCAAGAAACAACACTTGTCCCGGCAAGCCGCGCTGGTTTGGGTTTGGCAGCATCCTGAAATTGCCATCAGCCAAATAATAAACACCTTTGGACTGCATGACGGGGAGAAACACTGTTGTCAGAGAGGGCTTAAAGAGCTTTTTGGCTGTCAGTCAGGTGTGTGGGACAGGAGCAGAGGGATGCAGAGGAAAGAGTGTCAGTGACCTTTTCAGAACAACGCCAGTTCTGCAGACTTCTTTCACACAGCACACGTAGATGTCAAGTGGAAGAAATAAAGCAATGCAAACTTTCAATTCAAGTTCCAACTGAATTCAAGCAATGATGGGTTCAATTTGCTCATCAAGTAATTTTATAACGAATTTAAAACCTGCCTCTGTGCTCATTATTTGCTTTTCATCTTTGGTGCATGAAGAAGCCGGGAGCTGGTAAATCTCATTTCTTGTGGAAGGAGAGAGGGTAGAAAGCTCAGTGATTTATGAAGGTGAAAGGAGTAAAATATCTTATGAATATTTTGGCACAAAATAACACCCTACATTTTAAGACAGAAGGCCTGACTGCACAAAATGCCACCTTGGACTTGGGACATACCTGACACAAGTGCCACCTTTCTCATGTACAATAAATGCATCATCAAATATTGGCTGGAAATATCAGGAAAATCTAAGCAGTTTCCCCTACCATTATATTAGGGGGCGCAACGGGTGAGCACACTAGCACCAGCGGACAGAGAGCGTGCGTCTGCAAATACATCACGTCAACCACCTGAAATGAAAAATATCTGTGATTTCCCATATCAAGAGGCTCTGAAAACGTTCCTTCAGAAGTCCAGAACGATACACTGCAGTGACTAAAGCTGAACACTTTGTGGGTAGCTGCCATAAAAAAAATACCATGATTCCTTTAAGTGTTTGTGTCAGTGTCCATCTATCCCTAACCCTAATCATAACCTCCCACACTGCTACGCATCGGTCCAATGTCAATGACTTAAAAAATTCCATTATCAGCCAATTCCAATATGATTCTGATATTATCATGCATCCCTAAAAATATTCAGCTAATAATATCAAGAGCAGATCTGAACTAGCATCTTAGAGAATTCTTTATTCTTCTTCATTTTTAAACCTGAAGGTATTTTCTCTGGTATGTTTTAAGATCTGGGTGTACCAAGAAGAGTTTCTAATATAGTTCTAATGTATAGTTTCTAGTATACTAACGATTATCCCCTGGTACACAGTGCCTGAGTGCCTTCTAAAAGCAGCAGTTCAACTGACAAATGTCTATTTTTAAGTAAGTCTTCATTGCATGAAGTTGAGACATAAATGCACAGTCACCTGCGGCGCCAGCACGGAGAATAATGGTACATGCGTTAAATATGTATACTGGAGGTATGCAAGAGAAACTCTTAAGCTGTTCAAGATCTCTCTCAAGCCCCGGAAATACGTCTTTGTTACCTGCAGGCTCTAAACCGTCTGATGGAGCGTGCGTCACATGGGTCATGGCCCTACAGTTCAATTAGACTGTTGCATAAGACATAAGTGAAGTGTGGGTGTGAGTGAAGAGTACATGCGAGAGCTCCCCCAGCCCACTTTGTAAGGTAGGGCTGTCCGCTGTCACGTGCCCTTTCCTCTTCACACATCATCAGTATGTGTAAGAATTTGACATACCATTGGTATCTAATTAAACTAAACATGTCAAGAACAAACCATCCTGACAGTCTTTTCCCCTTTTACAGTACATCGTTAGTTTAGTTAATAGATACTACAGGTCATGTGTAACGGTTAAGAAGTCGGCTCCCTGATTAAAAGGTTGTCCGTTCATGTCCCACACCGGTAAAGCTGTGACTGAGGTACTCATGAGCAAGGTACCATCCCCTAGCACTGCTCCTCAGGCGCTGTCAGAGCTGTCCACTGCACCTTTACGGAAGCGTCAAATGCAGAGGACACGCTTCGTTGTGGTGCACTGTGTGCTGGCTGTGCTTTGGTGTGTTCACAATAACAAATAATCACTCACTCACTCACTCAGTTAAAGCTGCAGCTGTCCTCGGCAATTAGCTGTTCTTAACACTTGGTACAGATCTTGGGCTCCACCAGCCTGTGTTTTCCTTTACTATTTAGCTTGTCACTCTTCCCATTCCCCCACAGAGTCAGGATTAAATAAGCTTCACAATCCAAACTGGTTTTTAAACCAGAGGTAGAGGAAATATCGATTGATTATGGCTGTGTCCAGTTTTATTTCCTTCTGATTACTAGATCAGCCCACATAGGCCTGCAGCTTGAAAACGCTTAAAGCATTTAGCCGTTGCTCTTATCTTGTCTCTGTAATTACTGCCTCTACCCACTGGGTCAGAAGCACCTTAAGGATAAGAGCCAGGGTTTCAACAGTGGTTTATGTTTAGGGTTGACCGATTATCAGCCGGGCCGATTATCCCGGGCCGATATTAAGCATTTTTCTGGTTATCTTTATCAGTGTTTAATTTTGATTATCACCGATATGAAGTAATTACAAGGTGCACTACTGTGGGTCCACTGCTGTCTCTTCTCTCTGTGCCGTTTGCTCTCGACTCACTGCCTCATTTAATATCCCGCCGACACCAGTCTCTGATTGGCTACGTCACACCAGTAGTGCCAATCAACACTGAAGCATTGTTGTCACTCACACCACATACACACACGAGCGCAGCGTGAAGCTCTGAGAAGGAAGAGAGTTACAGCTGAACTTGGTGTTTGCAAAATTCCCCAAAAATAATTGCATATCGGTTCCAAATATCAGTTATCAGCCCCGTTAACCAACAATAACCAGTATCGATATCGGCCCTGAAAAAAACTATTTCAGTTGACCTCTAGTTTATATGCTCTACTGAGACTCAAACTTGAGGACCAGTGCCACTCCAAAGCAAAACACATCCCACCCGCAAAACCACACACTGTAAATTCAACAACATGAGCTCTGACGATCACCACAATCTTCATGCTTTATAGAAATAATGATCGAAAATCTTACATTTACAGCATTAATTTAGCAGACACTCTTATCCAGAGCAACCACCATTTCCTAATTTCAGGGACGGTCTCCCTTGAGCAACTTGGGCTTAATGGACTCAGTGGTGGTATTGATGGAGGTAGGGTGAGAACCCATGACCTCTTGGTCTAGAGGAGTGGATTCTTACTATTAGACCACCATTATAATTCCCAAAAATAAACCTTCAAAAGAAATATTACAATTATAGAAATATCAAAGTTAGCCTTTACTTTTAACCTTTGACTTCAAAATTAATATTTATCCAAAAACCAATAAATCATCTCTGGTGCAATATGTGTATCACTACATCCCAAAAAGGAAGAAGTAATCTGAGGTGGAGAACTAACTAAGCAGCACATGGTGTCCTCTTCAGTGCCAATCATCATCGCTGACTGAAACGAACAAAATGACATGTCAAAAGTGCCCTCCCAATCACTGAACTCAGGTGTTCCAATGGGGCTTGTTTTTTATGGGGTTTCATTAGAGGTAATGTGTGTGTAAGGGCAGGTGTCCCAATGCCTGAACGGTGTGACACTGAGTCTTCTTTGAAGATGCTGTGATTTAATTGACAGGAGAAGAGGCAATGCTTTCACCTGGGAAAATCACAAGATAGCCGGCCTTCTGGCCTAAACGGGGAACTGGAAACACCTCCCAAAGGAACGGTCTGCTTTGATACCTGTGGAGAATGATTGTCAGACAAGGTATCTTAAACGTCCTCCATTAAAGGAGAAACATAACTGGAGATGAAACGGAATGGCTTCTTTGCAGCATGGTGATTACCCCTCTCTGATTTAGTATTCTCTTTAGCATAGCTTTCAGCTACAAAAAACAGAGCAAACAGAGTGCTGCAGCAAACGCTGAAATAAAAGAACAATGGCACCTTCTTAAAACGTGAATCAGACAAAATAACAGAGAACTGTGTCTTTTATTTTGTACTTGTATGACAAAAAGAAATGAGCGTGTATATGCCAGAGAAGAACTAGCGAGAGTTCAGCCCAACTTTTAAGGACAGTAGTTCACTTCGTCTACACTGTCCCCTCACTACCGTGCTGTGTCTACCCTCAGAGGGCATGTTGGTGCCTCTCTGACCTCTGCAAAGGTCAGTATGGGTCACTGAATGCTTGCTGCCATGGGGACTTTGCAAAGAAAACGTGGGCAAAGAATGTCAAGAACACCTGTCACTGACAGCACTGAATTGAAAAGTTGGATGAAACTTCTGTGTATTTATGTGCAGAGCTGCCACTAGCATCTATTTTTATATTCTGCTGCCTTTTTTTTGTTTAGTTGATTAATCTGATCAAATTAAATTCCTCCCAAAATCAAACAGTATTAATGACATTTCCTGTAGGTTCTTATAATAATAGGACAAATAACATAACTAGAAATAAGGTTCATGTTTTAACAAGTACATTGAATAAGGATAAACACACTGAGTGCCCTTAAGCCTAGACTGAACACTTATATGGATATTTAGTGTAGCAGGTAAATGACTTATGGCTTTAGTAATAAGCGTGTCCATCCTCCAGGATAGCAAAGTTGCTGTGGCAGTTCCTGGTCAACATTTTCAGGGCACAAAATACCTTTTATGTTTTCTGATAATTTCATGTACTCAGTACTTTCAAAATCTTGAGTCTTTATGATCTTTCACTCAACCACTAACTTTGATACAGCCACCAATTTGTTTTAAGAACTTGCACTGACTGGAGCCAAACAATGACAATGGGCTATAGGGCTAAGACAATTCACACAACATTTTAAGAAGAAATTACATTTGCTACAATGATTTGAAGTGTTTTTTAATATCAAAATGTTACACACTGATTTAAACATTTGATGGCAACCCGTTCCGGTATCGGTATTTTACATCATTATATACCAGCGGTTCTCCAAGTGTGGAGCGTGTCCCACTGGTGGGGAATAGCAGCATGACAGGTGGGGCACCACAAACAAAGAAGTTTGCCTTTTTATGCCTGTCTTTATCTATCTGTCTGATAAATGTTTGTATGTTTACACATACACTGAACACTGTACGTATAATTAGTCCGGATATAGTATTTGTCATAACTCTACGTCTTGCACATCGAGTGTAAAATGTCAATTTCCACCTGTAGGTAATACTGCATCCTAACTTTCTCAACTCTACCTCTATTCTATTTCTAGTTTCAAATTATATTTAAAACTCCATGTCTAGTTTAAAATGTATATTTTTTAATGCATATTTTGTACTTTACTTATTTATTGTTTATTCCATGTGCCTTATTTGTGCCACTGCCTTATTTGTTCTCTGTTCTGTTGTTCTCTGTTCTCTGCACGTCGTCTCGTCTCTCTATGTATCTGTACAGTATATAGCAGAGATGACAATAAAGTTTACTTTGAATTTGGACTTTCATGGGAATAATGGCGTTAGTAACAGTGTTATTTTTCCAGTAACAGGTAATGTAACCAATTCCTTTTACCGTTACTGAGAACAAAATGTGGTGCGACACAATAACTAAACTCGGTGAAGCTGTTTTTATCCCAACAGGCTCTCTCAGACACAGGAGCTGCAAAGTTTATTTTCTTGTCTTTGATTGGGTGAGGAGAGGGGGCGGGACAACTGAATAAGTGATGATGATTGGGTAAGGAAGAGTAACATAGAACAAAGACTGTTCTTACTCTTTCTAAAGATATACAGTGCCAGCATTTTTTATACTAAGTAAAGTTCTGAAAATTCTATAGATGCAGTTCAGTTTTTCATCAGAAATGGGGTGATTTCAAGACTGTGTCAGTTCCCCCATATCAAACTATGACAAATCTGAGTAGTGCAGGACATCCTGACACTGAACACTGCACAGCACACAGTGCACCACAACCAAATGTGACCTATACATTTGACCCATCCGTGAAGAAGCAGTGGGCAGCGCCCGGTGAGCAGTGCTTGGGGACACTACCTTGCTCATGAATACCTCAGTGGTACCTTTACCAAATCTCTAACCAGCGACCTTCTGATCAC
This sequence comes from Distichodus sexfasciatus, assembly GCA_032718565.1. Classification (NCBI taxonomy): domain Eukaryota; kingdom Metazoa; phylum Chordata; class Actinopteri; order Characiformes; family Distichodontidae; genus Distichodus; species Distichodus sexfasciatus. The sequence continues at coordinate 434,004 of JAVGVS010000138.1, forward strand.
AACGCAAACGCCCAACTGTTACACCATCAACCGCCTCGTAACCCTAAACCAAAGCCATAGCAAAACACTCCAAACTGTCTCGGGGCTCAAAAGACTACTCACATGACCGCTTCAAGTTGAAAGAGAGGGTTCTTTAAGCCCTGTGCAAACAGCTCCAAACTTTTTTGATGCAGCCACACCGTGCACTAAAAAAACATACACATGTTTGAAAGCAGATTTGACACATCAAACTGATACCTCTGGGTCAGACTCCTTGTAACTACAAAGTGACCACTGCAGAACGTCCTCATTTAATCATTTGTGTAGTCTCATGTCATGACAATAGTGTTGCCCCTCTACAGTGAAATACATTCCATAAGAAGGACCCAGGAATGACATGCCATTATGAAACATCAATATTAGGCTACACGTTTAACCCTGCGGTACTAAACAGGACCACACAAGTTCCCTGCTAGTGCCGTCTTATTAGTTTGGTTTTCAAAGAGTAGCAGCTGAGCACAGCAGCGTTATGAATGAATCCCATATACCTTACTTTTCCCAGACCTTGAAGTGGCTTAAAGGAGGAAGATGGAAATAGTGGGGTGGGCTCTGCGTCGAAAAGCAGATTGGTGTCCTTTGGAGAGATGGCAGGACCAGCACGCGGGAGGGATAAGAGGGTGTAATTGAGAGTATTACAGAGAGAGAGAGTGGGGGGGTCTTTTTTTAAAAACAGGGGACAGTGTGTTCCTGGTATGGCATTACATAGGGCCAGTCCCATCTCACAAAGTCTGAGTGTCACTCAAAAGTTCTCAGCAAGGTCCCTGCTCTCTGTTACAGTTACAGTACATCCCTGACTGCAGTTTTAATGTTGTGCTCCTCTTTTGTAATGTCCCTTCTAAAAATGGCCCTGTCAGGTACTATTCACAATCCTCCTTTAGCATGATGCTGGTAAAAATACAGAATGGACACAAGCTGAAAGAAGAAGTAAAAAGGACAACATAAAAGGAGTCAAAATGTTAAAGCTTTGTAAAATGTAAAATCACCACTAATGCAGCTAATGTTGGTGACGTTTCATTTTGAAAATGATCACCTGACAAGCTGCAGCTGAGGGATGCACAGTATGGCAATTATTGGGCGATGCCAATATCCGATGTTTTTCATGCTCATATATCTGCCGATGCTGATACGATGAATGAGCAAGGCAGAGACAAAATATTTTGTTCACCAAATGTCCACTGCGCACTCAGAATGTATGACATTTCTAACACAGCTCCAAGTCGAGTGAGGGTGGAACACTTCAAGTGTAGTGCAAAACATTTTAAGAGAAAGTTACTTTCCGTCCTATGTAGTGTACCAAGTCAAATAGGGCACATGTGACACTCCATGTGCACTATCTAGTGTGTAGAGAGCCATTAAGCTACAGCCCTGGCTATTTCCTGAGATGCATACTACCGCATAGAAGAGTATGATAAGAGCACCTTACCTACCATACTATTAAGTGCAGTAGTACACGGCAAACACGCAATTTAGTGAAGCAGTGAAGCAAACACGCAATTTAGTTTAGTGCGTAAAGACAAGAGATGCTGCTCGTGAACTTTCCACTGCGTGCTCAGAATTTTGCCATACATTTTATAACAGAAGGTGCAGGCCTTAAAAAACCCCACCTCGGACTTTGGCCAAGCCTGACACATGCGCTACCTTTCCCATGTACAATAAACGCCTCATAAAAATGGCCTCAGATCACTGACACCTCTGCATTTGATCCCTGAAGGTGCAGTGGGAAGCTGGCACGGGGAGCACCATCAGTGGTACCTTTAATGGTCAGGGATTCAAACCAGCAATCTTCCGATCATGGGGTGAACTTTTTAACCGTTACGCTGCCAACTCCCCACGTTCAAGTCCATTAAAACAAGAAAAAGCTCTAACATCCAGCATGCCGGGTGCCTTAGAAATGTGCGGGCACTGTGTAGATCCTGCAATGTGAACTCATCTCTTGTTGAACAGCCCTCCTTAATCCTGACCCAAAGATATACAGAGATTATTTTATTTCTGTGAGGATAAACTATTAGAATCATGCAATCCAACAACCAGAGGAGGTGCAGTGGTGGTGACAACTTATGCAAGCAACATGTAACACAGCCCTCAGCGAAAACTCAGAAAAACACTTTGCTGCACATACAAAAGAAATGTTGGGAATGAACAAAAACAATGTAAATATGAGAATATTAATCTCTGGCCTAACGCTTATGGATTTCATGCCACATGAGGCCATGTTGAAAAGAGATGGAATGTTCTTGTCATTTTTTGAGTATAATCTTACATTCTTTTAAAGACCTTCAAAATATACTAACAGAATGATTGAGATTTTTGGGTTTGATGATTGGGAAATATGTTGTCCAGGCATGTATCAAAACAGAATCGCATTCCTGACGGTACTGACGGTCAGCGTTATCGCTCTTAAGAAATTAATCTGCTGTTCACATGTTCCTTTAATTGGACAGGGCCTACTTTAGTCATGACACGTGTGACACCAGTTCATTCATTCAATTTGTGCAATAAAACAGAAGAGACCTAAAGACCTGTGAGATCTAATTAGGGCGTGGCTTTAAATAAAATCATATGATGTGAACTTTTCATCCAAGCTTTATTCATCTAGAAAATCATAAACAATAGAACAGTACTTCCTTGAAAATTTCCAACGTATCACATAGTTGTGTGTCTGGAGCACAAGCAGCTTTTTAATGAGAGTATTTAAGCAAGTGCTCCATTACTACCAGTTCATTATGCCTCTTCCTGGACGTCCTACACTTCAGTGCACCACTGATTTTGACGCCTTCAACAGCTTTCAGAACTTCTTCACAGTCTGGGTGAATAAAGGGGTCGGAGGGGAAGACAAGGTCAAGAAGTGAAGACTGTGATACTCATGCGATGCTGCACTGTGGCTTATAAAGCAAGAGGAGAGAAATCCACTCGGCTTGAGTGTTTTAGGAGTGGACATGGGAGAGCTTCCATTAGAGATCTTCCTAAAGCCTCTCCCTCTTTTTCCTCTGCCGTCTTTCCACACCGAGCGAGAAATTTTCCGATGCGAGCTCTTCACTCTTGACATCTGAGATCAATATCTTCAACAGCAATCGGTTTGATTGCATAGGAATCTCTTCATATATTCCAGGGAGGGCAATGCATCGTTCTCCATTTCTAGCCAGGATGTCAAAGAAAAAGGAAGCTGAACTGTCAACGTAGTCCAAATTCAGCAGAGCGGTTTAAACCTTATATATTTCTACTGGCTATAGGCTAACAAAGTGTAAAATATCTGTAAAAAAAATACTACAATGCCAGCCCAAAATTCACATTTATGAAGTCTCAAAAATGTCCAAGAACAGCAATATTAGCATGCTTGGGTGCATGGTGTCAACCAAATTTTCATTTCAGTGGAGCTGAAGGCCTAAAATGTGTCTCCCACTGTCATTTATCACAACTGAGCACACTGATAGCTCTTGCGCTGACTACTGCTTGATTTCTACAGAAGCAATCAATCCTACTGTTTTCTCCTGTTAGCCTGAATAACACCCGACATCCCTTAGCGAATCGTGTGGAGCTATTCATGCATTCGTTGTAACTCTGTGTTTGCAAAAGAGGAAGAGAGTGTTTGCTTGCCCCTCGGATGCCCTTTGGCCAGCTCACGTGATCATGCACATGCATATAAACCAAGGCTGTGCATGTCTCTGAGCTTCGGTTGTCAAATCCTCATCCCCCACCCTCCAAAAATCATCTCTGATCTCCTGGGATGAATTCCAGAGATGATAGAGGAAGCAGATCAGGAACACTCTCCATCACCATCTCTCTGGGGATTTTGTCTATGCAGCAACGATGTTCAGTTATCCCATGTAATGCGCTCATGGTATATAAGCCTATTGCCAATTTTGGTGGCACTGAAAATCCTGCAGAAGTTAGTCATGTTAAGGCTAGGGTTGCACCAATCCGATAGGTGGGTATTGGGTATCGGTGGGATTGGACCAATCTATTGAGCTGACCTGTTTAACTGAATTAGGTTTTAATTGTCTATGTTCGCGTATGCACACAAACACAATTTATTCTGTATGGGAAGCACACTGCGGTAAAGCCGGTTTATTGTTCGACGTTCACACTCATTTTTACATTGATATGACAATGCGCAAGTAACGCAACACACTACAACCCCAAAAGCAAATCACCCAATTATACTGTTTAATTTCCTTAACAACACCAGCTCTCACTCACAATCTCTTTTCCTGATGGTTTTAGCGCCGCAGGATTAGAGATCGTCACTAAATGACACAACTGTGATTAAATGTTATTTTAATAATAATGAATATCTCAGTCTAATGAATAATAATGACTGAATAATCTCAGTCTCCTCCTCACAGAAAAATACACAACATATTAATTATCAGCCAATCACGAATTTACGAATCCAGGTTCCCAGTTACCACTTACAAGCATTCTGGATTACAAATGACTGACGTTACTAAAACTAAAAGGCCTTGCTATGACTCTCAAAAACGTCTTGACAAAAGCAGAAACAAAATGAGGATCAGCACAGCAGAAGCGCTTGAAAGATGGAGACGGCTGAAAGCAGAGAAGAAATTGAAGACAGATGCTGAAGTGGCTAATTTTCTACTGGACAGGTAAGACTTGTATCACCACTGGACATAGGGATGAGTATTTCAAATATTTCCAACAGTTGAATAACATTACTCATGTTGGATCATAGATTGTAGCCCATGTGCAGGTGGGTCATCAAACCTTGAAGATGGCTGCATTGTTGAAGATGGCTAACATCAGCATCGTGTTGCGCTGAGACGCTAATTATAGCAATACGAAACGTAACATTAGACACTAGATTGGCCTAATATGAGGATCCACCAACCTATCTGTCATCCTGGAGTCTGGGGAGAAGCGGGACAGTGTTCTGAATTTGACTGCAGTACCAGTTTTGGCCACAATCTTACATACACTGTAGCTCATTCAAAAACTGGTATCAGATGGGTACTCAGGATCGGCCAATACCCAAAGCCCAAGTATTGGTATCGTAATTGAAAACGTTTGATCAGTGCATTCCTAGTAAAGGCCATGCTGGAAGGAGGAGCTAAGGGCTGTAGGCAAAAAAACAGAAAAAACAATAAGAATCTAGTCACATAGTGGAGTCATGCTGAGTTTGTTCCACGTAAGAACAGTTGTGGAGTTGGTTGCAATGCTTGTGTACATCCATTAGATCTTCATTTAAAAGAAATCAAAATATTTGCTTAGGTTTAAAATAACGTGGGCTTTGCAGTAATTAACATTTCTTTGTGATGCAATAAGGGGATTTAAAGCAGCATAAACACAATCTGTAAAGCCTGGCAGCTGACAAAACGGAGCGGAACGGCGGTTCGGAGGCAGCTGCCGCAAGCTAGCGAGCACGGAATTTGCATCCAGTTCTTTCCAGATGTACTCGGATAGTGTTGCTCATCTTCTCCTGCGGGGGAAACGTAACGTCATCGCTCTTTAAGGACCGTCTGAGACCCGACTCCTGTTGCTATGGCAACCGCTGGCTGCCACGCAGGCTTTCTGCAGCTCTGACAAACGAACACTGTGAGCCTGAACTCGAGAGCCAGGAATATCGCAGAGGAAAAGATGTGGAAGGGAACATGCCCGTGCTATTAGTCCTATGTTTTGTGACAAAAGTATAGAGGTAAAATCTATAGGTCATGAAAAATGTAACATACAGCCTTCCACGACACTTTCAGGCAATAGTTATGCCGTGTTCTGTGCTCATTTAGATCTTGAAAAAAAATGATGCTTTTATTTTAAAAATGACCATACTGAAATCTAGGTAATGAATCACTAAATAGCTTTGGATTGGGTATGTGAGTGTGTCTGTGTGTACCGCTGAACTAATTACCCTAATGTTCCTAATTAAAATAGCTTGTTCAAATACTTCTGGCTTCTTTGTAAACACTGCATTAATAATGACAGAACAAGGCTAGAGGAGGGAGGAGGGGAAAACACCTGGGGCAACATCCATCTCAGGGCCTTAAAATTACTTCACAATTTACTGGCCAATTCATTTCTCGGTCATTCTCATAAATCCACTGCGTGTAAATCAGCGTCACACAGAGGACGTGTCATGGACATAGAAGAGTTGGACCAAAACACGCTTTACGATAAGGCCGACTGGTGTTTTAAATCAGTATGCCTACAAGTGTAAATGAATTCAGTGCCGAAGGTCAAACATATTCACAACTCAGCGATTCTGGATCAAAGTTAGTTAAAATCAGAGAAAATTGTCTTTCTTTTGTGCTTTCCGTTTACAACTTTTGTAATGTGATTAGAATTTTGCATATCTGAATTTTCTGGCCTTATGTGGTTGCTCTGATGCATTTGCATAAAGGATCCCACCTCAAGAGCAATGCTGCATAACAACAACATGGATGAACTATCACTTCCTATCAGCCAAGGAATTCAAGAAATAGTTTCTCTCACAACAATGCAGCCTTAATTAAAACAGTCAAGTACATAAACTAATAATATTTAACATACTGAGGTAGATATGGTTACCTAACACTGTTAACATAATAAATAACTAAATAACATACTAAATGTTCCCATAAGCATTCATTCCTTCTCATAGTCACATTGGTAGTGAAAAGTATTCAAAAATATAGTAGACTCTCTGGGAAATAACAAGCTTAAAAACATGCCATGTCAAACTAATTATATTTAAGAAACATCTTTCCCAATACTATTTTAGTTCAATTGAGAATCAACTGCAAGGAAAGATGAACTCACATTCAAACAGTGTTGACAAATAAAAAGTTCCAGCTTAATGAACTCCTGGGATTCCTTCACTATAAATATGCAGGCCCTCATGCATTCCAATATCACTGAAAGTGCTTGCATCAAACTGCATGTGACTCCCTTGTGCCGTTTTTTCATTAAAAGTTCTACAGAGAAGTGGAGTTTTAGATTGGGAAGTGGCTCTCTAATTTACCATGTAACACCAAGCATGGCTTTTGTGCTTTGTAATGAGTCAGTTCTATTAGCAGCCTCTTTTGGGATGCTTATATGATTATCTAACAATTATGGTTTTAAGAAACTGCACAGTTGCTGCTTTAAGATGTGTGGTGCAGCAGAAAGATTTTTCCTTTTGTGTATGGTCTCAATATTCCTGGATATGTTGCATTAGAATGGATGAAATATGCTATTTATAACACATATAATATGCAAAATAAATAAATATTAGGTCGAAATAATAAACTTCTTGAGAGAGGAAACTGACATACTGAACAATTTTGACACTTTTGACAACTTCAGATTCCAATCAAATCCACACTGCAGAACACTGTCCCCGGGTGTCCTCTTAAGCAAATCTGCCCATTTCACCAATGTTCAACAAGAACAACTCAAACTTTTCCCCATTTGTTATTTCCTGTCTCATACTTGTTCAGACAGTTTCAGGACATGTGACTTGACAACCCTGTCATCTCTGTAGCACAGCCAAGCAAAACAGCGGAGCCTAGCACATCTGTCACAGGTTCTCTCAGGAAGCAACCAGTGCTCCTGAGTACAATCCAAACTTTTGCAGATATGCCATCTGTATTGATTGCCTTGCGAGGGCTTATATAACAGTGCAATCTCCAACAAGGTTCATTTTGTACCAGGTCAAAAGTTGGGAAGGATGAATAGAGAGAGACACAGGAAGAGAGCGGCCGTAAATATCAGCACCATGGACAGCAGCCAAACTCACTCAAACTCTCCACAGCATGTGGGAGAGCAACGGCTAATAAACTGGCAATGCTGACACACTTTTGGAATAAAACAGCATTTAAATTATGGCCAACAGCAAGTATGTTGACACATACAGCAATAAATCCATTTAAAGTGAAGTGTTATAAGGATTTGCCTGGGATTTTAGAGGAAAAGTAGGTTTGAACATAATCAGATTTTCAAAACAAAGTTTTACAGCAGTTTTTTGTTAAAATTGATGTTTTTTAATACTGACAGACTGATACAGAATAAATGTTCTCCTGACAATGAGTGATGGTTAACTGATGTCAATAAAGTTTGTGTAAAACTAGGACACGTTTATAAGGCTCGGAGCTGCCTATAAAGTGTGTATATTAGGTAACAACTGTTGCAGTTTACTATACATTAAGCAAGATATGAAACTGAGATCTTTTGTCGATCGTTTCGGCAAAGTACGCAAATTTATCCAGTGACTTGCGTGCTAATAAACTAAAGCACCTTCCTTCACTCAAGCACAACAATTCACCTTAAATGTAGCTTGATAATTTTACACAATACACAAACTGTCAAACACAAAACTGCATTGCACAGTAAAGAACACAACTTTGTTGTGATCAACATTAAAACACACTCTCTCTGTTCTTTAGTTCAACTTTAAAACAAGAGTGTTACATGAATTGCAGTGTGAAAAAGAAACTGTAAAAATGAAAGAAAAAAATGCAGTATGGGTATTTAAGAAAAAAAACAAAGCAGTTTGTGCTAATGTGGTCTTGGTGGCAATTTTCTATAGCACCAGTAAAAAGTTTTCAATAAACCCTAATGTTTAAGCCAAATTGTCAAACATTATTATGCACAAATTAAACATGTCTCCGTGTAAAACCCTAGACCAGCAGCATTACAGAGCCTGGGTAACAGCTGCTGCTTTTATCGTGTCTAACCGCAGCTAAACCTTAGCCAGGCCTTTGCGACACACAGCGTCTTTCTGTGACCATTCAACAACAATGTTGACCATATAGCACGCAAGTTGAGTCCCGGTAGAAGGCCCGCGTTTGCTAACGGGGGGGATGCGGCGAATTAGCAGCGCCATCAAAACCATTTAAGGCGTTATTTAGGCAGATCGGCGTGGTAAACATACCCAGCACGAAGAAGGGCAGCTCGGTGTTTTCCAGATCGTCCACCACGACCACGTCTCCGGGAAAATCGTTCCTGACGGAGAACAGCAGCTTGGGCTCGGAGGCCGACGGGCTGTGCATGATGCTCAGGTCGTTCTCTCGCAGGAACGGCAAAGCGGACACGGTGACGCTCTTCATCTTACACTCCAGGTCCTGCGACTGGTCTTCGTCGCCGTTGAGGCTCCGAGCCCCGCCGAGCAGGAGGAAAAGGCAGGCGACGGCTGCGGGAAGCGGCATTGTGAGCGACTGCGGCGGGGTAGCGCGGCTAGCTGCAGCTCGGGGAGGAAGAGGAGCGACGGAATGCGCTGGCGAAGCACAAATATCCGGGAAATGCGGTGCGAGTCCGAACCAACGCCGACGTTTTAAATCCCCATCGGGTCCGCGCGAAAGGCGAAAGCGCGTTAGTCGGTTGTTGAATCGCGGCTCGGCTTAGAGATGAGTGGCGGCGGAGGCGGAACAGCGCAGCATCAGCACCAGTAACCGGGATTGTCCAGATCAAGCCATTTGATGGGCTTTTCGCTCGTTGTGGTGGGAGTCTGTTAGTCAGCGCGCGGATGCACACGGAGGATGTGCCTGATCAAAACAGGCCTATGAAGTAGCTCATGTCTCTGGCTCACAGATTTTGAATAAATATCTTTTTAACTAAAATCCCGCTACATCATGAATGCAGCGAGGTTGTGACATAAAAAAAAACCACATCAATTAAGATGGACATGAGAGACAGTGAGACCTGTTTAAAAAGAAAAGACATTTAAGCTGAAAAGACATTGGTCAAAGTCAGCTTGATTTATTTAGGAAGTTGAGAAAACAGAAGCGAAAGCATCTTTTGAGTCACACAGCAGGTGCAGGACCGGGGGTGGTTAGACTGCACAGGCTCTATCAAATGATCTCCTTGTGAAATCTTGAACCACTTCCAGCGCTGGAACAAGGCTTTAGCAAAACTGTGAAGCACTTTTCTGATGAAAGGGCACTGTACTCATTCCAGCTTTGACCCACACCATAATAGAACTTTGAAGGCAGCATAAGGGGGAGAAAGGAGCATCTCCACACTTTTCTTGTCCTGTTGCATTTTTAGCGACATGTGTGATGTTCTCACATGAGCCGTGTTTCACACCTCTCTCCAAAACCAATCTCACATTTACTTGCTTCAGAGAGCTGAAATTATTCCTCTGAACATTTATACTCTCCCTTTTCTTTAGTTCAGATTTCAAAGAAGAGAATAACATGGATTGCAGTGTGAAACCTAAAAAAGACATTGGCAAAAGGGAGAAGAAAATTCTTTAACTACAGTAAGCAATAAAAAATAAATAAATAAACATAAAACTGTGCCATGGTTGGCCTTGGTAGTTTGCTTTTTCTGTAGCACCAGTAAAATGTTATCAACAGCAATAATCCCTAATGTGAATGTCTTTTTACAGTGTGGAAGTATTTTTTTTCCTTTGCTAACGCAGCATTGTCAAGTACCCCAGCCAAAAGCCATGCCACAGAGTAAGAATCGAATAGTTTGTTTAACACACATGGAGTAAAGTTGGTGAAACTGCATCAGTGTGAGATTTCACAGAATCTTTTCCACCAGCCACATGTGATAAAGTTGGAAGTTCAACATGAATACATGAATATCAATGGTGAGGTGCTCCTCTACACTGTTCTGCTGCCAGGAGTTCAGATGTTATTTTGAAAATGAATGATAAACAAATAAATAAACAAACTGCAATACACTTTGTGCCTCATAGTTTGCAGTTTTATTTATATATTAAAAAAAAAAACAAAGCTTTGTCCCAATTTTAGCTCAGGAACAGGAGCACCTATCATCTCAGGATGTTCAGGGGAATTTAAACTGACACGACACACACTTTTGTCCCTTCCCTGGCATTGGCGCTGCTGCTGGGGGGCAAACAGAATACACACCCAACTGCCATGTATCAGCTGTGGAAAACAGCACCAAAAAGGTAGCATGATATAAGGACATGTCAAAGGGGCCAGTTGAGGTACTAGCAGCATAAAGTTTGCACGTCCATAACATTATCCGACAGGTCCACACCTTGATGTCGAATTTATCTTATGAAGATGCTTTTTCTTTGCATTGTTGTGCACTGCTAATTTGGTTATTCCAAATCCAGAAAAATAAGATGAGTTAAGATATTAAGAAATAAAAAAAACTGGTTTATTTAAAAGGCTTGAAAGTCTCATTTTGTATTTTGTATTCATTTAATTTCATTTCCCCTTTTTTAAAGTAGTGACCTCTTCTGTCAAATGAAAAATTAGCAGCGATTCTTGACTATTCTGAGGCAAAGATTAAATCATTTCCAAACCAGTGGCATGTGCTGTCATATTACAATGCATCTGAGGTCAAGTATTTCAATAGTAAATTAGAGAAAAATGATATTCCATTCCAGCTTTATTTGTAAAGCATTTTAAGCAACCAAAAATGCTGTACAGAAAAAAATGACATAACAGTTCCCGGGACATTAAAAAACATACAAAATGAAATCAATAAAGCAATAAAACATCCACCAAGAACAACCACTGTACAAAAAAAACATATAAACACAAAAAAACATTAAAGTCAACATCTCACTAGGTGTCAAAGGCCAAGGTGAAGAGTTGGGTTTTAATCAGATTCCAAATAAATAGATTTTCAGAATCAGAATGTCTTAAAAGAAGAAGGCAACAGTATAAGTAGACAGCAAATAATCTTACTTGAAGACACAACAAGAATAAAATATACAGGAAAAACTATAAAGAACAACCAGTCGGCTTTCCAGACCAAAGTGATAAATGTAATGGTGTTCATCCTACATACATAATGGGGTTTAAATTGAAATCCAAATCCACATGCATCATTTCAGAACAATTTTCTGTTCTTAATAGTAAAATCAAATCCTTAGTCAACATTTTCTGTTCTGTTCTGCTCTATCATGTTTATGGACAAGATGCACAGCCTGAGAGACAGCCAGAAAAATATACTAGAAGAGATGATAAAATGACTGCAAAGAAGACCATGTACTATTAACAAAAAATAACTATAAAAGTATAAGATATTTACAGTTATACTATAATTTTTACAGCATCGTGTTGCTTACTGGAAATATTCATCACAAGCAACACTTCTAAATTTGGGCACACTTGAATGAGGAAAATTAAAATCTCTTTTTAAAATATTTCAACTTTTATCACCGTTATCTTTATCTTTCAGACTACTTTCCAGTTAATGAGCACAGTGCAGGGATTCAGAACTTGCCACTAGAAAACAAAGAATAATACTACTTTCTGTATCGATGTGGTTAAATGAGGAACAACACTCAGGGCTGTGACGAGTCACTGTATTTATAAAGAAATTACTTGGAAACACAGATTTCCATCATTGCATTTCCCAGCAGTTTTTTACTATATCATTACTTCCTTGATTAGTAAAGCAGGGAAATTGTTGAAAATATGCAGCAATGTTTTTGCAGTGACGCTCATATCCATTTAAACGAGGCAATTGGTGCTGTAAGTATGTCCCGTGATTGGAAGGTCTCTGGTCCCGTCCCAGTAAAGGTACCACTGAGGTATTTATGAGCAAGGTACCATCCCCAAGTACTTCTCCCAGGGTGCTGCCAGAACTGACCGCTGCTCCTTTACAGATGGGTCAAATACAGAGGTCACATTTTGTTGTGGTACACTGTGTGCTGTGCTGAGCTGTGGTGTATTCACAATGAGAATATTCACTCACTTAAAAGTCTCAAATAACCCCATTGTTTTTCTAGCTTAATGTTCCAGGTGTGCTCTGTACTATGTATTATGAACATCTATTTGGTAAAGACCCCTGATGATCTACCTTTTCCATTAAAACCTTGTAATGGTGGTTTAAATCTAATCTCCTTTTCTCAGAAACTAACTGCATTTGGAACCAGCAGGGAAAGCATTAGCTCTGTCATTGTCACAGTAGAATCTGCAGAGTACTAAAATCTCTCTCTCTCTCTCTCTCTCTCTCTCTCTCTCTCGCTCGCTTGCTCTCTTTTTCTGTCTCACACACATACACACACAAATAATCGGCCAACCATTTTTGAACAGATGACAATTCTCTGACAGCACACAACAATGACCACTGCTAAGCCTTTTTTTCAAACAGCAACTCATGCTTCATCACTATTTAACAAACTGAAAGAAAAATGCTGGAATTCAGTTTGGTCAGCAATAAGTCATCCACGATGAATAAGCAAGCCCCACTGGTCATGTTCTCACTGGTCAGCTTACTTCATGTGACTGTGTGATCATGTGTATGGAATTGTGCACTTAGAGAGACTGCCTCAAAGCACTTAACTGTCCTACAATATTGTATGAATGTCATCCTGAAATGATATGGAGCCTGGCTACATGTTTTAAAGTGGAACTTGGGTAGGTATTATATAACAGGGGAGACCAAGTTAACAGGTGAAAATTGGCCACAACTGTTATGCATAAAATTGGTAAAGCAGTTGAACAAACTGGAAAGGAAAATTAAGGAAGGTTTTTATTTTTAATTATCCATAGGTATGAACACATTGTTAATGAACTAATGAGGTCTCTCCCTGTCTTCTAAATGTGAACCTTCTCTAACTAAAGTTTTCACTCTGCAGTGTGCAAACAGATGTCCTATGTGCCTTATGTACAGAATGTAAGAAGCTTCTAGAACCCACCTGTCAAAGCTTGAATAAGCTTTACTTCATCATGAGTGCAAGGTGTTGGATCTCCCCAATTACCCTGAGAAAGTAGCAAGACTGGGACCAGCCTTCTGCTGAGCACACCTAACATACCAAATGACATCCAACTGGTAAAAAGAGGGAGACGTGGAACACAGAGTGCAGTGTTCTCACAGTGAAATCCATAGCGTTCCTGCAAATGAACTCCACTTACTAAATTACCCATTTGGAATATTTAGATGGTGCTGCTTATTATGGACTAAGCAGAAATGTGGTGATCATTAGAGGTAATTATCACATATTAATAAACCCTGGCGGTAGAATACAATGATAAGCTGCATGTTAATGTTTTGTAGACGGGCAGTGAGAATGAGAGCTGTAGAATATATAAAAATGTTCTTTCCTGCATTTCTTGTGTCCTAATGATAATGAAAATGCCGGCCAGTAGAGTTACAGCACAAAACTATTAAATAGTGATCAATCCATGGGGAAATGATCCTAGACTGTGTGAAAGCATTATAAACAAGAAACATTCCAGCAGGCACAGATTTATGATCGGAGGGGAGACAGTAAAGGACTGTCAGAAATTATAACACAAGCCTTTTCAACAAACTGGGGCAATGACGCAATGACCTAGAGGCTAACAGTTGATATATGTGTACTGTGTAATTCTGACATAAGCTATATAACATTTTCTCGGGGATATGTCACTTGCAATCAACCTTGGGACGAACACGATAAAACCCTTATCACAAAACAATCATTTGGGCATAATATGTCACCTGAAATTTGAATGAAATCGAAAAGAATGCATTTATTTAGTTTAGTGTGTGACCTTGACCTGATTGGATTCATTTTGCAATATTATTAATTGCAAGGTTTTACCTTTCAAAGGAACATCATATATGTCATATGATTCTAAAAATATCATTGAGTTATGAAGAATGGGAAAAACTACATGAAAAGCTTGTAAAAAAAAACAGTCCTGATTCACTGTACAGCTGCCTACTCTCTCTCCGGAGAGTGCGTCTATGGGGCATTTTTATATGCCAGCTTTAGAAAATGAATGGCAGTGGGGTGCATCTGATGTCCATTTAACCTCCACCCCCAAGGTGAATCACCTTGATAGCCACCATCCGAAAGCACATGAACTCACTCACAAAACATTGCAGCACTTTGACCTCTACTTAGGACTACAATGAGACCCTCGGTCCTCCTGCAGCTGTTAAGGTAATGTATCACTGGCACGTCTGGGCGATGGCACAAGCAGCAGAAAGAGACCAGGAGACTCACATACCCCGGAGTTTGACCATCTGTGGCTTATCGGTTGTCATTAAGGTTTCTAAATCGGGGCTGACTCGGGGATTAGCCAAACGAGGGCCGGAAATGTCATTATCCAGCTCCTGGTGAGGTGTCCTCCGTGTATTTACATATTTATGCACCTTAATTGTCTTTGCTTCATAGCCATGACATTGTGGCTGTGAAACATCAGGGCAAGAGGAGCACAGTGTGCCCATTCTAGCATATTCTTTTCCAGGTATTACATCTGAAGCTAAACTAGCTTGACAGCATTATCCTATGCACCAGGACGGACCATTACACTTGAAGAGGTGCTTAATGCAGATGGTAATATTGCAACTGCTCCTTCCGCTGCCCTATTATGTTAATTGTCCCTTGACTGTACTTCCATTTATTTAAGTACTGAACACTCCACAGTGTTTGTCCCATAAAAGCACTTTATGTCTGCTAAGAGTAAAAGTGGGATACTTTATGGTTTCTTTTGTTCACTGAGTTTCTTGAGGGTTTATATATTTCTTTCAAAAAAGGAATGTGACTTCACCACTTTCGGCTAACATCAAAATAAATTAGACAGCAAAGTAACAAAAGAACGACAGCTATTTTCATTTCCTAGCGAGGTAAACAACCGAAACAAACAAGCAATTAGGTAAGCTGTCCAGTTCAGGCAATGGTTGTATCCGATTTTACTGGTTTTATAATCAGTGGTTATATAAGACTGAAGTCCATAATGAAGTTAAAACTCTCAACTTTCTGTACCTTGTTTATGGTATGTAAATTGTTTGGATGTGTGCCCTATCAAAATTGCTAATTTAGACTACCTTAAGTCTTAACACCTCACTTTTTTTTAGGTTAATATCTGATTGTTCGGTGAAAGTTCATTTCACAGGTGCACTTATCCTCAAAAGCCTTTTCACACAGAGAGGGAGCAGTTACAGCGGAGAGATCAGGATGGGAACCGGCATCATTTGACAGAGGTCCGAAGGTTTTTAAATTCTTGAACGTGTGATCGATTAATTTCAACGGCTCCCATTCATAACTGTTGCTGAGAGAGTCTAGATCTTTTACGTAAAACTATTTTTCTCCTCCTTATACGAAGAGCTACTTTCGGTTCCATTCCACAGAAGTGGGAGACGCGAAGCCTCGAGACACCGGGTGACTATGTCAGCATGAATTCGTTTTGCCACAAGTCAAAACAAATTTGTAGCCGACAAATTTTTTCGCTAAAGCAGTGAGAGAAAAGGCGTTTTCGCTTTCAGTAGCCGTCCCGTCCCTCCGGGGCTCACAGACCCCCGCGCTCTCCCGCAGCCCTCCGTCTCTCCGTCGCCCCTCACTCTCCTCCTCGCCACACCCCCACCGCTCTCACCAGCCAATCACCCCGCGCCCAGCAGCCCTGCCGCGAGACGAGCCAATCAGAGCGCGTGGGCGTGGCCGCGGCGCTCGTCGCGAGCAGCGAGAAGCTTCCCCGTAGCAGCGTGACTAGCTGTCTGTCGCGCGCTGCTCCGCCGTCCCGTGGCTCGCGCCGAGTGTGGACTGTCACGCGGGAGGCTCGAGATCTGGTGACGGGAGCGCGCGCCCCTGAGAGCTGGACGGTCACGTATGGATTTACCTGTCCTCGCTCTCTCTCACGTGATTCCTTTCCTCGAGGAGAAACCGCGTCCTCACTTTGAACTTTTTGCGGTGATAAAACAAACGAGCAAACAAAACAACAACTTGTAAACAGGACTCAATTTCAGGTGAAAGTTCGGGTGAAATGGGACTAAAACCTTCCGTTTCTCACGAGTAACTGTCCCGCTCCTGCTCTCTGAACACCATTTGAGCAAACGCCGTAGGTTTAAGGACCGAAGTGTCATCTGCCCGTGAGGTTTTTCAGAGGGAATTTGCTCGCCGTCCAGCCGGCGGAGAGCGTCGTGATGATGGCTGGATTACGTCCCCGTCCGCTGCCCCGTGCGACTCACCGTGGAGGGTGGATCGGGGCCGCATTCCAGCACTAAAGGCACGAGCGGGACGAGCTCTGTGAAGACCCCCGCAAGCTGATCGGATACACACACAACACGGAAAAGAGCGCAGTCACCCTTTGCAGTCTGGGTATGTGTGAGAGTTTTTCTCTAAAAAGTATGTACAGTGTATTCTGTAATGTTGGTAATAATCCGTTACGCGCAGGGTTCGTATTGTGTGTGATCTGTGCAATAATTGCAGAAGCTTGGGATGCACGGCGATGATCTGTCTGCCCTGCTCACGACTGCTGTGTGCCTCTGTGGATTATAGATTGGAGAGATGGCAACTTTAAACTTTTGAGCAGATCCTGTGAGGGCATTTCTCCTCTAACAAAATCATTTGCCAAGCACTTAGGTTTCCTGCAGGCTAGATGTTCTGCTGATGCTCTGATGTTGGAGAAAAATGAGTGCAATTTGCAAGCAAGCAATCTCCAGTGCATTTTGAAGCTCAAAGGGACGCTTGGTTTTTGTGCTGTCACAAACACTCTTGAGCTATTTTTGGGCCTAGCCCTCCACAGTTTATGCAGAGTTTAATTTGGAATGCTCCACTAATTGTAATTGGTGCTTTGTGATAAGTTGTGTTTACATTGTAAACTCCTTGGCTTGTCTCCTACGTTTCCCTGATTGGTGTGTTAACAGTCTATAGGGCATTGCTTTTTCCTCCCATCTCATTAAGATACATTTTGTTTGATCCGACACGCGTCCTGCAACTAAATGTAGAACGAGCCTCAGAGGGCAGCTCCTCTTCGCAGTCGTGCGCCGAGGGGTGCACACCAAGCGAGGAGAGCAGCCCTTTCACTCGGCTGCCAAACTTTTCCAGTCTCTGAGTCTTTTAAAAGCAAATCCAGAGTGAAAGACAAGAGCGGCTGGGCAGAGCTGACATGAAACCGGCTGCAGACTCTGTCGCTGTGGGGCAAGAACCCTCGCGGCGAGACTTGGCTGCCTGCCTGGTCATTGCCAGGAAGGGTGGAATGAGTGACACTCAGGCCTCGGGCCTCCTTGTTGTTTCCTTTCCCCGTTCCGTGGGTGGCTCGGATCTTCGAGTGTACGCGCTTGTAAGTGGCCACAGGCAGTGTGGATCCTTAGGAGGGGTGAAGTCAGGCACCATGAAGACACCATTGTTTCACACATGTGTATTAATCCTCTTAACTTGCTCTAGCTGTGACAGACAAGAGACTGACTGACATTTCAATCAGAGGAGGGGGGTATTTAATGCCCTTTTTTCCTCCTCCACAAAATCGGAGACAGCTTGCTTTTTATTTAATCCATTGTGGAATTGTGTAAGCTGCTCACCGACTTTTCTTTCATTCTCTCTTTCATTCACTCACTCTCTCTCTCTTTCTCTCCCCTCTTTCACAGTCTCTCTCTCTCTCTCTCTCTCTCTCTAGCTTGCTAAGATTAAACAGTAGATTTTGGTGTTGTTGCTTTTTCAAAGCAGTTTCCAGGAAAAGCATTTGCTGTGGTTTCACAAACCTGACACTTCAGTCTGTCTCTCTGTGGACAGAATAACATCCAACCACCCTGCTGCTTGGAATGGCAAACAGAAACTCAATGTGCAACCCTATTTCATCCAAGGATTCAAGAAAACAAGTACAACTGCAGAGAAATAAACTCTCCATGACCGAATGTGTAATCAACAATGGAGCAGAAGTGCAGGGGCCAGATGCTGAAAATCTCTCCAGCTGATCTGGAACCTGTTTTGATGTTCAGATCCTTGTGACAACAATTTAGGGACAAGATTAAAAAACCCACGCTCTGAAAGTCTAAACAGATATTTGCTATGATTTAATGTTTCTTATACCATTACCACTATGATTAATAATTAAGTTCACATGGCTAAAGGGGCAATTTTGGCCAACTGCACTGCTCTCACTAACAATGTATGAAAGCTAATGGTTTCCTTCTAGCAGGTGTTGCACACAGACTCCTAAATGCATGTTCAGAGAGGAGTCATACTAGGCTTAATTCTCCTATTCTGAGACCTTTTATACGTACATATACATTTTGGTTTTGTTGCACTTCCCTCTGCCACCTAAAGAGGGAGCACAGCACATGCGAGGAACGGAGAGCACAGGGAAAGGCAGCACAAACCTCGTTCCCAGCCTTTTCAGAAATGCGTGGCTGCTACCAAAGTCTCCCCACACAGACAAACGATAGGGACAGCTTCTGGGATGAGATGGCCAAACGATTATCTGTTTTAGGCATTGATCTGGTTATTGAAGAGTTTCGCAGGGGTTCGTCTATTCGCCTTGACATCCACACGCACACACAATCGATTTTCTCCACTACTGTCGGGGGGAGATTTAATCCCTGTAAATTGACAGGTTATGTTGCAGAATATTTCTGCGTCCGTGCTGGGCACACCTGACCCATTTTGGCAAGAGAGAAAAAAATTGATACCTGGGCTCAGAGCCATTCCGCTGCCATCAGAGTCATCTGAAGAAGAGAACAAAAGGACATGGAAGAACACAGGACTGTATTTTTTCTACCTGAGGACGCGAGGGTGTAGGGAGTGTAGACCTGTGTCCAGTTTTTCCCCTGTGTAGGTATGAATGAAATATTGATTAGTTCCTGCAAAGCTCAGTCCTTCTAACAAAAGCTCATTGTACAGAATACCCTAAAGGATTAGCTTAGTGATTCGGTGTTTGTGTGTGTTTACCAACACATAAAGTGGGAAGTATATAGCGACGTGTTGATCAGATAAGTTTAAAAATCTATACGGCAGGACAGGAGTGGAAGCACAAAGCGCTAATGCTCCGCAAAATATAATCCACCATTTTATCAGGAAATGTTATTTGCCATGTGCGTTCGTGCCAGCTTGATAATACCGGCCTGGTTCTTTTTGCCGCACCATTTGTGCTCAAGTGACTTTGGGTCATTGATCAAATCTCTGTAATAGAACAAAGGAGAAGTTTACTGAACCCCGAATGAACATGACTTGAGGTCCTTCGTCATGCTGCAAGCAGATAGAAGCTGCAAAAAGAAATGGGACAAACAGATTGAAGTGTGTATTGTGACATATTATAATTGTATATAATGCTATATGAAAAAAATAAGCGAGTAAAAAATAAAGAATCCGGGAATGAGTGTCCAGAGGTGCTGTAGCAGTCTTTAGTTTAAAAAATGACTATGAGAAAAGAAGTCAGCTCACAGACTTAAATTAAACATTAGAAAAAATAGCCAGCTGACCTCTCTGCTTTGGCTGGTCTGTCAGACTCGTACTGCTCTGAACGCGGGCGGGTCATGTTGGGAGCATGGGTGTTGATCTCAGTTCAGCGCAAAGCACCCTGGGTTTGAATAACTCTGTATATTTACGCATTTATTTCATATTGTTTGATATCAGCTGTCAAAACAAATGCCGTCTCCAGCCAATGGGATGGAAATGAGTGCATCAATTTAAATCACTAGTTCCTGACGAATGTCTCTCAAAGAAAAAAAATATCAAAATCTCTCCAATAAAATGCAGATAAAGAGTGAAAGAAGGACATCAAAACAGCAATGCAGGATTTAGAAATCATCAAAATATTTTCCCCAAAGCTAGTATATTATATTTTGAAATGAATATACTACCTTTCTAAGATACATATAGCAAACATTTTAATATGTATGTGATAGATGCATTTATTCTTTATTAACCCACAGTGATCTGTTATTTGTTTTTCACTCTCTCATCATAGTTACCATTTTCCGCTTACATTGGAAAAGGAAATGAATATGAATTGATGTGGGCTGTTTGTGTACCAACTAAGAGTCATATAAATGAGCTGCATGACTAAATTAAGGGCTTCCCATTGGTTACTGTATAATGCATTGAGTTATTCATTAGATAAGCTTGAGTAGCTTACAGTCTAATTTAAAGGAGTGTCCCTACTCCCTTAACGGAGGGGACTCAATGAAGTGGGCAGTCCCCTTTCCAAACCTGAACAAATGCAGTTTAGCCTAATTACAAGAAATATCATTTAAGGCCGTTACAGATAAGACACTGATGTTCTTGAAGAAGAAAAATCTTAGACAGTTTCTCTCTCTCCATCTTGGACTCTTTTTGCATCATTTAGCACCACGTTTATGTAGACTTTATGAACTATGAGGACAAACATTGAGACATGATTTAGGGGCAGATTAGAGAAGGATGTAGGCAATGAATATAATCAGTAGACAATGAGGGGTGATGTTGGTCTGGTGGTTAGGACGTTCTTCTCTGGACTGAGAGGTCGTGGGTTTAAATCCTATCTCCAGTTATTGTAGTGCTGGGGAAACTGTCCCTGAAATTAGCCGTGAGAAAGGGATGGGTATTGTTAAGATTTTAACTACTCTTCTTGGTACTTTTTGAAGATTAAATCAAATTAACAACATAATTAACATTGCTTTATTTAACAAATCACTATTAACATTCAACAAACCATCAACACTGAGCTGACAAATACTCCTCTCACATGGGAGTTACAATATTACTATAATCATCATAATACAATAAAAACAATGGTTTTTGTTAGTTTAAATTCTTTCTAACAAATTCTCAGTCCACAACGAGTTTGTCTGCATTTATTTAAGTGTTTTACAATATCACATCAAGTAAAAAGCTGTGTGTCTGTCTGGCAGGCAGGACGTACTTGTCATATATACATCGTCTACTAAAGGATATTAAGTATCATGTGATGGTGTACGTGTGCGATTATATGTCTTACAGTGTATCACAGTGTGATTTAAAGTTTAAATTTGTGTGCATGCTCTCTCCGATCGGATCCACCGGATATCAGTGTACAAACCACACACAGCCATAAGCAGGACAGAACTTCCCTCATACGCACGCAGATCGGCCAGCGACACCAGCGTCTGTGTGTGCGTGTGTGGGTGCTCGTGCCTCGTGCGAGAGTTTCCACGTACGTTGCAAGAGAACGCTCTAGATTAATGTTTAAATCAGTAAGGGTCAGATAAACAGGGAAAGATTACTTTTATGTAGAAACAAAAAATGTGATTGAATAATTTCTCCAGTACCGAAAGCAATCCCGTTAATGTCAGAGTTTATTGATACTCCAGTCTTAAAAAATGTAGCCCCGGGGCCCATTCAGAACCGGGTTCCAGTAACCACCCCTTTTACTACACGATAAAGCAGTCATTTTGCTCTGCAAAGTGCTGAAGATGTACATGCCACAGAGTGCAAATTCAACATGGCTAAACATTTGTGAAATATTTCTCTGCACTACTTTACGGCCCTGTTTTTTCTCAGACAGCCACCTGCATCCATTGTGCACGGTGCATTGCATCAGAACAGGATGCTTCCCTGACCGTTACGGTCAAGAGGCCAAGGGGAAAATGGTTTATTTGGCGAAGGAGCCGGGATCAAAGGCAGCAGCTAACTAGGATGCGGCGAGATTCCGACAGCAGACGATCACAGGAGGAGTCTCCACCAATCAACTCTAGCAGCGGGGTCCTTTCCCCAAATTTTAATTGGTCGCCGTGTGCCGGCCAGCCTTCACAGACCTCAAGCTGGAGGCCATTACACGTGGCGACAGGGTCAGCCCTCATCCTGCTGCTGCTCTTCTCATTGCAGAGACGGTCTCCGGCAGACCCGCAGTTCACGTGTGGTCAAACACGGACACAAACTCATACTCATACACACACAAACGCACACATGCATGCACACACTTAGTCATATGCAGCTGTGTGGGATGCACGTAAAAGGCTATTCATTAATGTCCAGTATAATTAACGAGCCTGTAAGACACAAAGTACAGTGCTAATGTAATTAACCTCAGTTCACTAGCCATGGTTACCTACTAATGATGAGGTAACAAAATACTTTCTGCAGAGCAACATGATAAGACATTTATTTGGGAATAAACTCTATTGGTAATGCATTTAATAAATAATATTGTTTTGTAGGGGTGTGTGAAAAATCAAATCAAATTGTGATTCCTTCTCTGTTGATTCAAAATGGATTCATGCATTAAAAAAAACATGATTAATATTTTTCAAGTAACTTTAATTGGGTATCGTTAATGAATCATGAATTGAATCAGGAGCCCAAGAATCAGAATCTAATGGTGCACCTCTACTGTTATGATAGCTATGTTTTTGAGTTCTGACAAATTTCACCTTTTTTAAGGATCTAAGCACTTAAATCATAAGCAGCCTTTTATGAGCTTGCCTCTGGCTGCACTGAGTTTCGTTAGAGGTGATGGTGGTAGCGTGGGGCTTCTGTGGCCAGCACTATAGCAGGCGGAGGTGAGTGAATTGGGCAGTTTCTACTTTGGAAGACGGGGGGAGGGAAGGACAGCAGCACTACTGTATTACTCCACATAACCGCCTCTTTCCTGGCCTTCCCTACTGCGGCGAGGAAAGATAGATGGTTACGGTTAGCCACCCCCTGACATTTCAATCAGGATCCCCTGCCCGTTCCTTTGGGCACTGTGACACACGTAACCTATCGATCAACCGGCCACCGTCTCTCTCAAGCCGATTACAGTGCAGTTTCGATTCCTGTAACTAGTCACCATTGAGAAATGGGGAAAGGTGGAGATGTCCGGACATCAGTAGGTCCATAAAGAAATAAAAACATTGCTTTTGATGTATAATGTTCTGATGAAGTGTAGGTTTGCGTCAAGAATTCTAATGCAGACTTTTGGCATTCATTTGTTAAAGAATTATTTTTGATGACACTGCCAGTCAGAGACACAGCTGTTATTACAGAATGCATTAAAATAATGCAGTCAAATACAGGACAACTCACGAAATGTTACAGGAGCAATGCATAATAACTAGAGAACAGAATCTTTAGAAAACAATCCTGCTTGTGCAACTACAGTGAACCCAAAAAATTAATAGAACCAAGAAAGAACTTACAGTGCTGTGAATAAGTATTTGCCCCTTCCTGATTTCTTTTTTTTGCATGTTTGTCACACTTAAATGTTTCAGATTGTCAAACAAATTTAAATATTAGACAAAGATAACCCAAGTAAACACAAAATGCAGTTTTAAAGTGATGGTTTTATTTATTAAGGAATAAAACTATCCAAACCTACATGGCCCTGTGTGAAAAAGTAATTGTCCCCTAAACCTAATAACTGGTTGTGCCACCTGTAGCAGCAACAACTGCAATTAAGCGTTTGTGATAACTGGCAGTGAGTCTTCCACATCGCTGTGGAGGGATTTTGGCCCACACTTCTTTGCAGAATTGTTTTAATTCAGCCACATTGGAGGATTTCCGAACATGAACCGCCTTTTTAAGGTCATGCCACAGCATCTCAATTGGACTCGGGTCCAGACTTTGACTAGGCCACTCCACAACCTTCATCTAGTTTTTTAAGCCATTCAGAGGTGGACTTGCTGGTGTGTTTTGGATCATTGTCCTGCTGCGGAAAACGAGTGTGCTTCAGCTTGAGGTCACAAACTGATGGCTGCACCTTCTCCTTCAGGAGTTTTTGGTAGAGAGCAGAATTCATGGTTCCATCAATCACAGCAAGTCATCCAGGTCCTGAAGCAGCAAAGCAGCCTCCGACCATCACACTACCACCACCACGTTTGACTGCTGGCATGATGTTCTTTTTCTGAAATGCTGTGTTACTTTTACACCAGATGTAACGGGATGCACACCATCCAAAAAGTTCAGCTTTTGTTTTGTCAGTCCACAGAATATTGTCCCAAAGGACTTGGGGGTTATCAAGGTGTTTTTTTGGTAAAAGTGAGACCAGCCTTTATGTTCTTTTTGGTCAGCAGTGGTTTTCGCCTTGGCACTCTGCCATACAGGCCATTTTTGCCCAGTCTCTTTCTTATGGTGGAGTCATGAACACTGACCTTAACTGAGGCAGGTGAGGCCTGCAGTTTTTAGGTGTTGTTCTGGGTTCTTTTGTGACCTCTTGGATGAGTCGTTGCCGCGCTCTTGGGGTCATTTTTATAGGCCAGTCACTCCTAGGAAGCTTCACCACTGTTCCATGTTTTCTCCATTTGTGAATAATGGCCCTCACCGTGGTTCACTGGAGTCCCAAAGTAATCAGGCCTGGGTGTGGCTGGTGAAATTGCACTCAGCTTTCCAAAAAATGTGATTAACCACTGTTACTTTATTATTTTACAAGGGGGCAATTACTTTTTCACACAGGGCCATGTAGGTTTGGATAGTTTTTTTCTTAATAAATAAAATCATCACTTAAAAACTGCATTTTGTGTTTACTTGGGTTATCTTTGTCTAACATTTAAATTTGTTTGATAATCTGAAACATTTAAGTGTGACAAACATGCAAAAAAGTAAGAAATCAGGAAGGGGGCAAATACTTATTCACAGCACTGTATCACACTCTTCTATGTGGTAGTATGCATCTCAAGAAATAGCCGGTGTTGTAGCTTAACGGCTCTCTACACACTAGGTAGTGCACATGGAGTGTCACATCCATGCTATTTGACTTGGTACACTACACAGGGCGGGAAGTGACTTTTTCTTCAAATGTTGTGTACTACACTGGAAATGCTCTGGCCTCGCTCCACTCTGCTTTCACGCTCGCTTGACTTGGCACTGTATTAGAAATGTCAGAACTATGGTGTTATTTTTGTGCCAAAAATAATTGAGAGAAATATATTGTGTTTATCAGTTCTGCTTTCCTCATTTACCAACATCAACAGATATAAGCGTTAAGAATATTAGAAATCTGTATCGGCCAGTAATTCCCATATCGTGCATCCCTAGTAGAAACAATGAAAGAAGAAATAGTCTAAGCGTCTGAGCTGCACATACTCACAAGTCACAGTGCCTGTAAACAAAAGGCATTAAAAATGTTAGAATGTGTCAGATTTATGCATAACAACAAGTGCAAAAGTCCTGAAAGGTCTTCAGTGAACAAGATTGAATCCAACACTTCTCTTCATGTTTCACCACAAGGCCTTGTAATGAAGCGCAATTGAAAATTCATGGAAACTAGAGATTCAAGGGAATGTTTCCAATTAGCCATCAGCCTGAGCCACAGTATACGTCTAGTTCTTTGTCATGTATCTTTTATTCCTTAAACCCGGCGTGAGCTGCCATTATAGTCGCTAGCCTAATTAGCTACTTGTGCTGCCCTTTGTGTTTGTGGATTGGATTTTGAAAAGGACAAACATGACAGGTGCATTATAACTTATTGTATCAGATTTCCATTAGATGACACTTAGGAGATGCTGAAATGTCAGCCACGGCATTACTGTGACTGCATCCTTTACGCTGACGGATTTTTATTCCCTTTTTTTGACTGGTTTCTTTCAAAAATAAAGGTAAATAAATAGAATATATTTACCTCTTTAACAATATGACATTTGATTAATTTCTGGTTAATTACCTCTTTCCCTGAACACATCCACACACATACACACGTATTTAATTTCAGTTCTCATTTGAACACATCGGAAGTAGCCGTATACAACGCCAGTGTTAAATAACGCAGGCATCACACGTAATGCATTAGAAATAAGCCAGATGGACTTGGTGTAACGCCGAGGTTAAGGTGGCGAAGCATGTCGGGCCTGTGAAAATACATTAGTAATGGATGTTTCAACCCTTTGAGATGCATATCACGTATATGGCAACATACTATGCATTAATCAATTAGATTCTAACCCAGACAGAAAGGACTGCACCACTGCATCCTTGACCAAGTCATATTGAAGGACTTTGCAGGATAGATGTCCAGGGACTATATTATGAGCATATGTTTAGTTAAACCCAGTCCTGCATGTTCATTCCACTCCCCAGCTTTTCTACAGCCTTTCTGTAGACTGCAGCGTGGGACCTGAGCTTCTGCTTGGGCTGCAGAGATGGCCGTCGTCAGAGAGCTCCTCTTATCTTCTGCCTGCCTCTCGAAACGGAGCCTTGGCCAGACGAGTGATGTTCATGAGATTAGCGGCGGGGCGATATGGAAATCCTCTGCTGATTACATGCCCTTCAGCCCAGACATCTGCTGTGCCTCTGACTATTAAAGGAATTCTTTTACTGTTGTCAGCACCTCAGCTGCCTGCGCCAAAGTTAAATTCTGCATGAAGGCTCAAGACTGCCTGTGTTCTTGTCACAACGCAGTCCCGGCCCCAATCCTTTTCCCTGTCTTGTACACTAAATGTTACCTGTGATAAAAGCTGCATTCCACATTCCCCGCTAAATAAAGAACTTTATCAAATGAAATCCCCAGGCAGGGCAGTCGTGTGTGGAGGGAAGAGATGTTACACATCCTTATTCATCTCCAATTTGTGCCCACGCTTCAGATGCCCAGACTCCGGCTTCGTCAAAAGGCGTTATTCACATCGCTCACTTCTACACGCGACTCTTATGCTATTGATAGCAGTGGACAGTGGCGACGGGGAAATGGAGCTCATTGAAAGAGAGGACAGTGGAGGGGTGACTGAGCGATTCGATGTCTATATATAGGACCCTTGTCTCTGCGCATCGTTCATGCAGCCAGTCAGACTGTAGAATTGACTCATTCTGTAGGAGCGTTGTCTTCACACCACCCCCTCTCCCCCCGAACCAGGGTTCGGCTACGTTTGCATTTACGGTAGCCTACGCTGCATTCACAGCCACACGGATAGCCTACCTGCGTTAGGTTAACTGAACTCGGGAGACGGAGATGGATTCCGGAGAAATATCTTCACACTAGTCAACCAGTGGATTTAGCGTAAATATTGAAGTAGAGCGGTCAAAACACAAACTTTTAACATTCTGCTGGAATTGAATTTCTCACCTCAAGAAAGTCACGTTTTTAGGATGGAAAGGGTAAGTTTTTCAGCCAGATTTATTCACAACACTACAGTATAGACCTTCCACTGTTTCAAAACACTAAAAACTAAAAATCCAACATTTTACCCCACGCAACATAAACGCTCGTTTTTCTCGGAATCCTCCGTTGCGACAAGCGACTGGTTTTGCCGTGGAGGGTCACAAATGACTTTGGACTTTGGCAACTGTCGCACTATACATCGTAGCCGTTACAGCTCTAATAAAATGGGGAGTTTTTCTGTACCTTGTTTTTAGGGTTATTTTTGTGTGTGTAGAAGTAGCCATATGTGCTTTATGTTGTTGTGTTCAAGACGTCCTGCACTACTCAGATTTGTCACAGTTTGATGTGTAAATGCTGACACTGTCTTGGAATCAGCAAATTTTTTGATGAAAACTGACCTGCACCTGTAGAAATGTTTAGCTTTTTTTGCTTTATTTGATATAAAAGTGCTGAAACTGTAGGTATAACTACTGCAAATAGTAATAACAGTGTCTGTTTTATTGGCTTGTAGAGTTTTTATTAGTTGACACGTTCTATAACTTGGTACTGTGAAGAAAACTGAGTTTAATGACAGGTGGAAACACTTCTTTATCCATTTGGTATCCATCATTCCCTATTGATTACTTTCTATCTTTATAAAATGGAAAAGAAAAATATTTTCTGATCAAATGAAAATGAATTGAAGTTATGGGTCATTTTGGACAATAAAATGTGCTGCTTTTGGTCTTTCTGGGAGAGAACTACATTTTTGAGAGTGATGGCGTTCCACATGAGAGTCACGAGCGTTCACACACACAGTCCACGTGTTTACCTCGCAAATAATGTTATGTATTTATACGGAATTATTTTAGTTTTTTTGTATGGAATCACTCATATACTGTATACTTTCAAATACAGAGGAATAAATATAATATCCATTAAGTTCAAAGTCTTGTTATTCTGATGGCATGTGTGATGTTTCTGTAAGTTAAATGGATTCTGAGTTATTAAAACTGTACTTAATAAACAACACAAAAGTGGTTTGCCTGGTCCAGCCTCAGTTCAGTCTCTTTTCCTTAAAGGTGAGGTTGGCCTTAAAGCTTATAGCTGGCCCTTTATCTGAAAGGTAGAACATGCAAAAGTGATTTAACCTTAAAGTAGTTCACACTCTGAAATTATATCCATAAAAGTGGAAAACAAATAAATAAAGCTCATTCCTCTTAATGACTATTTTTGCAATTCATAAGCTTTTAAAAGGTATTTTATGAAATGCATAAAGCTTTAATACCACTAAACACCCCTGCATTAATATTCAGGCTTGCTTTCACAATGCTTTAAATTCTGACACCCTGAAAAGTTGCTGTTTTTTTCAGGAGCTGTAGGCAGTGAAGTAGAACGTCAACACTGGTGTAAAATCTTAAACACAGACCCCGGAAAGGTCACAGCATCATGTGAGATTAGTGGCAAGAGAAAGGTCACTAAGATCCCACTTCCCCACCCAGATAATGGGGCATAATAGCCTTTCTTTCTTTTATTAATATGGGTAATAACACGGAAGGCTTGGCTTTTGTTCTACTTTCTTGTCCGTGGGCAATAGAGAAAAGGCTGTTTTGTGTGGGCTGGTTGCAGTGATCTTCTGAATAAATTAACTGTAGACACCAGTGTGTTTTTGCCATGACTCTTGGAAGCACTGCTGATGACACAGAGGTCAACACGGAGCATGTCTTCAATGAAAAGCAGAAGCGTGTTGAAAGTGAGTGATTATTTGTCATTGTGAACACGCCACAGCACAGCACAGCACACAGTGCACCACAACCAAATGTGACCTCTGCATTTGACCAATCTGTGGAGAAACAGCGGGCAGCTAACACGGGCAGGACCTGGCGAGCAGTGCTTGGGGGCGGTGCCTTGCTCATGAGTACCTCAGTGGTACCTTTACCACTCTGGGATTCGTACTGGCGACGT
Source organism: Distichodus sexfasciatus (assembly GCA_032718565.1). NCBI lineage: Eukaryota > Metazoa > Chordata > Actinopteri > Characiformes > Distichodontidae > Distichodus > Distichodus sexfasciatus. Next base: position 463,550 of record JAVGVS010000138.1, read on the forward strand.
TTCTGATCATGGGTCAGCGCCTTAACCGTTACGCCACCAACTGCCAAAAGCTATTTTTCTGTTGAGAGTGGGATTGAGAGGTGGGCATCTGCCTGGATCCATTCCTAACCTCCCTGTGACATTGTCTGAGGTATTAATAATATGTAGATGAATAAAGAGATAATTCTGCTTCCTTAAAACCGTGTCATTATCTGTAACTGTAATTTAGAAAGCACTCATATGAGTATCGAAAGAGCCTGTGTTACAGCAGTGAGGATTCGTGCACAACATAAACGTTTTTAAAGAAATCTTTGTGTTTGTCTTGTGAATGGGAAAATTCAGCAGTTGTAGAGAAACGCTTTCGGAATATTTTCCTTGCTGATCATGTAACAGGAGGAACTGAGGGTTGATAACTGGTTTAGAGCTGGGCAATTAATCAAAAATTAATCAGAACTGACCTTCAGAGCCTCTAATCCACATACTCTCACATATAATGGTTAATTCAGTTAAATCTTTAAATAATAAGAATTCTGTCAGTGAGTTTTCATGTAGTATACACTCAAAAATATACTAGTGAGTGTTATCATGTGATCCAATCTGCCACTGCTACGTCTGTGTGTTTCCTCCATTTATTTTAATCACAAAGATCTTTGGGGCAAAAAACCAAACTTAAAACAGAATAGTCATTCATTCATTGCAATTGAGGTAAAATGTTCAATTGATTGTGATAGTGATTTGAGATCATATCACTGTAGTTTCTCTAAAACTTTAAGGATATGGTTTATCAAAGGCAAAATGATGGCAGAAGGTACGTTGACCTCTGAGAAAAATCCTTTTTGTGTTTATATTGTAGACCAGTCTCTTGACACAGCTTCACATCCTTTCATCGTTGTCTAAAAGACTGTGACAAAAATCGTCGTGAGCTAACAAATAACACAGCAGTCAGCAAACCGGTTCGCACTCAAAAGCAGTTAAAAGCATCCCGACTAGTTCTGGCAAACGGCATCTCGCCTCCACCTCTTAAAAGCACTCTTTACCATCGCGCACATAAACGCAGTTCGCCGCTTGGCCCATCAAAGCCTTCCTCGGCCACCGCGGCTGGCCCATCAGCCCGGGCGTTAGCTGCATCAGTGGGTTTAACATGCAGCTGTGCGGGGAGAGACTGATGAAGTGAGCCGATATTGAAGTATGGACTTCTCCATTGCTCAGGGGTGCTCTGACAGCAGAATCACTCTTTCTTCCACTGCACATCCCTCCAACCCACATCCCCCTCTCCCTCAACCTGCCAGTGCTCTTCCTCCCCAGTCGATTGCGTTTACCTGCTCACTGCTGAACATGCTCTTTCACCTCATGTAATTAAGGGCTCTCGCTCCACTCCACCATTTACTGCTTGTAAATTCGCTTGTTCTCCCGAATCTCACGCAGCGCTTCGGCCACCGCTGCCATCATCTTGCTTTGTCATTCTCCAAACTCATATTTAGGGGTCCAAGCATGAAGTGTTTACGGACACCTCTTGTAATTGTTCTGTTTCTTTATTTTCATTTATTTATTTATTTATTTATTCACTTATTGTTTTTTATAATTTTTTTCCAAGAAAACAGATTGTGCAGCTTAAGCCATAAGTCACAGAAGACGAAAAAAGCATTTCGACCAGTGGGGGCGCTCAGAGAGCACTTATGACATCACATACATTTCTATGATGTCGTAACGGCTATTAGAATTGACATTAAATTATAGAAAAGCACACTCTTCTTGTATGAACAGTGTTAGAGGTTTAGTTTCTTTATAAAGTTGCTTTCTTTCAGGCTTACTGCACCAGTTGCTATTGTTGTGCTTTGTGCAACTTGGGCTTGGGCCCCTCTAATTGCCGCTTGCTGCTATATTTGGGATTATTTTCTGTGTAATCTAAGGATCGTGGTGTATATCGGATGTGGATGATGTGGAGAGAGAATATACAATGACAAAGAATCAGTCACTCACTCACTCGCATGAAATGATCTAGAAGTTGTTTTCAGACCCTGCAAGCATCTGGTAGCCTTGGCTTGGTCCATCCGCTGGCATGCAGGACGTCAGCAAGGCTGTTCGCAGTGCTCGCGGCAGACCGGGCACAGCTGATGAAATGCGTGTCTGGGAGGCAGTTCTCCAAGTGCAAACTCAACCACATTGAGGAAGTGCCAGTGTGTCAGCAGGGCCCCCCGTACACCCACCCACCATCTACCAACCATCTACCCAACCACCCTCCCACAACAACAACAACAACAGTTTTGATGGCTCACAAGATCGCATAATGGTGTGTCAGATTTCGAAAAATAGCACTCATGTAATTTTAATGAACTTTTGCAAGTTTGCTTCCTTATTCCTCGATGTTCTTCTAAAAGTCCTATTTCAACCCCTTTCTCTATATACCTAAAAGAACACACGCTAGATTTGTTTGGAAAACGGGGAAACTGAGACGCTGGAGTACACTAATTAGATTCAGCAACGTGTCAGCAAGCTCGTAAGAAAATGGCAAAGTGATGCAAAGTGGAGCAAGTGTGCGGTGTTAAAGCAGTGTTACGTGGTGCTGTAAAATGGATAAGGTTACTTACTGGTGCTGAGGCTCTCATGGCCAGGATGCATCTGTGAATAATTGTTGGGCCGCCTCAGACTGCAAGTCATCAACTATTTGCGGCAGTTAGGCTATGTCAGCGATCCTGCCTCTGATGTGCTCCCTGGTGACCCAGCTATATTAGTTCAAATGCCCATCTCCTACACAGTGCCAAACACAACTACCAGCTTCACGGCCACATGGGCGTATACTTCATTCCAAATTGGACTGGCTCAAAAAATAATTTGATTCCTAACAGTCTTTGACATTTTTTTGTTGACTAGAAGGGCATACATAATATTTAGAAAATTTGTTTTCAATAGACATTCAAAAACAACCACAAAAATACACATTTTTTTAATCTGTCTCATAAAACATAGAGCTGACAAATAACTATCATTCCGCCAGTGCTCTACCTAATTAGTGGGTAAAATCAGTTCTGCCAAAAGAAAGTCACTCAGGGCTCAGACTGCTCTCTTTGGGAAGTTGACAATTGAAGTCCACGTAATCCTATATGACACCCTGCCATTTTAAAAGAGAGCACTTTGTTTTGTTCAAAGGAAAGCAGAACGAAAGACAAGTGTTTTTACTGCAGTGTTTATGTGAAGTTAACACCGCGGTAATGTACAAGAGAACCTCAGACAAACCAGTGTTCACCAGTGAGCACCACATTTGCTAACCTACTGTGTAACATACCACATTTAGGGGCAGTTGGTAGAGTAGCGGTTGGAAATTCGCCCCATGATCAGAAGGTCGCCGGTTCGAGTCGTGAGGTACTCATGAGCAAGGTACCGTCCCCAAGCACTGGTCTCCAGGCACTGCCCATGTTAGCTGCCCTCTGATCCTTCACGGATGGGTCAGATACAGAGGTTACATTTTGTTGTGGTGCACTGTGTGCTGTGCTGTGGTGTGTTCACAATGACAAATACTCACTCACTTTCAAATAGAATGAAACATTTCTCCTTTCATTATTTTGGAGGCTTGTTCAGGCAAAAATGTTTCACCTATTAATACCATCTACAGCTTAAACTGTCGTCCAGGCGGTCATAAGAAGGATCCCCATGTCTAGAATCTAAAATGATATAAATTATTTTTGTTTTAATAATACACAACGTTAAAAGTAACGTTTGCTAATGAAGACTTTGTATGTTTTATGTGATCTTAAAAATAAATGACCAGTTCATTCCCCACGTAGCACTGCTGCTCATAATAATCCTCTGAAGCATTATACAACAGAAATTCATATAACCTTTTTATTATATTGAGTTTTTGTCATATAATTGTGTCGTTAACTTTCAGACATGTTTTTCATTGTAGGAATGAACAGCACAGGAAAATAACGTCTAGTGCTGAAAGACACTGCAAAGGCAAAAGTACGTAGACACCCTCGCCTGACCTGCCGCTCCAAAACCAGGAGCATTAATATGGAATTGCCTCTTTGTCCCAACTGCTATAACAGCCGCTACTCTTCTGGGAATGATGGCTGCTGGGACCCGCTTCCATTCAGCTACTATGGCATTAGCGAGGTCGGGCATGATGTCAGCGATAACGCCTGGCTCGCACTCCAGATTGCAGTTCATCCCAGAGGTGTTGGATGGGGTTGGGGTCGGGGCTCTGTGCACTAAGTCGAGTTCTTACAACTTATCTTGCAAACCGTAGCACCACTGGACCTTCGATTGTGCACATATTTGAGCTTAGAATCCACCAATCTGCCAGATATGTCCAAATATGTCCAAATGTTTTCGGATTTGAGTTTAAGTATACACTATGAAGCCTCTTTAAAAGTAGTTTTCACAAATGTCCATAGAAATGTATATTTTAATGTTTATATTACTTTTGTATTTACTCTGTCTGGTCCATGAGTGACATATCAACCATCTGCTGTACTTGACACTGCTGTCCAGCTTCTGAGCAGGCTTGACTTTGACCGTGGCATTTAGGTGTCCCGCTAGCCTCAACCCAGCCGTGGCAGTCTCACTCTTTTGTTTAGCAGACACTGAACATTTCTTCTTTGCTGCCTTACGTTTTAGTATATAATGGGGTTTGGCACAATTCAAAATAATAAAAATTACAGCAAGCAGGGTCCAAGCAAAAGTTGCAAAAAGCAGCACAAAAGGCCCAGCCCTGGTCATCAGCAGTGTCTGTGTATGTGATAGACACACTGCTAATGCGGCTGTTTATGACAGGATAAAGCGGTTACAGTTGAAGCTGCACTATCCATTTTGTACGATGATAATAATAATAATAATAAACAGAACAATTACAAGCGGGTTCCATAGTCCCTAATAATGGCAAATTCAACCAACACATCTGAGACTTTTCATTTGGTAGGCTTTATGAAGTGGCTGATCAATGATTAGTGTAAAATATTAGCCCAGTCACAAACCTTTTTCAAACTTAAGGTTATGTTTTATTGTGGATTAAAAAATCATGCAATGTTTGTTGAAAATGAACTGTAAGAACATTTGAATGGCATGATAAAGAGTGACCTTGCATGAAGCTCCACATAACGAGAAGATGATGATGACATGACGCTTCAGGAAATTAAAACATTATTTGATTTGATGAATTTATTGAGGTTTTTTTGTGTGGTCTAGGATTGAAATTGAAGCAAATTACAACAAAGCAAATGAGTAAGGGTTCATTAGCTTGTAGTGCGCTATAATGTTTATCACAGCAGCATGTTTGAGTTTGAGATGTTGCTCTTAACCATGTGTACTTTATAAAAGCACTGGCCTCATTAGCACATGGACAGGAGAAGTGGCTATAGAAGGACATTCACAGTCAGGTCTCGCTGCTCTACACAGTACAGAGTTTAGAGAACAGAGGCCTGAGCTGAACTTGCGCAGCTGAAGCAAGGTCAAAACCCGCCTGTGGACAGACCTTTTTTTAGCATATGGTAAAAGCTGCGCTCTGCCTCATTTTATTCTATAGGTTTACATTTTGAAATGATGTGCTTCGGACTTGGTGCCGGGTATTTTTTTTCCTAAACTCTGACAGTCAGTAATTGGCAGCAGGTAAAAGGATGCAAATGATGTATGCTGCGTTGAAAGCCTGTTGCCAATATTCAAAAAGCGTAATGGATGCCGCTGCCTTTTCTTACACCGTTGATATATTGTGTGGCCGCCTCAGCCCAAGCCAGGAATTGGTCCATCAATCTGTGTAGCGCTGCGATCTCGTCAAACACTGCAGCATTTGAGAACCGCCAGGTTTTTTTTGCCTTGACACGTATGGGACCCCTTCAGTGCTTTGGCAGATTAAGAGGCAGTGGGAAGCCGGCTGTGATGAGAGTAAAGCGTTGCTCACTCCAGGTTCAGCCAGATGAAGAAGGAAGGACTACTGTGTCTCTTGGCAGTGTGGAAGTTATTGTTGTGCTTTGGCTAATCAACAAGCTGTTGATAAACAGAAAAAAAAAGATACGGACAATTATCTGTGTAGGCAAACATACATATTAAAGTAGGGATGAACGATATGGAAGTTATTAGTCAATGCCGATATTCAGTGTTTTTCATGCATATGTCTGCCGACCACTATGCCGATAGATGATGAAGGCAGAGTTGAGCACGTAAAGACGAGATTTTTTGGTCACCAAAGTTCCACTGCACGCTCAGAACTTTGGCACAAGAGTAATGCCGTAACTCTGACAATTCTAACAAACGAGAGCAAGAGTCTAGCGAGGGCGGAGCATTTCGAAAGAAAAAGTCACTTCCCGCCCTGCGTAGTGTACCAAGTCAAATAGGGTGCATGTGACACTCCATGTGCACTACCTAGTGAGTAGAGAGCCGTTAAGCTACAACGCCGGCTTTTCCTGAGATGCAAAGGTATGATGAGAGTACCTTACCTACAAGGTGGGGGTCTTTTCACATCTGAACCAATATCGGTACCAGTTTGCTCTGAATCTGTAATACCTGGTTTGTATCAACATGATAAATACAGTAATAATAAATAAGCCCCACACTAATTTCAAACGTCAATGTCAATTTATTACAGTTGTTATAGAAATATCCCAGAACAATAACTAGAACAGATAGATCACTAATCTATCCTAAAGCTGCAGTGGAACTGGTCGACGGCGTAGACTCCACGTTCTCGGTGTTGATGCTGCTGCAGGGTGATTGTCGGTGCAGCTGCTGTAGTTGTGGCTGTAACTTTAACTGTGGCGCTCCAGTTATCAAACACCACACACTTATTCACCCGTAAATATATTTTATGTTTCGTAACGAGGTGTTTCTTCAGGTTGGATGTATTGCTAGCCCCAGTCCTGCATTTTGCGTGGTAAACGTTGCATGTTGCGCCGTCTGCGTCGTTTGGAGTGAAGTGCAGTCACACAGCGGAACGTTTTCGGCTTGTCGCCGTGTTTTCCACGCAGTTCCTCCAGTCAGGCGCTTTCTGCCCCTGGCAACGGTTGTCATGGTAAACAAACCTAACACTATAGTTCAACCAAGGAGACCATCCAGTTTAGATTAACAACTGTTTTATTTGGCAAAACACAATGTCTTTAGTATGTATGTTATAAGTTTTGGAGGAAGCCCGTCGCTTGGTCGTTGGTTCATTCGTCTCTGAAGCCAGCAGATCTGGCTGGGAGACCAGGCAGGAAGGCGAAGGAGCCTTCCCCCGGACCAAGGCGGGGAGCCGAAGGTGGCGGAGGGGCGGAGACGGGCAAAATCGAACAGCTGTAATGGCAGAGAAGGAGTTCAGATTTACTGCTTACATACTGACCAGGAGTATTGTGATTGGACGTGCTGGTGCTCATTAGGTCTCCTTGTTTGAACTTTCGTATTCACTTACATTTTAAATAGCAAATGGAAATTGAACTGCAGTAAATATCTGTTTCTATCCTTTTGCTGCTGTAAATGTAAACTGCATTGAAGCGCTGAGATAACTTGATTAACGTAAACCTTTCACCCAGTTCTGTAAGTCCCGCTCACCTTGCCACTGTTTGATTTGACGGGAACTGATACCTGGTAGTACCAACATCATTCGGGCGGTACCTCTAAAAGTACCATGTGTGAGTTCACACTTGCTAAGTTATGCAAACACAATTAAGTTAGTTGCAAAAAAATTGTGAGTTGAGCGTGTAAAGACGAGATTTTTGGCCCAAAATAACGCCATACGTTTTAAAATAGAAGACGCGGGCGTATAAAATCCCACCTCCCTCTTTTGTACATGCCTGGCACAAGCACTACCTTTCCAATGTACAGTAAATGCATCATAAAATATTGGCTGGAAATATCTGGCAAATTAAAGCACAGATCCAATGCCGACGAATTAAGAAAAAGCAATTATCAACCGATTCCGATATTATTGTGCATCCTGTATAGCAGCAGTATTGTTATGGGACCTTTCACTGATGCATCACTGTAAACTTTAAGTTGTGGTTTATAAATGTAGGCTATATTTTATGAAAAATATGCATGAATAACGATCCACTTAATCAAAAGCTATGGATAAAACCATGCATGAAAGGGTTAATCAGATCTGGAGACATTTTCTTAATCATCATGAGGACATTTGGTCTCCACAATGAGGAAATACCAACCCACACAAATGTGCACACACTTGCTTTTGTTTCTGATGCATTTGTCTCTTGAGAGACTGCACAGGTCATACAGAGGCGCGTGAGTGGGGTTGGCATGGCAGTGTTGCCCGAGGGCCCTGCGGGTTACGTCGGTATTATTCCCTCGGCTACGCTGGTACCAGAATGTTTTCCCTTTTACCTGCCCATGGACGGTGTTTTGCACATAGAGACATGTACTCATATGGAAATACAGACACCACTTGTTCCTCATGTAAGTGTTGTAAAGTTTTAATGCCCAGAAAGCATCAACCCTACACCCACACCTGCTCCATCAGGAAACTGCACCCACACACTGCTGAGTGTCTCAGCACATTCACATTGCTCTACAGTACAGCTGAGAAATAATTACCTCATTTCATGTGTAATATTTGTGGCACAATTGGAATCAAGAGGCAAATGAACATAGGAAAGTCTACTTTTACAATTACCTACATGTATTTACCAGAGGTACGAGCCTTCACTGGTCTCACGATGTGATTCAACTACGAATATCATGTCAACAGTTCGATGCGATATCTCGATGCATAACAGTGCATCTCATCAATTTATTTCAACATGAGTTCACATTGCAAACAGATTGGACATGGACATATTTCCTTAAATTCATTATTCATAAAGATGCCCAAACCATCTGGAAATGTTTTGAAAAATAAATGAAATGAAACCAATTCAAAAAAAAGATTTCAGTCTTAAAACTGGATTGCATGTCACGGACCACCTGCAATGATGCCGTGGGTCACCAGGGGGCAGCGGACTCCCGATATGACTCCCGCGATCCATCGATTATGTGATTAATTTCAGCACCGCTAGCACTTACCCAAGCATTTTTTTCCTTTGATGCACGCCGTCATGTTCGACATCTGCGATCTGCATTTAGGAACTCAGCTGCCGTTCCACTGAACACGCCTCTTTGTTTTTTTACTTGTCCATTAGTGGTTATTGACCATGATGGTACAATCCCCATGCAAGCGAAAAAGGGTTCATCTGTAAAGAGGCTGAAAGTACTACCCACTCTTCCCATTACGGAGCACGAACCCACACCATCATTTCACACGGCTGCCCGGCGTAATGATTTTCCTATTCCGCCGCTGCTATTCTTACGCCGTCCAGGACAAGGAGCGAGATTTGTTCAGATAAACAGGCTCCACTTTCCCAATCCTGTCTCCGATTCCAAAGTCAAAACTATATTTGTGTTGCTTGACGTGCATTGAGCGCATCGAAAAAGGCAGCTGCCGTCGTATCTGTTGCACAGGACCTCGCATCGTCACCCACGGCGCCTACAACGGAGGGAAGAAGGCCGAGATCCAGCCGTCTCCTCCCACACCACAGTCAGAGCGTGGGCGGCCGCCGAGGCTGATGTAACAAAATCATCACCCGGCCGTCACAAAGAGCAGCGGCGGAACCCTGCAGATGGATTCGATTCCAGATGCCAGCTCTGCCCAGCCAGGAGCGGTCGGCTTTCACTTTGCAGCATGGCAAAGAGGAGCTGGAGGAGACGGCACCAAGAAGACGTTGCCTAGCGCGAGAGATCAAAAAAAAAAGTCTTCTCCTCCTTCCAAGCGCTCCTATCCAGTGTTTCTGACAGCCACATCCATATGTTTATGGCCCATGGCGAAGACGGGGTGCACACACACACACACACACAGTCAGAGAGGGATCCCTGCAAGGCTGTTGAAACATTTTAAGCTAATTTGGCAGCAGTAAGAAGAAAGAATAGGATGGCAGCAGTTCTGGGCTACTTCCTGTGGGGATATTCCACAAAGTCAGCTCAGGGAATCAGCCAGCCAGACCGCGTTACTTAATAAATAGAAACCAGAGCAAGAGTCTGACGAGTTTTGCATCGCCTCCCTTCCTCCCATGCTGCCAGCTTCCCCGAAAGAATCAAGACTTTAACCCGACAACCGTCTCTGGGTTGTTATTCACTGCTTCACTCTGAGCTAGCTAACATCAGACCTCGCCGACTGGGCTGACATGCAGATCTGGCCGCTCAGCCGCTGCCAGGCCTGAGTGAGCTCATCAGCTCAAAGCTAGAATAATAGCATCAACTCATATGAACGCCCTCCTCTTCTCCCGCAATGTAATCTCTTACTGTGGAGACGCGATAAACAACTCAGAGGACAGTAAAACGGCGAAGTCAAAACTGCATAGTGCTGCCCACTTCAAAACACATACATCAAAAGAGAGGGCAGCATAACCAAGAGCTCGCTGCCTCCGTGCAGGTACATATAGGGCGTGATCTTGGGTTTGGGTCTTATGTGTAAGAGTGTTGGATATTTCTAAAGTGCTGTTACATCAAATTTTCAAATTTCTCTGGAAATAATCTGAAACTTTCATTCATTAAAATTGGAACATGATGAAACATAAACTGCAATTAAAAAGGTGTTAAAACCATGGACTAAACCCCTACAGTCGATTTTTATTTGAAACATGAATTTGAAATGTAGTTGCTCAAAATCTTTGCTCATTCTATAGATTGAGAGGTTAGGAAATTACAGGCAGAATTGCAATTTCCCTTTTGCAGTGTTACAACATGTGATAATTAATCAGGTCTTTACAAAGAAAAATATATGTATATTCTTTTCAGTGTGTAGGTGTTTTGATTGGGTTTTCTAGCTTTTAGCACATCTGTGAAATTCTTAAAAGAACTAAAATGAATATTTGCAGAAAATTTGCATATTTAAATACCTTTTCAACAGTTCAGATTATATTGTGTGATGAAATACGTTTTCAGAAATAATCATAAAATTAATCATCAAGAGGAGGGGGGTTTGCCTGCTCTCCCCGCGGTTTCTCCATGAAAGTGAAAGTGAGTGATTATTTGTCATTGTGACACCCGAGGAGCAGTGCTTGGGGACGGTACCTTGCTGATGAGTACCTCAGTGCTAACTTTACCGGCCCGGGAGTCGAACGGACAACCTTCACGGGGCGAACACCGTGCCATTGAGACACATAAGGTATGAATGTAAGTGTTAGAATGTGTCTGTGCCCTGTGGTGTGTTGGCGCCTGCCCAGGGTTGGTCTCTGCCTTGCACCAGGGATCCCGACTGGGATTAAAGTGATGGCAAATTAATGAACATTCTCAATTCCCACTTTCACAGTTTTCCCTTTAAGCTCGGTAACATTAGCCTTGTTATGGAGCCCACAGCCTAAGAGAGAGAGAGGGACGTGTTTTTAGGTTTTTTGTCAGCGCTCGGCTCGGAGCAGCTGCTCCACTGGGCTCCTTGTGTGGTAAGACCAGCATATGTTCTATTCTTTTCATTCATTATGAAATTGTTAGCCACATTCAATCCCACACAATATCAGGATTCATAAAAGCTGCACTGGAAACACAGATATTAACACATAATTACAAAATAGGAAAGTTTTCTAATGCTGCTTTAATATGTGGGTATTTTTTCTTTAAGGTTTCCAACAAACAAACCTGGGAAATGCTAAAGAAAATGAATAAAACTCACAACTGGAATTTCTCTGTGTGTGTGCTTACGTGCATGTATTATATCCCATTTTAGGGCAGTAATTTTTCCAGCTAACCTTTCTGTCAACCTTTGTGCTAATTTGCATGAACACTGCTGTCTTGGAAATTCCAGATTGTGTCTTGTGGCCTCGGATATATTAGTGGTGACCCCTTGTGGCCCCTTCACTGTGAACTACATTTGACTGTGAAAAGAACCTGTAAAAAGGCAGATGTTCACTTTCTTTTACAGTTCATCTCACAGTTGACATCACATGGGGCAAAATATATATTCATGCAAATCACTACCTGAATGGACTGCAGCAAGGTCTCTCTCAGTCACCCTGTGTCTAATTTTAGTATCTAATTTAGTGCCTGGATTCTAGCTGACCACACCATCTAATGACCCAACACCATGAGTCCAAACAACACGGTGGGATAGAAACCGAGATGAAGATATTAATAGTATTAACAAAGCCAAAAATTAGACTGCAAAGAAATGAGTTAACACTGGAAATCGTCCACATTGCCGTGCTTAATTTATTACATTTTAATGATTTAAAGCTGGAGCTGTTGAAATATAGATGCATGCTTTAAATATATTATCCCAGTTCATCTCTGGATTTAAAAGGGAAACAAGTCCACAAAATAGAAACCTTGTTACTTGTGATAACCATAAGAATCGGTCATATTCACGTGCATCTAGATTTTTTACCTTTAACTGTTAGCAGCGTAGCGTAATGGTTAGGGAGTTAGGGAGTTGGTCCCGTGACCAGAAGGTTGCCGGTTCAAGTCCCAGACTGGTAAAGGTGCCACTGAGGAACTGAGCATGGTACCGTCCCCAGATGTTGCCTCCTGGACACTGCCAGACGTGCCCTCTGTTCCTTCACTGATGGGTCAAAGGCAGAGGTTGCATTTGGTTGTGACCGCACACAGCTGCATGCCGTACTGTGTTCACAATGACAATCACTCACTTACTCATGTAGTTATTTACAGCACCTTTGCTGTACCCATTGCTGAGGGAACCTCCTTTGTCTGCCTTGTACACATTATACAGTAAAACACAGAGAAATATAGTAACTAGGGATGCATTGTAATATCGGAATCATATTGGAATCGGACGATAATTGTTTTTATTTAAGTTCTTGATATCGGAACGATGCTTAGATTTGCTTGGTATTTTCAGCTGATATTTTATTACACATTTATGCTACGTGGGAAAGGTAGCGCTTGTGCCAGGCATGTCCGAAGTCATGTCCGAGGTGGAATTTTATACGGCCCGCGCCTTCTGTCTGAAAATGTATGTTGTTATTTTGTGGAACGTTCACCAGCAAAATCTCTTGTCTTTACACACTCGACTGCAGGCACATTTAGAAAAAATAACTTGTGTGTTTGCCTCACTTAGCGAATGTGAGCTCGCACATGGGCTGTGTCCTGAGCCATGTACTACTGCACTTAATAGTATGGTAGGTAAGATGCTCTTATCGTACTTTTCTGTGTGGTAGTATGCATCTCAGGAAACAGCCGGGGTTGTAGCTTAACGGCACATCTGTTTTTTTAAATCCCCATTTGGTACATCACACACACACTTTTATCATACTTACACCTGAAATGAGCCACAAAAGACTCAGCTGGCCATCTGCACTGTAGATTAGTGTTCTCATACATATTTAGGCCTGTTGTGAACATGAGTTGATTTCTGAAGTCTTTTAGAAATCCTTACAACAGATTCATGGGGATAAAACATAGGGTGTTTTCATTTCATCCTCCTTTTTTGCAATGAATATTTGATCATTTTTATCTTTCTCTTGTTTTATATGTATTTACTTCTCCAGTCTCACATTATTTCCTGATTTCCTGGTGTTTGTGTATTTACTGTATGTGTTTTTAAATGTCATGTTCATCTCCTGGAAGAATGCATATGCAAATAACTACCTTCTGCCGAATGAGGCAGGAGACCTTCACACGAGAGGTCACCTCACTCACACGTAACAGTGACCTCAATTAACACCATTAGAGTCTTTTTGTAGCCTCATTAAAATGGAGGTCACTCAGTCGCAACATGATTTTTGTGCCTTGCTGCCTGACTAATGTAAAGCATTTACACTGTGTGCATCAGTACATGCAGAATGTTTTTTCAGATCATGTTCTATAAACTTTTTGTGTGCTTTGCTATAATTAAGGAGGGCATTGTTTCCTTCAAACCAATCATTTCTAGCTTCATAATTCAGGCATTTTTAGTCCAAAGTGGATTGCACATACCATACACAACTCCACCTCCAAAAATTGGGACGCTTTGTAAAATGAAAACGGTGCAGTGACGTGTCAGGAATTCTCTTTAAACCGTTTTTTGTTTACATTTTACACTGAAAACCAATGATGATAATGGTTGATGTAATTGTTCTGTTGCTTCTTTATTATTATTATGACTTTTTTTTACTACAACACAGACTGTGCAGCTTGAACTGTAAGTCGTAAAGATGAAATTTGGACGGTAAGTAGGAATGGTGTATATCTCGTCACATGCTGACAGCTTCCTAATAGGGACTATGGACTTCCCATTTTGGGATTTTGAGCTAATTGGCATAATATGGAAAAGAAACTTTTGTGAACTCCTCCAAGGCTAATTAGCTGAGGCAAGCGTAAGGCAAGTGAGGTGTCAAACGATCTGCAGACGTAGCCTGATATTGAAACACCAAGCTTTTTTAAGATTTCACCAGGGCTGACTATAATTGGAGAATTAATTGCCGTGGGGCGTGGCTTATTTTGCTTGAACAGTTGTATCTTTGGACTGCTCTGGCCCAGCTAGCATCAGTGGTGCCAATTGAACAATAGCAGGTGCTATAAATGCTAAATGCCTATATCTTAAGTCTGATTACGAAATTTGGTATAAACAATCAAAACTAAGCCGTGAAAGAGGGAAATCCACAATGTTGCTATTTAAACAGTAGGGGGCGCTACTTACACAATGCTGCAATTTGAACAACAGGGGGCGGTACAAATGCTAAATTAATTTGTGCAGCGTTATCTGTAAATAGCACAAAGATGAAACTTGGTCAATAAGCAGGGATGCCGTGCTGCTTTTGTGACTTTTGCTTGGACCCCCTCATTACCGCTTGCAACTATATTTATTATTATTATTATATATATTTTTTTAATTATTATTAATCTAGATGATGGTAAATTCTTAAACCCACACATAGCCTGAATATACATTTACCCTTTGCACTTTATTTTTTTGTCTGTTCTCACCTCAGCTTTACAGTACCAGTCTAGTATCTGCTTAAATGAGTGTAATGAGTAAGGTCAGGGGACAGAGTCTTTTTGTAGACAATCTTTAATGGAAGTTTTATTCTGCCGCTGTAGGGTAATGGACCTCTCCCTGATCCGTGCTAGATTTATTGACTATTGGGGCACCTCGATGGCCCTGGCGGTCTCGGCGTGCTGCATCTGTCTTCAGCCATTACCGTGTGTAAAGGTGCCTAAGTATTCACACTGTTGGTGCCACTTCCTATTACCAGGCATCTCCTCACCAATGCAAACATGCCAACACGTTTGCGCAGACAAGCACAACTGCATAGAACAGGCAGGCGCGAGTGCTGACAGCCGCAGGGCCGCAGCGCCGACGTGCCAACACGATGCCAGCGCACGCACGCAGAAACTGCTCAAGACAATAATGGCTGTGTCTCACTGCTTTGGGTGTGTGTGTGTGTGTGCAAGCATTCATGTGTGTAGGGAGGTACACCGCGGGCAGGTTGAAGGTCTGATTTTTGTGTTACGTCTTGATATTGATCCTGCTTCTTTCACCATGTCTCCCCCTTCTCCATCTTTCCTGCCTCCATTAGGAATTCACAAGCAGTAGAGACACAAGTGAAACTAAATTTCCGCTGTCTAGGCAACTGAATGCATTACGGATAAGCAGAGGATCAGCCGAGCTGAGGGAGTCAGGTTGGCATCAAGGAGCACTGAAAGTTATTGTAAATATTAGTTTGAACTGTTCTTGCAAAAGAAGAAAAATTGGGAAACGTGCATGTTAAAACACTGATGACGTTCTTCACAACTTCTTTACATGGTTAAATCCAAGAGCAACTGCAAGGTCTGGTTTGAGATTTGTGTCCTTGGTAGAGTCAGGCCAAGGACTCTCAAAGGTTAGCAGAGATCATCTGGATGGAGCGTGCAGGGTGGAGAGGGCTGTGTGCAGAACCACAGGGTAAAGTGGAAATGAGCTGGATCAATTACACAATCCATTAAAACTCACCTTTACAACAGGAGAGCACGGGCAGGAGGGCACATTCTGAACCTGCCTCCGTATAAGACTGCTGCTCCCTCTTATAACACCAAGGATGATTCAAGAAGCTCTTCAGCCATGAAGTTTAAAGGGCTATGAATGACTTTTTGCCGCAGGAATTGTGATCTTAAGCCAATAAACCGGATATAACAGTAATGGATACAGAATGAAAAGTATTTTGTGAAAAGTAATTGTAATGATAATATATTGATAGTGCTGAAGATAAAATAAGCCTAGAAGAGTCATTTACAATAAACTTTTAACTAAACATTCTCGGTGGTAATACATGCATGTCAAGGTATCAGCAAATGAATTCATAAACCATGGTAATTATAGAAAAATAATGCTTTGACTCTTATTAATTGGCAAATGATGTGACATCTGTGCTAATTCAAGCTTAATTAAAGATTCATCAGTTGCAGAGTTTTCAAAGAAATGACTTCTGCAGCTGATAAACTATATATAGATCCAGTTAAGGAGAGTTCTTCCAACTGGCTTTAGTGCTTGGTGTTCCAGTCTAATGATCAGAATTTATAATCTGTCAGACGTTTTGAATGATCTCCCCTTTAGGGCAAACATATCAACTCTGCTGAGCTACTGACGCTGTTTATTAGGCTTGTGAAAGTTTTCTCTTTCGGAGCGTTGGTAGCGTAACGTTTAGGGAGTTCGCCTGCTCGCCGGTTCAAATCCCAGGACCGGTAAAGATGACACTGAGGTACTCATGAACAAGGTACTGTCCCCTGGGTGCTGCCCATGTCAGCTGCCCACTGCTCCTTCACGGATGGGTCAAATGCAGAGGTCACTTCGTTGTGGTGCACTGTGTGCTGTGCTGTGGTGTGTTCACAATGACAAATAATCATTCACTTGAAGTGACATTTAATAAATTGTCTAAAGGTGTGTGGTAAAGTGCAGTACGCATTTGAAAAAGTGATGACATGAACGTCACATGGATTGTTTTTCTATGGTGAAGTGTACCTTCCTGTAACTAAGCATCTGAAGCTGTTTGGGTTACCTTTCATTTGGATGCTGATTGGTCAGACACAGGTGTGACTAACATGACTAACCTGGGATGGATTTCCCATGAAACGGATGTTAAACTAAATAACACCTGAAGTGCGATGGTTTACCAAAACTGCTGTGGTGACCCCTGAAGGGAAAAGCCAAAAGAGAAAGAAGAAGAAGATCACTACACTTTATCACTACAGCCTATGCAGAGATGCACACCGTCTCTACTTACCCTGAACATTTCGCAGCTTTCTTTGACTTACGGTTCAAGCTGCACAATCCGTTTGGTAGAAAATAATAGTAATAATAAAGAATAAACAGAACAATTACAAGAGAACCCCTAATAATACTTAAAATCATAGCAATGCCCACAGAAATGAATATAAAAGAGCACTAAGATCATAAATCATAAACATCTTCAGATCTACTAGCATTTAAAATGACTATATCTTTTTATACATGTTTTGTAAAACTGATTATTATTGTTATTACTTGGTCCACATCACATTTTACAGTGCAGAAGTAGCTCAGTGGGATAGATGGGTGAGTATGGCTTCTGTCCATGAGCCACCTCCTGCTCCAACACAGAAATAATGATGTGATGAAATAATGTTGTAAATAATTAAATGATAATATAATAGAGCATAGTTTACCTAACATAGTTTGCTTGATAGATGCGTCTATACACATGAGTAGAGAAACTGCAGTATTCCAAATGATTTTACAGCAAGAATATTAAACATTATTAGCTCAGTTGACAGTGATTATCAACTGTAGATTGCAGTGCACAACCTGACGACAGAGTTCGGGATTGTTTGCTTGGACTGTAGTTTCGGGGAATAACTATGAAGCCAATATTACATTCCTAGTTCGACCTTCCACTGTAACTGGTTCCAATTGTGACCACATTCCTCTCCTAGACATTGCCCATTGGAAGTCGTCCTGTAACTATTACTATAACTGTGCTGCAAAACAAGATGCCACCAGAATGCGGCTTTCACTAAACTTTTTCAGTTCAATTTTCATCCGTGAGATGAACGCGCCGTGCTATAACACACTGCACAGCGAAATGTGCCTTAATTGTACTGATACTGGCATCCACGAGGTCTGTAGGTGGAAGTGGCTATATTCCCACGCTGCGCATAACGCCTGTCTGCACACCGACCCTCAAGTTCAGAATTTTAATATTTATTTGCTGAAAGTTTCCTGCAAGTAAACAAAGTGGTAGTTTAGTTTAAACCGGTTTAAAAGACTCTGTGCCGCCCGACCTGAGTCCCGCGAGAGCCGAGTGGCTGCAGCGCTTGTGAAAGCTCGCGTATCTGCTCGCCAACTTAGGTGCTACTCGAGATAATTGGAGGCCTATGCGAGGTGACCATGGTAACGAGGCTGGCGCGAGGCGCGCGGTGCGATGAGTCGCATGTGCATCTGTGCGCGCACGCGAGCCCCGTGTTTTTTCAGCCCCGTCCCTTCATTAGAGCCGCGAGTGCTCCGTAGGTGTGTGGGAGTGCTATTTGCACAGGGAGCGCACTTTCTCCTCAATTACCAAATGAGTTTGCACAGGCGCTGGCAACAAACTCGCACCACGGTGGAGGGCCGGCCCGGGCGAACGCGCTGCCTAATAAAAGAGTCCGAGCGGCATGCAAATGGAGTTTTTATGGAGCGGCGTTAATCTAATCAAGCAGCTTGGCTAATTATGACGAGGTGTGTTTCTTGCCTCCTTTTCCTTCTTTAACAGCGTGATGTGTTAGCGATTACAGCCTGCAGCGTGTTTATGAAGGTACAAACAGCTGGACAGTGGAGCAGTAAGAGATCATTGATCCGTCCACGCAGAGATTTTTCCCGGGCGTGTGCCGTAAAGCAGCTGGGCCGTGCGAGCCTCGTCGCAGCTTCGCCGACAGATCGTGATTTGTTAATTATCAGGTGGCGCGTGCAAACAACGGCAGTATTGATGAGCGTTAATTATCCATATGTTCTTGCTTTTGAAGCTGGCGAGAGTCTCTCTGTTTGTTAGTGTATTTTGTTTGTTAACTTGTGAGACGCATGCTGCACAGCTATATAGAACGGTTTATCTGCTGCAGTTCTCTTGTGTTATTTTTATCTAAGGTGCTCACACACACTCCAAAAATTTAACTTTGTGACATGCGTTTCCAAGGTTGCTAAATATGTCCTTCATTAATCATTCTTCAGTGGGTGGTGCCTTGTAGCAAAATGTCTTACTATTTTTGTGGTTAATTAAATGTTAATATTTTTAGCTTAACACATTTTCTGTCCTCTGTTTGACTGGAGAATGTAGTGGAATTATTTGTAGAGATGCGTGATAATATCGAAATCATATGATAATTTCTTTTTTAGCCAGATATTCCCAGCCAATATTTTATGATGTATTTATTGTACGTTGGAAAGGTAGTGCGTGTGCCAGGCAGTCTGAGGTGGGATTTTACACGCATGTTTTAAAATGTATGGTGTTATTCTGAGCATCCAGTGGAACATCTCTTGTCCTACAACTCTGCCTGCACACGCAAAAATTTGTGTTTGTCTAACTTAGCGAATGTGAGCTCGCACATGGGCCCTTTTCCTGAGCTACGTACTTAATAATATGGTAGGTAGGGTTGGGTGCTGAGTTTGGTACTGTTAGAGGTACCGACCGAATGATGTCGGTACTACCGGGTATCAGTTCACATCAGATCAAACGGTGGCATATTTCGGTGCATTCAAGCGCTCATCAGCAGCGGCGCGCACAAGCTGAGCGGGACTTACAGAACCGGGTGAAAGGTTTACGTTAATCAAGTTATCTCAGCGCTTCAATGCAGTTTACATTTACAGCAGCAAAAGGATAGAAACAGATATTTACTGCAGTTCAATTTCCATTTGCTATTTAAACTATAGTGTTAGGTTTGTTTACCATGACAACGGTTGCCAGGGGCAGAAAGCGCCTGACTGGAGGAACTGCGTGGAAAACACGGCGACAAGCCGAAAACGTTCCGCTGTGTGACTGCACTTCACTCGACGCAGACGGCGCAACATGCAACGTTTACCACGCAAAATGCAGGACTGGGGCTAGCAATACATCCAACCTGAAGAAACACCTCGTTACGAAACATAAAATATATTTACGGGTGAATGAGTGTGTGGTGTTTGATAACTGGAGCGCCACAGTTAAAGTTACAGCCACAACTACAGCAGCTGCACCGACAATCACCCTGCAGCAGCATCAACACCGAGAACGTGGAGTCTACGCCGTCAACCAGTTCCACTGCAGCTTTAGGATAGATTAGTGATCTATCTGTTCTAGTTATTGTTCTGGGATATTTCTATAACAACTGTAATAAATTGACATTGACGTTTGAAATTAGTGTGGGGCTTATTTATTATTACTGTATTTATCATGTTGATACAAACCAGGTATTACAGATTCAGAGGAAGGTATCCAAATGAAGTACCGTTGAGTATCGGTACTAAACACCGGGTACTGGTACCGATATTGGTTCAAATGTGAAAGGTACCCAGCGCTAATGGTTGGTATCATACGTTATCATACTTTTCTGTGTGGTAACATGCATCTCAGGAAATAGTCGAGGTTGTAGCTTAATGGCTCTCTACGCACTAGGTGGTGCACATGGAGTATCACATGCGCCCTATTTGACTTGGTACACTACGCAGGGCAGGAAGTGACTTTTTCTTAAAATGTTCTGCACTACGCTGGAAATGCTCCGCCCTCGCTTCACTCTGCTTTCCTCATTTATCAACATCAGTATCAGCAGATGTAGGCATGAAAATATCGGATATCGGCATCTGTCAAAAATTCCCTCATTGTGCAGCCCTAATTATTTGCACACTACAATTATTTAAACATATAGTTCTCCCACATCTAAAACAATAAGCTTCTGGAACTTTTTGGCTAAAGCATAAAAGAGTTTAATCATCTTGTTGTGAAACCGGCTATAAAATATTCACATAGGGAGGCCTGGCAGCACATAATGGCGTCCCTCATTAAAAAGTTTGGGTCGGATCCGGCTCTCATGTTCGCCTCTGCTGTTTTCAATCTATATCACTCTGACACCCCTAATGCCCATAAACAAGTAGTGTGCCGTAACGATGTGATGCAAGCGTTGCAGGGTCGAGCGGGTTCCTTCTCAGTGGCTGGTTCTCTTCATAAGGAACAAAAGAATTTCACACCCCCAGGCCTCTCTCTCCTCAAATCTTTCTCTGAAATAAGTGGGAAACATTGTTCTGCTCAGACAGGCAGCCTTGGTGGGAATGTGGGAGATTCTGCCACAGTGTCCATCAGAGAAGCACGCCTCAAAGCATCAACTATACTCAAGTTTAAAAAAATGACAGCTGTTTGGAGCCCAGTGGCGTGGGAGGCAACCTCATAATTGCTCTCGTCCTCTCATCAAACAGCATCCGAACACAAATTGCCTGCTGAGAAAGTGACGGAAACGTATGCTGACAAGTTTATTTCCACGTTCATTTTCGCCGGCTTTTTAAATTGCCTTGCGGAAGAGTTCCAGCCGAGGGTAGGTCTAAAGCCCAGAGCAACTGAGAGTAAAACAGCTGGTGCGGCTGCTGAGCTCGAAGAAGGTAGAGAGGGAAGACAGGAGTTGAAAAGAAGTTAACCACACGGCATTGGCCGCACACTTGCTTCTTTTTCTGCAGACGTAAGACTAATATGTCTTCAGGTCATTATAGGAAGTATTCACATGAATGAGAACGAGGGCTGGTGATATGAGTCAAACACAGAAGTCTCACTGTTTTCTTAAGGGTTCAAGTACAAAGTGTTGTGGAACCCTCTTGTAATTATTTTTTATTAAAAATTTTTTTAGTTTTTTTTCTGCCAAACGGATTGTGCAGCTTAAACTGTAAGTAGTGAGGGTAAGTTGAAATGGTGTCATAGGCCGTAAAACGTAGCAATTAGCCTATAATTGGTGCTACAGCAAGGGTAAACAGGTTTTGGCCTGTAGGGGCGCTAAAATGCTAAATATTCATGTGATGTCATAACTGAACTTTTATATTTGTATGAAATGATATAAAACCACACAATTCTTATATGAACACTGTTAGAGGTTAGTTTCTTTATAAACACAACTCATTGAAGATGTCATAACTAAAAAGAAGCTTCACTACCAAGTCACAAATTTCTACTCGCATGAGTGCGTGTGCCCGGTGATGTGTTGGCGCCTGCCCAAGGTTGATCCCTGCCCGACTCCAGTCCCCACAATGCCCATTAGAGATTAAGCGGTTCGGATAATAAATGAATGAATGAATCTGATTCTTTTTGCTGTCATTTCACTTTTGCTTGGCCCCCTCTCATTGCCACTTGCAGCTATATTTGCTACTGTGTTTTGTGTAATTTTGTGTACTTTGGTAAAGCAAATCCTCACAAGAATTTGTTCTTTAGGGAAAGTGCACGAGGTTAAACATTTACAATTACAGCACAGAGAAGGGGAAGACAGCGCGTGTACAAGTGATGTTTGATGTAAGATGTTCAGCAGAACAGCGGATGTGCATGTAGAACAAATTGTACTGTTACTCAACTATTCTGAGATCAAAAACCATTTCACTGAATTATAGAAAGGCCCAAAGCCTAATATCTTCCAAATCTGCAGGCATGTCACATATGCATCTGGGGAAATTTCCAGTCCCAATAAACAATCTCATTATACAGCTGTGGTGAATTTCTGTCTTCGTGCGGTCAAAGACACATGCTAACTTGAGGAGTTATCAAAATGGAAAAGGCTGGGACATGCACTTTTAATAACCAAACTGGGGGCCGAACCGTGACGGATTCCCTAACATTAGACCAGCTGAGCAGCAATAAACCTTAATAGTAATGGCTTTGGGAGGTCTTTAAGAATGTGGAAATAAAGATTTCTGTTCCTGCTTTGAAAGGTCAGTCAAGTACCACCAGAGGTTAAACCAAAGATGGTAAATAATGGGCTTCCTGAGTCACACTCCACTCTCCACATGAGGCTTTGTAGCTCTGCTTCCTGCCATTGCCAAACTGAGCTCAGTCCAGATGGTGCGTCCTGTTTTTAGATTGCTGAGAACAAATTTAGTTACAAAACTACCACCTTCTACAGCAGCTCGTGGGCCTCTGTACTCGTTAAGCGCCTCTAATCCTTCAGCGCTCCCATGTCCGCGGGCCTTTCGCCAACGGCCCAAACCACCTGGTGATTGTTATCTGATCAATTAGTTCCAGTACTGCTCCAGACACTGAACGCCTTCGGTTGAGGTCCTGCAGAGCTGCACACTGCACACCGTCCACGCAGCCTTTCTAATTGATACAACACTTGTGGATTCTGAGGATAAAGTGAAGATTACTCGTCCCAATTATGCGCTAATAAATTCCAAGCACTGCTGCCTTCTCCCCCCAATTCTCTCCGGGGTGGTAAGGGTAAATATAAAGACACCTGAATTATGCAGGATCAGCATGTAAATGTCAGGGCTAAATTCAGTATTTCTCCCATTGTCTCTGTGGCATTTTCAATATGTTTTATGCATTTCGTAATTAGGCAGAATCTCCAGAGGCCATAGAGCGATGAGCCCGTTTGTGGATATCGCAGTCTAGGGGTGTTGCTGCTCAGAACTTGGGCTCATTTGAAATGCAAATTTCAAGAGAGACGGAAGGAAGGTATTTGAGAACAAAATGTGCGGTAGATCACTTCCCTCTCCCCCTCTCCAAAAGATGAACGATGTCAAAAATTGGGAAACTGTGGTAAATGCCCACTCCAGACATGGCTTTTGAAGGTCGCCCCGATCTGTCGCTGCAGGTGTTAACATGTGGTCTTATTAGCATCAGAATCCCATGTTCCCTTTGTCCCAAAGATGAAATGCCATCAGCAGCAAGAAAGGGATAGTGAGGTGATTGGGGATGTGGGGGTGGTTGTGTTTTGGCATGAGAAGAGCGGAGCTGGGCAGGCAGCTCCCTAGTTCCAGCTGGTGGCAGACCATCTCCTGTGCTCCTCAGCTGCTGAGTGCAATTTGCTTTCTCTTCCGGGGGAATGAGCCCAGCATAAGCTACACCTTGCAACACAATTATGCTCGACCTCAGCCAAAAACAGAGGCCCTGGCTCCAGCAGCACGTTTGTCCGGAGGGGACCAGACTGATTTGTCAGAGGCGGTATGTGCAACGCAAACATGCTGCGTTCCTTAAAGGCCGTCGCTGTTTAACCCTCTGCGTCAGCACTGTTCTCGGCAGTGATTTAGGAGCTTGCTGGCAATACGATACGAATGATCTAACGCGATTTGGGATTGAAGAAGGCACTCTGTTAGCGCTTGCTCTGTCGCCGCTTGACAAATAGGATGGTATTTCTCTCGCGGGGAGTGGTTAAAAGGGTGCCCGGGAGCAGCGTTGCAGGCCGTGATGAATGTTTTTAGCACGGCAACGCAGTTCATCATGAATGCGTGCTTTCTTTCTCTCGTCTGTACCTTCCTAATGTCCACTATCACCCTCTAAAAAATTTCATGTGACTCTAATCAAAGAGTAAAGGATCTGAACAGCAGAAACAAATTTGTGAATTTGTGTTTCTTGCGGTGCTGCGATTAAATCACTGTGCGGTGTGAAATCAGCACTTATTCTCCCAGTGACTCTTTTCAAGTCGATCTTTTAACCAGGGACAAAAAGCTGAGTTAATCCATTCTCCTCCTACGGAACTGCAGTTCTTGTTGGTTTTATTTCACAATTAAAAAAAAGAAAAGAACAGAGGAAGCACAATAGGGTGGGAGGCTGCAGAAAGCAACAATGAGAGAGCGAAAGCAAAGATAAAAATGGAGAAGGGGGAGGCGGAATGCAATAGAGAGGAATTAGATGTATCACGATAAGGCCATGGAGGATTTCTGGATAGAAAACAAAAGGGTGGGAGTGGAGGAAAGAAAGGGAGGAGAAAGCTGTTTTCCAGGAGAAATGAGGATAATATAATTTCCTATATTAGAACTACCAGATTGAGGGAGAAAATAAGATGTTCTTGTAGGAAGCAATATGAAGGGGAAAACATAAAAATCATCTCTAGATACCCGATGGCTTCAAATAGCTTCATGAATTGTGTGCTGAAAGACTGCTCTGAGTAAACAGTGCATACGAAACATACCAAGAAGCGTCTTGTTGGATTATTACAGGGTTTCAAAGTGTATTTTGGATTCCATATCAAATGTGTCGCCTCCTCACTAATTGCCTTCTTTTCTAAGTCCTAACAGCCTCTTGCTCCACTCCCATATGAAAGCAAGGTGCTTCATACGTCTTTGAGAATCCAAATGTGCATCTGGTCCCAGTGAAATTAATTCACATGGTGGATTTGGAGAAGATTAGAAAACAATGTAAGGGAATATTGATGGTCCCAGATCCCACAGGTATAATATGTGTTTTTGTATATGCATCAGTGCATTAGTAAGCTCTCTCCCAGAGCTCGTGTTTGATTACGCGATGCTGAATCTTCTTCTCTACTCATTAATACGAGGTCCCTCGTGGCCCCTCTTTTTTGGCATGTGCGTCAAATATTCTCAGGCTTGTGTTTTTTTTGGGTTTTTTGCCTTTGTATTTTTTTCCCCAGTGCACTCTTGAATAATTGAGTGTTTACTCTGCCGCACAAACTGGAATGCACAAAAACAGAGAACTGCATTCATGTTTGTACAGAAAAGCAGTATTTTCTGAAACCAATATGTTGTTTTGGGTTTGTTCTCACAGATTCATTCTATAAAATCTGACGCCTTTATTTTCTTGCAGTCCGTACTCTAGTATTACTTTAAACTGTGTTTCCTACTCGTACTGCAGTAAAACTCTGTATATCATCCCCATATGAATATGAAAGGTACAGAATATTTTTGCGTTTCAGCAGCTTCAACCTTTGCTTGCTGATGAGATTCGATGTACTGTAGGTACGACTACCCTTAAGATTTTAACGGTACTACTACTCTTACCGGTACTGCTTATCAGTCCAGTACTTTAACAGCTTTCTTATTGATACTTTTTGAAGAAAAAAATCTAATGATCCACATAATTAAAATTGCTTTAATGAAAAAATTAATTAGACACTAGTTCATTAATTGATTAATTAGTTAATTAAATCAATTAATAAAAAACAAAATTGCATTATTATTTAATAAATTTACTTTAAATGTTAAATGCAAAATAAAATTTCACAAAAAAAGACAGCAGTGTTTTAAACAAGGCGCAAGGCAGGAACCCGGGAAAGGCTCCGCTGAATGAATGAATGAATGAATAAGTGATGCCACTAACGTCAGAGCTTATCGATATTTTTCAAAAACTGCCCCGGGGCCTGTTGCGTTCCGGGTTTCGCTATCCATCCCTAGATGTGGGTCGCTTTGCCTCAAGACCTGCACTGTGACGTATAAAACTAACAGCCTCTAAATGATGTCATCCATCTAACGTCACCTTTCTCCCATTTCTTTGGTGGCAGGTCAGGCGGGATTGGCAGAAGAATGCTGGTCCCAGGTGCCCGGGGGCAGGATGGCGTCGTGTTGGCCGAGAGCCGTGGTTGTTAGATGGTCTCTCTTGATGCTCCTGTGGCACTGGGCACCTCTGGGCCCTCTGAGCTGGCTGGTGGCCGCGGCTGAGCGCCCGGAGCAGAACCCTTCTCCTTTCTCCTTGGTGTCTGGCCGGGGCAGTGGCCAGCTGGACTGGCTCCTGTCCGACAAAGGACCCTTCCACCGCTGTCCAGAGTACACCGAGTTCAAAGAACGTTTTCATCAAGGGTTCTCCACCCGCTACAAAATATACAGGTGAGTTTGGGCAAAGCGTCGTTGACACTCGGAACAGAGAATGTTATTTTGTGGATGTGTGGTTTGAGTCGGTGGTTATGATCTATTTGAAGTAAGGGATTGTTTTCATGATTATTTGTAAAACCCTAACCATTACAAAACCACTACCACCTAAACATTCCTCATTTCAATTACAGATGCACGGTCAGTGATAGGGGTGGGAATCGAAAAGCAACTCAGAACCGATTCCAATTGATTCCATCGCAAACCTACACCTGCATCGTTATTGATTCTTCTTAACGATCTGTCATTTCCCAGCAAAACGTTTTGCGCCTCGGTACATTACATCACACTCTCTGCAACGTGACCTTCATATTAAGCGCAGTAGTACGCAGGATACAGCCCCTGTGCGAGCCCACATTTGCTAAGTGAGGCAAACACGCAGTAAATGTTTTGCATGTGCAGGCAGAGTTGAGCATAAAGACAAGAGATGTTGCTCGTGAACGTTCCACTGCATGCTCTAAGTTTTGCCACAAAACAATGCCATACGTTTTAAGACAGAAGGCGTGGGGCCGTAAAAAATCCCACCTCGGACTCTGGACATGCCTGGCACGAGCGCTACCTTTCCCATGTACGATAAATGCTCCATCAAATATCTGGAAAATCTAAGCATCGGTCCAGTGCTGATGACCAAAGCAAATGTCGGTGGAATGTGATATTATTCCGAGGTTATCATGCATCCCTAATTTCACTATCCACTATCACAGAATGCAGCACTTGAGTAAATACGGAAGAAAAATGAGGATATCAATGGTAGTGATGATAAAATCCCTTTGAGTTTCATCTAAAAGGAGTCGGGTTCACATCATAATGGTGTCAGGACAGGTACAGCCACATGACATAAATGGGCCAGACCTCATACAGCTTTCCTCTCATGTTCTGTGGCAGTCTCTGCAGTGACTAAGACAAGTGACACACACACACACACACACTCATGTTCGTGGCTTTCGCAATGCCGGAGCGAGTCGTGCTGGGGTGTGCCTCGGTGCAGAAATAATGGCTGCATAATCTCTAATGGTTCCCCATATTTTTTGGCCAATCAGCAGGTCGGTAATGGGAGAAACTACATGATCCCACATTAATGGAATATTTTATTGGCTGTAAGATGAATTCTGATAGATCCTTAAAAAGAACAGTGGAGCTGATTGGTTTTTCAGTCACAGTAATATGAGTGGGAAGCAAATGTCAGCAGTCCACAAATTGCATTATTTAAATGTGAATAGCGTGCACTGCAATACGCAAGACGTTCTTGCAAATATAAACAGTTACGCTCGCAAAATAAATAGTTGAACTCTACAATGCGTAAAATTCATGTTTCAGAATTGATTAACTCTAATTACAGAAGCCCCAGCTGGGTTGAAAGATTCCCAGTACAAATCATTTTTAAAAAATTCTGAACAATTCCGTTGGGTCCTCTGCCATCTGAAAACCCAAGGCCAGCACAGCAATAATAAAAGGAAAGTAACGTTTCAAGAATCCTGAAAATCGTGTTATGAGCTCTGGCCTAGTGGTTCAGGATCACATGCCTTCATGCCACCCCAAAAATAAGATTAAATGTCAGAGGCCTGCGTGTCCCAATACCGCTGCCCCTCCATTCAGCTCTACTCATGTGCTGTCAAATAAAGCACCGAGATGTGATGAAAAGACGACACAGCATAAAAGCTTCAACATTCAGGTTGGACTTGGCAGAATCCTTTTGTTGACAGAACTTTTCCTTGCTGCTCAGAGCCATCTTTCAAAGACTCCTGCTGATACTAAACTAAGCTTTAACGCCAGCTTTAATTATTACATTTAAACAAAGTTTTAAATCATATTGCAACCTATTTATTTGAACTCAAGGCAATCTGCATGATGAGTGATTTTGGAGCATGATCGAGCTCCTTGATTTGAGGTAGAATGGCATGTTATTTACTGGCAGTCTTATAGTTTAAAATGTAATATCAAAAATGGGGATTATAAAAGTGTGAATGATGCACAGCTCAAAATGGGCATTTTTCTTTTAAAAGGCCTACTCTTGTCTCGTCTGTCTTTGGAATATGCATAAACAAACTTGGGAAGTCGATACCTGTCTGTGAAAGAACTGTAATCCAATGTTGATGCAGAAAGAAAAGAAGTCAGAAAAAAGTATGAAGTATGACCAACGTATTACCAGCCTCAAGCCCTTAACGGGTAATTGTAGGGCGACACTGGCCAAAACCTCTCTCTGTAGTAAACAGGTAAATAGGAAAAATACAAGACTGAGAAGGGCACCACACCCTCCTCCTGGTGAAGCTGGATTAAGTAAATGTAGAACAAAGAATCTATATTTAAATTAGCATTTAAGGTTCAAGATGTTCCTGCTGCTCCACACGTCAAGACTCCTGTGATCTCCAGCTCCCAGATGATCGTTCACTGCGTTGGAAATGTCATTCACTAACAAAAAAGCACATAATGATTTCTGTACAAAATGATTTTTCTAAGGCTTTGACAGCACCCCCCAAATTTCTGGATTCATTTGTTCAGGGCCAACAATCTTCATGCGGTTACAGCCGATAGTGTCGATTAGCACTCCGTTCCCAGTCCGAATCCTGACGGTGAGAGAAACGCGGGTGTTTGGAGCATGTCTGTGGCCGTCCCCTCTTTCTGTGGGTGGATGTTGGCCTTTCAGCCTGCTTTCCCTGCCCGTGTGAGCCCGTCTGTGTCCAGCCCCCCTTGTACTCACTTTATCCAGTCCACAGCATGCTCCAGGCAGCCGGGCAGAGAAACCCCCGCTGAACCGTGATGGACTCAGCGAGGACGAGACAGGGCCCTGCCAGCTCTGTTTGAAAGGTTGTCTCACAGGCCAAAGTGTGGATTTGCTCTTGTGAAGACCAACAGAGAGAGAGAGACTGTGTGTGTGTATGTGTGTGTGCACGTGCTCGTCTGAGTGCGCATGTGCTTCGCGGTTCAGTGGCGCTGCCTAAACAACATCACTGATCTCAGTGGGCAAAACGTAGGTTGTCTTCTGAGCCCCAAACAGCCCTTTCAATCTCGCTAGCCTTTGGATAAAATAACACGTCTTTTTTGGAGAAAAATTGAGATTTTTACGCTGCCCACTGTTGTGGGTTTTTCCACGTTTTGCACATCACAAGATGGGAACACCAGCGGGCTGATAATAAAGGGCCGTGCTTCTCCTCCGCCGCTCTGGGCTCCGTCTCCCTCTCCTGGGGGTTTCGTTGCGCCGAAGGATCCGTGGCAGGCTGAACGCAATGGTCTTTAGTCATAGCCGCGGTACCGATGGGGATTTCCATCCCGATAAGCACAGAGAGATGTGCTGCGTTCTATGACACACTCTCTGAGGCGTGGTGGCAGGGAATTAAAGCTTCGAGGAGTGAGGTTAACTCAATTTAGATACGCCGCTCGCCTGAAAACTTTATGACCGACATCTTTTACGCTGCGGGTGCGAAGCCGCGCTTTCCGCCGACCTTCCGCTGACTTCCACTGAACTCTCCTTTGCACCACGCAGCGTTTTTCAAGACTCATTCTAATTTAATTTGGGGTTTAACGAGAACTACAGAGAAACAAATGGTTGCGTAGGGTCCAAAAATAACCCGACTGTATTAGTTTGCTCGGGGCGGTTATGAGAGGAGGCGCGCGCCGGTGGGGGGAGGGATGTTTACAGCCAGCGCAGAGTAAGGGGCTGTGACGCGGTAGTGATCCCCAGGGCGAGTTGGGGGAAGATTGATGAAGCCCCATACGAGCCGTTACCTGCGGGCCAGCACGTCTCCGGTGGCGCAGCAGGCGACAGGAATGACAAGCGACGGGGGCCTGAAGGAGCGCGGCCTGGTCCCCTGGGCCCTCGTAACCTAGTAACAGCTGCTTTCCTGGAGGCAAATGTGCATCAGCAAGAAAATAACACGGGGACATTGCCACAGCCGTGATGGACTTGACTAGAGAAAAATGTACAAATTGGACGTGGGAAATTGACGGGAGATTTGACAGGAGCCGGGAGACTTTTGATGACGTGAAGCGTAATGACAGCAGCTTTTTTCATAAACGTTGGAAGCTGGAGAAGCCAGCCAGATTAATGAAGGAAATATCTGGCAACCTTGAAGATGCATGCCACAAAGTGGAATTTAGAGGGGCTATACAGGGGTGGGTGTGTGTGTCTGCGCATGCGTGTATGCGGGGGATTGAAGTGCAGTACTTTTGTATTCCGGTGACTTGATGCAATTTGCCACTTCAATCTCTCAATATAGAATGTTTGAGAAAACACAGCTCAGCCTTCCACTGACCAGAATCCAATTTCATATTCTCTATTGATGCTTGCTTTCTTAAGGCTTTTGCTGAGTTGTTACTTTTTTGGGAGGTTGCACAGCTTCTGTTTCTGCTGAAAGCAGGATTTTGTCATGTATAATTTGCTTAATGTTGACTTTATGTAGTCTGTGTGTGTGTGCGTGTGTGTGTGTACCCATCATGCCAGTCAGAGGTGTGAACATATATGCCCATGTTTACTGCTTAATTTGTTTATTTTTCTGTAATAGTAGAGCTGTCAAACCTACACAGGGAATTATGCAGTGCACCAAAAAGTATGAAAGTTTATTCAGATACATTTTTTCTGTAGTTCCAAATATATATTCTTGGCCATGATTGCAGCTTTACACACTTCTTTCATCTAGAATCTAGTGTTGAGTACCTTACACATCTGAACCGATATCGGTACCGGTACCTGGTGTTTAGGACCGATACTCAACGGTACTTCATTTGGATACCTTCCTCTGATTCTGTAATACCTGGTTTGTATCAACATGATAAATACAGTAATAATAAATAAGCCCCACACTAATTTCAAACGTCAGTCAATTTATTACAGTTGTTATAGAAATATCCCAGAACAATAACTAGAACAGATAGATCACTAATCTATCCTAAAGCTGCAGTTTACAATCCTGGTTGCCCTGGTCTTACATCTCCCGGTGTAAATGTCCTGCATGGAGGGGACAGCGTTCTGCTGCCAGGGTCACACTCTGGAGGGCTTTAACACTCCCACACCCAGATGAGATGTGTGAGGATGCTCTCCACAGGCCCCGAGTAGGAAGTTAAGACTCGTGTCCTTGAGTGGAAATTCCAAGTCAACGCTCGAGTCTTTTGTCCAAGTCTCTAATGACTGAACAGAACTTCTCTCGTCGGATGCATGACATCTGGTTACGAATTGAAAGCAGGCACTGTCCTGTCATCTGTTATTATACACTACAGTATCAACATTGATCAGAGAACGTTCACTTTAGAGTTCATTTCAGTACAACGCTGTGGCATCAGATGTAGCCAGTTCCATCGGTTATAGTGTTTGCAGCTTTGACGCTACGCTTCAGTAATGCACCTGGTGAAGCCCCTCTGTTATATTCAGCTCGCTGTGGATTTCCCTAACGTCAATACATTGGAAAAACTGAAATGAATGGAATTAATTAAGAAACAATAATGACATGAAATACCGAGAGTGTGGTTGTGTGAGTGTGGTTGCGTGAGTGTGTTGGCACCTGCGTGAGTGTGGTTGTGTGAGTGTGTTGGCACCTGCGTGAGTGTGGTTGTGTGAGTGTGGTTGTGTGAGTGTGGTTGCGTGAGTGTGTTGGCACCTGCGTGAGTGTGGTTGTGTGAGTGTGTTGGCACCTGCGTGAGTGTGGTTGTGTGAGTGTGGTTGTGTGAGTGTGGTTGCGTGAGTGTGTTGGCACCTGCGTGAGTGTGGTTGTGTGAGTGTGGTTGCGTGAGTGTGGTTGCGTGAGTGTGGTGGCACCTGCGTGAGTGTGGTTGTGTGAGTGTGGTTGTGTGAGTGTGGTTGCGTGAGTGTGGTTGCGTGAGTGTGGCTGCGTGAGTGTGTTGGCACCTGCCCAGGTTTGATTCCCGTATCACGGCCGTAGTCCTGGGATAGGCTCCGGATTAAGCAGTTCAGATAATGAATGAACAAATGAATTACATGAAATAAAGATTGTTGGTGAGTGCCGGATCTTGAGTCCAGGCCAAGTCTCAGGTCTTTTGAGCGCGAGTCCGAAGTCACGTCTCAAGTCATTGTTTGTGCGACTTAAGTGCGACTCCAGTTCAAGTCTCAGACTCGAGTCTCCATCTCTGAGGCATACTTTGACTACTTATTTTTGTCAAGAAAATACCTTTTACACTCCATAGATCTAACTGCCTTGAAAAACTACTCATTGGGTCAGACATGTCCATATTTGGACTGCTATTGTATATTCCGTCCCCTTAATATTTTAACTAAAAATACTTCAAAGGGGACGGACACCTGCCGTTATTTTCTGAGAAACGCTCTTAAAAGCAGCTCACGTAAGGGTTTTAGTTCAGTGAGCAGTGAGTCACTGAAGTCTTTCACGAAACAGGGGGTAGAAAAAAAATTAGAGTGGCTTCTGGTTCACTGAGGAGTTCTGTATTTACACAGAAGAGTGGTGACAGCAGAATGTGTGTGGACTACAAAGGCATTCTATCTGGTTGTTAAGAGTCTGGCTGAATAAGGTGAAACAGCCTGTGTTCTAAACTACCCAAGCACAGTCTGCGCAACATATGGCCCCGCTGCTTTTTATGTGTGTTTTTTAAGTAGTGAAGAGGGTGTTTACTGGAAACAAAGAGGACAAGATGCTTTCGAGACACACTGGAGCAACGCGCAGCACGCTTCCAGCCAAGACTCCCCATCAGTTCCCTTGTTAAACCTTTTGCTTCCCCCTTTATTAGTAAGTAGCATGCTAACCCTAATTTACAAAGGCATCATCTCTCCTCATGAGTCATAAATGGTCTTTACCATCTGGACCATTATTGCTGAGGTTTGCCTTAAGACGCCAGTCAAGAGTTTACCCAGCATGCTGCAGTGCCGCGGATAACAGTGGGTGATGGTGGTGGTCTAGTGGTTAGGATCCTTGCTTCTGGATCAAGAGATCCTGTTTTTGAATCCTACCTCCAACACTACCAGCACTGGGTCCCTGAGCAAGTTAAACCCAAGTTAAAGACGCGCAGCAAACAATTTTTAGTTCAGGGAACATCTGCTGAGATTCCTGAAGTAAACATTCCACTATGATAATTCAGGAAAGCTTTCTTAACATTCCTGGAACATTCAACGGGGAACTTACGGGAGCAAGGCGGGGACCAAACCCTGGGCAGGGGCCAACACCAAACAGGGTACACACACTCACACAATCACACTCTCAGACACACCATACGAGGCCGTCCTGTCAAATTTGTGCCTGTAATGGTAAAAAAAAAAGCTGAAAGACCTAAAATCTCCTCAGAAATAATGTAATATATGACATATATAATGTAGTATAGACATTTTATATAACATTTACTCCACCCGTATCTAAACCACAGCTTCAGTCGACAGCTAGTGACGTCGGTGAGCCTCGTCAGAGCAGAAGCAGGGACGTCACTGTCAACTCAAGTGATGTCAGAGGTATTTTTATCCAAGCAGCAGTAAACCCATGCCAGACGTGTCAGAAACTGTTCCGAGTTTTGGCGTTTCTACAGCATCTTCTTCTTGTAGCAATTTGGATATGCAAATAGACCCTCATGTGTTTAAATACGCTGTGATGCGATATGAGATCACCTTATGTCTAAGAAATCTGTGTTTGCCATTATGATTTCCACATCACATGCCCCCGAGGCGCTAAAGCGGAAAATCTAATTACGGTGCTCAACACAGGAACTCCCAGTGAGCAATTAACAATATTCAACTTAAATCCATTGAAGAATCGTAGGCCTGACTCTTTATCTCAGTGCCAAGGAAAGAGGGAAAATGCTTACAGCCATTAGTGTGCCATTTTGGAGAAATATTCCATTTACTGTAAAAACAAAAAGGGACAATAAACGCATACCAGATCTTGCAAGACGAGTTAAGGCTCTTGTAGAGGGAACGTCTAAGTGAGTCAAATTAGAGGGAAAGTGTCACTAGGCACACATTATTTTGCTGAGCACAAACACTGGGAGAGCGCACTGGCAGCGCGAGGTTCACAGGGGAGAAAGAAGAGCTACTAATTGCCCTTCGTTATTTTCCCGGCCTCTATAAACCTAACTCCATCTGTAACGAGTAAACTTCCACACGGAATTCTTCATGACAAAACACTCAACGTGTCTGGGAAAAAACAAGACGTAATTACGTGTCTCTCTCACCAGTTTGTGTCCTGTGATTTTAATAAGTAGTGCATTTTGGGGGGGAGGTGGTGAAGGCATGGGCTGGGAACTAACACTACCATCCCCTTCCCGTGTGTGACTGACAGCCTAATACACACAGGCCTGAAGACCCAGTTTCTATCCAGCAGAGCGCGATGTTACAGATCAGCAGTTCTCTCCCCTTCCCTCTCTCTCTTCCCCCTCTCTTTCCCTCACTGTCCCAGTTTGAACTGCACAGAAACACAATCTGAGTTAAAATCCCAGCCACGTTGTTATTATTATTATTCAACCGTCCTCCAAAAATACACAGTCATGAAAATATACAGAAACACAGCATATTATATCTATCATCGTTAGATTTCTAAGAAAATGGCTGTACCTTTTATACCTTTGTTTTTAGGTGTATTCAGGACGCCCTGCGCTAGGCAGATTTGTCATAGTTTGATGTGTAAATGCTGACAGTCTTGAAATCAGCACGTTTCTGATGGAAATTGAGCTGCACCTGTAGAAAGGTTTGCTTTTTTTAGCGTTATGTAGTGTCAATGTGCTGGAACTGTAGATATAACTACTAGAAATAGTAAGAACAGTGTGTTTTATTGACTTGCAGAGACGGAAACCCTTCTTTATCCATTTGGATGCAGAATAACTTTTGATAACAAATAATGTATTTTTCTATATTTATTTTTACTCTCTAACATTATAAAATGGGAAATGAAAAAGTACTGAAGTTTTGGCGACTTTTGAGCCAATTTGGACCCGCTTTGCTCTACATTTCCCACAATCCCCCACGTGCCACTTGGAGCCACGTCACAATAATGTGATGGACACACTTTCAGAATAAACACTGAAAATATCATTGATCGCAGTTATTTATCAGCTAAAATACGAGCTCTGTTCTGTAACAAAGGGATAGATTTGCCTGAATTGGGGCATGTTTGTGAGTGATGGCGTTCCACATGAGAGTCGCGAGGGCTCGTATATACGGCACGTGTTTACTTTGCGAATAATTTATGAGTTTTTATGCGATTACTTCAGTTTTTGTGCATGGAATTACTCACAAATAATTTCACATACATCGGAATAAATATGTCTGTTAAGTTTAAAGTCTTGTGATTCTGACGGTATGAGGGAGGTTTCTATAAGTTAAAGAGATTCTGAGTTGTTAAAAAACTAATTAACAAACAACACAAAACGCATCCGTCGTTCTCATGAGGTTAAAAACATAGCTTAGGCCTTTGCTTTTGCATTTCCCATTTGCTTTTCGCTGGCCTCCGCACAAAGGTTGCCATCTGTGTTTAGGTTTCAGTCTTTATAAAAATCTATTTCTAAAGTGCAGTTTCTCTTTCACACGAGCCGCTCCAGATGAAACGTATTTACATTTCAAATAAGCAGTGTTAAAGTGCCGAGGTGCTCCACGGCACAGGTGCAGCGCTCCCGCACATAAGGGGGCACCAGTCTCAATGTGTTTTGGGCGCCGATGCCCAGCTACCCAGCTGAGCTGCAGGTGCAGTCAGCTGGTGCTAAAGTCCTTTAATTAAGACCATCGATCATCATTAGCTTATGCACGGACAGGCTGCACTTTTGCTAATTAACTCTTCACGTTCTAAGCGCACAGCATTAAGCCCAATAGCCGTTATTTTTCTGCTCATAATACATTCAGGTAACCGTTAATGCAGTCTGCCGATCTAGCAGAAATTTCAACTTAAGGTAACTGAGATATTTAGTAATGCTCCATTGTGAAATCTATATGTGACCCGATCTGCCGTAATGAGTGGGAAGTCGGCGTTCTATGTATTTAGATACGGGCCGATTATGTTGACAAACATCAAAAATATAGATTTTTCTTTTTTGGTCTTATATGAAAGAAAAGGTCTTCAAAATTAATCTGGTCTCCAGAAAAGAAAAATCGATATTTTGTTTGATGTTTGTCAACATAATCGGCCCGTATCTAAATACATAGAACACCGACTTCCAACTCATTACGGCAGATCGGGTCACATATACTAATTTAATTTTGGGTGTTAGCACACAGGCACCGTCTCAACCCCAAGCCTACATATATCTGGAGTTGCTTATATAGATGCTTGGGATGCATGATGATACCGGAATCTCATAGGAATCGGACGATAACAGCTTTCCTTTAAGTCATCAGCATCGGACCGATGCTTAGATTTGCCCAATATTTCCAACCGATATTTGATGACACATTTATTGTACGTGGGAAAGGTAGCGCTTGTGTCAGGCATGTCCAAAGTCTGAGGTGGGATTTTATACGGCCCGCGACTTCTGTCTTAAATTGTATGGTGTTATTTTGAGCCAAAATTCTGAACACGCAGTGGAACGTTCACAAGCGAAATCTCTTGTCTCAACTCTGCATGTCCATGCGCTCGACACAAATTGCATGTTTATCTCACTTAGCGAATGTGAGCTCACACATGAGCTGTGTCCCGAGCCGCGTACTACTGCACTTAATAGTATGGTAGGTAAGGTGCTCTTATCATACTTTTCTATGTGGTAGTATGCATCTCAGGAAATAGTCAGGGTTGTAGCTTAATGGCACTCTACACACTAGGTAGGGCACATGGTGTGTCACACGCACCCTATTTGACCTGGTACACTACATAGGACAGGAAGTGATTTCTTAAAATGCTGTGCGCAACCCTCAAAATGCTCCACCCTCGCTCCACTCTGCTTTCACGCTCGGTTGACTTAGAGCTGTGTTAGAAATGTCAGAGCTGTGGCGTTAATTTTGTCCCAAATTGCATGTAGTAGAACTTTGCACTCACGCTTGACTCTGCCTTCCTCATTTATTGGGCTCAGTGTCTGCATCGGCATTGACAGATATAAGCATGAAAAATATCGGATGTCGGCATTGGCCGTTCATTCCCATATCGTACATCCCTAATAGATGTAGTATGTTGGTGTTGCAAGATGTATTGAGGGTGCAGGTAGCAGAGCACAGCGTCCTTATTCTGAGAGTAACAATAGTTGTTGGAGCACATCGTGTACACTGGGCTCCGCTTGTAGAGCCGGATCACGTTTGCCCTGGTTTAAAATATAAGTCATCAATATTCAACACCATGTTTTGGTGCATATTTATGCACGGCTGGCACGGTTAGCCTGTTTTCTGCTGATACTTGCATGTTTTCTCCTCTAACATCACATACTCGTCTACCTCACCACACACATACAGACACACACACTCCACCAACACCCTGAAGCCTTATTCTGAAGTATCAGCAGCAAAACTATACTCCAAACCTCTTCACAAGTCTGACTGTTGTGTTTTTCCCCCGCTATGTAGGGAGTTCAGTCACTGGAAGGTGAGCAGTTTAGCCACAGAGAAGAGAGACTTCTTCAAGGCCCCACTACCTTTGGCTCCGGAGTTCCTGCGCAACCTGAGACTGTTGGGAAGGCGACCGACCTTGCAGCAGATCCACGAGAACCTGATCAAAAAATACGGCACACACTTTTTAGTATCGGCCACTCTTGGGGGTAAGTTGTCCCTGCATGAAGCACTGCTGTACCTGAATGAAAATTTTCAGTTGCTGAAACTATAAAATAACCCCATTCACAGTGCTGTGATTCAGGCTTCGGAGTAAATGCTCGCAGTGACTCCTAAGTGTGTGATTATTTGTCGTTGTGAACACAGAACAGCACAGCACAAAGGACCACAACCAACTGCAGCACCTGGAGAGCAGTGCGTGGGGGCAGTACCTTGGTCATGAGTCTGGTCTGGGCCTTGAACCAGCAACTTTCCGATCACGGAACTGTTACGCTACCAACTGCCCCAACTGATTTGCTGCTAACAGTTGCTAATGAAGTGTAATGTAGTTGATGCTTTTGGTTTCAGATTAGCAATATGTGTTTGAATGATGCTAATAGGAAACTAGAATCTGTGAAAGTGTATTTGTCAGCAGTAGAACGTAATTCTATCCACCCCATCTAACTGCTCGGCATTTGGAGTCGATCTGGACAGATTGCCCATGGAACCTGTTTCAAACCACAGTGACATTAACCGAACCTTCCGTTTCTAAGATCTGAATGCTAATTATGACGGCGCTCATTGGGAGACGCGTGCGCTGAAGCTTCAGTGACAAGTGAGATGAATGCAGTGGCAAAGCTATAGTGAATGCTGGTAATTAACCAGTCAAGCAGGAGAGGAGAGGAGGACGGGAGGCCTGGCTGCATACTAATCACTCTGGAGCAAATAATGTTCATGTTCCACTGTGAGAGGGAGTCAGACACAACACAACAGCCAAGTGAGACTATTTCTCAGCATCTGCAGGGCTGGAGGTAGTTTAAAGTCAAGCCACAATGCTTTCATAAGCAAAGCAAAACAACTCTACCCGTGCGTGTTCATGTAAATTGCAAAACGTATACACCTAATGGCTTCCCCGCAGACTCTTCTGCTCTTTGTGTATTCTGAATAGCTCGTTTTGATGCCGTGAAGAAAGGAGATTGGGCGCTTCCGAGCCACATTTCTTTGTTTGTGAATCAGTAAGCTTCTTCATCCGTACTGCAAAAATTCCAACCCAGTTGTCAAGGATCACTGCACAAGCACCATTTTTATTTCTCCCTGCACGCCTGATCCCGATGATTAAAGACTACACACAATGCTGTTTATCTAGCGTGGATGAGCTACAGTCAGACTGGAAGTGTGAACGGACTGGGGTTGTGGGTCGGGAACATTTGGAGGATTTTTTATTAAATGCATCACTGAGAATTTGAATTGTTGCAATTGCATTTTTGTGGTTCATTACAAATTTTTTGCAGTTGTTTTGGGACAGTTGGTAGAGGCACATTAGGGAGTTGACCCCGTGATTGGAAGGTTGCCAGTTCAAGTCCTGGGCCGGTTAAGGTAGCACTGAGTAAGGTACCGTCCCCAAGCATTGCTCCCCGGGTAATCACTGACTTTATTGTGTCTCATGTAACTACAAACACTGCTATTATGCTGCTGTAACCTGGTCGAGACACATTCTTCAGAAAGTTTAGGCATTTTGTCTGATGTCCATATTGATCATCAAATCAAATTAAACATTAAGGTTTATAAGAAAAAGACACTGTATATTTCAGTTTCTTACATTAAAGCAAGAATAACACTACCGATCTGAGTAAACAGTTGCATCAGCTTGTGAAATTTAATCGTGCAGATCATTTTCAACCAAAATACAAATGAGAAAGATCTGTTATAACTTGATGCAATTTTTTCTTCACTCCAGAGTCTTCTCACAGTTACTTTTCAACTTTTACTTTTGCAGCATGCGTAAGGTTGTGAGACTGCGCTAATCCTGTGGTCTGTGTTCTGCTTGGGTTTCATCTGCAGGAGAGGAGTCGCTCACCATCTTCCTGGATAAGCAAAAGCTCAGTAAAAAAGCAGAAGGGAACGGCAACAGCTCGACTGTGTCCTTGGAAATCCTGCACCAGCTGGCGGCATCCTACTTCACCGACAGGGAGAGCACACTCAGGAGGCTCCATCACCTGCAGATTGCCACTTCTGCCATCAAGGTAAAAGCAGTTTCTATTCATCCATACAGCTTTATACAGGCTGACTCATAGTTCTTATGCTGAAAGAAAAACTTTGACCAGTGGAGACTTAAAGCTGATTATTTATAGTCATGCCAGTTGGTACTGGCTCTATGCAGATCCAACAGGTCAGCGGTTGAAAATGCCCCCTCGTAAGGTTTTCCATCTGTAAAGCTTATACAACCCAGACTGAACTGGTCACAGCTCTAGTCTCCACTAGGGACCTATAATTGTGTCATCCTTAAAACTAAAGCAAGTCTAAGGGATATGTTTTTTGCTCATGTCATTCTTCATATTCAGATGTGAATGGTATTCTTCTGTTTATATTTGTGTTCAGATACAGATTACTGCAACCATAAACAGCATGGGTATGGAAGTTACAGTTACAGGGTGTTGTTGCTGTGGTTAGTCTTAAGTCATTTACATCTATTAACATATTTTTAAGTGGCACTAATGTTGGCGTGAAGGATCAAGTGAACCTAAGTCCATACCACAGCTATTGAGTGGGAGTAGGTAGTTCACTGGACTGTCCTTGCTGAAACAATGTGATTCATTACGAGTGACCCTTGCACAAAGTCATCGCAGGAGGAGGAAGAGGTTCTTTATCAGAAAGTAAAGGGTTGTGCGGCATGCTTAATGAATTTCCCTGGCGTTAGCATTAGCAGAAAGTCTCAAAAGAGCAATCTTCACACATGACACCACTAAGGGTCACTTTGCCAAACTTTACTAAATAAAATCTGTAGAACGTTTTATGGATTTGATTAAGGGAAGACATCGGCTCTCCCTCCTCCTTGGAGTTACCTGAAGAGTTGTTCCACTATAAACTACTGGCTACAAAAAAGTGGGTGATTGTTGAGGAGATTGTTGTTGAAGAATTGTGGGAAAATAATGACATCCACTGTGACTTGAATCATGCATTCATGAACCAGAGGTTTTTCAGCACAGCATCGGCGGAGAGGTTCAGTTTACTACTGATCCTTTATGAGTCCTTATCAAAGTCCACAGCCATAGAGCAGCAGGCATTCATTCCGTTTATACAGACAACACATGCTGCCTTCCTGCTTCCCCAAACACTTTAGAGGAAAACAAGAAGCAATCAGTCACTTGACTGTGCAATAAAACTGGACCAGACATATTACCATGGTGTCATGTGCGTCAGGTCTTACATAAGCATTTCCCTCTTCAGAAGCCACCCAATGTCTCATGTTATTCCACCACCACATGAGGTCAAACATCAGTGAAGACGTCTCTGTTGTAGACAGACTCCAATAAAATCGTGTCATTGTGACAGTGTTTCAAGTTAAAGAGACTTTTTTTCGGAGGCCTCAGTATCCCAGCAGGAAGCAGCCCCACCTGCCAGGTGTGTTTATCGAGGGGGAGCTAATGAGATGTTACAGGGCCATTGAAGTCCACTGTAGAGCACCTCTCTCTCTCTCTCTCTCTCTCTCTCTTTTTGCACTCATTGCGCAAATCAGGCTGATGAATTGGGCACCAAAGCAGAAGTGGGCTCTAACAGGACCATCAATAATCCCATAAAGCCCAATCAATTATGCTCCCCGCCTCCGGAAAAGGGAGCGCGGCGGCATGCCGAGCGGTGGCTTTTCGAGACCTCTCGGCCCTTCCGCGCAGTCAGATGCTCGCTGTCAAATATAGCTCGTTTCATTGTGAACACTCTTTACAAGGACAAGGATCAGAATCAGACTCTAAAGTTCTAGCAACCCAG
The DNA here is from genome assembly GCA_032718565.1 of Distichodus sexfasciatus. Lineage (NCBI taxonomy): Eukaryota > Metazoa > Chordata > Actinopteri > Characiformes > Distichodontidae > Distichodus > Distichodus sexfasciatus. Next base: position 505,582 of record JAVGVS010000138.1, read on the forward strand.
GAATGTCATTGAAAAGAGGGGACGACACCATTGTGGCGTGCTTGTCAGGAAGCTAGATTTTGAAAATTATAATTCATCTATTGCCGTTTGGTTGTTGCTCCCATTTTCAGCCCCAATGTTAACCCAGTATTACAATTGCCCATGAAGGACTCTCCTGATATTCATTTGTCATAATGACATACTATTAACGGTAACCTCCACGTAGGACAGATGTCTTTGACATTTTTTCAAGCTATGTTACAGGCTCTTTTCCCAGCTCTGTGGCCATATTTTTCAAGGAACTCTCAAGCATTCATCAAGAACCGATGCCTAGAAAGTTTGCTGAGGGTATGAGTTTATCCTAGCTCAGAACAGGAGATGAGACTTCTTTAACCCTCTCCCACTGATGAGTAGCAGTATCTCTGGAGACTAAATACAGTCATGAATTTATGGCAGTCTGAGCCACAAAGTGGCAAATTGTGGAAGTGGAAATTGTGATGATGGTTTGTAGTATGTTATACTAGCAATAGTAGTAGAAGTAGTAGTTGTAACTGTAGAACTAGCGGTAGTTGTCACGTTATCAGGCAAACCCTTCTAGCCAAAGACGCAGATGCTGGAGTTGACTAAAGCATTCCTCTCTTCTATTCACGGAAGTCAAAACAAAATGTCAGGATTTTGAGCATTGTCCTACTCTTGATGAATACATGGAGCTGGGACACTGAAGCATGGAAAGCCTGAACATATGCAATACACCAGACATATAGGAGCCATGTGGTTTGTTTGCAGGATGTTTTACACATCTGGGTGGTGTCCATCCCCTTAGGCAAAGTCTCAAAAACAGCAATGGCGGGTTAGAGAATTCCGGAAGCGCTTTGCAGCGCCAACACTTTTCAATGCCGTCCTGTTCGTTCTGTCTTGTTGCGGAACCGGCACGATCATGAACGGTCCCCAGAGCAACCGCAAGTGCTTAACAAGGAGGGAAAGAGAATCCTTCGCCCTGTCTGTCTGGGGACGGCTCCGGGTAGCCGATGCTGCCCAAGATAAGTGACAGCAGTGTCTAAGTAACATCAGCTGTCAGGTCCAATGAAGGGCCAAGCGTCTTAAAATCCCATCACACTCCATGGACTCCTAAACATCTGAATTGGAGCTTGCATGGTGCAGTTCAGCTCCTTAGCTAAACGTATCTTCTGCATGGGCGGCAGAGGCAGTTCTGATAAATGAGTGTCTGCCATATGCTTTTCGCCTGTGACTCTGTTTCTGCAGCCAGATCAGGTTATTGCTCATAAAGGAAGGAGCTTGATTTTAACCTTTCAGTGAGGCATTAAGGATTCCTACTTGTCTTATATATGTGGAAATGAACACATCGATGCTGCACTGCATGTTTATATGAGAACACTGCACAGATCACTTCTGAGACTTGAGGAGAGGTTTAAACAGAAAAGAGCATCAGACATTTACAGGAGCAATGAAATAGCAGAATGTTGTTTGGCAGTCTGGAGTGCGAAGACGGTATCAATATTGCAGTAAATATGAAAGAGTTAATGAAAAACTGAAAAATGTTTTAGGGGATGCTCAGGGTGATGTTTGGCTTGACTCGACTTTGTTATTTGTGTCTAAAATATCTGGGGCGTTGCAGAGAGTTTTCTGTTCTTCACTGTTCTAAAGACTGAAGGAATATAATATGAAGGCATCTTAAGTTTTTAATGAAAAATGATGAGTTCAGTGAATGCACTGTAAAAAAACTGAGCTGTTTTGACTTCAAATATTTAGTAACCTGGTTGCCTTCCACATTCTGAGCTGAATGAAACTTTAGTATAAAGTTAGCACAATTTAACACTTGTTTTTAATGCACAATTTTGGTTTAAATGAACTCAGAGTTGTATGGTAACCCGGTTGAATGTGATTTAAAAGCTAGGCACATTTTGCAGTCTTTTCCGACCTTTTTGAATTGATCACTTATAAAGAATCATCCCACGAGACCTTGAGCATGGTGCTGGTGCTGAATGCTCTTGTCATTTTACAAGTTTATAGTGTTTCATTGGACCTTCAGACTGCAATCAATGTCTGTGGTGTGAGATAACAACACTAATGGAATATATACAGTATATGACTAAGGCTTTCTTAGCTTGCAGAGATTTGAACGCTATACTGCTTGTTTAGAACACTGAGGCTCATGAACAGCTATGAAACTGACCATGCAGTTATGCACATCTTGTTTTGGTTACAACATAAATCTTTTAGTTGGTTGAGAATTTTAAGCAAATTATTTGTTTTGCATAAACATGGCATGATACCACTTTTTATGTCCGATACAATACCAGTATTGTAAATTTGGATGTCTACCGATACGATACCAATCCGATACAGTCTCTGAGTCTTTTTAAAACAGAAAACAGAAAATAATACTTTAAAAAATGCCTGAATACATGACTGAGATTTTTCTGTTCTGCTTAAGGACATACTCGACTTAAATACAGTTTTCTGAAACAGTGTAATAATTACACACCCATTTATACATAATAAATTATTTATTATTAGAATCTCAAACATGATTCCTTTAAACACAGTGGTGTAATTTAGTGACGCTCCCTAATCCTGCGGCGCTAAAAGCATCAGGAACACAGAGATTGTGGGTGAGAGCTGGTGTTGTTGAGGAAATTAAACAGTATAATGGTGTGATGTGCTTTTGGGCTTGTAGTGTGTTGTGTTGCTTGTTCTGTTCATTGTCATGTCAATATGTAGGAATTAGTGTGAATGTTGAACAATAAACCAGCTTTACCACAGTCACACTTCACATGCAGAACTAACTGACCGGCTCCATAGATCGGCCCAATGTCTCCGATACCTGATCCAGCTACTTGAGTTGTTATTGGACCGATATCCCATCCACGTATCAGATCAGTGTCATCTTTAGTTTTGCATTGTCAGGTGTGTAAATCTTTGCAGATCATTAATGAAGTTGGCTGCGTGTGTAACGTCTGATGAGCTACCTGTGTTTGTTTCATTTCTCTATGTATTGACTTACTAGTAGAAAAGAAGGACTTGAGTACACTTCTCCTGTGCACTGCTTTTAAATCTGACCCAAATGAACCCTTTTTTAATCTAGCCACACAATTCAAATTCTCTCAAACTTTGTTAAGTGAGATTAAGCTGCAGTTGGAAGTGAATGTCCTGTGGTGCCCCATAAACTACTCGCTCCCACGTAGCATCAGTCAGACACACACTATCATGCCAGTGCCCTTAATTCCCGTAATGAACTACATCACAAGGTTCTGATAAAGGCTTCAGAGACATTAGCACATAGCTGCAAGGAGGCGGCTTCCTTTTCCCCAACTCTTTTCGTGCTGCTTCATTAATTCCCCTAACAGAAGCAATATAGGACAAATTGTCCACAGTTGAGATCTGTGGTCTTGTGCGCTCATAAACAGCTCCATATCGCAAATGACAGCTCAGAGCGAATGAAGAACCAAATTATAAAATGACAAGGGAAAAGGTCACATAATGTGAAAAAGAGCAGACTGATCTAAAGGACCTCAGATAGCGGAGGCCAACATGACCAATGGATTCTCTTTTCATGTTACTTGACCTTTTTCACTATCAGTTGATTTCTTTTTAATTTGAATTTGCTCATGATTGCAGCATGTTTACACAGCCAAACAGTTAGCCAGATAATTTAATCCTTTAGTCAAGCAAATCCAAGAGCTAGAGTAGCTAAAGTAGCAAAAGCAATTTATATTAAACATTTCTTGAGTGTTTGCTTAATGTGTTCTGCTAAGTTAAAGATGATGCTTTCTGGAATAATCCCCTCTTCTCACTCTGGGGTTTAGCTGCTAGTGTGTGCTTCTGTATGAACGTTCAATGAAACATCAGCAGAAGGTGTGTTAAGACTTTCAGATATATGTATATACCACATTAGGGAACCAGTTCTGTTTCCAAAAATCTCAATAATTTAAGCAGAAATGTTGTCTTTAACTGTTGAACTTGCAAACACGATGTGGTCAAGTAATTCATGAACAAACTCAGCTCTTCATTTCATTGCTCTTCGGCTGATTTTTTAAAGGTGACCCTTTTTATCATGTACCAGCCTAATGGAAATATTTACTGATGCTGGATATGATATGTAATGCCAGGCTCTGATACAGGAGTTCAGCCGTGTTTTTAGATGCTGCGATGGTAGATGTGAAGCTGCTCTCTTGTCACTCAAAATTAGATTACACCTCTCTGTTGTTTTGGAACATTGATGTGGCTAGTTAAGGGACAAGGAGGAGGAGGAAGAAGCACACTTTATAAACCCTTCATGTTCTCTTTATTCAGAATGGGAGATCTGATCGAGTACAATTGCCCTTCATTTTTATTTAAGGAGAGATTGCATCATGTATGTCCTAAAATGTGATTTAGAACATATTCCTTTAGATTACTCAACATATTTTGTGATGGTTTCGTGGTTAGAAAACTTGCCTCTGGACCAAGAGGTTGAGGGTTCGAATCCTTCCTCAGGCACTATCACCACTGGCTCCCTGAGCAAAACTGCTCTCAGGAAGAACTGTCCCTGAAACTAGGAAATGGAAGTCACTCTGGATAAGCCCGTCTGCCAAGTCCCATGAATGTAAATTTTAAGTATCCTGGATTACTTCACTATTGTCTTATTTTTTTATAACTATGTTTTTCTACTGTAACAAATGACTGATTTTATTGAAATATCTCTGAATATATTAATATTTGCAGTAGAGCAAGTAAACAAAAAGATTTCTGTTCACCTTTCAGTAAAAGCAACATAAACCATTATCCTGAAACTGGTCTGCTAGTCAAGCTGCATCATTAGGCTACAGCATTAGGCTAAAACAGTGTGCATTTAATCATCTAAACAGTTTTTGCAGCAGCTTTTCATATCAATACCAGTGGCATATGCAGTATTTACGCTATAAGTCTTGAAACTGCATATTACACAATGCTAATACAATGAGTCTGTGAGCTGTTGTTTGTTAGATAGCATGCCAAATAACCATTGTTAGCATAGAGCAGATTGTTGATAGGCAGTGCACACTGTCGTCACTGTATGACTTTAAAGAGGATAGCTAAGATGCAGTAAGCTACACACAACTTTAGCCAGACCAAGAGAAAGAGCCTGAAGCAAGCTGGCAAAGAGATATTGCACTGCACGCTGATGCTACACTCCCCTTTTTCTTCCTTAAATGTAATTACTGTTTGAATTTGCAAGACAGAAATGCTTTCTTGTCCTGGCTGTGCTGTGCCAGATCTATTACTTTGAATGAGGCCACTAACGTAACTGCACATAGGGTTGCAGATGCATATTTTATTCCAAGGGCTAATGAGAAATGAATTAAATTTCTGTAATTTGAGTAATGACTGTAAATAAAAGACACTCACTAAATTAAATGGGAAATTGTCATGGGTCCTCCAGACTTTTGGCTCTGCGGCCACCAGATGACACCATTATTATTTAGATTTGTTTCAGTTCTGTCTTGTCTTATTTCTGTCTGTCTATCTCCTGCTTGTGTGTTCCTCCCTTGTTTGTGATTGGGTAGTTCTCTACAGTTAGCCCTCATCATCAGTTTCACCTGCCCCTGCCGTTTTGGCCTCTGGCTAATATTTGCCATTAACATTTAGCAATGTTGTCACAAATTTGCAACATGGTCATACTTGTGGCAAACTTGTATTGGACTTCTAGCCAACTTTGTGCACCTGGCATATCTGTCACCAAAGGTTCACTGGCTGACAATGGCAAACCTGTGGCTCGATATTCTGGCAAATTCCACTAATTAACAAACCTGCATTTTGTTTTCGAAATGGCGACCCTGCCTTTCTTCAGTCCTTTGTCCATCCACCATCATACCTCACCCTGTCTCTGGAGTATTGCCTGTTTGTTTAGAATTCAAAGAAAAGTTTGTATTTGGCCATTGTGCCATGTCTAGCGTTTGCGTCTACTGCTTCTATGACATACCAGCAGAAATAGATCAACACCTTCATACAAACTAGCACGAGGGCCTATTTTGTCTTGTTAAGATATGTGTTACTAGGGAAAACTGTACCTGGTAATATATGGATTAAGAGTGACAGGATATACAGTCAGGCCCAGAAATATTTGGACAGTGACACAAGTATTGTTATTTTAGCTGTTTACCAAAACATATTCAAGATACAGTTATAAAATCAACATGGGCTTGAAGTGCAGACTCTCAACATTAATTTGAGGGTTTTCACATACAAATTGGAGGAAGGGTTTAGGAATTACAGCTCTTTAATATGTAGCCGCCTCTTTTAAGGGACCAAAAGTAATTGGACAATTAACTCAAAAGCTTTTTCATGGGCTGCATGGGCTATTCCCTCATTAATCTATCATCAGTTAAGCAGGTAAAAGGTCTGGAGTTGATTCCAGATGTGCCATTTGCATTTGGGAGCTGTTGCTGTGAACCCACAACATGCGGTCAAAGGAGCTCTCAATGGAAGTGAAACAGACCGTCCTTGGACCAAAAAAAAGAAGAAATCCATCAGCGAGAGAGCAGAAATGTTAGGAACGGCCAAAACAACCATTTGGTACATTCTGAGGGAAAAGGAGCGCACTGGTGAGCTGGGGAACTCAAAAAGGCCTGGACATCCAAGGAAGACAACAGTGGTGGATGATCGCAGAATCCTTTCCATGGTGAAGAAAAACCCCTTCACAACATCCACCCAAGTGAAATACACTCTCCAGGAAGTAGGTGTACCAGTATCTAAGTCTACCATAAAGAGAAGACTTCATGAGAGCAAATACAGATGGTTCACCACAAGGTGCAAACCATTAATCAACAGAAAGGCCAGATTAGACTTTGCCAAAAAAACAGCTAAAGGAGACAGCCCAGTTCTGGAATAGCAATCTTTGGACAGATGAAACTAAGATCAACCTGTACCAGAATGATGGGAAGAAGAAAGTATGGAGGCATGGAGGGTGGAGGCAGTGTGATAGCATGGGCATGCGTGGCTTCCAATGGCATTGAGTCATTGGTGTTGATGATGATGTGATAGAAGACAGAAGCAGCCGGATAATTTCTGCAGTGCATAGAAATATACTTTCTGCTCAAATTCAGCCAAATGCAGCAAAGTTGATTGGACAGTGCTTCACAGTACAGATGGACAATGACCCAAAACACACTGCGAAAGCAACCCAGGAGTTTTTTAAGGCAAAGAAGTGGAATATTCTGCAATGGCCGAGTCAGTCACCAGATCTCAACCCGATCGAGCAGCATTTCACTTGCTTGAGACAAAACTTAAGGCAGAAAGACCCACAAACAAGCAACAACTGAAGACTGCTGCAGTAAAGGCCTGGCAAAACATCACAAAGGAGGAAACCCAGCGTTTGGTGATGTCTTTGGGTTCCAGACTTCAAGCAGTTAATACCTGCAAAGGATTCTCAACAAAGTATTAAAAATGAAGATTTTATTTATGGTAATGTTAATTTGTCCAGTCAACTGGAATGAGAAGACTTTGTAGAAAAATGGTTGCAATTCCTAAAGGTTTCATAGGATTTTTTTGTTCAACCCCTTGAATTAAACCTGAAAGTCTGCACTTCAATTGCATCTCAGTTGTTTCATTTCAAATCCAATGTGGTGGATCCAATTGCAAATCATGATAATTGTGTCACTTTCTTAATATTTCTGGGCCTAACTGTAAGGGCAAGGGACTGGTTAGGTTAGAAATGTACCAGGGACAACTAACTGGGAAGTAGAGGAGCAAAGATAAGAGGCTCCCTGAAAATAGATCTCAGAAAATGCACACAAATATGGTGACTACAAACTACTTATACTGTAAGAATATAATTAAATGAGTATACTTGAATATGATTGAATATAATTGAATAAAATCGAGTAAAATCCATCACCATTAATTTATGTTTATCCATTAAAAATGTAACTGTACCATCAGTTTAATTGTATCTGTGTTGGAATACAATAATTCTTGTATTCTGAATACATAACACTTACCTACAGTATATTCCATTACTCCAAAACACTGACTGTACATTACTTAGTATTTGGCTAAGGTGTGAAGTGTGTCATGTCTATGTGCTGAGTAGAAGCTCAAATAGCTTCAGACTGTTTCTCAAAAAGTTTTTATTGACTTCAAAAGACTCTAAGAGGCAATTTAAAAGCTCAAGTGAACTCTATCAGCGAAAGTGGTGAGAAATATGAGTGAATGCCAGAGGCCTCACCTAACCCAGTGTTTTCTGAGAAAACCCCGCTGTGTCTTTCTTTGATTTGGAAAGCCACATGAGAGTCTAATAAAAACACTCACTTTTTATTGAAGGTAAATACAATGAATTGATTCCCCAGTAGTGGAGTGGGTTCACAGACCACTGTTTCTTCCTCATATTTTACCTGGAGTTGGCTTGTGAAAGTAAACAAATAGTTAGTGAGTGGATTTTTGGTTCTCTGCTCTAATTTCATATGTCGCAGGCAAAATAAAAAGATGCAACCAAAATGTTAACGTTTTTAAACCTATAGACTCCATTTATGACCTGCAGAGGTGTCAAAAGTACACACATTCTTCCCTCAAGTAGAAGTGTAGGCAGGTGTTAAAAAGACTCTAGTAAAAGTTAAAGTATTGACTCTTTACACAAGTTAAAGTGAAAGTACAGGCTCTAAAACATACTTAAAGTATAAAAGTATAAAGTTCTCTTGTGAAGGACAAAAGCTTGGCGCCTGCTTTTAGCGTCTATTTCTCTCTCTCTCTCTCTCGCGCTTTATCGTGTCTATGTTGTGTGTCATGTGGAAACACCAATACACCATACACCTGTGCATGTCTGGATGGCACACATTATTGATGTGGAAAAAGTAAAATGCATGGTAAAATGGCCTAATAAACCTCATTTAACCAAACAAGAGTAACGAGCCTGACTTGAAAATGTAAGCAGTAGAAAATACAGATATTCATGCTAAAAGTTAAAAGTCAAAAATAAATAGTCAAGTAAAGTACAGATACTCAAAAATTCTACTTAAGTACAGTAATGAAGTATTTGTACTTTGTTACTTACCATCTCTGATGACCAGTGAAAATGAAAAAAAAAAAAACGAAAGAAAAATAAAACACCAAAAGTTGCTTTTCCTCATTTATAATTAAAATTATACTTGACATCATAGTGCACTGCATAGCCCTGTCATTTGATAAACCATGAAGGTTTGAAAAACATTGTGCTTGCTTTATATAGCTGTTATTTCAACTGAATTACAAAGTTATTACCTTTTTTTAAAGTGAAAGTGAGTGATTATTTGTCATTGTGAACACACCACAGCACAGCACATGGTGCACCACAACTACATGTGACCTCAGTGGTACATTCAGCGGTGTAGGATATAATATGGGTACTTTCTAGTCACAGGGTGAACTCCCCAACTGTTACTCTTCCAACTGCATTTAAGTATAAAGATGAAGCAAAAAGTTACATGGATAAGTAAACAGCCAGAGAGTGCAGCATCTATACCCGAGACTTATAGCACGTCCAAGCTGACTCAATCAAAATGAGAAAATCACTCAAAAAAAGCTACAGCACTGCAGTGTAACGACATGGTGTCCACCCTTTCTCCCCACCCAGATTAAACTAGTCTATTCTATTTCCTCAGCCGAGTAAGAGGAGGTGCTGCCTGTCGTAACCAGTAAACCAAAAGACTTGAATGTGTCACACACAGAGAGACGGATACAACAATAAACCGTGTTATCTCTTTATTTCAGCAGGGGATTAAAGTCATAGACAATAAGAGGCCTATTTTAGAACAGACAGAGCCACTCCTGTTTTGATACGAGGACCGAGCTCTCGCTGAGTAGTGGCACATGGCTCGCCTCATTCTTGATTTGACATTAATATTGCATTGGCACCGGATACAGAAGTTTCTAGGGCATTATTTTGCTTTTTAACACAGGCGCCTGTGAAAACTGCCTGTTTTGGAAGGGACCGATAGCACGGCAAAATGAGCATGGCTTTCTTTTGCTATTGACTTGCTGCTGACTGCAGACGAGTTTGGGTTTGCTTTGGATGGTGGCGACCTTGTGCCTGGTCCACTTGCAGCACTAAAGAGTAACAAACAGGTGTTTGAATTTGTCTGTAATAAGGCATTAAAATATCTCCTTGTTTCCTAGGTAACAGAGACCAGAACAGGGCCTCTTGGATGCAGTAACTATGACAGCCTGGATTCCGTCAGCTCTGTGCTGGTGCACAGCCCTGAGAACAAAATCCATCTAAAAGGTACAGCAACTTTTCTGTTTACCTTTTGTTCCTTTTGTGCAGGTAACTGAACAGTTTATCCCCTCCTCACTATAAAAACAGATCTTGAAAGGTTTTTGAGAAGCTTGCGGTTTTGGTGTGGTGGAAAAACTTTACAGGAGAAATATTGGTGTTTCCCTTGAAAAGTGAGACTCTTTTAGAAAGAAACAGGTCAAGGAGAATATTTTTTAGAATCTTTTTTGAAAAGGAACACGATAATTATAGAAATGAAATATGAAGTACTAGTAGGTGCATTATACTGAGGTAAATTTACTTGATTTGAATGCTCCATCCAATGTTAACACTTAAACTGCTACTTTTCCTCCTTAAAATTATTTTAGCAACAATAAGCATTTAAGGTATAGTGAGCACAGTGGAAATTCACATCCAAAACCGCAGGTCAGATGTCTTAATGCCACACCAAAAATGTTATAATACTGGGGGCGGTACTTTGCTCATGAATACCTCAGTGGTACCAGTCCATGATTCGAACCAGCGGCCTTCTGATCTCGGGGCGAACGCACTAACTGTTACTCCACCAACTGACCCAAGCAAGATGATAATTCCCGGAAGCCTTGTGTTTGAGCTAAAGCCGGTCCTTTATGTTCTGCCATTTGATTTGTATTGCACCATTTAGCATCATATACACGGTACAAAGATTTACAGTATCGATATCGGACATTAAAAAGTGGTATCGTGCCATGTTTAGTTACAATACCTCATAGTAACTATTGTCTCAAAGAAAGGATGAATGCTGCAACACTTTTGCACAGTTCTATACATTCTCAAACTTGATGAAAGTGTTTTGATCAGTATAGTTCTCATATGTGAGCTTTAACGGTTAGTACTGTTGCTCTCTTAAGATACCGCTAGACAAAATGATTACAGGATTTGATTTCAAATGTCCTTTCAGCGTCTGCTGTGGTAGAGCACTGATCTGCCCAGCAGTAACAACATATGTGAGAAAGGCAAAGCACTTTTACTGTTTAGGACGATTTTTAAGACTGTTTATATAACATGAGCAGTGCTAAATATATTAATTAGGAAAGACGAATGAATAAACAAGGTTGTAGAGGTGGCAAATTGAGGAACAAATTATATTGTGTGGGGAAAATAGGCCATTTTATGGAGAGTTTATTTTCTCTGAAAGAAAAGCTTAAGTGGCAAAACACTCTACACCACTAATGTTGGATTGTAAAACACTCATTGTGATATTATACCAGTGAAATAATTTAGATTATCGTCTGTGGATAGTCGGTGGTGACCATAAGATTTAGTTTGAAGTCCTGGATGTCTCCAAAAAACACTTTTGAGCCCCTGAGCAAAGCCCTTAAACCAGAATTGCTCCAGTGAGATTGTCTGTAATTATAAAATGTAAGTCACTCTGGATAAGAACCTTTGAAAATGTTGTGAATGTAAATATTGTATTACCGGAGGCTCACAAACCAAATCCTGAATGCCTCAATGCCTAACTTTTACAATTTTGCAGTGAAAAAATAATCACGCAAGACTAATCCCTGATTTAGAGAACTGCAGAGTAGAAACTCTCCAGGAGTTCAGGACATATCTGACCTTTGCTCCCAAACTGATCTCATCTGCATCCAGAGTCTTTGAAGTCTCACCATCTAAAATATAAAATTGCACCACATATCTGACCCTTCATACACCCACCCAAAAGTCATTTATTCTTCGCTTTTACAAGATAGTTTTCATTTGAAAAGTTGTAACACATTCATGTTTTAATGTTTATGTATGTTATGTCAATGGTATTTTGGCATAAAAATGACAGAAATTGTATTACATTTCATCAACAAAATCTCAATTGAAGCACAATGCTTTTACATGTAAAAGAATGGGGTTGTAACTGGTGACTTCAAGCAAACATTTCAGCATGTCTAGTTCATACTCACGTCTCTGCATTACAGTAAATGAAATTTGGACTATGTACAACTTTTCAGCATTCAACAGTTTTTTCTTGTCTTATCCCCTTCTCTAAGCCTTTTCCTTGTCTTATCTGTTTTTCTTATTGTCTAAAAAAGGTTGCAGACATCTATTTTTGAGACACTGGAAAAGATTACACAGACTGAGGAATCCTAGCAGATTAAAAATACCACAAAATACCCAGTGGACCACCAGGGATTTTGACACATTTCAAATTCCACATTGTCATTCTTTGCTGCCATGATCTTTTGTCCTAAAGATGCGCCGATTGGCACACTCGAGTCTTGCCGCACCAGAGGACATCAACAGCATTTCACGCTCACATTCACCCAAGGAGACAAAGTAGGGATTATCAGGAAATGACAAGATTATCCAAAAATAAAGTGAAAAATAGTGCAAGTGAGTGATTATTTGCCAAGGTGAAAAAGTGGTGGATTTAGCAATTTTAGGGCCCATGGCAAATACAGTCAAAAGTGAGTGATTATTTGTCATTGTGAACACACCACAGCACAGCACCCAGTGCACCACAACCAAATGTGACCTCTGCATTTAACTCATCTGTGAAGGAGCAGTGGGCGGGTACCTTGCTCATGAGTACCTAAGTGGTACCTTTACCAGCCCTGGATTCAAACTTGCGACCTTTAGATCATGCGACGGTTACACCACCAACTGCCTCAAAGGCACGGTGCCCTCCACATTGGTTCTTTAAACACCCACAAAAATAAAAGTAAATAAATAAAAAATGAGAAAACACGAAGGGCCATCCCTATATGGCACCTGTCAGCATATTACCTTGCTCCAAATGAAGACAAAATAGCGATGGTGAAGCTACAGGACACAGCCACTAATAATGTGCAAAACAGTCTCAATGCTCTCCTGGAGGAAATGAAGTTTGTTCAGTTTGATCTCCGCGCCTGACTGCTGGCACCATAAAAAGCCTCGTCAGAACGCGACAGAATAAGCTTAAAGTATTTGAAGTATTCATAGTGGGGGAGGACTGATCTGAGGTGGCCCCAGGCAAGCTTTGTGAATACAGCAAACAGTGCACTACAACCAAATGTGACCTCTGCATTTGACCAATCAGTGAAAGTGCAGTGGGCAGCTGACATGGGCAGCGCCCTGGGAGAAGTGTTTGGGGACAGTACTTTGTTCATGAGCACCTTAGTGGTACCTTCTTTATCGGTTCTAACCGATGACAGGGCGAGCTTCCTAACCACTACTATGTTAAAGCATTTTACCAAAAAGATCTTTCGTACTTCCCTTCTCTCTTGGGTGTTCTTATCATATTTTCTTTCCCGAGATACTCTTAAAATTCTCAGGTCCAAGTCTCTCAGCTTGGATTTTAAAAGGCTGATGTACCTTCACTAGATTCACTTAAATAGCATTATGTTGCATGACCAAAAAAGTGATCTGCCGAGCCTTGGCAGGAAAAATTGCAGGTTCAAATCACGTTGAGCCTTAATGCTACAAGCCACATGCTTTTAGAGGATGTGTGGGGTTATCTAAAGACAGGCATTTGTACTAACCTTAATTTATCTCACGCTGGGGCGACAGCAGTGACACCACAATCAGGACAGGCCAGAGCGTGAAAAAGGAAGAGAAAGTAACGTCAGAGTAAGAAGCCCGGAGGTGTTTGGCCTCTGAGCTGTTGCTAATTATACACTCAGCCTGCACCAATTTTCAGCACTTTCTTCACGTTTGACATTTAAAACGTCAACCCACTTAATACTGCTGCCTCCTGAAGCTGTCGCCCTGCTGACCAGCCTCCTGTAACTACTTTAATAAGCTGGGTGAATTTGGTGCTGTGAATTTCACATCTGAAGCGTCTAGAGAAAAGCACCTGGCACTGGAAGACCGCGACCAGCGCGGCACCGTAGACTTTCAACTGAGTCCGTTTCATGTCTTCGCTACATTTCTGAGGATGTCGCTGTATTAAATCTTTACGGCCTGGGCGATGCTGAGATGCTAGCCATTAAAGGGAAATGAATGGGAATAAATTGAGGCAGTTCAGGTTTCTAGAAGTCATCAGAGGCTGCAGTAATCCTAGCGAGGAAAAGTGTCGCTCTGTTTCTCGTTGTGAAGAGGCCGAGATTGAGAAGGAGGGTACACAAGAGCTGTTATTTAGCTGCCTCCGGTATGAAAGCCATCCAAGTCGGTGTCTTTTGTGCGCCTCCCCACACTGTTGGCTCCGTACCCAGCAGAAGCCAGGGCTCGAGAAGAAGACTGCATCTAATTACGTCTCTTGTTTTCCACGATTCAGAGAATAAATACTGAGGAACACTTCCCATAAATATTCATACTGGGGAGCACAAATTTGAAAAGCCCTGCATACAGAGGCAAAAGGAATTGATTCTCTCTTGAAGGGTGTCAGATCTGGTGAAACTGAGAAGAGGGTTTTCTTCCTCAGATAATATAATTAGCAGGTGCTCCACACCCACAGCTGGGCTGTGAAAATGTGGACCGTTCTCAGGGGCAGAGGTATCGTGAAGAGATTAATGTATTCATTATCAAACAAGTTCATGAGTGACTCATCTGATTAAAAGTCACAGTATCGTTGAAAGCACAAAAAGCTGACATTTGTTTCTCAGTGCATGTACACATATTGTCTACAGTTCATCCTTCACCCCGGTTCCCTTTGAAACAGCTTCTTTTACAGGAAGGTCCAATCTCCCCAGCCGTCAATAATTAAGTTAGCACATAAATGTCAATACTCGCATTGCCCGCTATCAAAATATCTGGGCAGGTGGGAGAACTCTGTTCCTCCGCTGCCGCATCGATTCTCTGTCTGCAGCCGGCCCGCAGTTCATGGCGGAGGTTTATGGCCGAGTGACCTTGCTGTAGAGATTGTCGGTCTTTATTCATCCCATTACCCAATTACAGCGGCAGCACAGCAGTCCTCTGTCCCAAATAGAGCACCACGAGCAGCCACGTTCGGCGCGGACCCCGGCAACCTAGCGTCTGACCCACTTTACATTCCGCCGGCTCGCTGCCTACCGCCGAATCTGTGGAGGATAATGGAGGGGAAGGAGCTCGGGCTTATTGCATTGTTCTGAGCATAGACTTAAAATAGAAAAAATATTACTTCAGGGGTGTTTGAGGAGGCAGAGCAGGATGAGGAAGGAAGCAGGAAGCTCTAATTTAAATACTGCTGGGCTTGTGTACCTTAACAAACCTTTGGAATTCTTACTGTCTAAATGGCATTGCACATAAACTGTTTATGATGGTTATTCTACTAGTCTCACTGAATCTTTAACGTAGCCAAAGTGTTATTGTTGGTGGATAGTTTAGAGGAGCAAAACACACGAGTGCTCTACAGGAGTTGCATTTTATTACACTGAAGCTTGATGGTCAAAATGTCTCCAGCTGAGAGGTCCTGGGATTCAGTCCAGTGGTGGTCAGCATTTGTGGTATTTATCAGATACTCTTATCCAGACATCATTTTCAAATATTATTTTCACACATTGTGCTGTGAAACATCACTCGCAAAAAAAAACACTGTATAGTTTTACAGTAACTCAAGATGCTATGGAATACAGATTTAAAACATGCTTCCCAGAGCCTCTTGCTTCATACCTGTGACTTCATGCACAACATACAGATGTAAATTAGGTTTATATGCTTTGTGTGGTTTATTGCCTGCTGTACAACAAACGGCATTGTGTTCTTGTAAAGGATACACAGCTGTGGGTGAAGCAAGTTTGAGTGAGGTTGCTGTTAAAAACATACAAACACTCCCTCAAATGTACTGAAAGGCTTAACGGAGTGTCTTCTACGTGCGCACTGTGTACAGGATATTTGTTTGTACTGTCTTATAACTCTACGTATTGGACTAATGTACTGAAGATTAATACGAGGGCATCAAATGAGTCTGCTCTAGTATGACTCTTTAGTTTCCTTATAACTAAATTAAAAAGAAGTGCTAAAGCAGCAGATTACCCCCTTAACATTAGAGTGTGGTGTGAGGGACAACTAGGCTTCAGTGTTGATTGGCTACTACAGGTGTGACATGCAGCCAATCACAGACTGCTGTAGGCGGGACATTAAGTGAAGCAGTGAGCCGAAAGCAAATGGCACAGAGAGAAGAGACGGCAGTGGAGCCACAGTAGCACCTTGTAATTACTTCATATCAGTCAAAATTAAACACCGATACCGATCATCTGCAAAATGCCTAATATCGGCCACTAATAATTGCCCCGGCTGATAATCAGTCTGCCTTTACTTGACTATACCTTGTGAAAAATAATCTCATCGTCACTTTTCTGCCTTGAAATTCAGGCAACTGACATATTTATTTACAGCTGTTATTTGAAATTGAAGCAGTTTAAATTCAATGTATTGTCAATTTAGAAGTGTGAGGAGACACCCAGAGCCTGCTCCCCTAATGAAAATTCTATTTTCATTTCTCCAAACTCAGGTTTGCAAGATGTTCTCCCTGAATTCCTACGAAACCGTTTTGTGGAGGCAGCCCTCAGCTACGTGGCGTGCAACTCCGAGGGCGAGCTGCTGTGCCGCAATAACGACTGCTGGTGCAGATGCTCTGCCAAGTTTCCCGACTGCAACTGCCCCTTCACTGACATCAAAGCCATGGAAGAGAGCCTGCGTAAGAGCAAGGAATCGTGGGTCGCCTCCAACAACGAGTTCATCGAATCGGGTAGGGACATTTTGCGATTACTACGGCACTGGTGGCAGCATGCCTGAATTTACAGGTGTCACACTGAGTGATACCAGCAATCTTTGATCTAGCATTGCATTCTGAATGTCTGGTGACTCGAAGATCACAGTCAAAAAAGGATCATTAGGAACAGCGTCTTGTCCAGATAACTGAGGTTCGCACTAACAATGCTTTTGGGAAGCTGGGACCAACTGTCTTAAATTCAAGGCCACAAAGAGGTTTTATTAAAAGCTTCTTAAAAGTGCACAGACAGGAGCACACTGGCACCTCAGACAAAAACCTGAAGCTCAACGCTTGTGGGAGGAAAAGTACTTATGACTTAGCCGAGTCCCCTATTGCTGCATTTGATGGTGACAGTTGATTGATATGCGTGTGGTGCTCCTGTCCCCCTTTTTGCAGTCTTCCCTCTCTCCCGCATCGTAAAGGGAACATCTGCCAGGGTTCGGAATCACTCCAGAGAGAGAGCGAGCGAGAGAGCCCATCGTGGAAGGAACTCACGTACCAAAGCTCGGTTTAATTACTTTGAGTTTAACATTGACGACGAGTGGCCAGACAATTGCGTTTTTGGTTTGGCTGTGTGGGAAAGGGGAAAGGGGACAGTGGACAGGCCATGCCATTCATTCTAGTCTGATTAAGTTGCTGAAAATGCAGCGAGGGGACAATGGTGATTTAATGTAGGCGAGCGGGGTTAAAAGGCCGGACCAGGCCTGTGCAGTGGCTTGATTACTAAAAGTGAAGAAATGTGGCGGTGAATGCAACATGAAACAAGGGAGGAGCATGAGAAGTGCAGCTGTGATTATCATTCAGATTCATCTCAGAATCGGAGGTCTATGAAACCAGCTTCCTGCAACATAGATCTCCGTATGGAAAACGGAAGGCTGTAAAGCTTTTCACCAGTTCCTGCCACTCTGTTTGGGGCAGATTGGTGTGATATGGTCAGGCACAGGTTTGAAAGGAGATAAAGAGACAGAACGGGGGGTGGTGGACGTACAAAAGGAAGCTGGCTCATCTGTTCCCCCTAACCGAGTGTTTCCTTATCCTGAGACTGATCCAATCGGAGTGATAAACCCCGTCTGGGCCTAAAAGCCTATCCCTACTTGGTGATGGGGGCATTAATGAAAGCAGCCCAAATCCCTTTAACTGTGGCACCGCACCACTCCGAATGCATATCTCCTTTCGGCAGGTGAAGTGCTGGGCTCAGGAGATGAGGCTTTTGACCGCTGCACCAGCACAGCATGCAAGTTTTATTTGCCCACTGTCAAGGAAATCTGGCCTCATTATCAAAAGCCCAGACAGCAGAGAGAGGATTCTCAAGGTTGCAGATTTAAAGTGGAAAAAAAGGCTGATTTGCCATGCAAGATTTTGGCACACTCCTGTAGCAGTGGCTGAGCACTAACTGTTGAAAAGCTTTAATTTTGTTCATCTGAAAATATTTTTCATGGAGTAGAGTTTGCGGTTGAGATAAAGAAAGGTGTCCATTTGTTGTGCTTATATTAAATGTCAGTTTCAGGAGTGATAGTTGTCAGCGGGAGCTTTATGGGAGCGGCATATAAATGAACTAACAGTGGCGACTGAAGCAGTCATGTTTAAGTGGGTGTTTGTGAAGGTGCCTGCCAACTGCATATAAGTTTGCCCAGAGATTTAAACCTTTTTGCATTCAAGGTGAATTTTACTGCCTGTCACATGGTTGTCCGTGTGCTGAAGTTCTATTGAGTTTGAGGTTAAGTTATATCATAAATCTTTCCTCCTAGCCCGCCATCGATGATTTTACCTAAGGCCTAAATGCACGTTTAAAGGCGTTTGGTTGCTGTGATGAAGCGTAGTGTGTGCTCAGCTCAGCATGGGCTTTAAAGCCGAGCAGGCCTCGTTCTCCCCAGCTAAGGTTCCATATTGCACGGCTTTTTGTCGTAGTCCCACAAAATAATTTTAGCACTTCGCTTTTAAACTGTCACAATTGATCATGTTTACAACCGTAAATCTAGCCTTAAAAGCGTGTGTTGTATATTGTATCGAACATGGTATTCACCCCTCCTCCCTTCCCTTGATAAACGGCAAATTGCTTAATTGTCGCAAGCATTCCATTATGGTAATTAAAAACATGCCTTCAAGTAACACCGAGTTGTTTGATACGTTGAGCCACCAAGCAACGTTTCTGGCACGGACTCTTCACCACCATGGCCTGCCAATGAAATTTCTCAGTGATGTTTTGCCCGTTTATGGCTTCATTACTCAATAAAGCTTGCGGCACCGGGGCTTAGACATGGTGCTTTCGCTGTTTGAATGTGACATATTGGTGCAAACAGCGAATTATTACTTTTTTTTTTCTAGACCCCACCCCAACCCCACTCTGAAATTGATTTCTTTAGTTCAATAACTGGCTCCCACGTACTAATCTTTGAGTTATTTTTCTATTTATTGCAGTTATTTCTCATGCCCCACACCTCATCTCAAATCCTCCTTTATCTACCAAGTATTTCAGAGGTAATATTCCAACCGGCTTCACAAAGTATATGGGTGTTTTATGTAAGAAGTGGAATTGTTACAGTCGTTTCACACACACAGAAAAACACCTGTTGAAAAACTGCAGGCTTATGTGGTTCATTTTGGTGCAGCAAGAGAACAGCTGTATTGGCCTCGTGTAGTGTTGATATTGATGCTTGTTTGCAGTAATGTTGGAAGCTACAGAGATCTTCACCGCTCTGTTTCCCTCCTCAGTTACAGCTTGACAGTGAAATGTGCCTTTTTTTCTTCAAACTAAATGGTTCTATATCTCCAGTTCTTTGCTTTGTGACTGAAATCACAAAGCAAAGTTCTGTTATAAAGAAACTTAGCACTGCTCAGTTGAATAATGTCGCAGAGCTGCTTCTCATTAGCTCTGAAGCTTCTGTTGGAAAGGGCCAAGTAGATGGTAATAGCTGCTTGTTGTCTGGTCACCTGTCCAAGCCTGTATGACCCTGAGAGGCTTCAGGAATGACAGAACTAGCCAAAACATGCACTGCTGCGTGAGAATAATTAGCAAACACATGTCACCCTGCAGCGTTTTTTTTACGAACCACCTGGAAGTTAATGATAAAGCAGAGAGAATTCACACGAAGCGAGCTGCCTCCTTGTCCTGTGCTGTCACAGGTTAGCGTGATCTAAAACAGTACAGAACACCCTGTAAAGAGAAGGCCTCACGTAGCGTGAGATGAATCCTACTCTGTGTAGGAGTAGGAACAGGAGACGAGAGCAGCCGTTGCTTTGCCTGTTTCTTGGTATCATGCTCATTGCCGGCTGTACTCTACAGTGATATTTAACAATTCAATGAGATGCAAAAATAAGCTGCCAATAAATTCAGATGTTCATAGCCAGCACATTTTGACAACTTAACTAATGATTAAACTAATGAGTAAATGAGGGATGCATGAAGATGTCGGAATCATCAGAATCGGCTGATAGTTGCCTTTTTTGAAGTCATCAACGTCAGAGCCTTGCTTAGATTTGCCCAATATTTTCCTCAGACATTTTATGATGCTTTTATTGTATGTCGGAAAGGTAGCGCTTGTGACAGGCATGTCCAAAGTCGAGGTGGAATTTTCTGTCTTAAAATGTATGGCGTTATTTTGTGTCAAAATTCTGAGCACGCAGTGGAACGTTCACCAGCAAAGTCTCTTGTCTTTATTTGCTCAACTCTGGCCACATTTACACATAGCCAGGTATTTACAGAAACAGCTATTTCCCCCCTCTCCATTTTCAGTCATTTCTTTGTTCACTTGAGATCAAAAAGTCTTCATTTACATGAATCTGCATAAGTTCCCCGTCAAGAGCCATTATGAGCATGCCAACCCTATAGGCAGCAGTGTAATGAGAAGCATAAAGCCACGTTGACCAATCAGAATCCTGAACAAAACAAAACAACGAACGACACAATGTCCTGTTCCTGACACTGATGCATTTTCTGTCGCATACTGTGACATTTGAAAACGTAAAGCTCTGTTTTCCTCTGTCTACGTCCAGACATGAAAACAGAATTTTCCCAAATCTTCACTTGGACTAGTGGTTTCAGAAATAATCATACGCAATATAAACGTCATCGGATATCGGCATCGACCAGTAATTTCCATATCCTTAGACTAAATGTTAGTCTGTAACAATAGAAGAGAAAAATGTGATCACATACGCCCAAAGCGAGAAATATAGAGTTTCATTCATCATGGTTTGTGCTTGCCGGACACAGTAAATGCATCTCCACTGTTCTAATGTCTAGAACTAAGGCCTCATTTATGGATACCTTAATCAATACCATTCACTGGAGAGTTTATCATTATTACAATGTGCCATCGGGTTTGGGAATCCCATCCCACTTTTGCACTCGACACAACAACAAAAATGATCAACAAAGTGTCCAGTGCAGGCACAGAAACAAAGCAGGGCGTCAAGTATAAATCGGGCTACAAAAGCGTGAGAAAACCGCATCAACACACCGCCTACACATGTGACAGGTACAAAGAGAGGCATGAATGGCTGTCTTGGGTTCCAAACGCGTGGCTATCATAGATTTCAAAGCCTGTTCACTTAAGGTTAGATAGGCGAGCAAAACGAATGGGTTTATTCAGCCTTGCGCGGCTTAATCTAAGCAGGGATTATATGAAACCATGCTCCTCTCAATTGCGATAGCTCTCATCCATAAATCCCACAAACGCTGTGCTTCCCTTCAAAAAAAAAACCCAGAAACGAATTTCTACTCGCCCTGACCAAGGTGAAGAGCATCAAAGTCTCCACTTGACATTTGTCGTCAGTAAACAATGGAATGGTAATCTGGGAATGAGTTATGAAAAAAGCTTATTTTCAAGCATTGTTAATTAGTTCAGATGTTCATGGAACATTTAAGTTATTTATTCCTTCTTGGCGAGATATGTGGTAAAATAACACACTGTGCCATTTGGAAAGGAATTCGTTTTTCAACACCTTCGGCATCATTGAAATGTCGCGATGATGTGTGAGAAGTGTTTATTACTCATTTCGCAGTGATTGAGAGGTGGGGAGTTTGCTATGTTTTTAAAGAAGGAAGCATACCTCTCCCATTCTCTCTCTCCTTCTTTCTCGTTTTTGTGCTGAATTGTCTTTCCGTCATCAGGGTTGTTTGGTTATTAGCACATTTTTTCTCCTGCACTATGATAAAAGCTTTTGTTGCACTTCCCGTGCTAGCACACTCGCTGCTGCAAAGATACAAAGCAGAACAGGACATGATGTTGCTCAAAATGTCCTCTTATCTGTTTACGCTATTAGCCCTTTACCCCCTGCAACAATAAGTACAGAAAGTAGCCCCTTTACAGTGTGGTTCAGCTCCAGGAGCCTGTGTTCTATTTAGGGTACAGAGCTTTTGTAACCAAACACCTCACAAGTACAGCACTCTGTTAGCATTTGCCTCAGGACCGTTCACACTTGCCATGGCCGCCTGCCATCACAGGGAAGTAGGATCCGCCTCGTGATTGTTTTAGAGGATCTGGAAGTTCAGGAACTTTTTCAAAGGGCCTCCAATTTCAGACATGAAAAATAAAGTCTGACGCCTGATGACTTTTGTCCAGAGGAGGTTTTGGCAGGAGTGAGGACCAGATAGATGGAAGTGCAGGCGGCAGGCGGGCGATAGGGCGATGGGGCGGCTACGGGCTGAGAGGGCTCTTACAACACTGAGACGTTTGAAGTCCTGTCAGGGACCGGGCAGGCGTCCTTGTGAGCGTTGACCCCTGAAGCTCACCATAGGCCCCCGTGGGGTTTTTCGTGACAGAGTAGGGAAAGGCTGGGGACGTTTCGCTCCGTCAAAGTCCAACGCTGGACTCTGTGCATCACTCAGAGGCACCTCTGTACACTCAAGGTGACCTGATGAAGACGAGGGACAGCACCTGCTTTCGGTCACTCTGGCAGGTTTTTCAGCTCACGTACACACATTTGTTTTTCTCTTTCTGAGAAATAAGGATTCAGATGTCTTAAGCTACCTATATACAGTGGAAGAACTTTCTAAGTGAAGCGCATAAACTTTACTTTAATCACAAGTACAAACTTTTCATTTTACTGAATATATTTTGCTTAACTGTGACATTCCCAGTGCTGTCAGAAAACATAGTGTACACACACACACACACCAGCCTCCAGAAACAGATGCTGATTATAGCACTCCTCAAACCTCTTTTGGTGTGATGTGTGTCACATTCGGGAGCAAGCTGTCCCTGGATTAAGACGTACCTGTTCCGCTTGTCTGCACAGAGTGGGGCTCAGATTCCATTACATAAGCGAAAAAGCAGAGGATAAGACATCAGAGGTGTGGTCTTGAGCTAATGTATCCTGGCTGACCGGGGAATGACTCTTAAAACATCCGCTTCTGTTTTCCTCTGCAAATAAACAATGCTATGACGTCATGCAGAAAGCAGTTCCGACTGACATGGTTACAGTGAGGCACACCAGGCCTCTCTCACAGACTGCCGGAAGACCTTGTCCTTCACCGACACATTTATTTAGAAAATGATAAGCAGCTGTCATTAATCTTGACAAGTGGCACGGCCGAACGGGGAACAGGTTGATGTGGGGGTGCGATGTGTAAATGGAGCCTCGGCGTGGCGGAAGGGGAGAAAATTGTCATTGTGGCCAACAACCGTATTACCCGTGTCAGTTTGGGAGCTGCGTGACACATAGGGATGGAGACAGCTGAGTTCTCCCCTTTCCCCGACATACACGGACTCATAAGACAGGCTGTCTTGAGGGAGAGCAGGACGGATCAAATTCTTACGAGGCGGATTTAAGCAGGATTCAGCTCAGGTCACGTCACAGTGCAAGATAACCCCTCTACGCAACCCCAAATATTGTGTCACACCAGTCAGCTGGGGTTTTGAGGACAGAAACTTAGGGCGGGAATTAGAAATCGTTCTACTTGCACACTGATACACATGAGTTACAGCCAGCAGCTGAACTCCCATGTGCTTGAGAAGTATTTTTAAGCCTCGTAGGTGTTCCTGCTAAGGAGATACAACAGTGAAGAGCTTGTACACAAGCAGAGATGCTCAAAATCTGCAACCTTGCTTTATTAATCCATCATACCATAGCCATAAGTGTTACTACAGCAAGAGAAAGGGTTCAAAGTGATACTCCACTATTTAAAGGTTATTCTCTGTGCTAACGTGTTTCTGGGAAACCAGGCTATGCCTTATCGTCCTACATTTATTACTGGAGGTCAGAGAGATTGAATCATGCTGTTGCTAGAATTTCACTCACTTACACAGAAGGTCAAATATGCAAGGGAGGCAGAAAACATGGAGAAAGTTGTTGCACCTGCATGTAAATGCAAAGTTATACACAGTGTTGGG
The DNA here is from genome assembly GCA_032718565.1 of Distichodus sexfasciatus. NCBI lineage: Eukaryota > Metazoa > Chordata > Actinopteri > Characiformes > Distichodontidae > Distichodus > Distichodus sexfasciatus. The sequence goes on from JAVGVS010000138.1 coordinate 529,763, forward strand.
CAACTTACTTCCGAAATGTAACACATTATAGATTACCAGTTACTGTTATTTCACAGTAATGCTTTACATTACGATACAAATGCCTCTGAATCATAATGCATTACACGACTCCTGCATGAACTACTTTTGAGTTACTTTCATCGTCACTAGATAGATGGGGTGCTTAGGCCCTAGGAGTGTGGCTAGGAACCCTAAACCCTAAACCTAAACGTAACTCTCCTGCTTCTCACTCGCTCTCTTAAAATATCTTCATATATCCATCAGGCCAGTGACTTGAAAGAGACCAGTACAGCAGCATCAACAGGGACACTATTCCATTTAATTTTCTCTCACAATACATGATGCCACTATGCCGTTTAGTTTTCACTCTTATTAATTTATTATAACAACATTGTACTGATATTGTGTCGAAATACTAGAGAGATGGGAAGAATATGGACAGCTGCTAGGTGGCTCGCTTATTCGTACTAGCTAGCGTTTTCTATAGCTAACGGTCAACTTAACTGTCTAGATTAAAGTTAAAATAATCTACAATATTGCCTTTTCTTCCACAACTTTACTTGTAAGCGCAAGTAAAGCAATTTACAATTACTGACATCAGCTTACAATTTCACTTTGTGTGTCATTGACTGCGAATGAATTCCTCTTCTGCTAACAACTCTGCCGACCTCAGGAACGTTACCTTTGGGTGTTGGTGGCCTACTGGTAGGACACTTGCCTTTGAACCAATAGGTTGTGGGTTCGAATCTGACCACTGGCATTACCAACATTGGGTCCCTGAACAAGACCCTTAACCCTAAGTTGCTAACTACATTAGCAACTAACATAGTGTACATTAGCAACTGGGCTTGTCATTCTAAAATACTGAACTGTAGTTTACTGCAGCTCTTTCTACATCAAGTGGAGGGCGATGTGGTGTAGCATGATGACTGTAGGGATAGAGTCTGTAGGAAATAGCTCTTTTATTTGTGGAATTTGTGCAATTTTTTAAAAATAAAAACAAAACAGCAGTAAATTTTGGGTTAAAGCGTGTTGTAACACACATTACTGAATCATAATGTTACTGACTTTTTTTAGTAATGCCTTACTGCGTTACAGCAAAAAAATAATACATTACTGTAATTGTGTTAATTTTGTAATGTGTTACTCCCAACACTGACTTCATACTGTACAGTACAGACTCTTTCTTCTTGTGATGATATTAGATAGAGACTTTCAGCACAAAGGAATCACAGCTTTCTCCAATGCGACTGTGTCATTAGCACAGTCCTTCCCCTTCCGCTAAGCTTTCTATTTCTAGAAAGTTCCACACTGAGGTGGCAGTGGGGTGGGGGATGAGATCCTCCATGCAGGTGCATTGTATGTAAAGTCCCAAAAATAGCAACTTGGAAAATCATGCTTATTTGTGTGCAGCAGTGGTTGTGAATTTCTCATCTTGTAATTACCAAATGATATACATTGCTGATATCATTTTACTAATTTGGAAATGTTAACACCTGTATTTTATGCTGATTATTCATTTGAATTTCAATTAAACAGTAATAAAATATATTGTATATCTATCCAGTATATTTTGAGTGTACTTATTTTTCCACTCTCATTTGAGATAAATCCAGTTTAATCTGCCTTAATGTATAAACACGTTTCAGTGCAGCAGACTAAAGCGTGCAAGTCCTGCTGTAAGCGATGGCCATGTCTGGCTTGATTGCTGTAATTGCTGAGAAGTAGGTTGGGGCTCTCGCCCGAGTTGCCCAATCAATAGGAGTCATTCATCACCCCAGGCTCTGCAGAGGGCTTTGAAATATAAGCTCATCAATTGCGGCATGCTCAACCAACAGCGGACAAAGACTGCGCAAATAATGAAGGCGAAATTAGTTCCTACGTCTAAAAGCATCCTCCGCCCTCGCGCACGCCATCTGTTTGTGGGTCAGCTTATGGATTTCATAACCGAGCCGGAGCCACTGGTATCTGAGGCAATAACTATGGACCCAATAAGGCTGAGGTTGGGAGGGTCAAATATTGCTCTTTCGAGTCCAACAAGTGTCACTGCATCCAAGCCAGCAGACAGGATGGGGTCGTGAGTCTCTCTGAACCCAGCAAATACAATAAATTTAGCCAGGGAGAAAATAAATAGCGACTAGCTGCTAGCACAGGAAGAGTTCTTGCCCTTATCCAGGTTCGGTCCACGTGAAATAAAGAGTGAAATCTGCAGATGGGCCAAGGAGTGGTCATGTTGAGCTGCATAGATGCACACACGTACACACACACACACACACCCCCACGCACACACACTCATCTTTCACAGCATTGATTTTGGTTTTGTTTTGGTCTCGGGGTACAAGAGCCTCATATATTATATAGCTGCTTGAAATACTAAGTGTAACATCAGCCCAGTCCTGTTTGCCATGACAGTACATCCTGAAATGGTCTGGAACTCTGAAGATTTCCAAAAAACACCTCTACATAGTGGCACCGTAGTGTCAGCTTGCCAGAATCATTTGTTGAGATTAGAGGGTCTATTACTCTACTACCAAATAATAACTTAAATAGATTATGAACTAGGAAGCACCATTCATGGAATTAGACACAAACAAGGATTAGCGTCAGGGATTGCTCATAGGAATAAGTGAATTTAAGTGAGTGATTATTTGTCATTGTGAACACACCACAGCACAGCACAGCACACAGTACACCACAAGGAAATGTGACCTCTGTATTTGACCTGTCCGTGACGGAGCCGTGGGCAGCTGACATGGGCAGCAACAGTTATTTGAGACGATACCTTACTCATGAGTACCTCAGTGGTAACTTTACCAGTCTGGGATTTGAACCTGCGACCTTCTGATCACATAGCGAACGCCACCATCTACCGCCATCACTACGCTTTTCAGCCTATGCAGAGATGCCGAGATTCACATTCCTACTTACCCTTCCATAGCACTTTGCCCTAACTACAGGGATAGTCTCCGTGGAGCAGCTTGTAGAGAAGCTAACGGTGGTAGTGCTATAGGCAGAATAGAGGTGGATTACAAAGCTCATGGTCCAAAAGCAAGTTTTCTACCACTACAGCACCACCTGTGATCTGCATTCAGTAGGATACAATAAGAAAGAAAAGTCTGACACTCATGTTTTGGGATAAAGTTTGTTAGAACATTTGCAATCAAAATTATGTCACGTAGCAACAGTCCCATCAGATCTAAACCCCCTCGCAGGTACTAATCTTCCCACACATCAGCAGATGAGCTGCTTTTACTGTACCTCAAAGACCTACAAATAGTTTCTGTCGCCTGAGGCCATAATGAATTCCTGCAATGAGAACATCTGAAACAGCGTGAGAGCTTTGTGAGACTAAAGATTTATAGGTGGCTACAGGCTTTTATTACATATGAGACATAATGTACAGGTTATGTGCGGCAGCGTAGCAGGTAACAGAACAGTCTTGTGATTGCAAATTGGTCAAAATTAGAGGTTTCAGAAGGTCATGTTTGAGGTTAAATGTGATAGTATGCTTTAATAGCTGCAGGTTTAGGCACAAAGTCAGAATAAATTTGTTCTTATTAAGGTTCTTACCAATTGGACATGTGATGTGATGTGTGGCAAATGAAGGTAATCCGGTTTAGGTTTTTGCATCATGGGAATAGAGCAGGGATGAGATGTAAGGATTTGTGGGAAGTTATAGCTGCTTTGTTTGATCGGGTTTTTGCGTATGTCACTGTCTGTAGAGGGCCTGTTGTGTGCCATTACTCTCTGAATTAGATGCGAGAGCTGCAGATAGGTAGTACTCTAATGTCTTGTGCTGAGATGGAACTTCAAAGAGAAATGCAAAATATAAGAATGCGATAATGGTTTGCAATTATACCTTAATGGAGGTGAATTCGGGGGATTGTGAAGTACTCAGTATTATTATAAAAGGAGCAATTTATAACCCAACCAGAAAATGATGTGATGAGTCTGCGAATGTACACTATGCTGTAGACGTCAAATGAATGTTTTTTTCCCAAAAAAGGAGGAAAAAAGTTTCTTCAGCATTAAATTGCTTTGGATTTTAATCGAACTACAGCAGTATCCATTAAAGCATTGGCTGACATGCTAATCAACCAAGAGCCGCACAGTTCTGTTTCCATTTTTTAAAACTTCATATTGCATTTCAGTTACCTTGATTATACCCCTCCTCCCTTTTATCCTTAAACAGTTGGTGTTCTTTGAGTAAAGCAAATAATAAACCTCACACCTGTTACTTTCCAAAAAAGCCATCTGCATTTCTTTGTCTTCTGAAGTCCTCACGAAGCGTTTCCACATCCAACAAGGATCTTGTGAGCCATGGGTAAAATTTCACAATCCTGGCAGTGTAACATGACATTACCACGGGCACATTACGCTCAAGCAGGAAGACTTTAATGCTTTCACCATCAAGGGTCTTCTTTTCCCTTCTGTCATCACTCAGAGCAATCAGCAGTAACCTATAAAGGAAGCGTGGAGTCAAAGCAGCTGTTCCTTCCTTCAAAAGAACACGGCAAACAGACTAAAACGAAGCAGCTCTATCAAGATGTCAGATGGCTATAGGCAGCTCATGTCATCAAACCGCCTCCCTTCCAACATCTAATGCCATTTCCGCCACCAGACGACCAATTAGAGGAGAGGAGCAAACTCAGAACAAATGCAACACGGGAAAGTCAGACTCTGCCTAAAAGCTCAGGGCGCTTTACAAATATTATAGAGTCGAAGTGACACAAACACACGACACTGCTGAAACAGCGGCTTAGATAGATGAGAGTGAAGATGCTTAAGTCCTATATTCTAGCCCCAGGCGTTTAACTATCAGAGTCCTCGAGTGGAGAAAATGACATCTAGAAGCGCATGCTGGCACTAGTCAGGCATTCGGCCTCTGCCTGATATCTAATAGAGTTAAATGGTTTATTTGTGGAATGGTGTCTTACTTATTACAGAACAGAGAATATGAATCACAGGTCTCGCTTGATGGGCCGACTGCTATTCATTAAATCTATGATCACAATCTCTCTACCAGACCCCGAGAAAATCAATCTTCAGATAGGTAAAACATCCAAATAAACAGAAGCCACTAAAAGCTAGCTGTGTCTACATGGCAGTTGGGCAACGACAAGTTGTGACAGCAATCAAAAGTAGGAACGTTCTAACGAGGACTTGGTTCCCATTTTCTTTTTACTTTTATCCAGTTTAAGCAGTTTAAAGCCGTATCTGCCACCTCCAGTTTGATGATTGTGTTTCAAGCTTTCCTTTTTTACAACACATAATTTCACTGCAAAGTTCATGGTTGTAATATGGTCCATATGCATGTATATGTAAGTCTCACTGCAAGCTGTTGTCCACTTCATTTTTCAGCATTTGCTTCATTTACTAGCAAACACTGAATTGAAAAAGTGAGCAAAAGTATGTTAAGGTCATTAAATCTGTCAGTGTCTGCTCTCTCTAATGCGTGTAGTGCCATTACTGGCTCTAATAGCTTGAGTTAGTAGAGTCAGCTGCCGCTTAGAAAAAGACCAGACATGAATGATTGAAGAAGGGCATCACATCACTCAAAAACATACTGATGTAGACACAAACTCTCTGAGCTCTTCATTGATTTACAGCTATGTCTTGTCGTACGCACCACTTACTACAGGCTCACCTCTGAACGAGCAACTTCTCAACATGCAAATATCACTTTTCATGAAACGGTACAACCTCTCTCTTCATTTGCAGGGTTTTACTTCATCTTTCTTGTTAATGATGTATGCAGTGACTTTTGTGACAGCTCGGTCCATTTGGTCTTGAATCATAGCTGTAGATATCCTGTAAGCCACCCACCTCTGCCTATTTTGGGTTCTAAGAGTCTCATTCATCCACTTGGCCCATTTAAGTTCAGACTTACTCCCAGTACGCTTAAAAAAAAAACCTGTAGCATGGCTCGGAGATAAGTTGCACATAATGGACCATTAAGAAAACATGGATCACCATAATGACCGGTAATGTAATACCTCCGAACGAGTTCAGTGCGCTTCTTTTTTACCAGACGTGGGAATACCCAAAGAGGGATGCAGTGTTTTCAAAAAATATATGTCTGTTTTCACGACATGCAGCATAAACCCTTTAATGACCACCATAAAAACATGTGCCTCTAACTTTAATGGAATGGAGACGACTTCTTCATAACAATCAATAAAAGTTGCACTCTCACAAGTAAATCTCTGCTTAATCTCAGTTTTTATCCATTTATTATCACCACCCTTTTTGTGTTCTGTCGTAGTGACTGAGGACACCGTTTCTGTAAACTCATCTGAATTTATGTCTGAGTACAGGGCATTCCGCCAACAGTTCGTAGGTCAGGTTTTATGTTTTCTTCTGACGCTGAGGGTTTATGTGCCTCTCTGACAGGCCTGACGTTTTGTTTTAGTTGCGATTGATCTCCGTTATGAGGTTCTGGAGGCCGAGGTCTTTGCGGCACGATTTGGCCTTGTCAAAAGGGCCCACCAGAGCACAATAAGGAGCAATATGATCACACAGCACCTCAAACAGTGTGAACAGGGGCTATATTTATGGTTGGTGGGGGTTTACTGTCAGCACTGCCTAGAGTAGAAAGTATATTTTAGGGGCTGTTTGGAGTTTCGGTGACAGTAAAATGCTGGTTGGGGAAGAAACATAGTATTTCATTACAGATCTAATGCCTGTGCCGCGGTACTCACGGGCAGAGCATTTCTCTCTGATGGAATGCTGTTTTTGTAATGGCATTGCCGCAATAGGTTGCAGTTCATAAAGTAGGTAAAAGAGGCTGTATTTCTGCACTATTTCATGTGTTCCTAAATCGATTGTTTTTACTTCAGGCAGCTTCAGTGGCATCCAGAAATGGAAAGCCATTTAAACAGAGGTATCTTCCACCAATCAATAATAAAGTCTAATGAGTCACAGGTCATGGCCCGTGGTGATTCTTATTCTCCGAGCAATGGAATGAAGGCACATATGTCTTGGAAAATGACTGTGCAAATTGATACAAATTGATGTTCTTCTGTGAACACTTGAAAATAAGCTCTGCTGGGAAAAAGTGGGACCTCTCCCACTTAAAACCGTCTCCAATCACAAGTCTTCCTGTGTGATTTTGCAAAACGGGACAAGCGGGAAAACTGTTATATCTACAGCTGCATTCCAAAAAACGGCTCAGCCCGGTCTGGGATCACTGCAGATCACTTGTGATCCGCTCGTCTGATTAACAGGGAAGAGATCCTTCACCTCGTCTCGGCACGGCGGGAGACGGACTAATCGCAGTCCTGTCAGCAGCTGGCTTCTCCAGACAGGTCATAATTCTGCACCTCACAGCCCCTCTTTCCTCCAACCAAGCCGTGATTAATGCCCGCTCCTCAGGGAGCCGAAAGACTACTGCGGCAGCCGACTGAAACTCTGCTCAGAAGCATAAAAGACGTATAGAGGCCAGCGGCTGTGACTCGCGTCCTGCAGCGGCGTCTGTGGGACATAATACATCCAGTCTTTATATGAAGAGAGGAACATGCTTATTTCCATAAATTATCCAGGTGCCCTGCTTTCCAGAAGCATATGATTAAGGCCAAGAACCTCCATTTTCATATCCTTGATCTCCTGTGTGTTTTGTACTCTCTTCTTAGGACCCACATAGACTGAACGAGTTTTAATTTTTATTATGTTATTTGGCGAGGAGAACACGGCCGGAGACCTTCAGTTGCACAGAACTTCATCCACTTCTGCTATTTCACATTAAATCAAACAACAGTGCAGTCAGAGACGATAATTACGTTTTACCTCCATTTAGATGCAAAGCAGTTCATTACAGGTATAATGAGTTTGAGAATCCTATTTGCATGAGATGAAAAAGCATAAGGCCACGTTATAATAGGTAATTTACAGCGGAATGCCTGATATGTTTGTATGGTTGCAGCCTGCTATGAGAAGCTTGTTCCGCATCTGTGCTTTTGAATCGTTGGCATACATCTCACTGATGTCCTCGAGATAATTATCCAGATAAATCAGGCCTCGTGCTGCTGGCAGATCTGGCTCAGGTAGAAAGCCAATGTTCTAAAAAGTAGCTTTTGAAGTGAAAAGTCTGCATTTCAGTAAAAATAATTATGTTATCAATAGCAAATCTGGAACATGTCTGATCTGAGTATTTTTGCAGCTGTTAATAGCTTGGTAAATTGATTGTTATTTAATTTTTTTTTCTTAAAAAATCTTCTCACTTTTCTTCTGATTTCCTTTTGATAATAATGCTATTTGTTTGGAGCATCTTCTTTTTGCCCCCGTTTCTGCCCATGTGATATGTTGTTAGATTTTCTCTCTAGGCTGTATTTCGTGGTATCCCTTTATCAAGGAGAGTGCTATCTTCTTTTTACATTTTTGCTGAAAATAACTTGAGAAACACACTTAACCCGAGAAGGATAATTTCCCCATAAATGCTAAATGCGGTGATGGCATAGAACATTTTCACTTTAGCCTATTTTCACTGCCCTTTCCTCTGGTCCACGGAAGACTCGGGCAGGTTAATTGCCATGTTAGGTCCGCCGCGTGTTGGCCGCTGCCCTGCTCATTAAACGACCATAATTCAGAGCCAGCCCCTGATGCAACACAGGAGACTTCCAGAATGTTTCCTGCCTCTCTTGGTTTTCTGCTCGGCTCGTTTGAACACCGGCCAACCGTTCAGATATCAGGATGCAGGTGCGCTCCGAGCTGGTGTATAGCACAGCAGTGTGTGAGTCTTTAGGGAGACACAGAAGATTTGTGTTGAGGGCAGTTGCGCTGAAACTCCAGTGGCCATACACAAATGACCCGCAGCCACTCATACAGAGCGCAGCACTGCGAAGTCCGTGTCGCGTGGCTAATTGAACACGCTTTAGCCGCTGCAGCTTTTCTGTCCGTCCTCGTTTATGGTAATTTGCAGTACTAATTTACCTCAATGGGCGAGAATGTGCAGCATCCATGATGGAAAATAGCCACATCCCTTCATCTGACACATTTTGAAAGGGCTCAATTGTCCATAAATTTGAACATGAAGTCATAAATGCCAGAAAAAAGGAGGGAAATAGACAGTCTAAATTCCCTAAGCGTGCCATGAATACTAATGAAGATTCTACTCTGGAGAGGTACAGAGAGAGAGAGGGAGCGAGAGGGGGATGAGGGTACAGAAGACATGTCACAGAGGAGAAAAGAGGAGACCTAGAGACCAGCAAGAGAAAAAAAATCCACATTGATCAGAGAAACTGAAAAACAGAGTGTGAGGTCAAGCCATGTAATAACATGGGGGTGTTTTATTTTCGACCATGACAGGCAGCCGGGTCAGTGCTCTCTGATACGAGGCATATTGAAGGTGCTTTTATTAGGTCACATTTCCATACGGTGGCTGGGTCTGTGGCCTCACAACCATGATTAGTACACTGACATGCATGATATTATTAGTGGCCCTTGTATTGTTCGTGGAACAATGACACGGTCTGGAGCCTTCCAGTTACATATACAGTACGTACATGATGAGGAACGGCAGTAATTCACATTTATGAGGCAAATGTGAGGGCGTTGGAGACACAGGCGAACGAGGGACTTTATATAAAAATGAATAAAAATTGTATTGCATTATGATAATTCATTTTTATTAATTAACTTTTCCCTTTTTGTCATTAAGAAATTTATTTTGGTGTCATACTGTATAGATAGACAAAATATAATGTATAATGTCTTTCTGTGTGACTAAATGCACTTCAGCATTAACAACAAGAAAATAGTAATATAGTGAAAGTGGGTGATCATTGTGAACACACCACAGCACACAGTGCGCCACAATGAAATGTTAGCTCTGCATTTGACCCATCTGTGAAGGAGCCGCGGGCAGCTGACATGGGCAGCACCCGGGGAGCAGTTATTTGCGACGATACCTTGCTCACGAGTACCTCAGTGGTAACTTTGCCGGTCTGGGATTTGAACCTGCGACCTTCTGATCACATAGCGAACGCCACCATCTACCGCCATCACTACATTTGTGAACACAGCACAGCACACAGTGCACCACAATGAAATGTGAGCTCTGCATGTGTCCCTTCTATGAAGGAGCAGTGGGCAGCTGACATGGGCAGCGCCTGGGGAGTGGTGCTTGGGGGAATGGTACCTTGCTCATGAGTACCTAAGTGGTACCTTTACCACTCCCAGAGTCAAGCTGGAGAGCCTCAGATCACACTGCAGGGCAAACATACATACATACCTATGGGAGAATTTAGAGTGACCAACCAACCTATATCACATGCTTTTGAACTATGGGAGGAAACTGGAGCATCCGGAGAAAACCCTTGTGAAAACAGGGAAGAGCACACAGACTCCACACGGAAAGGTCCTGTAGCCGACCTGGGGATCAAACACATACAGTCTGACCGTGAGGCGACAGCACTAACCACCGCGCCAGCGTGCCGCCCCTGAACAGCAAAATAGAAATGGTAATTATTGGAAATTCTGCGTGAGAGTATATGTGTGTGTAAGAGAGAGACAGACTGAGAGAGGGAGAGGCAGACAGACTGAGGGAACTGCCAAATGTGAAGAAATGAAGCAATAGTTAAATCTTAAATCTAAGCTCTCACCTCTCTGAACTAACACTAACATTATCCCTTTGAATCAGTATTATCTGCACAGACCGCTGGTCACGCCGCCCTACACAGGATCATTGCACATGGTAATGGCCCGGGACAGTAGAGTGCTGCTTTATGCCCTCTGGCCAAACGAGTCCCCAGGAGCCGGCCCATCCCTCACCGTCCACATCCGCGCAAATGCCTCGGAGTGCTGGCGTCAGCTTAAACAGGCACCAGAGTTAAAGTGGGCGTTAGGATGATTTGAATTTGATAATGTCCCTGAAGTGTTGCCGTTTCTTGCTTGTTCGACATTTGTGTTGTGGTTTCACTGGCATCTGTGTCTTCGTCATCCCGAGGTGTTGCGTGTTAATAGCTAAAGATTTCTAGAACGTTCTCTCTCAACACTGTTTGACGCAGCAACTGTACATTTTCCCTGTTCACTGCGGAATCAGGTTGTTATATGACTTTGATGCTGCTGGCCTGCATCCACCACCCACATTCACTCTGCTGATGACTCAGGCTCAAGCTCTCTTGATTCACTGTATCATCACCTAGCGCCACCAGCTTCGGGTTCAACTTCTACTTTAGAGCTCATGTCAAAAAGCGCATCCTTGTTTTTAGCTTTAATGTACATGGTACCGGAAAACCTTGCACTACAAAAAAACAGTGTCAGAAAATAAGAAAAGGAAAAGGATAATAAGAGAAAAGGTTCCAGAATCAAGCAAAATTATCTGCCAGTATAGTGAGAAAATTTATCTTGTAAAGGTCTCCTAAAACAAGAAAAAAATCTTTTAGTTTTTCCATGTTTTTAGCTTTAATAATACATTGTATTCTTAAAATAAAATAATTCTTAAAATTTCTCAACTCGTAATGGAGAGCATGAGAACCTTTCAGTTCTCTTAATTAAATTTCTTATTTCATTTTAAGAAGTTCTTATAATCAATTATTTTTTCTTAATAAGATAATTGTAGCCAATGTTTCTTAAAATTAGATTATTTATCTCACACATACAAGTCTAGTCAAGTCAGTTATTCTTAAAATTAAAAAACAAGATCTATTTTTTCTTTTTAAGATTTTCTGCCTGGTTAAGATTTCATTTTTTGCAGTGTGGTCTCCTTCAATATCTTGTTTTTTATTGTTTCAGACGAGTTCAAAGCCTTTCTGAAAAAACTGCCCTCCGACCGTTTTCTAAACACATCGGACATCCTGAAGTTCTGGAGCTCGGACGTGGCCTTGCAGAGACGCCACAGCCTGCTGGAGGCTGCCACTAAAGTGATCCTGGGGAAAGCTCACAAGATTGTGCGCAAACTCTTCACCCTCAGCAAACGCTGTCCCAAACAGCCAAAGATCAGCCTGCCTAGAGACAGGTAATGGACTTTATGCAGTATGAATGTGTATTTCAGATGATTAATGATGGCAAAATGCTTAAAACAGCTTTGATTTCAGGTTGTTGTCTTTCAGACAAGCCAAACAATACTGCAGCAGCACCATTTTTTATAGGGATGCACTATATGGGATTTATTGACCGATGCCGATAACCAAATGTTGTTCATGCTTATATCTGCCAATACGTTGCGGATAAATGAGGGAGCCAGGGTTGAGCATGTAGAGTCAAGATATTTTGCTCGCCAAAATTCCACTGCACATTCAGAATTTTGGCACAAAAGTAGCGCCATAACTCTGACATTTCTAAAACAGCGCCAAGTCAAGCAAAAGAAAAAAGTCACTTCCCACCCTGTGTAGTGTACCAAGTCAATTTGGGCACGTGTGACACTCCATGTGCACTACCTAGTGTGTAGCGAGCCGTTAAGCTACAACCTCTGCTATTTCCTGAGATGCATACTACCACATAGAAAAGTATGATAAGAGCACCTTACCTACCATACTATTAAGTGCAGCAGTGCACGGCTCAGGACACAGCCCATATGTGAGCTCACATCCACAAGTGAGGCAAACATGAAATTTTGTGTGTACAGGCAGAGTTGAGCACCAGAAGACAAGAGCTTTTGCTGGTGAACGTTCCACTGCGTGCTCAGAATTTTGGCACAAAACAACACCATACATTTTAAGGCAGAAAGCGCGTGTTGTAAAAAATCCCACTTTGGACTCTAAACAATAAATATCAGCTGAAAATATCAGGCAATGTTGAAAAAAAGCAATTATCAGCCGATTCCGATATGATTCCAATATTATCGTGCATCACTAATTTTTTATAATCCTTCTATTCAAGCTGCTACCTTGAATCATCCATTTATGGGGACGACCATAAATAGGTTTTGACTTAATGCCTGTTTTTGCATGAGAGGGTTAATAAAAATTGTCATGTTTTGTAAAGCTACTAAGTCATATATGAATCTTACATCCAGAGCGGTGAGTATGTGCACTCACCCACATGTTTCATTCTCCACCATGCTATTTCCATATCACATTGTTTCAAAAACCTCCCTGGCTCTTTCTGTTTTGCTGCTGATGAGGGACTTGCATCATTTTGTGAAACTTCTGCGTTTCTCATCTCCATTCTCTGATGGTGAAGCATGTTGCCCAACAAAACTCACTGCTTCTCTATTAGTCTCTTTCATTCAAAAGATACTTGTATACTGTTAATCTTGTTCTAATGGTCATGTTCACCTCCAAAATTACATCATGCATGCACATTCACATCCCTTCTGTGCTTTCACAATTAAGAGAGCAGTTTGAAACACCTTTCTGTCATGTCCCAGTGTTTGATGGGCTAATATTTGATGTATAAGGACCAGTGGTGGGTAGAAAACTGGAAATATGTACAATTACTTCTTTCAAAAATGACAAGTAAAAGTAATAATTCAGTATTTTTGTTTTGCCATTTTTGTTATTCATCTCTGATTTGGTGCTTGAAATATACCAAAAACAGCATTTTCCATCTTTTTTTCAAACCACGTAAATCAGTTGCCTTTATAAACTCACTTAAGCAGAGTAATTCAATCTTAAAACCTTTCTTTTTAAAGATTATCCTTGAATCTTTAAAAGAAGCTTTTCCAGTTAACACCAGGGGTTGTCTCCACAGGTAGTACTAGCACACTGCAAAAAATGAAATCTTAACAAGCCAGAAAATCTTAAAAAGAAAAAATAGATCTTGTTTATTTTATTTTAAGAATGACTGACTCGTCTAGACTTGTATGTGTAAGAGAAATAATCTAATTTTAAGAAATGTTAGCTACAATTATCTTATTAAGAAAAATGTACTGATTATAAGAACTTCTTAAAATGAAATAAGAAATGTAATTAAGAGAGCGGACAGGTTCTCATGCTCCACTACGAGTTAAGAAATTCATGACAACTTTGCTTATTTTAAGAATATTAAAGCTAAAAACATGGAAAAAGGGAAAAAAATTTTTTCTTGTTTTAGGAGATCTTTACAAGATAAATTTTCTCACTATATTGGCAGATAATTTTGCTTGATTCTGGAACCTTCTTTCTTATTATCCCTTTCTTTTTCTTATTCTCTGAGACTGATTTTTTGCAGTGCAGCTTCAGCATTCTCCAGGTGGTGTCGCAGTTCCCCACTAACTGTCATTCTAAATCCAGTCCGAAACTGCAGGACTGTTACTACTTTGGGACCTACGTAGGTGTATCCCACAGCCTATGATTCCACTCTGTGTGCACCTAGAGACAGAGACATTTTTCTCTTGATATGGATTTTCACCCCTGAGAATAGACTCCTCGTAATGAAGGCATTATGAAAAATGTAACTGCGTAAAAAGTAGATTACTTACTCAAATATTGACTTGAGTAAGAGTAAAATTACAGCTTAGAAAAAGGGAATACGGAGCGTACACATCCCTTGGAAAAAACAACTTTTTTACTCATCTGCATTACTTGTAACACAAAAATCAAAGTCAGCGTAATCTTTATTGTCATCTCTGCTATATATTGTACAGATATACAGAGAGACGAGACGACGTGGCTCCAGTTTTCACAGTGCAACAAGAAACAGAGAACAAAGAACAAATAAGGCACATAAAATAAACAATATATAAATAGAATGCAAAATATACACTTTAAACTAGAAATGGAATATTAAATATAATCTTTAAACTAGAACTAGAAATAGAAGTAGAAAGAGAGACAGTTTGGATGCAGTATTAACCTACAAAAGTGGAAATTGATTTTTACACTAAATGTGCATGAGGTTAGTAACAGTTTCAATATGAAAACGAGTTGAAAACCAAAAGGGTTCCACTGGGGTTTAATGTATAAAAACATAACACAAAAAACTTTTCATTTTTTATGCATATTCTTTGATGTGGTGTTGCCCAGCTAGGTCATAGAGAGCTCATGCAAAATAAATCATTGTGTGCATTTCCCCTGTTCTGGAGTGGAAATGGTAGAGTTTAAGATGCATAAAATGTTAATTTAGCAAGTGAAACATTCTCATTATAGGCAAACATTGTTAATATGTGCTTGTGTATTATGAGCTTACTATAATTATCATTTCATATTAAATGTAAAGTGAAATTTATTTTCAAAACTGCCAGACAAAATTGGCTAAATCAAACTTTAATGGCTTCATGCAAACTGGGCTTAAGTGTGAGCTCAAAACTCTGAATGTGATTCAACTGGGGAACACAGCGTCTCATAATCCAATCCTGGAGACCCGCAACACCACTGAGTTTCCTGTTTTCCCTGTTTTAACACTGCAGACTCAATACATCAGCTAATGAACTCAACTGTGAAATTCTGTGTCCCTCTGTGACTGAATTTTGACCTGTGTATTCCAATGATGACTCTTGAGACGGATAAGAGGCTTTGGGGAGCCGACTGTACACTGTTTTGTGTGAATGCAACCTGAAGATCAGTTCACTGTGCTTTAAGATTTTATCCGTCATTGTGTGCAAGAAAAGCAAACAGAGGATGGGGAAATGGTAAAATACTGATGCAAAAATGACCAGTTGTTAACTTTTTGGGGAGCATTTTATCTCATGGTAATCACTGATATCTTTATCACAATCATTACTGAGATATTTAACATTCAATAGACATTTAGGCTTGGCATGCTTTCAAGCTCAAAGCCCCAACCTCTGTTGACATGGTGAGAATTTCAGCAGCTGAAGTGAACTCTGGTTAATGTGTTCTGCAGCTATATTAGCTAACATGCTTGTTTCAATAGCCCTTTAACAATCTGTCTTTAAAGGCCTCTGACCCAGAAAATTGCTTCGCCCACTCAATATACGCCATGTTGAATGGTTTATTTAGAGCGAGGCTCGGAGCCATTCGAGCGACATGTTCACATGCTCCACCGCTATTGTTTAATAGCAATTATTTGCTACTGGAGTTTGCGAGTGAGCGGCTGGGCCAAGTGGGCAGCGTTGGTAGACAGCTGAGGCCGAAGTCATGGACGAGACACAGGAGAAGTGCTAGAAAGATAGGCATGGGAAGAGAGAGACAGAGCTGTTTAGCCTCTCCCGGTCAGATTGAGAAGACCTTTGTGCAGTGTAGTTAGTGTGTGCACACTGTAATCAAGTGCTCGAAGACAGTGGCAGGTTGTAGTTAACGTCCTCAGCAGTGAAGACTTTCGCTCCGCTCTGACAGCCCCCACCTGAGCCTTCTGTCTTTTTCCTGCCACTTCTCAGAGAAAAACACAGCTCTCTTGGACACAGACTTGGACAGTAAAAAAGCATGGATATCACCCTCACTGTTGTAATCAAGGCCTCTTTAGCGAAAGCCATAGTTGTTGGGAGTGGATTCTGTAATTCCATTAAGACAGTAAGTCCAAATGGTCTCTTTCAAGCAGATGTAAGGCCGCATCCACATGGGCATTCAAATCTTGTATGAATGAACACACTCTGAACACCTTATGTGTTTTTGTTGTGTTTTGTAGCTGTGCTTGATTGACTTCAGTGAGGCGTTACATTGCTGTTCCTTTGATGCCGTTCAACATCAACCTGCAGCACAATTTGTAGTTGTGTGTGTTTACCTGTAGGTGCAGTAATCAGGCTGTCCAGTGTTTACCTGTGGGTCATCTTTGTGGATAGTTCTGCATTGGGTTCACAAAAAATTGATCCCTAGGCTTCATTAAAGCATGGCTGGATCAGTCTTTCTTTTACATTTCCCTTTTCAGAACACTTTTGGAATCATGGACATACTCCAGAACGTCAACCAAACATGTTGACAAAATAGCAACACTTATTTCTGTCCGTCACAATTTCTGCAGAAATTCACGCCAAGAAATCGTTGCATGTAGAATTTATTTGCTGACCATCCGCACATCCGACCGAATGCAGCTCATGAATGCCTGTGTGGACACTCTGATTCGCTCTAATGAGCAGATAATCGGTTAGCATTCAGTCCACACTCACCTGATGACACAAACCAGAAAAATGCCTGAATGAGACGTCCGTGTGGACGGGCCCTAACCGTGTACCATAATCAGGCTGAAGATGAAGATCTTCAGACAGAAAGTTCTCTGGTCGTACATCTCTTTGTCGCTAAGTAATTCTTCTCATGCATTAATGATATTAAAAGCCATCAGATTTAGCAGAGGGTACAGAGAACAAATTACAAATTAACCCAACACTCCCGACACATTTCAGGTTATCAGTAGGAAGCGAAACTCTACAAAGATCTCCCTTGCCAAGTCGACATGAAATTACGAGCCCCTCAGTGATGTTATATAATGCCTGGGTGTTTGAATTTGTATCAGAGCCTCTCATGGTCATGGAAAGTGTGTTACATTAGCAGGCACGTACCACTAATGTAAGTCATTCAGCAATCCAAGCAATGGAAATTGCCTGAGGGAAAGGAGCTCCCGGGAGGGTGGCAGGGGGACAAGTGAAGGCGGTGTGTGAAGAGTGGGGTTTAATTTACATGCCCATGGATCTCGCTGCACCTCAGCTCTTGCAAAGCATGTATATGGTAATGGGCCAGTCTGCTGAGCCAAATGCATTTCTCAAAGCAACTAGTCACTCTCTAAACTGAATGATGGTAAATGAAAATAAAGCGCCATCTATTGCATGCCTTTCACATTTCTTCACTCGGTTCGGCATGAGTGGCCTTTGCTGAAGGGCAACTTGCCTGCACTTGATTAATATCCTTATCAATCGATGGACATGAGAAATGATGCCCCCTTTAGTCAAATGAAAATAAGGCTGGTGTCGAGCCCTGACTGAACAACCTCTGAGATGTTATCAGAGTGATTTTTCATGTTATTGAAGGCATGATGACTGTATGTTTCTGAAGTTATTGAGCAAAGCCCTGTCAGTCGTTATGCAGGTTATAAATTGTGTGTACTGTACTAACACTTTTGTCCTAACTTGCAGGACGCTGAGATTCTGGTTGGGCAGGGTTCAGTCTCAGCTGTACTGCAGTGAACACGGCACCCTGGGCCACTTCTCGGAGGAGTCACAGGGCTGTGTGTGTGCCGTGGAGCCTGGTGGGACCTGCCAGGGGACGGTGCCCTGCCTGGTGGGCGACAGAACCCTGTGTTCAGCCTGCGCCCCGGACAACGTCACCCGCTGTGGCACGTGCCAGCCAGGCAGTGTTCTTCACATGGGCACATGCAGGCCCAGCGTTGCTAATTCATTGGACCACTATGCCACCTTCGATTTGGACATGCCCGATGCGGAGGTGCGCTACTTGCTGCGGCGCCTGGACAGCCGTATGGAGGTGCATGCCATCTACATAAGCAATGATGTGCGCCTGGGCAGCTGGTTCAACCCAGCATGGCGGAAACGCATGCTGCTCACGCTGAAAAGCAACAAGAACAAGTCCAACCTCATCCACATGCTGATGGGGATATCCTTCCAGATCTGTTCCACCAAGAACAGTACGCTGGAGCCTGTGCCTGCCATCTACGTGAACCCGTTTGGGGGCAGCCACTCGGAGAGCTGGTTCATGCCCGTCAACCAGCAGGACTTTCCCGACTGGGAACGAACTAAGCTAGACTCATCGCCGCTGTGCTCCAACTGGACGCTGACACTGGGCAGCAGGTGGAAGTCCTTCTTCGAGACGGTGCACATCTACCTGCGCAGCCGCATTGTCACAGACGACCCCGCTGCCAACGAAACGATCTTCTATGAGCCGCTCGACCTGGACGACCACTCAGCCAACCTCGGCTACATGAAGATCAACAGCTTGAAGGTATTCGGCTACAGCATGCACTTTGACCCCGAGAGCATCAAGGAGCTCATCCTGCAACTGGACTACCCGTACGCGCAGGGCTCGCAGGACGCCGCCTTCCTCATGCTGCTGGAGATGCGCGATCGCGTCAACCGCCTCTCGCCACCCGCCACCCAGCCGCTTGACCTCTTCTCCTGCCTGCTCCGGCACCGTCTTAAGCTCTCGGCAGGCGAGGTGGTGAGAATCAGAGACTCCTTGCAGAGTTTCAGTGCCAGGCTGCCCAACTCCTCCGAGCCAGATCTCGGGCAGCTGTGCAGCTAGCTTGGGAAAAAGCTAGTTCCGCTCGGGCATGCGAGCATGTGAATGTGAACTGTTGTTGGGGGTGGGGCAGAGGATTATTTTGTGAATGGGGGTTACATTCTTGTGTGTGGGTATGTTTGCTCTTCAGAGCCTGCCACTCTCAGGCCACAAATTGAACAAACATTAAGCGGTGATTGACAGAAGAGCGCCGGGTGTGCATACATCTGAATGCTAACCTGATTTAGCCGAGACTGAGTTGATCTCTGCTTTCATGTTGGGATTGAAGAGAGAATAAACTGCCTCTCAGCCTTTTCAGTGGGACAACACAAAAGCAAGACGCGTGTTGGCGCTTCATAATTCTGGAAATATACATATTCTTTGCAGCTGTCATTGTTCAGTTTGAGACAGGGCATGGTACATAAAGGCTCCATTCCAGGAAATATACGAAGGATTACAAAAAAAAGTTCAGAGTGATAACAATCAATGCAGAGGTTTACCTTCTTTTTCTATTTTATCTGAAGTCCAAAATCCTATAGTGAGAGATGTATATCTGTATTTGACATCGGATCGAGTTGCCCTTAACTGAGTCTTTGTATTCAAAGATATGACTAAACCAAAAGACAAACCAACATCAAGGCGACCTGAACGGCAAAATGTCTGTTTTTAAATGTTCACTAAAGTCTTTTTTTGAGATGTTGCTCTTAAGATAACGTACCATGTTGTTTTTGCGAAAGGTTTGTGGGTAGCTTTGTAAATACTGCTCCACCATCCGTCCATGTTCAGGATGTGAGAGCTGCACATCACTTCTTGAATATAAATGGTGACACATTATTCTCAATTTGTACTTTTTGAAAGTGCAAAGACCAAAAACATTTCTTACTCAACAAAAACTATTATCTATTGCCTTATAAAGTGGAGTCTATGTTCAGATATCAAAGCACACTTGGTCGGCTATGTTACTCTCTCTCTCTTGGTTCTTGGTTCCCATAGTTTTTGTCTTGTTTTACAGTGCTGATTCCAATTACAGCAACTTCTAATCTGTCATATTCAACTTTAATTGATTTACTCTGTGGGGTTTCATCTACAAATAGATGAGAAGTCCTTCTTAAGATACGTCATTATATTAGTACATTTGCTCAGATACTGATCTAGTTTAACTGCATTATTTTACTTTACCTCCAGTTTTAATAGCATTGGAAAAGTAAGAAACTCCTGGTTGTGGTTTGATCTCTCTTTTTTGGACCATTTCACCTTTGGTCCCTAAGAGAAGCGTGGCTCTGAAAACACATTTTCTTTCAATGTTAACATTTGACTATGTGAAATTATAAGGTCACAGCAACACATCCATCTGCAAAGCATCAATCACCTTATTTCATTTGTCAACAAGAGAACACACTTTATTTTGATTTTGCCCAAAATGGAGCACTTAAGGACAGTTTCCCCTTTAGCTATCCAACACCAGCGTGTGTCAGCGCACACTGCACCCCATGTCCCGAAATTACCAGTTTTACACTCAGATAAGATGAATGTTCTTGACATGTAAAGAGTAACATTTACAAGGTGAGAGAACAATTTATAAGGTTGTCATGGAGGCTGGTGAGATTTCAAATGGCGCGAATAGGAGGAAAAAAAAATACTCCAAGGATGGAGTAAACGGAGAGGTAAAGAGGTCGTCTGGATATCAACTCCTGCCCCTTAACTGATCACTGAGATGCAGGAGAACAGCTGATCAATCATGGAGGCCTTGTGCAAACCATAAAACTCCCTGGAGAAGGAATAAACATGGCCAACATTTTACATTTAATGATTTATGAAGGTTGTATTATCAAGGGACTGGTGCGTTTATGCAGTAGATTTATGAAATATGAAATTGGGCCAGATTTTGATTTGATATTTACTCTCCCTCCTGAGAAACGTACTCTATCTAATAAGCCAGCTCCATACATTACAAACAGCTTTAGCTACATAACTATCTTAAGTTCTTATTTTTAGGAGCCAGAGGTGTTGGATGTACGTATGTAGCGCTTATTTGGTTCGCTGAAGACTCTTGGCAGGGGTCAGAAAGGGTTTCAGAGGCAACATAAATTATATACATTTGTGAACAGAAAAACAGGCAGCTATGAAGCAAGATGTGGGAAGTCTAGGAACCCCACAAGTAAGAAAACATGAAATAAAGCTAAGCTCTGTACAGAACACTTGCAAGACGTTGCAAGATGTTGCAAACTCACAGAGGCAAACTGGACTGGTTATATTCACAACAAGATGCATTACAAAGCAGGGGTCCAAATAGCAAAAGTTATAGACAGCGTTCAACAAGATTCCAGACTTAAGTTCATTAAATTATGATTTTTTAAAATTTAACCTTTATTTAACCAGGAAATAATAAAGTATTACTTATTTATAATAATAGTAAAATAAATAAATGAAGTATCTTAAAAGTCTTTAAAAGATTATTACAAAGACTGTAATATTAAAATAAACGTAAAAGTAGTGCTTTCAAATTTAAATTATTCCAATTTCACTCATGTGAGGCAAGTGTGCATTTACAGTGATTGTGTAAGTCTCCTTCTCTAATTGGATTTGAGATTTTAGTAGCCATTTCTCTGTCTATTTTTTATTGGCATCTCTAAAAAATATTAGACCAAGGGGGAAGTATTTTTATTTCCACACCCAGACATGTCATGTACTGTATGACCTACTTTCAAGTCTTCTATCCACGCTGAGTTCAAACAACTATGATTTTGAAATGTTTGCCTGCCTCCTGCATCCCTCGAAAAGTTTCAATTTCCATTACCATAGTAAAATAAAATACATAGGGTACAAAAAAAAGACGTCCCACAAAATGCACATCATAGTGTATTCGGGAACGATATCAGCTAAAAAAGGTTTTTTTTGCATCAATACTGCTCTAAAGTTAGTGGCCTAGTTCTTAACAGCACCAACTGCCAAAAGGCAGCCATTTTAACAGACTGACATTGAGCTTGTTGCCAACGTGGATCTCTGAGGAGTCCAAAAGGATACCACCAGAAAGTAACCCTCTTTCGACGGACTTTCTCCCTCACTTTCTCACATGAATCTGACTGTGAACAGCACGCGTGTGATGGAAGACTCTGTAGATGTCCTTCTAACCGGCCTTATCCAGATTCTGGGGTAGCTTGGTAGGAATCCACTTGAGTATGAACGTTTTCATTAATTTCCAGTCTAAATAAGCTGAATAAATATAGTTGCCTGTTGACTGGTTGAGGCTGCAATTGGCATGTTTTTCCAGAAAGAATGCTGAGCTGTATCCAGACAGTACGGGCCAGTGTAGTTCTACCCCAAGAGAAATTAAATCATTGCACACGCTTTAGGCATCAGGCTGTTCTAATGCTGTTTGGCATGAGATGAAAAGTAAAGTGAATGTCAGTAAGTTGTCTATTTTTTCCAAACTGATTGAGTTGGGAAATTCAGTTCCATGTCTGTCTTGGACAGCTTTAGAGTTTTTAAGAACCAGTCCAGTGCTAACTTCCTGCAGTTTTCCATTAAATCTAAAAGAGATAAACGGCAGTCTGCTCAGATTTTAATCATTCTCTTTTTTGAGAGCTTTTGTAAGGATTTTTAGATTCAAGCTCCTTCTCATACTGAATAAATGAAGACCTAATCATGAGCCGCAGAATGTTTAAGGCTTTACTCTGGGTTTAACCAACTGAAAGCGAGAGGCAAATAAAAATGATTACTTTTAATCTCAGAAGTCACCGCATCCCACAACCCCAAATGAGGCGGCGCTTAACTGGCCCCTTATATGACCTTGGGGTTTTTTTCCTTCATGGAATCTCTGTCCTGCAGTGTCACTTTATAGACCTGACATTTTCCATTTTCTACCCTGCATGGCTATAAATGCCACTGAAACACAAATCATGAAGCTCCACACCAAGCTTGGTGCACAGGAGCTGTCCAAACCTCTCACAGTGGGGTCACCAGTTCCAAATGCCTTCAACCTCTGGGCATTGTCAGGGGCACTGTGGGGATGTAATCAGTTACCTGGAAATAAAAAAACATAGGTATCAGTGTCCAGAACCAAAGTGCTGAATGTAAATATTCCTCGGCCAACTCCATTGACTCCTGTATGAGAGGCAGCAGGGCTCAGATCAGAGCATGAGGTATCAGCATGCAGTCCGGCAGAAAGGATCATTTTGCTGATATGGAGTGTAGCTTATTCATTCTCTGATGTATACTGTATAAAATGCAGGTTCCATGTGCGGGCAGACTGCTCCTGAAAGGAAACATTGATACTTTTTTGTTGTTTGTTTGAAACTATTTGTTTCTCTCAGTGTTTTAACAGGATGTAAATGTTCTTATATGAAATAATAAAACAGTGACAATTCTTTCTTTTCCCTACAATGTCTGTAAATAAATATACTTTAATGGTCAAACATACTATATTTCTTTATTCAGCATCACTGGTTGACTTGATTTGAACCGGGAACATAAACCTCATTAAGAATCTGTTGTTTACAGCTCTGGGAAAAATAAGAGACCACATCACTTTATTTCTGATTCATTGTTTTTACAGTTTGTGGCAGTGTGTCTGTGTAAAATATACAAGTTAGTGTTCTTTTATAACTTTACCATGCTTATTTCAAAATTATCTGATCTATTGTCTTATTATCATATGGAGTAAGTTATTGAAGTATAACCTGGACGTTGCAAACTACACATATGTTATTTTACAATGATGTGATTAAAAGAATATGACCCACAAGTCCACGGTGTCCTCATGTGCTGAGCTGTGTTTCCTCTAATCAGCAAGTTGAATCAGGCGTATAGCTGTTGAAATATAACACATGGAATAAAAACACAACTGCAGTTATATATTAAAATATGAACTGCTTTCTTATTTATCACAAAACTGCAATAACTCATAAAAGAATAGAAATAAAGCATATTGCAAAGCCTGTGAACAGAAAAATGTGATGTGGTCCCTTATTTTTTCCGGAGCTGTATTTGCTCTGAATGAAGGTAATTATATGTCATTACTATATGATTGAGATCTGCTCTTAGCTTATTGACTTTAATAACTGTAATAACATCATGTGATCTGCTATAAGGATTCCAACTTCCTGTATTAAAAAAGAACTGACAAAAGCATTCCGCGAGCTGCTATGATAGGTGGTATAAACAGCACTGCAGTGCAAACAAACCCTCTCTTATTTCCCTCCAGCGAGTATGTTTGAAGACTGAGACAGAGACGGAGGCGCCAAGGAAAGTCAAACACAGCAATGGGAAGTACAAATGCTAACAAAACCCCATTTCAAAGAGTATTCAAATTCAGTAAATGCTCTGTGTCAGTTTATTTGTCCCCTTATAGAGCTGCTTTAACACAAAAAATAAAATAAGGTCAACTGTGGGAGAAAGAAAGCGTGAGGAATTGGCATGTGGGCTTTCTTTGCTCCAGCAGAGATGTGCGAATCGATAAGCTGACTGCAGGCTGACAGAAAGACAGGTACCGGGAGCGCTGAAGGACATCGGGGGAGGGAGGAGGAGTAGAGAGGGGCCGACAATCTGACAGCTAGCTTTAATGAATAGTAATTATTTCTCAAAAAGAAGTTGGTGTATCGAGTTGGAGCCAGGGGAAAAAAGCACAGTCCTCAACAAATCTGTTTCCTGAAAAAATGGACAAACCTGGACAGCAAAGCTCTTTAAAAAGGCTGGACCGGGCAGCTGATGTGTGGAGCCTGCGGTCAAGAGAATTGATTTCCAGCTGAACGTTTTTTGAAAGTAAAACAACTTTTTATCATTGATCAGTTGACGCCTTCAAAGGGATTGATTAAAGGAAAGTCAGAAAGGACTCTTGCCCACGCTCCCCATTAACAAAAGCAAGCAGGTTCTAGTATTTAAGTTAAGAACCTCTTTAGCCTTGTCTTTCTTTTCCTCTAATGCTATGAGAAGCTCGAACAAAAGAAGGTACAGTAGAGAGTAAGAGGGCCCACAGGATAGCGGAACTCAATTTCCCGAGGGCGGCACAACATACCGGGCATGTGAAGCCCATCCAAAAAATAATGAAATAAAGCAGAAAGCCTTTCTTGATCTCCTCGTCATGTGCTCCAGGCTACGGAGGCGCAACAGAGGGAGAAAGTGCTTCTTAATGGCTGGGGTTTATTTGAAGCTGGGCTGGTACACAATAAAAGGACTGGAGAAAATTCCCTCTGCGCATGTGGCCTTGAAATGTTTAAATGCTTCTCATGGTCTCTGGTGTTTGAGACTGGACAACAACACAGCTCTAATTAATTTGCTTGGTCCATTGGGTAAAATGTGAGATCTCAGTGGTTTCGGTGGTTTTTGGGATGTTGTTGTGGTTCAATAATGTTTTATCGTATTATTTTCTTTTTGAATATCATTTCTGCATGCTTAACAGGTTGCTGTAAAATGATATTGTAAAGCAAAAATCTCATAAGACAATGCAGCCATGTGCTCATATTTCAGCAATATAAAATATGTATAAAATATATATTGCTATATCGGCCGTGGGGTCTTTCTGAGTTTGTGTTATCTCTACGTGTTGGTGTGGGTTTTCTACAGCTGCTTCAGTTTCCTCCCACAGTCCAAAAGCATGTGCTGTAGGTTGAGTGGTGACTCTAACTTGCCCCCTTAGGTGTGTATGTGTGAAGACGGTTGGTCCTCACCTCGCGCCCGTAGTCATGTGATAGCCCTCACAAACCCAGTTTGGACTAAGCGGCTCAGAGAACGAATGAATTAATACTGACCAGGAAAAGCGAAAATCCCTAGTTAATTAGATGTTCCTGCAAATTTTTACATTGCAGACACTGAAGCCTTTCAATTAGTCGAGCAGATGAAACACAATTTTTATTCCAAGATTGAGCCACTCTTCGCACTCACTTCAAATCACTGGCAGTTCTGTCATTTGAAAACAAGTTTCCACTCTTGGGGCAAAGAGAGAGAGAGCGAGAGAGAGGTCAGCCTGACCTCCGCGAATGTTCCAGGATGAGATGATCCCAAGAAGTCTAACCACTTGCCTTTGAGTGCTGACAAGTTGAGTTCTTACTAATCCAAGACGTCACCCCAAGGACCAAGGACACCCAGAAATGAGTTGTGCCGCAGAACCCCCAGCTCCATTATTGCCACCCCCAGGGAGAATAAGGAAGCGAGCGGCAGTGTGCACGGGACAGCGTGAGTGAGGGCGGCATGATCTTCAGGGAGTTACAGATGCAGATAAGGGCCGAGTGCATGTGAGCCAGCTGTCATTCCTACTGTAGCAGAGTCTGGAGATGACACATGGTAATGTAGGTAGAGGATGGCTGCACGTAGGGCACTGTAGCTTCTCCGGCTCCTGTCATTTGGATAGTGATGAGTCAAAACAGCAGAGGCAGCTCCCTCCATATCAGAGAGAATTTCTAAAAAGGCTGGGAGTGGGTTCAAAAATTGCCCAAACCTTTCTGATACTACAAGAAGACACTGGGCCACAGAGAATGCAGATTCTTACTTAAATTTGATTTATACCAACCATTTATGTGTTCAGTACTTTTCTGCTTTTAAAGTTCACTTTTCATTCTCTAAAGTTACAGACAGGAAGATTCTATATTGCGGAGGATTTTAAACACAAACGTCTCAAATGGCTTTTTGTGAATTTACTCTGGAGGAGGCTACGGTGAGCTTCAGGGCTGAATTATCCAAATTGTCAAATGACTGCCATTGCAGCATCCTACGCAGAGTAATTTTGATCTAACGCTAAGCCAGATACAATAATAATAAAGGTTAGATGTCTCTTAAAATGTCAGTTAGCTTTCCAAGCCTCCCAGTAAATCCTCACTGTTTGCATCAAGTGGGCGAAAGCTCCCTGGGACGCAGCCAGAATCTGTGAATTTTTTTCTCCCTCGCCAAGCGAGTAGGAGGTTTTCGGCTCAAAGAGAGAGGCAGCGAGAAAGTCGGGGTGCATTAGCTGTGCCCATGCTGCGTGGAGCTGCTCTGTTCCACACTGTATTTCCCTACTCCACGACGCAGGCGTACTCTTTTTCGGCATTTCTCCAAGTAACTCTTTGATTCCTGTTTATACTGTTCTGTTGCCCTGTTGCTTCGTGCTCCGTGAGCCTCTCCCCGGTTAATATTCTCCAGACTGCTTCTCTGAGCAGTATTCCGAGATGAAAGCCTCCTGTTTCCATTTCTCTCTCTGGCTCCTGAACCGCTTCTCTTTTACCTGCCGTGGCCATTTGAGATGCGGGAAGGAATAATTAAATGTGTCCCCCCAGAAACAAATGAATTAACGTGCCTGAAATCACAAGTATTTAGTTGGATTACTGATTAATGTGCACCTGTTGCAGAGTGCGCCGGAGACATTACAGAACTGCCTTTGGCACGTATATATGATCAGTCATTTAGCCAGCTGCCTTACTTTCATTAACGCATGATTCACAAGCATTAAAAAAAAACCTCAGCCATGTTTTGTAGGGAATTGAAAGGCTAGCCAAAGGACTTCTGCATTACGAATAGATGAATCAGCTTTGAGGTCAAAACAATAATGAGAACAGGCATTTCCTCCCGTGACCACTTGGGCTCTTTTCATGCCAGCTAAATAGAAGCAGCAATAAAAATCTTGCAATATGCCGTCCGTCCTCCAACCAGAAACCATAATCATAAAAGTGCAGTTTGTAGATTTCTAGGTTGGTGCCAATATCATTCATGGACAATCTGGATAACAGTGGCGCTAAAGCCGAACTCTACTCTCTCTGTTCCTTTAGCAAAAGCCAGGAACAGGATGAATTTTTTATTAGAAAAAGCTTTGAAGTGGAAAAATGATCCAGGGTTTGCAAATACATTTTAAAAGAGCAAGACCTGTCCCTATATGATATATACCTTTAAGCAACTATCCTACATGAAATGCTTGTAGAAAACAAGACCACAGAAGACATCAGCTAGTATAATTACTGGGGTAGAGGATGACCTAACGTTATCTACTCGGGGTTGTAAGTGAATTTTTATTCAGGAAGTGTACAGTACTTTAAACTCTTTATTGTGGGGTTTAACACAGGGCCTTCTCAAGTTGTTACTGAATACATTAACCAAGAGGAGGTCATTTCCTGTTGGACTGATTGGGTGATCTATGTGTGTGTGTGTGTGTGCTCAATAAACCAGGAATTAATAGTTAATGGACTGGTACCCAGCAAGAGTGGATGTTATACAGAGCGCTGGCGTGAATTAGCATGAAAGCAAACTCCATCTCTTGCTCTCCAAGCTTTATTTCTCAGCTATTACCCCTGTTATTGCCTTCTCCCACTCCGAGCTCTTTTGCTCTCTTTCAGTTTTTTTTCCTGCAGAGAGAGCGAGAGAGAGAGCGAGAGAGAGAGCGTTAGTGGTGAATCCATGCCAGTACTAAATCCCATCTCTCTGGAGATCAGATTAAAGAGGTTTGGAAAGAGAAAGTTTGTGAGCAGTGTGGTGGCTCAGCAACACCGTGGGGGGCCAAAAGCACGATGGCGGAGAACAGAAGGGATATCTATAGTACACATGAGAAGGGGAGAGGCAGCTCCATACTGCTTCATTAAACCTATTTGACAGTTATATTATTCAAAGGGACAAATAAACATTCTCAAAATTAAAAATGTCAGCAAATTACCAAATAAACACAGTCTGGAAAAAAATGAGTTTCTGGGGAAAATGTAAGGGCTTAATGTAAAGTTTAAAAAAAAATCCATTTTGCTGTTCTGGGTGAAAATGTGGGAGCTGAAATGATAGTGGTGTAAAATGTGAATGAATAGATGGCATAAAAGTTGTCATGTGTAACAGAACTGAGGTTTTACCAGTGAACTGGAAAACTAAGGATAAAGCAGGAAAAAAGGTCTGCCTAAAAGGAAGACTAAAGTCATTCTACAGCTTTAAGTTGAGATTAAAGCTTTAAGTTTTAACAGAACATTTTTTAGAGAAGAATTAATGTCCAAAATATGAAAAATGAAAAAGGAGTAAAGACCCAAATAGCAATGTCAGCTTAGTTTAGCCTGAAGCAGCCTGAAGTTTGATAGATGTAGCATGAAAATTGCTGGAGAAGGAGCGGTGTAGAGAAAATGAATGCTAGAATGGGCTGATTAAAAAATGACAGCACGTTGAGGAGGAGAATGAACAATGAATTTAGTGTAAAACTCACCTCTGCATATGTAATGAGCGCACATGCTATCAGTGTTATATCTGACAAACTTTTGACACATAAAGGCATTAATCTTTATAAATTAATATTCTATGTACAGTAAATTACAAAAATATTATACAAAATAAATCATTTTTAAAAAATCACACATTGTATCTCTGAAAGTGTCATTTTGACATGAGTGAAAACTGTTAATTTGGTTTCAGGTTAATGAAATGTTATTTTTCTAATTTGCCTAATTGCACAGTTAAAAGATCAGGATCAGGATACATTTCACTGCACGTTGTGCCTGTATAATTTGCAGGTGACGAATAAAGAATCTTGAATCTTGTTTTATTCTCATAATTATATTATTACTTATTATTATGATATGATTATAATACCAATGGCTTTGTAGTAGGATAAATGCTCATGGACTAAGAGGTTAGGTTCAAAGCAGCTTCATCTAACTGCCACGACTACCATGACTGAGCCCCTGAGCAAGACCCTAACCTCTAACTGAGAGAGTCTGGTTAGCGCTCAGGTTAATGAAATGTTTCTCTAGTTTTACTAGTAGTACCATTTTGAAGCTCAACAGTAAACAATGAGTCTGTCAATCAACTGCCATCTACAGGATCTGCGTAGCTAGCTGCAGTACCGCTACACGCTTCTAGCTGAATTTACAGGAATATGTCTACATAGAATATAAGTTGTGAGGTTTTAGTATAATAATCATAATAGTAACATGTAAAAATGCTAATTCAGTATCAACAAATTTCTAATTGCAAAGCATGTGAATAATGCTAAGATAAATCTCAGTACGTTCTTTTTTGATTTGGGTTAATAAAGTGTATAAAGATGAATGCAGTGAAGATACTGATTTGAAAAGTTACATTAAAGGGTTCAATTTAGAGTTCTAGTAAAGATGATGAAAATGATGATCAAAGTGGCCTGATATTTCGAATTGGGCAATATCGTTTCAAGTGTCTGCCATGAAAACATTACATATTTAGACATTACACATTTCATCTCTAACAATGGATCTTTGAAGGGGAAAAATTACAAATAAAAAATGCAGAAGATAATTAACTGTTGGAACAAAGAAGAGTTTTGTTAAAGCTTTGGTTAGGGATTTTTTGTTTACAGTGGATTCATTTCATGTAGGCACTAATGTTTTGAGTTCACTTTTAGACGCCTCATTTGCCAAGTCTCCACATAAACACAATGGCTGCGGCATGCGGAGTAATGAAATATAAACAAAGCAATTAGAGCCTTTAAATTGTGCACTTTATGCTATTGATTGTTGGTTCTTGTACTCTGAGCTCACGCAGTGGCGCTGCTACCATGTCATTAAGGTAACTTTAAAGTTACTCTCATTAGCATTGAGAGATTATAATGACGCCACTCTTATATTGAGCACTGAGAAGTTGACAACCATTTCCATTTGAAGCAAGATCAATCAGTGAAAGTATTTCTTACATGAAGAAATGCTTTTTAAAAAGGCTTAACTTTTTTACTTCTACAGTTTCTACAGTTTTGCACAAACCACAACCTATTTTCAATATTTTCACTATCTTCATGTTCACTTTTATTGTGAAGCATAAAGTATTGTCACTGACCTTCATTTTGCCATTTTATTTTCTTGAATAAAAGAATGCTTTGCAACAGCGCCTCCTGTGAGGGCCAGCATATTATGTGACAATTACAGAGACTGACTCGGTGTAGGACGATTAGTCCCAAGGCACTATAGACATTTCATGCTTCTATCAAGGACATCAGCTTCACTCCCAAGCACTGGGATTTTCCACATCCAGATTAGATTTGCAGCTGTCAGACATTCACAAACAAAACGAGGTAAACGCATGCCATCGATTTAAGGTTAACGGCATTGGTCATCTCTGTGAAGGGTGTTCACTACAGCACATGGAGTTCATCTCCTCAGCCCTCTGTGCACTGAGTGCTTTCTACTTTATTGACCTCTTGTCAAATGAAGGACTTGTAAAGTCCGGGCAGAAGGACCGAAGGTACAACTGATCATGTCAGTTGCTCTAGGCAACTGCATCTGCGCTGACGAGGAGACGGGAAAACAGAGGTATTTGTTTACACCTGTTCTGTTAATGTGCTTTCTAACAGTGCATTTATTAGCCGTGACATTTCTATTTTCACTATCTCGCCACAAGAGACACAAGACCCTCACAGACGCTTCGTTTTCTTCTTAAAATAGCAGATGCAAAACATAATGAGTCATGTGAGGGCCAAATGGTTACTCTAAATCTAAACATTTATGAGCAATTTTTCGGCATTAAACCCAGCCCAGGATGAAGCAGAACTATGAATAACAAAGAGCATTTCAGTGAAAAACAAGTCATGAATTATTTAAATGTCATCCAGCATATTTTGTTCATTGTTATACAATTTGAAGTAAGCAGATCTTCCTCTTCTGCACATACTTATGTGAAATGATACACTAGAGTCCAGATCGAGGATCCATATTTTTGATACTCGGTGGCGTATCCCTGCCTTCATCTGTAAGCACTTTCAGCGGAATGCCAGCAGCCGAGGTCAGTGCCGTGTGCCCCACGGGAGCCCTGCATTGACAGGAAGTTGCTGAAGGGAAGCTGCTGTCCGCCTGGTGAGGATTAAAGGGGGTTATTGGAGTTGTGCCCCCCCCAGGGTAATTATCATTGGCCCATGAGATGGTTTGCAGTGCAGCGTGTGAGGACATGTACCTTAATTGGATCATGGGTAAATCTCTCAAAGCTTTGCAAGGCCATGGTTGTCAGGGCAACGGTGCTCGGAAGGATGTAAACGAAAGGAAGCGTGTCCAGTCGTCTTGTTGTTATCAGATTGTTTACTTAATAGTCCTCACAGTTCGTGTCACATGAAGGAGCGTCATGTAAAATGGAATTGGTTAGTATTAAGCTCGTATCTAAGACTGTACATTAGCAGCCTAGCTAAAGCAGTATAGCTGTCTAAACAAACAAATCATCAACTATCTTACACACTGACATGGCATTCCTCTTGGCATTAAGAGCAACTATGCAGAGAAGAAAGGTTCTGTACCGGACTGAAAAGATACTAAACACCATTAAGTGCTAACTGAGAGAATGTACTACATAGAAATAACTGGGGTGCTGTGGGTTGCAGATTTAATACTATTAAATCAGCACTATTACTTTTACTGCTACTGCTGCTAGAACTACTACTACTTCTACTACTATGGAAGGCTGTTTGAGCATTTATTCTGATACTCTTGATATCAAGGCCACTTTCCTGCACTAGTTCACGACTATGTCTTACTAGTACTTCAAAAATGCTTATTGGTCAAGCTTTTTCATCTAGTTAACTAGTAGCTCTGAAATTTGCTGCTCCAGTGAACTAGTAAGGCTTAAAAGGTGCACCAGTGAAAGACAAAATGAACACTAGTTAACTAGTTAAAGTGTCTTTGTCTCGACTTGTTAATTAGTTAAGCTAAAAGTGTTTACTACTTGTACTAGCAAAAGTCAAAATGCTCACTAGAGGCACCTAGTTCCACAAAATTCTAATCAGGAGGCAGGAAAGTATCTTTGAAGCTTCTCCAGCAGAAGCTCCATCCAGACAAAATATACTCTTATTGTTTATACAGTTGTGCAGATTCACTGCTTGTTTTTTTTTTTCTACTACTGCTACTACAACTTCTGTTTCTATCACAACAACTACTACTACTGCTATTTCTGCTACTACTACATACTACTATAATAATAAGAAGAAGAAGAAGAATGATGATGATGATGGTTCAAAAGTGTTTACAGAAGCCACTATTATTTTTGGAAGTGTACAATTCAGACAAATCAAAAGCAACTCCTTGTCGTCATCAGGAAATAAATGGTTGCTTCTGCTAAAGTTCAACTTTCCAGTTTTCATCATGCAGATGAAACTGTACGCCTTGCAGATGCACCAGGTTCTCATTTGAACAGATTCAGATTCCAAGCCGCCTTTTCGATCTGCATCAAAGAGTTAGCGGTGCAGTTTTCATCATTGCTGTGAATACTTACCTGCATTGCAGAGGAAGCCTTGCCGAGTGGGATGTGGGAGGGTAACCAGCACATAAGCATGCTTAGTGACAGAGGCTGTGGATGGAGGGAAAAAGAGGGTAACCTACGTGGAAATCAATAAAGTAATCTCACTCATCGCAACAACAGCTGCAGCGATAACGCAGCGGGAGCCTATAATACGACAGCCAGCAAAGCAATTATGAGACCGGCAAGAAATTGACAAGACGCACAGGGAGAGATGATGGCTGCTAAAAGGATGAAAAGGGCAGAAGTGAGAGTAGACCAATATCTGGTCCCTGCTTCGCTCCATCCCTTGCCTTCGCTAGTAAGCATCCTCCTTTCTGATATAAGCCTATTACCGGATCACACTACTAGTCCCTTAAGTCCTATTATTTGGACACTTCTTGCTTGTATCAAGCTCAAACACTGACAAAGCTGGTAATATCCTTCCAGACTAAGTTACCAAACCCTACACTGACCCGACGGTTAAACATCCTTTTGTAAAGTAGTCATTTATTCTGTCTCTCGAGTACATTGATTGCTTGCTCATTCAATGAAACTTTCAGCTTACTTTCTTTGTTTAGTTGTTATTTTTAGGGGTTACATCAGAAGTGCAGAACCAGCAAAGAACTGCCAATCTCATAGACAGAGGACACATTTTAACCTGGGTGAAAAATCCTTCCTCATTGTTTGGTTTTCCCTTCCTTTTATTTTCATTCTACTACATTTTAACAGATGAAGTTACATTAGTGATTGCAGTGGCTGTAAAAAGAAAAGTGCCATGAGAGTTGAATAAGTCAAGTGAATTTGGACTAAAATAATTTTGAGAAAGTGTGCAAGTGAGAATGTGTAAATTTTACGTAATATAAGCTGCATTAATCAAATGACTCCATTCAATTGTGTGTTTCCGGAAGCAAGCATCTTTTATCAGGAAATTAATATTTATTAGAATTATCTGCATAAAAGTCAGCTTTCCCAAAAGACAGTGACAAATACTAGTTCAGTGTAGTTCCAATTGTTTTGTGTAGCTTTGCCCAAAATGACATTCCCACAATAGGTTCCCACAATCTGCCACATCTAGCTATTTGCCCATGCATATGCATGATTCATAAAGACAAAAATCTCACAAGGCACTTCCACTTGAAATTTCTCCAGGCATGAGCGCTGTGTGAATACAGTAGCTGCCGGTGATTTTCTGAGGATCGGCTGTAATCATTATTTTCAGGAGTGTTCTTTCATGCATAGCATCTCATATTTAGAGTTGTGGTCAAAATAATGACATAGCTAGAGGTAACAGAAAAAGTCTTTTGAGAAGATAATATTCTCCTCAAACATTAAAAAATTAATTTTATTTTATACTTCAGCAGTTATGGGGTGCTATTTTGAGTTCTACATTCTATCAGGGTGGTAGAGAACCATATTTTAGATTATGTCGGAGTGTATTCACGACTGCCAGCTTTGCTGTGTACACACAACGGCTTTGAATGAGATAAACACTGCAAAGATAAAACTGCCATTACAGATCAACAGCTGATAGCAAGACTTAGTCTGTGTTATCCTCCAACCCATCAGTTCACAGATTACACTGCATCCGATCACATACTGTACACTTTGCACACTGCATGTAGATAATGTCTCAAAAACACCAAGGTCAAACCGCTCCTATGAAACTTGCAGGAAAACCCAGCACCTTTTTTCAAGGTAAGTTCACATCTGGGTTATACAATAATATCCATAGGATGTTTAGTTTAGATTTACATTTGGCAATTTGTCTTTGCTTTTCTGACAGAACACATATTGGAATTCATACAGAATGCAAAGATATAATCATTAGAATTCAAGAGCCGTCCATCATAAATAATGTGTTAGGTATCATTTTCCTCAACAGAAACACAGAGTACAAGGGATTTTATTGAAGGTCCGATATACAAAATGTGTTTTCTGCTAAGGCCACTAATCACTTTAATCTGCAGATTATTGATCAACCTGGAGAGTTAGAACCAGGCAGCAATCAGGTACGTACAGTAATTCTAACCCTAGATGACATATGAGCAGAACTGAGGACATTTATATATACTCAGATGAGTAATGCATGTAAATAAAGGCACTGTAAAAACAAAAAGATGCAAAACAGAAGAGTAATTCAGGTCTGAGTTTTCCAAACATCCCGAATGAGCTGGCTGACCCAGGAAACTCTAATCTTGTGGTCACTGAGCGAATGAAAACATGACCTTTCACAAAGAATTTATTTTTTCTGCACAGTCTCCTGTGTGACTTTTATAATACGTTGAAGGCATTTAGCACACTCCTGTTCCAGAGCAACTTCCATCTCCAGCTTACAGGAAGAGTCTCTCTGGAGCAACTTGGGGTTAAGGGTCTTGCTCAGGGACCCAATGATGGTAATACTGGAGGTTGGATTTGAACCCTGGCCACTAGACCACCTCCTCCCCTTCACACTGGGAGCCAAACTCATTCTAATCAATGAAGTGGTTTTAAAAATGGACTTGAAATGGCCCACCAGAGAATTCCGAGAAAACCTTTTATCATTTACCTTCTCTGAAAACATCTCCAGGATTCGGTTTTCTACTATTGATCTGACAGAGACATGGCTAAGCAAGGGAGACGCATATGAGAGATTGAATTCATCACATGAAAGCATCACGTAAAACTGCAAGTAATCCTGCAGTGTTCACCGTGCATGCTCCCTCTTCACACTCACCATGAAAATTTAAAGAGCACATGGAAATCTCTCTCACTCTCTCCTTTCTCTCTTTTTCTCTCTATGTCCTGTTCTTCAAAAGAGGCCTAATTCTTAGTGGCACTGTTACTCAAGATGATAAAACGGTTAGGCTTTATGTTGAGAGGCTGCTCTGGTTTCACAGTGGGAAGGGATGCCCAGTGGTACCAAAATGCAAACTGATCTGTTACAATTCCCTCATCAGCATACAGAACGGGGGCTTTGTATAAAGAATAACAGTGATACAATATTTAGATTCTACAAGATAAAATGATTTAAACTCAGAGCTACATTTTAATACTATGTAAGAGAATGCAACCCTCACAAATACACACAAACATATGTAATTAATGATGAGCTTCACGGTGAAGTGTGTCAGTGACAGTGGTAGCCTGTTGGGTTTGACAGAATTAATAGAGAATCCTGTCTGTAATGCAGCAGATTAAAACCAGGTATGCAGGAAAAACTATCATGGCTGTCAAATTAGTTAGGAATAGCTGCAGAAAATACTAATGAAAAATACACTTTGATAAATTAACAATACTACTTCACACTGAGGGGCAATTTTTCCTTAGCTGACATTGAGTAATTTCATTCACTTGAGTGTATTAAGAAAGATGAAACACTTTGCTCTATTAATTTTCTTTAAACTAAATTTTGTTGTGTACCGGGGAGTCATGATGCATAACAAAATTCTGCATAACAAGATGCATCAGGATCTTGTTTAGAAGGTCATCGTGAGACCATTGTAGTGTTGTCTGGCCTGTTACAGACATTATACTGTTAACATCATCATAACTTAAGAATATCCAAAGTGACAGTGGCTCATTTCCCTGCTTTTGAGAAAACAGGCTCTGTTGGGCCATGTAAGTGTAACTAATCGCAGTCGCCCATGTCCCACTGCATCATGGGAAACTATACCCAATTAGAATTCAGACTGGCGACAGCAGTCAGAACATGTTCCCTTAATTTTCTAATTAGCTGTATAATTGGCCATAGCATATTAAAATTGAACATGTGCAAAGTAATTGCGTTTCCATTTTAACAATTATGGCTCCATATTTAGCCTAGCAACCCAATTTGTTCTGGAAAAATAATGTGAAACCACAACAAAGAAAAACACAGGATATTTCATTTGCCTCATAAAGTGTTGGTTAATTTCATAGCTGATACACGTTTTATTGTTATAATGTAAAATGATGAGTTTTGTTTACCTGTCCACAGAATTAATTTCAGCAATGTTATGTGTTAAAATGCAGACTGAGGGTGTGACGTTTGCTAATCAGGGGTTTTCTTTTTCCATGTCGATAAACTCCACCACCAGAACT
This sequence comes from Distichodus sexfasciatus, assembly GCA_032718565.1. Classification (NCBI taxonomy): domain Eukaryota; kingdom Metazoa; phylum Chordata; class Actinopteri; order Characiformes; family Distichodontidae; genus Distichodus; species Distichodus sexfasciatus. Next base: position 566,953 of record JAVGVS010000138.1, read on the forward strand.
GATATATTCTACATATAATGACAGCAGGATCTCTCAGAACCTGGGGCTATTTAGCATTTAGCACATTTCCATCCCCTGAGCTAGCAAATTTCATTGGCATTGTAATTAAGATTCTATCAAATATATGCACAATGATTAAGCTCTTTGTGTGTTTGTACAGAGCGCCACATCCTCTCAGATGATCCCCTGTTCATTATCTTCTCGTGTCCTCCCTCGCGCCTACTCGGAGACGAGCTCTTTAATCAAGCTGACTCTGTTCTCCTTCTCGCTTTCTTTCCATATATCAAATGGGGCTGGTGGGTTATGGTTTGGAAGCGGCGACGTGGAGGTGATTAACCATGAGGATGAGTGTGTGTGTGTGTGTGTGAGCCTTTGCCTGCCCAGCAGGTGAGAAAATGAAGCATCCACAAGTGATGAACAGCCTCAAGGTCACGTAAGAGACACCTGTTCTCGAGCACCCTTGGCAAAGCCAACACACAACGTGACATGGCGCACACTGCTAATTTCCGCAGGAACCAGGATATTGCGTTGAACTACGGTAGCAGCGATTCCACTCGGGCTGCACATCCTCTGCAACACGGTGAAATGACTAGACTTCTAATTTGGGAGTCCTCTAACCACACAGTCGGTCGAGATTTCAGGCCCTCACTAGAGCTAAACCTTAATTCAGCACGTCCTCGTTTGCCGTTGTAATCTAAACCAGCATCAGTCATTGTGTCTAGGACTCAACGTTTCACCATAAGGAACAAGGGAGAGGGAACATAGAGGCTTCTGAAGAAGGCAGTTCAGTTGAAAAGCATGGAAAATGTTGCATTTTGCTAAGCATTACTTTCATTTTAGGTGGAATGTTAATGCAAGACTTCAGGCTTCTGGGAGGCTGACGCTCATTCTTAACCTCTTCTGAGCGAGAACACAATAACGAATTGAGTGCACAGTAAGTCTTTATACATCCATTTTCCAAATTAAAGAGAGATGTTTGTTCCCATTCTTTCCCTGCCACCTGTAGTATGCTCCAAACAAAGAAGAACAAAAAAATCACATGGCACATGTCAAGCTTTCAATTCACAGTGTGTACATGCAGTAAAAATAGACACAAAGGCTTTATCTTCTAGGCACAGATTTGTTTTTTTAACGATGTACATGTTCTGTTACAATCATTTGCATAAAGGCATTATTAAGGTGCTTCTTTCTGGGACAATGACACTGATGAAGTGATAAAAGTGATTTTGTACATAATAAAATCTAGTACATCTTACAGAGACAACTGGTAAAATGTGTTGGTTGGTGGAGTTATGTATAACCGTGTTGCTCTGAAACAATATATGTGTCCCTATTCTAAGTGAAAGCTGAGATCTATGAGACAAAAGTCAGAATTTGAGTACAATTATACATCGTTTCAGGCAGTGCAATTAATTCCACATTAAGCTGCTCTCCAGAAATGAAATGCCACTACATTTGCCAAGATATCAAGCCCTTGAAGATATGCATGGCACATGGGCACAAGTGGGATAATTATACAGTTCGATTGGCACCACAGGAGGTATGTAGGCCAGTGCAGAGCTGCAAGCATGAGCTGCGAGACATATAATATGTCCGGTATACGACCCGAGTAGGTGTAGCCGTTGCTTCACAAAATCATGGCTTTTTAATGAGGACCTGAAGTTAATGTCTTAATATCTATGTTAACTTATTTGAGTCAAATTTTAATTATTTAATTTCACGCAAATAAACTTTAACAGGATGCTGTATCATGTGTGTAATGAACAAGAGTTTTGGGTTGAATCTCAATGCATCAGTAAACTAATACATATCTAATAAGGTGATTTAATAAAATATCCAAACATTCATTCATTCATTATCTGAACTGTTTAATCCCTATGGGGTCACAGTAACCAGAGCCTATCCTGGGAACCAACCCTGGTCAGGCACAACACACCACAGGGTACAGACAGACAGACTCACACATCTATGGAGCAATTTAAAGCCACCGGTAAACCTAAGCTGCATGTTTTTAGACTGTGGAAGGAAAAGAGAACACCCGGAGAAAACCCATGCGAACACAGGGAGGGCACACAAACACAGAAAGCCCCCATGGCCGACTCAATAAGGCCTTATAATGTCTTAGAATTTTGAAAGTGTAATCTATCTATGTATCTATCTAATTATTTTATGGAGTAATTAATATAATATGTGACCCTCCACGGCAAAACTAGTCGCTTGTCGCAAATGTTCAAAATTGAGTTATGATGTTTTCATGAAAGGGCATAAATCAAGCTTCAAAACGATACCTATATGGAATGAATGGGACGACATATGACTGAGATATCAACATTCAAAGGAGGCGGGTTTCTCCTGTCACGCCAAGTGAGAAACGGAGAAATCTGCCGTCGAAGTTGACTATCGCCGTAGCACTCACAGACGCTTGGTGCGGTCGCGGCTACGTTTGCATTTACGGTAGCCTACGCTGCATTCACAGCCACACGGATAGCCTACCTGCGTTAGGTTAACTGAACTCGGGAGACGGAGATGGATTCCGGAGAAATATCTTCACGCTAGTCAACCAGTGGATTTAGCGTAAATATTGAAGTAGAGCGGTCAAAACAGAAACTTTTAACATTCTGCTGGAATTGAATTCCTCACCTCAAGAAAGTCACGTTTTTAGGATGGAAAGGGTAAGTTTTTCAGCCAAATTTATTCACAACAGTACAGTATAGACCTTCCACTGTTTCAAAACACTAAAAACAAAAAATCCAACATTTTACCCCACGCAACATAAACGCTCGTTTTTCTCGGAATCCTCTGTTGCGACAAGCGACTGGTGTTATGGACTAATTAATAGAATATCTATCTATCTATCTATCTATCTATCTATCTATCTATCTATCTATCTATCTATCTATCTATAGATAGACAGACAGACAGACAGACAAACTGACAGATAGATATTCTATTAATTGCTACATAACATCAGAAAGTTCTGAGGCAAGTTTGGCTCATTTTAGCCGTTAAAATGACCTGCTCTTGGCCTGTATGAAGCAAAGTGTATTTTCCTATGTTTCCTCATGACCACACAGTGAGGCGCTTGCAAGCTTGCAACTTTTCAACAGGGAAATAAACAGAAAGCAGACTGAAATCTTTGGATTAAAACAGTGCTAATAGCAGAGCGGCTACAAGCCGGAGCACAGAACTAATCACACACGTTCCTTCATAAATAGAGCGATAAAAAATATTTTGGAAATAATTCTGTGTCTGGTGTCATGGAAAAGATGTAAGGTTTTGTGGAGATGATGTCTGTAATATTTTGCTGTTCAGTCTGATTAAGCACAAAGAAGGTTTATTTATTTATGTGGGTTTTTATCTCTGAGTTGTGCTGCAGCACTGCTGATGGACGTGGTCCATTCCAAATTGTTAGCCAGTACTGAAAATATCAAGTAAATGATTATGAATACAATCCTGGGTGCTGTTATTTATCAACTAAAATATGTGTTTTGTCTATAACATAATGGCGACATTTACCTGGAGAGCATGATTTTTTTCTCAATTTGGACAGTTTTACACAAATGCTTTCACATGGAGTCACATAAATACCATTAAAAACTGCTGCTTACATCTTGAACACCTACAGAGGTCTTGTGGAGTCCAGACCTGAATGTGTGAGAGCCACTTTTGGACCTACACAAGATTAGGCAGGATTGGGTTTAGGTTTAAAGTGGTGGCTGATCTCTGGAAAGGAAAAGAGCTTCTTTTAAGACTCTTATAAGATAAATGTGAACTAAAATTATAGGTAAACTTGAACTTTAATTACATGAAATAGGTTAAGATAGCACCTTGCTGCAGTTCCAGATTAGCAACAGAGCTCTTCAGAGACAAGTGAGAAATGTTGCATGGACTTGATGTTTTAATGTGATCATGAAATGTTGTTGTGTGCAGAACATATTTTAGTATGAGCATGAGAAATTATCCCACGTGCACTCAAAATGATAAATGATCATGAAAACATCTTGTGCCGGGGATATTTTCTTGAATATGATAGTAGTATTTTTATAACCTGCCATGTTTACTAATGTGACAACAGACCTTCAGAACCTTTGGAAAACATTGCAGTATGTTGTGTGGATTCTCTTTCCTCGGAATTTGCTCGTCTACTTGGAGCCACATCAAGGTTGTATAAATAGCCAAATGATAGAGTGTACGATGGTGGAGACAAGCAGCTATTAGAATAATAAGCTCTAGATGTGCGGCGAGTTTGAGCCAGTTCGGCTATTCATTTTCTCTGGTGTCCACTAGCACTATATGCCCAAGCTCAGCACTTCGAACAAACACCGGGTGTCAATTAGCCAGCGATAGAACCCCTTAAGCAATGGATAAAGCTGTAAATTACTCTGGCTGCGATAGCTACTCGATTCTGTCACAGCTAAATGTGCAGCATCAGATATACTTAACTATGGCTCAGTGTCAATATCGCACACACTATTTATCTGTGTTATGATCGATCAATAGTTGCTGAATTAGGCACATAAGAGCTCCATTTTACACACATTTTGGGCAGGGGAAAAAACAAAAGGTCAATTCAGGTCCTCCTGGCGTAATTTGGCTGGATTTTAAGAATTATTTTTAAGGGAAAATAAAATATTTAGACAGTACTGACACTGCAGATGTTGCATCACACAGGTTTACGTCAACCTGTTCTCACAATTGATTGAAAGATATCCAGACAGAAGACGTAAAATCGGAGCTGGAGCTACAGTAGGCTGTGTTGTTCAGGTCACAGGGCAGATTGCAGGAGCACCCAGGCCAAGTGAGAGAGAAGCTTGTTAAGGCAGGTGGTAGACTGTGGGAGGGCAGGACATCAGACGATGCACACGTTCCACAGGATGCACATAAATATCTATGTACAAAAACAACCAGCGTTTCCAAGAAAAGTCCCACCGACAAGCCAACTGTTTTTTTTACATAACACCGATTACCCAAGAATTTAGCAAGCGCCGCCGCCTTCAGGGTTTTCATGTCACATTTCGCACATTTTCTTATGTTAGTTCCAGGGAGATTTTGGTTGATTAAAATGTGGAATGGCCGAGTAAAGCTCCTTTCCCCCGCTCTCATATACGCAGTCTCTTCATCTCCGTCGCTTGAGAGCAGCCAATTTCAGAGGCAGAGGAAAAGTACACAGTGCAGCAAAAATCCGAATTTTGTGGCTCAAGTGCAATTTCCTATCTGAAAGCCATTAGCCACTCCATGTGCTTAAATTAATCTGCCCCTCTAGTGTGATAAAAAAAAAAACAACAATGGCATGTTTAGCAGTCAAGACCTATTCATTACAGGCCTTGTGACTGATAGAGAGTCGGTCTGCTTTCGAGAATATGGTGCTTTTGCTGAAGAATGTCTTCCACAAGTTACAGCACAAAATTTCCATTAGAGAGCTGCAAGAGGGAATGGAAATCCAACCTACCATAATTCTGAAGTGTATCGCGCACATAGTAGATGACATTAGTTTGAAGCCTTGTGCAGCTCCAACCCTTTGTGCACAGATTGTTCTCAGCTGGCAGGCCAGGGCCCTGACGCAGACCCAAATGATGGACTGGTAAACAGAGCAAGGCCAGTGCCAAGGGGCATTTGAGCAAAGTGTGGATTGATATACAAGCCAGAGTGCTGGTTACAGCCCGAGACGGAAGTCACCAGTTCATATTACTATTGTTAGAGCTGCTACATTAAATTCATTATAGCTACAAGATGTGTCAAACACTACGTAAGTGGTCAGCAAGTCACTGTATGCAGCCATTCTGGTGCATGTGGCGAGTGTTCCTCATGTCCACTAGCTGCTCAATAAATGTGTGTGCTGTTTTCTTAAATTATACTTGAGAATATAAAAACCCCAAACAACAATAAATCATAGACCTCAGAGTTTAAATAGATCTACTAGAGGTGTCACCCTTAACTGGTCTCACAGTTTGATAAGACATCTCGATGCATCACAAACATTTTTCTACATTACTTCACATTGCAGTTTGGACATGGACATATTTGCATTAAATTCTCATATGTTCATTATCCATTGTTTGAATACAATTTTTATATAATAGCAGATGGGCACTGATTGGGATTTTTTGTATCTTTTGAGAACCCCCTTACTTGTCTTAGATGTTGATCTGTTACTTCACATCTCAATCGTCTTTCAAAGTGTTGGGTTATTCCTCAGACAAGTCACACAAGCCCCTGATTGATGGTTTGTCATGTCTAGACTGGACTTCTCTATCTACCCTTGGCATGACTTTCTATGGAATATAAAGACCACGCTACGTGATGTCCCAATGTCTTGTGAACAAGTCTTCAGCTCTTGCGTTAAGCCTAAATTGCGAATGGAGGGGACATTACATGTTTATCTGATCTTAATAGTCCAAGTCTCAAATCTCCCTGCCTGACTTCCTGCTCCAGTGCTCAAAGGACAACAGAGGCAGGCATCGTGAATATTTTCTGATCTGATGCAAAGAGCTTCCCTTAGCACTCAAAACTGCTGAAGAGAGTATTTTTAACATACATGGTGTTTTGTGCTTGAACCTAGTTCCATCAGTTCTTGAGGATAAGTAAACTAGTAACTAAAAAGATAAACTAGTCTGTGTAAGTGGATCTGATAGATTTTGTAATTATACGTGTACACAAATGTCATAGGTGTGCATTATCCAAAAGTGAAAAGTACAGATGCAGAACTAATTTGACATTACTACATCTGTTATTTTTATTTGACTATTTCTATTTGCTACTTTGTGCCTTTTGAATTTTTGATTACAATCTGATTACCGGCGCATCATTTTTCTTTACCTCATTTCATGATTTTACTCACACACAAATGTACGAATGTGCCCGTAGTTCAATAACACAGAAACCAACTTAATTTTAAAATGAACGTTTCATTTTGTTGTCCTATATATTCGTAATTTTGAGGAAAATGCAATTGTCTTATGCAGATTAATGAGCAAGGAAAAAATGAACAAGTCAGAAACAAAATAAGCCTTTCAGTCTGTTTTGCATTTAAGGCAGAATGTTATCTCAAATGATCCATTTACTGTAATCTGCTGCATAGCCACTTTAAAGTCTTGGGTCTTTGTGGTGTATGCTTTTTTTTGCTCAAGATGCTTTCCACCTCTAACTGTGTCTAATCAAAGTCTATTGATTGTGGACTTGATTGCATGCACATATTTAACTACACCCATGAGTCTTTATATTAAGAACTTGTGGTGGGGCTGATGGAGCACATTTGCTGTGTGTGTGTGTGTGTGTGTGTAACACTGTGTAGAGACATATGAAGTGGAACTGCAGCAGTTCAATCTCTACATCAATTTCCTGTAGTTTTTTTTAACATCTGCCTGGCAGGGTTGTTAGGCACATCTTGTTGCACTGGCAATCAAACAAGCTCTCAACCCTGAACCGAAGGGATTAATAAACATTGGCTTCTTTTCCAGCGTGATTCCAGCTCAGTGCAAATCGGTTGCCACCAGCTCCATAGGACACTTATCAGCGTAGTCCCATTACCTGCCAGGACTGACGTCCTCTGAGATCCAGCTGGGTAGAGAGAAACGAGGGTTCCAGGCAAAGGAACCACAGCAAGTCACCAATTTGTGTGGAGAATTGGCCCCGTAGTGCAAGCCCTTCCTTGAGATGAGAAAGAAACTCAATACAGTCGAATCAGTTTGATCAAGTCAGGCTGTGTGCCTTTCGAGGATAAAACAGATTCGACATTTTCACACAGCATCCTTAGTCCGTCAGCGCAATGGGAAGAAACTTGGAATTGTGCAAACACTTAAGAAAAGGAAAAGATACACTTGACCTTATAGGTGGGCAGGAGACTGCGTTTGATTAAATAATCATCTCATAATAAGCATTCAAGGTGGGTAAGTAGGTAAAAATCCTTGAGCTCCAATGGCTCTCAGATGACGAGGCAGATGAACTGGGCACTAATAAAGTGAAGATGGACCCCACAGTATTCTAATCAAACATCATCTCCATATCAAGGGAATGGAGCGTCCCTGCACGAGTCCAGGAGCGGCGTAATAAAGAAGACTTTCATCAAAGTCTCTCATAGTCTGAGACAGGATCAGAATGATCCTCTGTGTCCTGTGACCCTGAAGCATCTGGAGCCAAAGCTTCCAAATAAAGTGTCTGCTTAAGTCACTCATCACTTTTATGTGGAAATATTTAAATCCCTAAAATGAAAAAGATCACTTTATCAAATTGATAACAAAGGCTGACCAAAGAACTCAAATACCTTTTGGCAATTTCAATTAAAGTCCTAGTTTAAGTGAAATGAAAGGCTTCCGGTAAACGCAACTTCTTTTTTTTTTGATGTCTTTCCACACGCTCTCATCAAAGTGCACCTCTGAATCTCTATTCGGAAAAGAAGATGGTCATAAAGGCCAGACTGTCATTTATCTGATGAGCATATGGGAGTCATTGTATTATATGTGTTGTTATTAAGTGTCTTTCCTTCCAGAATCTCATTCATCCACTGACCTCAAGCTACTGTAGCTACCTAGACTATTTAACACTCTCAAATATGTGAATAAATATGTGTCTCCCTACATTTTACAGATGGAGAAGGAAACTCTGCTCTGTGTCAGAATGATGGAGAAGGCCTTTGGTTTTAGCTCTCTGGCCTGTCCCATTGCCTCTGCACATGGATTTATGGAAGCTGCAGGGCACTTCAGCATGAGTCCATCTTTACTGCTGCTTCATTCTGGCCTTTCCTTTCCCTCGTCTACAAAGTTGGGTTGATGAGTTGCAGGCCCAGTTTTATTGATCCCTAAATGTCTCTTGGACGATGAGAAAAAAGTTGTAGCCAGTCCCAAAGCCGCCATCTCAGGGGACATCTCCTTCTTGTCAACTAGGAACTCAGTTCCTTATTGAATGTTTAAACTGTCTTTATTTTGTTGAGTTGATGTGAAAACTGGTTCTTTAAAAGTGCACATGTTAGGTCTGCCATAGAAGTGTTGCAATCAACATCAGCTCTGTTAAGAACACATGAGGTAACACATATTTGTGACTGCAGCAGCTATTTTCTCTTCATGGTTTTTAGTTTTTCCCCTGAGCCTGCTCCAACACTGAAACCTTTGTTGTAGGCATTTGTTAAAACTCTCATATGCTCTGTCTGTTTTATGGCTTACGGAAAGCTTGGCCTAGACCCACTTTCACGTGGCAAGACCATAACTAAATACAGACCACAGAGTCATGGAATATGTGAATCTATGAGTTGTGCACTAATAAAGCGCAGTTCTGATGAAGTCAGCTCCAGGTTTGAGGTTACATTTCCATAATTTGGCGGATAATGTTACACAGAGTCAACTACATTTCTTAATTATAGGGACAGACTCTCTGGGTCAACTTACTTTAAAGCCCCTTTGCTAGTAGTGAGCGGCGGTGGTGCCGAAGATAGGACTGCGCGAGTTCTAGACATCATCACCGCTAGTTTAGTACTTCCTGTCCCGATCGCTGGGTCGGCCATAGGGCCTTTCTGTGTGGAGTTTGCATGCTCTCCCCATTTCCGCCAGGTTCTCTGGTTTCCTTCCACAGTCCAAAAGCTTGCACTATAGGTTAAATGGAGACTCTAAATTGGCCCCGTAAGCTGTGAATGTGAGATTGTGTGAGTGTGTGTGCCCTGGGTTGTGTTGGCACCCACCTAGGGTTAGTCCCCGCCTTGCGCCCATAGTTCCCAGGGTAGGCTCTGGTCCACGTGACCCCGATAGGGTTGAAGATTTGTGTGTAGTTTTACAATTAATTATAAAAATTAACTAATCCCTGGTTTTCTTTGTCAGTTGGGGTCGTGTTTCATTCTGTCACATTCTACCAACGTTCTCCTTATTCTACAGCTTCTACAAGTTCGTCAGAGGCAGTAGGTATTGTAAGTGTTATGGCAATAATGCAGCAGTGTGGGGAAAGAAGATGTACTTGTAGTACTTTATTATTTTTAAAGGAAGTAATTCACTACTTTAACTTAAGTAAAAATTAAGTTAAAAACTGTACAACTTTCACTTATATTGGAGTAACATTTTACTAGTGGTATTTGTACTTTCACTTTACTAATGAAGTTAGCTACTTTTCCCAATAATGTATATATCACTGGTCACTTTTTAACTAACTATATCTGCACACATTATTGAAAAGTACTGCACAGAATGGATCTCCAATGCTGCTATAATATCTGTACAATCTTAAATTTCAGTCAGACTTTTTAAAAATACACTTCTATTAATAGACTGGTGTCAGTCAATCTCCACTTCTAGCTTAAAATGTATATTTTGTGTCCTATTTATATATTGTTCATTCCATGTGCCCTATCTGTTCTTTGTTCTTCCTTTGTTCTCTATTTCTTGTTGCACTGTGTAAACTGGAGCCACGTCGTCTCATCTCTCTGTATATCTGTACAATATATAGAAGAGATGACAAAGTTTACTTTGACTTACTTTGACTTTGACTTTTGAATAAGACATTGTGATGAAGAGTGTTAGTTCTGTAACAAACTCTCAACACACTTGGATTCACATTAGGGTTTATATATCTGTAGAAAGTTTATTTCAATTTGTTCAACTTGTTAAGCATCTTGTTACAATGTTTTAATAAGAGTACAATGATCTAAAAATAAAAGATATAAAGATCTTTCTTGGCATAATAATTGACCTGTTTTTAAAAAGGAACATTTCATATTTTGAATGAGATTGTTACTTGTCATCAGTGAGTGATGAAATTTGACTTGTGTTCTATACAAGACTACTTTCCTCGGTATCTCAGCAGTAAAATATGACATTCCATTTTTAGCCACAGGTTAGTTGTTTTTCAGATCAACTCTCGGCCTTCAGAGGAAGATGTGTTCACATACCTGACACTGTCTTTTGATGCTTGCAGTCCTGCCAACCCAGCCTCAGCCCAAACCCCACCGTACTGCCTGCCACGCCATCTACCCCGCATCAAAGTTCCTTTCAATGATCAACTCCCATCAAAGCACAGCTTGAAGCCCTTCTTTCCCCTTCTCCAGGACCTGTCAAAGCTAGGTGTAGTTCATGTAGCGCTTTTGAAGGACACTTACTGTACAGTATCAAAGTGAATCGCTCAATCATTAATCACACATCATTAGATCAGTCAGCCTGGTGATAGGACTTCACTTGATAAACTTGTCTTGGGGTTGAAATTATTATTCTTTGGTCTTTCTTTACAGTTCCATTTTCAGAGGGCAAACTGTATAAGCGGTGAAATGAAAAGCAAATAAAGGGCAGACAAACCTGCAACCTAGCCCTTTAAGAATATGTAACAGTTTACATTTAGCCTGTGAGATCGCCGCTCTGAGTCTTGCCAAGATCAAGTGCAAATCCTAAATCACAAGAAGGCATCTAGGAGCAGAACTGGGAGGATATTGGCAGAAAGGGAGCCTGAAAAATTCTGTGAAATTGAACTCAGTGAAATAAAACAGAATTGCTAAACACTCGTACTCTCAGCAGTGCTTTTCCTCTGAGAGCAAAGTATGAAACTGACAGGGTGGATCACTTTGGCGTAAAACCCGACTGCCATCATGCGTGGGATTGACCTATTGCCTCACTCAAGGGCATTTCTTGCATATTCTGACTGTTCTGACATGTTAGCATATGAATATATTTAAGTGTGTCAACACTGCTCCTCTCAGATCTCCTCACAACCGTTCCTCAGTGGGACACAATATATTCCAGTTTTCAATAAATGCTGAAACCAAGTCCACTAACCGTGACATTTCTAGCTCTAAAGTTACCTTCAACATTCGCTATCTGACTTTGGAAAGTTCCAAAATAAAATAGATACTGAATGGTCTGGGTGGTGCAGTGGGGAAAATCACATCTTTCTTGCTGACATTTGTTGACAACTCAAGGCACGGAATAAACAGCGTAAGAGTTTTCTGTTTGGGAAGAAAGAGAGATGCCCTTTGGGACAGAGCCAAGGGATTACACAAGCAATAGAGCAGCTGTGCATGTTGTTATTGGGAGCGTGGCACTTCATAAAAGCGAGCTAATACTAAGCTGGCTGTCTTTTGTCAACATCATGACATGTACTTGAGAGATGTGTCAAATCGTAATGATACTTATCTTTGTCGTTTCTGTTTTACACTGGCTGCATGTTTTGCCTCCTGCCAGCTTTGCTACAATCATGACGTCTCTTGAATTTTTCTTGCACTTGGGTTACGTTGAGAAAATCTGCCCTATATTGTAGCTTTTGTATTTTTGGGGAAAATAGACTGCACCCATGCCTAGACTAAAAATAGTCAGAACCAGAAATACCACAATCATCAACTTCTGTTAGATTAGGGGCCGTCTTTGTCTAATCGTCTAAAATTTATAGCATTTACAAGGAGAGTGATTTTGATTCCATATTCATGCATATTCATTCATTCTATACACTGTATTTTTAATAATTATACAAAAATAGAATCCTCATTATTTAATAATGAAAAATCATTGAAAATTTTATCTGGATTAGAGCTGCCTGAGACACCACAGACATCTGCACATCTGCACCACAGACATAAACAAGATCTAACAAATCAAACAGATGTATTATTACTGTATGGTCACTCCAGCTTCCTTTATAGGCCTCAAAGAATGAAATACAATTACATGCGATTTTAAACCACGTGTCGTGTAATGTGTCTAATTTTAATTTTAATATATGTATCTGTATTTTTATCTGACTTCAGCATCCTACTTTTCATGGCCCACTTCAGCATCCCATGACATTTCATGAGCCAATGAAAGGGAGTGATAGCTCTAAGTGTTGTCATGTTTTAAAACTTTACCACGACAACTTTGAAATGGGAACATTAAATATTGAACATCTCAGTACACATGTGGACGCTGTCGCTTAAATGTTTTGACACTTGACTCATCATTATTACCTTCACAGGATTTTTACATAGACAGTGAGATCAAGCAGCCGAGAAAGCCAGCGGTGCTAGATGCACCTCACATGGATAAAGGTTTGATGATTTCATTATGAATATAGCTTATGTGGAATGGGTTTATTAAATTCAATAAGAATGTTCCATGTTTAAATAATGTCCTACATTGTTAGTGTCCTACAACCTCAGGTTTCAGTCAACAAGTCCATCCTGTTCCATTTTTGGCCTTAAAATGGTCTTACCATAAAACGATGTTTCAACAAAATGTAATCACTGAAATAATGTTGTGGGCTCTATTTTAACAGTCTGCAGGCATGCTGTAAACACATTTAGGGCATGTCAAAATAAAGTTGCTAACATAAGGTTGCAAAAATAGTCATGTGCATGGTCCAAAATAGTACTAAGTAGTGCACTTTCCAGGAAAATCATATACAGAGAAAGAACTGGTTTTGATTATGCAGCTCTATACAAAGAAAGTACTTTCTAATAATTTGAATTAGTTCAAAAGTAGCAAGGGAACATTAACTCTACTTGGGTCAAATGGAAAATAGTAAAAAATGGTAAAATATTAGAAGGTTTAGCCTGGACTACAAAAATGAGCAATAACAAATTTTGCTAAAAGTTTAGAGCACGGGAAAGGGCTATTAACAATCCACAAGAAAGAGCAAGAAGGGTTAAGAAACAAGCAATAGATATTTAAAATACATGCATCTTTAAGACAACTTATCTGTCTCTGTTATATTTATTTGCTGACTGCGTGAAACAACGCAGAGGGAAATATGCTAGAATTCAGGAAGTAAAAATCCTGCCAGCGTTTTCCATTACACAGTTGATTCCACAACTTAATTTTGCCTGCTGGCCTCAGACTAATTAGCAAACCCATGTAGTTGGAACTAAACCCTGAAAATAGCTTTTACTTTCCGAATCTACTCTGCACAACTGCAGAACAATGAAATTTGGTCTCTCTCCAAAACAAACATGAAAAAGGGCAAAATGGAAAGGACGTCTTAATGTCAGAGGCTAACAGATTCTTGGTGCGACTGCGTTCATCCCGAGCTCGGCGGTGAGCAAACAACTACAGCAATCTGAGCACTAAGCCTGCACAAACAGACCGAATCAAGAATTCTGAACCGTAGAGAAGGTAATGTCACGTGAGCTTCTCACTTAAACTTTTTTTTCCACTTTTCGACTGCCGTCTAACACCGTTTTGGGTAGAGGCTGGACACCAGTTCTGTCACATCAAGAACACCGGGAATCAGCCTCCCACTGGCCTCAGCACAGCTCACAGGACAAATTTCCCCCTATAAACAAAAAAAGTCAGCGGTTATCTAAAAACTGCAGGACTCGGCAGAAGACCCCCCTTTTTGAGACGGAGGGAAGGAGGTTAATTGATTCCCAGAATAGCCTGTGTGAGGCAGCACATAGGTGGGCTCTGGGCCAGACTCCAGCTCACTGTTGCCTGGCTGCTTGTTACTGACCGTCATTTCCTTTGTGGAGAAAGCGTTGAAGAGGCAGCGGTCTTAAACTGGCTTTTTTGGGTGTTTTTGTGTGTGTATTAGCTACACACAGGGTGGGAGGCACGTTAAGTTGGTTAAGTACCCAGACTTTGTGCATGGTCTTGCATAAAATTTGATCAATGATGCCAAACACTCTCTGTGCATCACAGCAAGTCTAACAAGCGTAAATATCATTCAGTACTGACGTGAAAAACACTCCAGTTTATTTATTTATTTATATGCTCTGAACAAACACTTGAAGGTGCTACACATAGATTCCAACTATAAATCCTTCTAAAAAGTTAACCAATACATGATACAGCACAAATAACATAAATAAGATCTATGACTTGCTTTATCACCTTTGATTACGCTGACAAAGAGATACACTGACAATACCAAGCAGGCGTCCTAAAAGCCCAAAGTATACGGTGCACGCTTTCTTTCTTACTCTCTACCTCTCTTTCTGCTAACGGGATAAGAAATCATTCATTCAACAGACGCGCTGCTGGTGGTAATGAGATTGTTTGTCTTTGGGTTCATTTGAATCCTTTTCAAAATGTTCTGTTTGTGGGTCTTGTCAATAAAGCCTCTCAGCTGCCTTATTTGTGTTGGATCGTCTTAGTGATGGCTCGGGGACAGACTGACAAGGTTTACTCTTCCAATTGACAAGACACGTGGGTGGCACAGAAATCAATGTTTTCGGGGGAACAGAATCACCTGATAGTACATGATCTATCGATCTCTGATGATTTGTTCATGTTTAACATGTTAAACCATTTTTAAATATCAACTGACTCCACATCTGCAAGTAGTGTGATTTCAAGCAGTTGCATCATCGTGACTGCCCTGAGCATTGCGATTCCATCACCAACATTACAAATTGTTTATCAGCATGACCGGTGCGGTTCTCGTCAAGGCGTGACCTGAAGCACCAACTCTGACAATAGAGCGTGGAGAGATAACTTAGGTGAGAAGGGGAATGTTTGTGATCAACACTAATTTGAGACCAAAATTGTTTTGCTTGCTGAACTTTGTAGTACCTGTAGGTTGAGTGAATATAAAATTGGTAAACTCTTTTCCTACTGTATTGTAAGTAACATAAATATGGAGGTATCATTTATGGAATAAATATTGAAGGCAACATGATAAATGAATGGATGCAGATTGATTTTAACACCCCTCTACCTAGAGATGGACACTAATCTAACCGTTATGGAATCAAGTCACATAGGCTGCTCAATCACATGTGTATCTGAATAATTAAAACGCGAGTTGACTTGGGATGAGGACATTATTGAGGAACAACATTTTGAAGAAATGGGACGGTAAAATATGAAAGTGATTGTCATTGTGAACACAGCACAGCACACAGTGCACCACAACCACATGTGTCCTCTGCATTTGACCCATTCGTCTAAGAGCAGTGGGCAGCTGACATGAGCAGCACTTGGAAAGCAGTGCTGGGGACGGCACCATGCTCTTGAGTACCCCAGTGGTACCTTTACCAGTCTGGAATTCGGCAACCATCCATTCACAGGGCAAATTCCCTAACCATTACTCCCTAACCAACTGCCCCGTATATTGAGGTACCATCATGTTTGCACTACAAGTCACTGCATAAATTGGTTTCCACTTTTATCAACTGGTTGTCAATAATATTATGCCACTAGAACTCCTCATTTATGAAGCTAAAACTATTTCCCTCAAAAATGTAGATTTGGGACTAAAGGATTTCAGGCTTGACCTGAACTGAAGAACACAAGCATTACTCACTCTTAGAGTTACACGATATATGGTTTTAGTGTCACCATTGTGATGTGTCAAGAGGGAAAAATGTGCAAAAATATTTAAAAGAAATAAAATTTTACCTGCTTGATGCGAAAGGAAACCCGATTCTGATTTTCCAATGCTAATCTACTAATCAATATACTTCAATTTTGTTCTTAAATAACGCTTGAATTAAATCTAACAAATAAAAAAGTGAGGGTTACTGCTACATGCCCAGAAAATAAACACATACACGTAGTCCATTATTGCACTTTTACTCTGTTTTGTCTATATTCTTAAGTAAATAGAAATATACTTACATGTAAATTTGTGGTTAATGTGGCTGTTTTGTGAACTGTTTAAACTTTATCCTGTCTTCTCTGTCTGAGTCAATGCTTCATTTGCTGTAATATGCAGCACTTGTGTTTGTCCTTATGCCTGCCCCTTTCTCTGCTTAAGTCCTGGTTTTGTCCTGTTGCTCAGTGACAGGCTTGATGATATTTATGTTAAGTGTACAAACTGGTTATCAATGCTTTCACAATAATTATCACAGACTTCGTATTTCAGTGTCACTTGTTCCATCACTGGGCAACCCTGCTTGTCCTGCTGGACCAAAACAAACAAGCAGCAGGTGAACAAGCTAATACACACTGATCAACCTATCAGACACAATGGGAAGGTGGGGCGAGGACTTGACGGACAGGGAGCTCACATGACACAACTCAACACAGCAAAAACCAAACAATGGCGGCATCTGCTGGCTGCTTAGCAACTCAACGGAGGCCTGTTATGGCCAAAGTCCAGGAGGGTCATGACATTTATCATGAAGTGAAACCTGAAGAATTTAGTGTGAATTGGTATCATTGTATCTGTGTTCATTAGGTGCAATGTGTAATCATTTGTTCAAATGTAGCGCTTGGTAAAACCTACTCATGTTATCAGTTACTTTATATAAACTGCACATTAATAACTGATCTCTCTAAAAAGCAGTGGCAGATATCATCTGTTTTAATTCAAAAATCCCACCATAACAATAATGTCTACACACAGACACAAGTAAATCAGTAGGTTAGGTATAGGGTCAGTAGCCGTTAAGGTCATATTTTAACATAAAGTGGTCTTCAAAGCACTGAAAATGGTATAAGGTGTTACTTAAAGAACGCTGGTCTGTATGCAGTCCTCCAAAGAACCATAAACAGCATAAAAAAGGGTTCTACATCATAAAAACGTTCTCCAGAGCACCAATCAAGAACCAGTTGTAAGTGTAAGTGAAAGTGAACGTGAGTGATTATTTGTCATTGTAAACACAGCACAGCACACGGTGCACCACAACCACATGTGAGCTCTGCATTTGATGCATCCGTGAAGGCGCAGTGGGCAGCTGACATGGGCAGCACCCGGGGCAGTGCTTGGGGACGGTACCTTACTCATGAGTACTCGAATCCCCGGGCCCCGATCGGTAGTGTAAAAGTATTCTGCCGGCTAACTTCACATACTTCACACATTAAGAAGAAAACAAACTCCCCATCCTTAAAGGTCAAACCATATTTAGTGCATATTTAGGCCTTAAGTGTTTACTCTTTTGAGAAAGGCAGACGTGAGCGGGGTGGATTGGTGCTGCGCCCCTCCTGCTGTCCTCTGCCTGCCTGATAGAGGGGCTTTCTGCGAGACCAAAATGCAGCAAGACTAAGCTTATTAAAACTAGAAGGTGTTGAATAGCTAGCTCACATAAACTCTAATTTCACCAGCCAAGCAGAGTGATTCCTTAAGCACAGACTAGCTCCAGCAGGAAAGGATTTCTGCTTATATCATTATTTACCAGGTCTTTCTTAAACACAGTGTTATCTAACGGCAGCCACAGAGAGCTAAGAAAGAAACTCCCAAAGCAACTTATGACCACTTCATGCGAAGAGACAGATAAGTGTGCGGGTGCCGTTCTTTCAAATCCAAGCAAAGTCAGACAATATTAAGTCGCAGACTTCAGGGCACCTTCTTTAGGCTAAAGATCTATATTTTATGCTGCTCAAGGGCTGTATTTATTTATTTTATTTCTGTAATGACATGAATGAGGTTACAAACTTCAGACCCTTGTTGTGTTGAGTCCGGTGGAGACGTCAGGTTGCATTCAGATTTTAACACCAGAACTCACTTGCTATATGCAAATCTAAACCAAAACACCTCGAGAACTGGGATCTTCCCATTTGTGTAATTGAGGTTGGGATTCTGGTGAAAAGCAATCACGGATAACAAAAGGTGGTCCTCCGTTCACCCCAAAAAAGTCGACGGCGGTTTGTGCTCTGTATCATCTGAACTGAAAGGCCTTCATTGACGTCGAAGACGTTGAGGGTTGGAGAAGGGGCCGTTGTCTTGTCAGTCTTTCACAGAATGCAAATTATAGCTGACACCGTCTCACGAACTGCACTGCGTTACCTCTCCTCCTTTTAGCGCACATGTCATTCATTACCGGACGTGTGGGGGAGAGACTCTCGGAGACTAATTTTAGATCCAACAATATTTTATTTCTTCTTCTTTGGACAGATGGTGAATCTCTTAATTAGTACGATTACATCAAAAAGCTACTGGTGGACTGAGTCACTGCTGCTTTGTTTCATTGGTGGGGGAGTGGAACTGTGTCTGATGAATACAAAATAAAGCGTTTTCCATTTTCCTGCCTTTCTTTTTACAGTCTCATGTCTGTCTGGGAATGGGTTGGATCTTCTCAATTACGAGGAAACAAATCAGGTTTCATTAGTGTACGTCATTGGGAGCAGATGCTACTTAAGGCAGATAAACAAAATACGTGCTGATGATTACGGCGAGATGAAAGATTGGGCTGTTTTCAATAATTCATCATACAGCGCAGTTCCACCCCAAATTCCTTCATCTCGCTGCAGCGTCTGTAATTCTACCTCACAAACGAGGCACTGCAGAGTTTGTTTGCAGCACTAGATCAGGCCGGATATCTCCGAACGACCCTGGCATGTGCTGGATGCCAAATCTCACGCTCCCTAAATTCTGCCTCTCACAACCTTTACCCAAATGAGAGTTAAGCCAGGAATCCGGGCTCATTTCTTTCCTCCTTTGTTCAGGCAAACAGTGTATTGACAGCAGAAGGAGCAGAAAGCATCTGGGCTTAAATAACAAAACAGGTACACAACAGAATGCACAAGAGAGCAATGATGTCTGCGTTTGATTCTTCAGAGCTTTGCATTGTAGGAGAGACAGATGCACAAATGCAATATTTGTCTAGATTTTTCTTTTCAAGCGGCACGTGTGTGAATGACAAACAAGCCTTAGTACATACTCAAGAGAAGGGGGATGTACATATATAGATCAAACATAATCAAACTAATATTATTATCACAATGTTTGGTTCCATATTAAAATCAAATAGAAATGCAATGTGCCAGAGCTCTGTGGCAGTATGATAGACCAGTTTGGTGCCTGCAATCAGATCATGAATGCTTTTGAGATATTGCAGTATGCATCATTAAAACAAATGCTATTCGTGACTAAATGGATTCCAGCATAATGACAAAAAGAATCCCATACAAAAATATTTTCTAATATCATGAATGTCATGAAAACTCATATCAGAACGTTATGAGGAGATGCATGAGATCTCTCAGAGAAAGCTAGCAGCTGAACGGCTCCTTCTACTGCATCAGGACTGATTTGTGGAGGATCGGTTTGATGAAGCAAAATACGGCAGATTTCTTGTGACTTTCAGCTTTTCAATCGCTATGTCTGATCTTAAAGGGTTTCAAAACATGCCATAAAATAGCGTTCCAGAATTAGCTTTTGCAGTGCTAATACAACGCTATTACGGATTCCTTGTGGGTTTCTAGAGCGAAGAAGGTTGTTCTTCCCACGGCTCGGGGTTCAAGAGGTTAAACTGGTCCATTGTTGCTCTGGAACCAGCGCTCCCGATTAGATGCTGAAGCACCTATAGGGCCCGGCTGGAGTCGCAGGCTGTGGTGAAAAAGGAAGCAGGAAGCAGGGAGCGCTCTCTCTCGCCTGCAGGCTGTCCTTCCTTCCAGCTGAGGAAAGCACTCAGCGTGAGACCAGGCAAGGCTTGGGAAGGATCGATGGAGCGACGTGAGAAAAGCTTTGAGTCAAAATTGTAGTGCAGAATCCATAGTGGTCCTGCAGCCCAGTGAAAACTGCTAGGCTAAATACACAGCTGTTCTTCTGCACTTCCTGCTTGTGTGTGTGTGTGCATATGTGTGTGTGTTTGGGCTTCTTTTGTCGTCCTTCTTTCCGCTGGCTGTTGTCACGCATTTCCGAGCCTGCCAGTATTTAACATCTATCGGCTTGAGGGGACTCAATCTATTCTCTCATCGGGAGCAAAACTCGTGAAAAAGGTTTCAATTACCCCCTCGTCTCCTTTTCACAAGCAGGGATGAGTTGGCAAATCATATCACGGATTGAAATGCCCGACTTGCCCACTCTTCAGCATCTCTTTGAATGGGGAAGAGAGAGTTCACAGAAAGCCGTGATAACTCTGTCACCTAAATCCTGCCAAATCCTTCCAAATTGCTTCTTTGTTCCCTCAAATACATTTCCTCCCTGGACGTTCCTATCGGCTGCTCGACGCCTCCTCTGCTCCGCTGCTGGTTCCAGATTGCTGCGGGTCTGTGCGGATGCCTCGGGGTCCACCTGAACCCTCAAGTGCTGCCGCTCTCCTCCCCTCATTCTGGCATTCAACACTGAGCAGCTCCTGTGCCAAATGTCACCCGCAAGCATTGGCTGCCAACCCTTTTATTAGCAAACACAGCGGAGGTCCTGCTACACAACATAGCGGCCCACGAGGTCTGTGACATCCTCCTGAAGGCTTCCCCCCCGGGCTGCGTTAAACAAACCAGTGGACATAAGGTGCGGTTTTACAACCAGAGTTACTGTTTATAGCTCGGCATCGCTTGCAGCCTTTAACTGCAATCTGTAAACATTTGCTGCAGACACACTTCTAGAACTTTCCCACATCTACTTCTGGCGTCTCGCTGTTGGTGTTAGAAAGATTTTCACGCTGCTCCGTTTGCCAACATCTGTTGGTAATGCTGGTTTGAATACTAATTTGCTGTTATTTTTAATGTCTATGCCTATGGTAAACACTTTAAAGGTCTGAAAATGAAGCATTCATTTTAATTTGGGGCAAGTTAATGCACACTTCCGTTCATTTGCCTTTATTTAACATTGCACGCAACTGTTCCCGTGAGTGCTTGCTTTCTCTAAATTGCCAAGCCTGGCAGGCGGCTCGGAACAGCTGCGCTTCTGTCTATGAGTAATACAGCGACTACCAACAGTGCCATGGCGGAAGTATATTTTCTTCTGCGCTTGGCGCATTAAGAGCCATCTCCACCAATTCAAAAGCCTAATATAATTTCCTGTACACTTCTAAAGCTTGAACCAGCTGTTGCAAGATGGTGGTTCCGTGTCAACATTGACACACCACAGTCTACATACAAATACATCACAGAGGACTGATATCAAAATGGCCGTACCTGTGCGATGGAATGCTCCATCCCTGCAAATTTGTCTTTACATGAAGTTCATCAAAAATAAACGACAGAGGTGAGAGAATGCCCTCTGGTGGCTGTCACAAGGATTTTGGTGAAATTCAGCCCTCTGTACATCATACAGGGGGTAAAACTGCACTCCATCTTAATCGATCACTCTATATGTATCTGTGAAAAAGCAGTGAACGCAGCATGCCAAAGGCATTCTGTCATGTTTTAAAAGCTCTGCTTAAATAGAAGCTCGCAAAGAGAAAGGGAGATACATTTCTGTCAGGACGGCAGCAGTAGCCCCTAATTGGTACCAGCATGTGGATGTTGGAATCGGCCTCGAGCTCGTGGCCTTTTACTTTGAAAGCACACATTTGTGGGAATGAGCATTCACCACGTTGCTCCGCCAATATGCTGCTCGCGCTCTCCGTCCCTCAGACTCTCTGATATTTACTCATTTTCTCCCCTGCGCTCCGCCGGTAGCAGCTCAGATTTAAAACAGATCCTTCCTGAACCCATCGCCATAGTAACAAAATCTGCCCCAATTACTGCTCAAACACTTCCCGGCCCGGCAAGGCTTTACACTCAGTTATCCCCTAATCAGCATGGACGGGGAGAATATGAATATTTGCTCTGCTGTATATCTGCCATAACTGAGAGCTGCTCTCCTTCCCCTCTCAAGGGCGTCCGGCTGCGGCGAGAGCGCGGCGGGGAAGCGGCGCGGTAATGAACGAGGTGCGGCTGGAACACTGCCCCACTTCAGACGCTGTCCATCAGCGCTAATGGCCTGTGCCCTGAAGGCAAACGGAATTAAGAGAGCATTAATTACGCCCATTGATTGAACGAACGGCACGGCCCTGGAGTCGCTAAACTAACATGTGCCTCAGCCAGTCCTGTAGTTACAGGTTACGAGAATGTAAAGAGCGATACTGCACCAGTCAGGAGCATTAAGTCAGCTCTCTATGTGCTCATTTGAACACTTTTACAGTGTTTAATTATCATTTAAAGAATTAATTTACCTTGATCTGTATTTTTTCTAACTTCAGTTATATTATTTTACTGTACATTTCACATTTTATTTTAATCAGATTTTTAAAAGTCCAAACATGGTAGATCTGAAGGCAATGTAGAGTCAGAGCTAAACCCCCTTTTGGCCGTGAGTATCTTATACCGCCAGACCACCACTATGAGCGTAATTAGTGCTGTTCAATTCCAAACACTGGACTCAACTCTGTTTCCGATTCCAGTTTGTGGAATCAATTCAAGAGAGTGATTTTGTCAATCCTCAATTCTGAAAAAAAAGTAAAAAGCTCTAAAACAAACAATACTGATTGACATTGAATGCAGTTTCCAATAAATGCCTCCAGTAAACACCGTCTTGGCACCGTCTCTTCAGATTTCATCTTCAGTGTAGCAGTGATTCAGAATCATTTTGTCCATGTCGATTCCATGATGAATTGAAAAAGTTAAAATTAGAACTCCACATTACTTCAAGTGGATCAAAGTCTAGTGCTCATCTTGAGTTAATTTGAGCATTAAAGGTGAAGTCTGGGGATATTTCGAGATGTAACTATGGAAAGCTGCTAAAAAGCTGTTCCAAAGCTTTGGAGTCAATTCTCGATTCCTGGTTTCCTGGAGCTAAAGACTTAGTTCTTTTTAGAATCAGTCCTGCATCTAGGTAACTCAGCCTGGGTAATACTGGCAACCCATTTTACATTTCCAGCATTTAGTAGATGACCTGAGTTTGATTTTAGTTAGTTGTCCTGAACTTTCAACCCTTTTGTATTGTCATATTACACTGTGTAAAAGTGCATTTGGTAAAATGAACAGCAGAGAGAGGGAGAGGCTCTGAGTGACTCATTTAGAGCATCGCGATTTGAGCACGTGACACGAGGCTGAGCGCAGGATGAAAAACGTGCTGAGCCCCGAACAACAAACAAGTCTGGAAACAGAATGCTCGAGGCAAGTTTGAACACATGTTGATCCAAATAATGAAGCCCCAAATAACGCACACACACATTTCCCTTGCCTTATAAGAGAGAACACTGTAAATAAACACATACATACATCACACGTAGTCTACATCACACCCAAGAGCTGCAAGCAAAATGAAGCTATCAAAAGCCAGGATTATAAAAGTCAACGAGGGCCATTGTTGGGCAACGAGGGTGCCATCTAGTCTGTTAAACGATTTGTCTTTTTAGTGAATGAAAGGTTTTTCATGTACTGATCTCACATGGCACAAACAAGAAAAATCCACTGCTTTGACTGGGAAGTAAAGGGACGGAGCATCGTCTGCCTCACATTAAGGCCACAACAAGGAGTGAATTCAAAGGAATTATCGCAGTGGTGTGACCTTCGCTCTCGCCTCCTTGTTCATTAGTGGTCCAGCCAAGGCCGATAGTTGGAGACTATTTCACACTGCATCAGAGCGTCGAGGCCGACTGGAGCTCTCACGCCCGGGCCAAGAGGCGCGAGGCCACGGAATATGAATACGAAATAGAAATGCAATTTCCTTTCGGCCAGATGCGGGACTTAGTATTCCAGACGAATGTCAGGAGATCAGAAAGTCCTATTAGAGCACTTGGATAACGACGCAGTGGGCGAGAGGGGAAGAGGCTCCTTCTGCTTATTGAAAGTACAGACGCATCAAGGGAGACTTGGTTTCTTAATGGCATGTTTTTCTGCCTCCTTGCCTAGACATACAACGCATCTTTCTTCGATGAATAATCAATACTGTCATTATGATAGTTGTCAGGGAAGGGCTGGTTTAAAAGTGCTGGCCAGAAGAAGCCAAGAAGTCAATATTCCTCTAAACAAGACATCTGCTGATGCCATACCCAGGTCTTATTAGATCCAATGTGATAATGACATCATGCGGAAATGTAAACAGATAAGTAACAAAAAGACACAGAAGGTACGGGGGCTGATTAGATGGACCAAAACACCATGGGGAGATTCTGATTCACAGAATATTTTTAAACGCTAGTGAAATCAAATTGATGAAGTAGATGCGCTGACAAGCAACAGATAGGTTTCGAGTGGTTTGAGTCCTACTGGGCAGTCTCACTATAAGGGAGATTGACTTTTGGCAGGCAGCAGATTGCAAGGTGCTCACCCTCGTAATGATCACTACCCCTCCTCTGCCAGTTTGGCCTTGAAAAAAAAAAAAACAATCAAGATCTCAACAGCCTTGTGCTGCATACATAAAGGTGACCAAATTGTGGACCAAAAAAATGAGCTTTCCTTGTTTCTCCCCACACACCTGGAGGCAAAACAGCTCATAAATTTTGGCTCATAGAGTCACTGTTCCAAATCTCTGGGCATTCATTGTCTTTCCACTAATGGCTGCTGAAGGTTAATTCAGTGTTTCCCATCCAGTTACTGCTGGGGTTATTAGTTTACTGAGCAACCAGTGGAATTGAATCCCTTCAGGATCTGCAGGAGCGCAGTAATAAAATTGAAAAGTGCACGAGGGGTCCTCTCTCAATCAAGCTCCCACTATGCCACTGTTGACTTGTAACTTTGATAATAATAGGATGCAATAAAAATGACACCATTGGACCAGATTCTCACACACTCACACAATCACACCTTTCAGGGCCAATTTAGATGTGCCAGTCAACCTATAGTGCATGCATTTGGACTGTGGTGGGGGGACCAGAGCACCCGGAGAGCAGGCAAACTCCACACAGAAAGGCCCTATGACTGAGCCGGGGATCAAACCCAGGACTTGTGAAAAAAAATGTAATGACTTTCTTGCTGTGTGTGAGGCGGCGGCGCTAATCACTGCACCACTGTAGGAGAGCTATGATACAGAGATGTGCAGTTTACATTTATTAATACCAGAGAATTGCGAATGTGATTGCTTTTTTGAAGCAAGAGGATTAGGGTTAAAGTTATCACATAATGGGTCAGAGTTATCACATAATGACGCAATCACATAACGAATACCATTTACGGGACCATTCACAATGGACTCAGCAACATTTAGTCATTGAACACAAAGAGGTTTCTCACAAATAACGAACAATTAACTGAAAAAAGATAAATGGACATAACTCGCGAACGAGCACATGTAGCAAAAACGGGGCTATAGCCTGCTCCTTTTATAGTTGGAAAGGCGTTTCCAGCGTCAAAACTATAGGAGTAGCATCTTGAAAAAGTGGGTTAAATAATAATAATAAAATGCAATCACATAATTATATTGCTTGTTTCATGTTGTCATGGGATTGTTGCAAAGTGTTTTATCAGGACATCCCTAGTGGCAAGGTCTGCCAAAATGCAGTTAAATTTAGCAAAAACTTGTATAAATGTACCCAACAGTTCATACAAGGACAAAACTGCATGTGTGCCACACTTGGACAAAGTCCTACAACAAATCAGCAACCAAACCAGCGTGACAAAAATCATAACTGATGAGGCTGCACAGCACAAATCTGGCCAGCAAATCATCTATGAATGGAAGGTTAATGCTACTAGGAGTCCATTGTGTAACACAAGGTTATTAACATATAACAAACGTTTTTACAGGTAAAATTTCCCTTCTTTGCACAGTGCAAATATACTTAAAAAATATATATATTCAATTTAAAGTAATATTTAATCAATTGAATTGAATGATTAGGCATCAGCTCCGGAAGAAAATCCCACTGGTCTATTTCATAGCTAAAGAAAGCCTCAGGCTTAAGGACTGAGCATTAATAAAAGTTTAACAAAAGAGAAGCAAAAAGTTTCATTTATGCTTTAAGGTGACAGACTCAACGGACTGCGGAGGAGGGCTGCATGGCTATTTTTGTTGCTGAAATGGCCTATTTTTTAACAAAGTGCTAATTGCAAATTTAACACGTTGGTGAACTGCATCATGAAGAGCAATAAAACCTGTGTCATTCCTGACCTCCCCCAACAGAGTCTGTGCAATACACGCATTACAAATGGCATCCAATTAATGCAACAGCACAATAAGGGAGCCATTATGGAGCCATTACAAAGGAAACTACTAAATTGAATCTAGTAAATGACACAATATACATTAAACTACCGTTCTCTGAATTCCTCATATCCTAATCTCATTGTGGCTCAAGGCTCTTTAAAGAAGGGATTTAAAGATGTGTAGGTCTGGATTTTCCTCTTTTCTTAAGGAGTATAATAGCAAGAACCTTGCACTGCTTTTTATCTATGTGATGCAGCGATAAGGCTGTTGTACAGTGGAACCAGAGAGGATCAAAACGATAGTCATCAAATAATCTCACCCATAACACGTACAGCAGTAGCTAAACTTAGGGGCAGTCATCAGCCAGGTCATTCATTAGTGCACTGCACTGGCCAGTATGAGTGCTGTCTTTGTTTGTGGCTGAGCTACTAGCCAATGACTTCTGCTGCTTTTTTCTCTCTGCGGCCTTGTTGAGAATGGCGTCCATCTGAGCCGCAACCCCATCACCAACGTATCACACTGTCATTTGTAAGTGATGGCAGGTGACAGGCATCCCACACAGTTCAGATAAGATCGATGATTTCGCCTTTCCCACATCAGCTGAGGTACTAAAGGTCACACCAAACTGTTTGTGCCGCAACACTCCCATCACTGGTAACACGGTTACGGCCCAATTTGGACACAAAGTTGTGTGGGACTGAGACGCAGGCTGAAAACGTTTTAGAAATCCATTTCAAAAGCCAAGGTGTATCACAAGCAGCGTGTTATAGACAAGAGAGAAAGTAAATGGATCTTCACAGAGTCTGAACCCCAAATCTGTATTAAAATTACCATACAAATCTGTTCTCCTTCACCGACTCAGTGTTGCATGAGTAGACGCTCTGCCACTGGAAAAAAGCAAGCTATTAATACTACAATCAAACATCTGACTTTAATTGCATCGTCTGAAATGTACAACAAGCTTCAACATTACCGCCAAGTATGAAATTATCAGCCATCAGTTAATCGTTAAATCTTTTTTCCCCTCATCACTATTCCCAAAAAAGGTGCATGTCTAATTGCTAAATAATAAATACAGGTAGGACTCTCAGAATATTAATGTTCACAACCCACTTGTGATAAACACTGAAACATTCTAAACAAAGCAAAAATTATTGAAGCTTTGTCGTCTGAAACCTCCTGTAGAAGATATACGAATAAGAAAAAGAGGAAAATATATTTTGGTGTTAAATTGCCTTTGGGTTATTCATACAGTGATAAGGAATTGTAGAAATAACCTCCAAAACTGTGTTGGAGGTTAATTAATCACAGTACAAGAGTGAGTGTTACATATCCTGGTTCACCAAGATTAATTTAAGGCTGGAAGTGGGAAGGAGAAGAAACTAATCTTCATATAGAAAATGTAGCAGTAGATAAGTGTCATTCTCAATAAGACTTGGGCAGAGCTCAGCTCAGACATGCAGTAACTTGTTTGTTTCTGGATAAAGTTCACCCTCATTTACAGTTGTGGCCGAACTTGAACAGGATTTATACAGTTTCATAATTGACAAATGTCCAGCATTGTTTTGCAGCAGCATTGCTCCAGCCTCTGCCTGAAGCAGAACTCGGTAGTTCATGAACTCATTTCCCTTGTTGGTTACAGTGGTCGTCTCCTTCAACTCCGCGATGTGCTTCCTGCTTCACTGCCTCAGTCTCAGGCATCTTCCAGCCTGAATATCTCTATTTTGACACTTCCGACCGCCGCTCTGGTGCTGGCAGTTTTGGAGGATTATTGAACATGGTGAGACACATGCCATGTTAATCAATAGCTAGAGTCCTCCAGCAAAGCCAGGTGAATACTTGCCAGGATTGCCATCTGCCTGATGCCGCCTTCAAATGAGGGGCATCTTCCATTCCAACACATTGTTTCATTTTATTCAAATGGATTTTTATGGAGAAAATATAAATAAATATAGTAGCGTTATAGTATAATAATATAATAACAATAATAGAAAAATGCATACAGCAATATACTGTGATATTATCTGGTTAGAAGTAATTCCAGAAATGCTGTACCCAAAATGCTAATGTTGCTAAAAATGAATGAAAGCCAAAGAGGCAGATTAAGGCAGTTTAAGCTAAGTTTGGCCTTCTGAATTCCATCCACTACACAGATTTGATCAGCCAATCCAGGTAAACCAGCTCAGATCTTTTGGAACTTCCGATATAAAGTCTAGCTATGAACTCTTCATCGCAGTCTAGGACACCTGTGCCCTCCTATCCCCCAAAATAGGTCCCTCAGCCCTGATCATAAACGGATGAATAATTGAAGCGCCATTACAGGAATAATTTCTCTCATCAGCCCCAGCCAAATGAGGAGGCAAAGTCAATCAATGGGAGAATATAATCAGATATGAAAAAGCAATTAAGAATACCTGAGCCCTCTGTGTTAGGAAACTTTCTAGAATTTTAATGCCCTCTTTTCCATTATCATGTGGTCTTCATTAATAACTGTAAGATGAAACTGCAATAGTGGTCAGCATTTACTGTTCTTCCCAAGCTGTACTAGCAGGAGGACTCAGATAGATGATGGCTTCATTAGTCTGTTAAACTAAGTAATGGGATAAATGAAAGAAACTTATTGGAGCTTTTTTTAAGAGCAATACCATGGCATGTTGATTATCTCTTAAAATATTGTTCTTCCACTTTCAGGTCTTAAATAAATGAAATTCATATTTCTGCTTACCCAACAAGCACATAAAATAGTGACTGGGACAAAGCAAACTCATTTTTTGTGCTTTGGCCGAATTTCTTCTCTCATATTTTCCCATCGGCACATGAAACAGAAACGGAGGGCTCAAACCATCAAACGTGTGGCACACGGCTGCGAGTTTGGATAGGAGTTGAGTTAATGAGGCTAAAGGGATCTCCCACAGAATGAACGCAGGCAGAGACGAAAGCAGCGTCGCATGCTGCGGACGCATTTGAAAGGGAATGGCATGTTTATGTGTGAACGGTACGGTATGCTCTTTGATGAGAAAGAGAGTGGAGAAAAAAATCAATTACACCCTTGGTGATCAGAGGCTGGCGGCTAGTCTGCACACTCTTGCACACATTCCTTTTTTGTGTGTGTTTTAGTTGAATCCATAAAAATACCGTGTTAAACTGTTAGACATTACAAAAAACCTTTGCATTTAGAATTTACAGAATTGAATGGTAGGATTCGTCTGAAATACTCATTTGAATAAAATATCAGCCTCTAACAGACTCTATTAAAGACTGGAAGGTCGACCACAGACTTCTAGCCATTTAGATTAGATAAGATTAGATTCAACTTAAACTGTCATTGTACAATAAAGTGTAGTTTAACATGTAACCAGCAAATGCAAATAGTAGAGCACAGCTCCATAACACAATAGGCATAAATATAAACAGTATATATATATATATATATATATATGTATACATATATATATGTATGTATACCCCACAGTGACGGAGTTTGTCAGAATGCTCTCGACAGTGAAGCGATAAAGGCAGAATCTGAATAGACAGGCAGAGTTTCTTTAGCTTATGCAGAGTAAGGTGCTGCTGCGCTTTAACTAGTCTGGAAGTGTTTAATGTCCTAGAACCTCCTCGGAGATGTACAATGCCCAGCTCAGCGAAAGCATCAGCTCCGTTTACATGAATGAGGTTGTGTCCACAATGAGCTCCCTGGTCTTTGAGGTGTGAAATTTGTGATATTTGTGATATTTGTCAATGAAATGTGACCTCTGCATTTGACCCACCTGTGAAGGAGCAGTGGGCAGCTGGCAGGGAGCAGTGCTTGGAGATGATTCCTTGCTCATGAGTACCTCAGTGGTAATGTTGCTGGTCTGGGATTCAAACCAGCAACCTTCTGGTCATGGAACAACCACCCTAACCATGGAATGGTTATTGTCAGCACACCATGTTATCAGGTGCTGAATGTCCCCTCTACAGGCTGACTCATCGTTGTTGATAATCAGTCCCATTGATGCCTTGAAGTGACGTCACAAAACTGTATTGAGCATATTGGGTACTGTACTTGTTTCCAATAAAAATGTAAGATAACGTTACCTGTAAGACATTCACTTCAGTTATAGATGTTGTGGATATTTATCATTTCCATGCCCAAAAACTTACAACTCAAGGATGGCTATTATTGGATGTGATCCATACAGAGTCCCTCCAGACGTTTTCCATCAACTCACATCCTCTGACACTCTACATGACTAATATTTACATCTACCTGCTACATAACCCCTCCTCGTGTACATACAGCATCTCAACCAGAAGATAATCTCTTTGCTTAAAGGAAAGGTAAGTGGCGTTGTTTTGATCAACACAGTGTAAACAGTTGCTAGCACTATCTAGCTGTTGTTAGCTCAGCAGAGGGCTAGGCTAGGCTAAGTGAAATCATCTGTCATATTGTGGAGCAGGGTTAGGTGGGTAAAGTGAGGGATGAGTGATGTAAGAGTCATGTGAAGGCTGGTTAGTCTTGAGTTAACTAGTTTTGGAACTACAGGAGGTGGGTGAACTAGCCTCCACATGAGCTCCTTAGTTGTTTACAACAAACGTATGCGTCTGTAAACACTTTACACGTTAAGATTTTATTTTAAGTGTGCTGTTTTGTTAGTGGTATTAATAGTTTTACTAAACTTTACTTTACTTAAGAATAGTTACTTCCTTCACAGCCATTGATATGTACATTATTGATGACCAAGTTGTTGAAATTCAGTAACGTGTTGGTCGGCTACAGTTTTGACATGCATGTGACGTCGGCTGCAAAGCATCAACCACCGTGGTGTCACAAATATAGTGATATATAGGGACGCAGTCATGGCTAAAGAGGGAACAGAGGTGTGGGCTGAGCACACAGTCCTGAATAAAGCCAGTGCTCAAAACACTGGATGATAAGACTGAATGCAACTGGGCAGTAATCACTTAGACTCTACGGAGATATTGTATCATTTATAGTTAAAACAATGACTTGAGTTTACTTTTGCATTTATTAGATCCATTTACCTTAGCCAGAGTGACTTACGTTTCTTAATTACTACTACTCATGTACACCTTGTACTCCGATGCATATGTTCAATACACTTAACACACTCTTATCTCTTTCTTCCATGCTAGACCCAAACTTTCATTAGCTACTGGAGGACCTCGACACGGTGCCCTTCCATGGTTCCTCGAGCTGAATCTGCAGAAACCTGCATCATAAGAATCTCTCCAAGAGTCAGTTAGGGATGCTTTGATCCCTAAACCTTAAACCTGCAGCAGTCTTGCATCATCAGAATCTGAGTATGAGTTAAATGAACTCTCTGTGTTCACCTGAGCTTGTACATGAACGTTGCAGGGACCAATTACATTCTCTACCAGTTGAATTGGACTGGAGGTTGACTATAAGCCTTCACTGATCAGCTAAATATTCAAATATTTTATTCTAGACATACACACAATTATATGCACACTTCACATGCTTGAGCCCAACTTGAAACAGCCTCAGTTTGGATGGGGGTCCCTTTCAGAGTCCTGGTTCCTCTCGAGGCTTCTTCATGTTAACCACAGAGGCAGTTAGGAGAGGATTGGAGCAGGCAATATGTAATTCTGCCTTATGATAGTGCCTGTTGTAAAAAGCACTATAAATATAAATAGAATTTTACTGAAATTGAATTGCATAGAAGGACGCCTTGTAGCAGCCTGGTCTTAAAGGTCATCCCACGCTGGAGTCAGCATACAGCTTGGTTTGAACCCACAACCTCTGGGTTTGTGGACGAACATCCCACCACTAGACCACCACATCGTCCAGTGGTGTATAAAAGGAAACATTCAACAGAACATCTCCAGAAAATTCTGTTATCCATGTCAAGTAAGTCAACTTGAGACGGCTCTCTTATTCATTTCTTAATATTCAGAGGTTTACAGAGAAAGGTGAAAGTGAGTCATATGAAGTTAACTCTGACCTCAGGGATCATCTGAAACACAAGAAAAAATCTATATCCCCTACCAATTTTTAACGTTACTGCAATTATGGCACATTGGAAGACCTCTGTCTATTATAGTGTGCTTATATAAGCCATTGACTTGTTTATAAGCACTCTAATGTAATTTCTCCCCGATGCTGCAGCTGCACTGTCTGCAACAGTAACATTAAGTATAGAGTAAAACTGAAACTAAAAAGTACAGAACAGAAATAAGGCGAAAATTTCTGAAGCAACAGAAGAGAATATATAAACTTGCTATCAGTCAGAAAACAAGAATCTGTATTGAATATTATAAAAACATTTGTCAGAATCTTACATTACAGACTTAACAATGCTGATTTGCACTTCTCAGCTCTTTGAAATGAAGAGGCGATGGCAAGAATCTCTTAGTCCCAATTGTTTGCTTTAGCATGAAAATCAACAGCCCTGCAGGCTGTTCTCACACCGTTGGGCTGTGGGGGCCGAAAAAATCTTTTTGTCTGAAGCTTTGTCTGAGTCTGACGTAACAGGCTCCCACAGGTTCTCCATGCCCTCGTCGATTTTTAATTCAGCTCACCACCATGGAAGGTCAAATCTCCTGGTTCAACATGAAACCTATGGAAATAATCCAGATGCAGGATACAGGGATCTGCAGTAACAGCACAACATTTACTGACTTGGTGAGAACTAGTTTATTAAGTAAAATAAAAAATTATGTTTGCCTCTGACACATAGCCCATCTTCGTCCCTTATTTCATCTTAAAAGTTAATGATTCTGGTCTGAGTAGCTCATTTGAGAGCCACTTGAGAGAGAGATGTTTCCCTCCAGCACTACAGCCTTTTAGATCATCTTAACTGCTAAAGAGAGCATTAAATAAAACACTTTTTGCCATTTAACAATGTTCTCAGCTCTTAAAATCCTTCAGAAAATCACATCGCAGATTCAAATCCCCACGGAGTAAGCACCTAAAATAAAATCCAAATTTTATTTCAGGCAGTCTGCTACTGGAGGCCAAATTCTGTGGTGAAAGTAGCATCTTCCTGCATGAGCCCGGGAGCGCACGGCCAGTGAAATAATGAAGGGTGCTAAGGCGTATTTGCTAGGCAGCAGGCGAGCAAGTGGAATGAGTCCATGGGCCTGCTTAAATTCAGGAGGTTGGAGTCGAGTGTAACCAGCACCATTATTAATGATGTCAGTTTTACTCCCGGTGCAGTAGTGCGCAATAAATGAGATCCCCCGTTCTAATTTATTCTTCCCGGGCTCCACACAGGCCTGCTGTTTAACATAACATGGACGGATCTCCCCTGGCTTACTTATGGGCTTCTAATAAAGGTCATTTTTACCTGCCGCATGTGTATTAAATTTGACTTGCCATTTTCCACCCGCGGCCCTCGGTGGTGTCACGCTTTTCAGGGAGCCTAAGTGAAAATCGATCGCAGGGGCCTAAACAAGGTTTAAATCAAGCCGCAATATCCATAATCGTTTGCCGCGCAGGTCCAAATTATCCGGCGGAGTTCGGCACGAATCACACGGGAGACGGTTCAAAATGGGCCTCTCGTAAAGAAGCGACTGCAGTGAAATGGGGCAGGAAGACGTTTGAGAGTGAAAGTAAACATTATTGTCATCTCTGCTATATACTGTACAGGTAAACAGAGAGACGAGACGACGTGGCTCCAGCTATCACAGTGCAAACAACAAGGAACGAGGAACAAATAACAAATAAGGCAGAAATAATAAACAATATATAAATAGAATATGAAATATACACTTTAAACTAGATCATTAGGATGCAGTATTCAACCTACAAATATCTTGGAATTCTCTTTTACACTGAATGTGTATTAGATCTGTAACAGTTTCAATATGAACAATTCTGTAGACAGTCTATTAATAAAACAGTATCTCTTAAAAAGTCTGACTCACATTCAAGTTGGATCAAGTTTGTAGAGATATTGTAACAGCAGTGGAGAACTAGAGTCTGTGCAATACTTTCAATCATTTGTACAGATGCAGTCAGTTAGAAGGTGACCAGTAATATGTACATTCAATCTTCAATAGTTGTGCAAATATTGTAGCATATTATTGTATTATTGTATTGTATTCTCATATTTCAAATGCCATCTTTTCAGATTCCAAACCATCCTCATTGCGTCTGTGCTACGGGTCAAGGCGAGATTGCAGCAGGTTTACTAGCACTTGAGGAGGAGCATTTAACATATATACACACATATGAACTTCTATCAGCAATACTGATTCCTGACTCTTATTCTAGCAGTCATCATATCCATTGAATCTTAAAGAGCAAGATCCTTCCACCGCATCCCCAGACATGAATATCACAATATAATAAGCTCTGCTACCACTGTAATGAAAACCCCTTGATCACTGAGCACTACCTGAATTCAGAGAAACTACAGAAATAGCTCTAAAATAATACAGCTGATACGTCCCTTTTCAAGCTGCTTCATAATCATACACAGCTAAATATATATACAGTGTATGAAAGTGAGTGAATGAATGAAGGTGAGGGTGTTATTGTGAACACTTCACTACAAAGCATACATACTATTTAGATAGACAGATAGAGTTGAACACTGATAATGTCGTTCACTACAACTAAAGGATATTTAGGATTTCACCCTGCATCACAGCAGGCCCAAACCCATGTCCGTACAGTTTAGAAGTTTGTAAGTTGTTGAGTATGTAGATAGTTCATGTGACAGCAGACAACGGCGCTGCCAACAATCACAGTCAGTCCTGACAAAAATTTGACTCAAGTGTGACTCATGAGTAGGGGGAGGACAGGGCTGGTTAAAAAAAGAGATCCTCAAACGCCAGGCTGCAGAACGTCCAAAGAGCTTGTGATAAGAAAGTGTTTTCATTTGCAGTTGTGGTCCTGTTTACATGTGTCGATAAATGCATGCGTTGGCATTGCTGTGCGTGTTTCTGTGTGTCTTTAGGGCTGAATGACGCATCCTAATTCTTCTGGCTGCTGTCACAGCCATCTTCATCAAAAATCTGTGTTATATAATGTCATATAGTGCAAGTAAGTATTATAGTGTAAATGTGATGTATGTACAGATATGGAAGCTTATGTCAAGCATTATAAACAGCTTAATCGTGTTTATGAAGGCATTATGAATGCATAATAAACAGGAGATG
This sequence comes from Distichodus sexfasciatus, assembly GCA_032718565.1. Classification (NCBI taxonomy): domain Eukaryota; kingdom Metazoa; phylum Chordata; class Actinopteri; order Characiformes; family Distichodontidae; genus Distichodus; species Distichodus sexfasciatus. The sequence goes on from JAVGVS010000138.1 coordinate 602,689, forward strand.
TTGTATTTGGAGAATTTACATAAATCCAGTAGATGATGATGGCAAGTTAAAAGATACTTGTTTTTTTTACATTTGTTTTATTGTCATTGAAATTGCACATCTACATAGTCAACTCAAATAAGATCCTTTTTCGGTGCTCCGATGGATATAAAGAAGTTCACCCCATTATGACATTTAATAACAAAACAACCTATAATGTGAATTTAATTGAAATGTGTAACTACTTTAAAAATACAGTATGGAACTTTTTGTGTTCACATGGGGATGCATTATCTCATTTTTGTGTGCATGTTAATAGTTTTTTAATGATATTTTAATGAATATATTATCTTGTGAATGCAATACAAACACAAATACAAAAGAAGGATGCATCGCAGCACGGCGATCTGAGGGCTTGTTTACTTTCTTTTTAGCAGGACCTGTCACACTCGCTCAAAAGCATTGTTTATACCAGAGAGATGCCCTGGGCTCCTTTGCGGAACGTGTGATATGGCCTCTCTTTCCACTACCACCACAGAGACAATTAAGGCAGCCCAGAGCTAAGGGAGAGAGAAAGAGAGGTGGAAAGGGTACAAAAGGCTCTGTTAGTTATACCTTTGTTTTTCCATCTCGTTGGAAAGCTCTACGTGACTAATTTTCACAAACGCACCCATCTCTGCTCCACCAAACAGCTTGGCGGACCTCAATAAGAGAGAACAGCTGTGATGGATGGCTGCATCTTATGTTGGAAAGAGGGAAAATACACACACACATATAAACACACCCATACAGACTCTATGGAAACAACTGCATCAACAATGGCTGTAGCTTTCAAACATCCTCCCTTCTTCTGCCAGAAGTCAAGGACCTATTGAAAATCACTAAATATTCCTCACCCAGCCGGCCCCTAAACAGCTAAATGGGGGGGAAAGCGTCATCGCTCTTTGATATTCAATTGCACGGATTCATTCCTTTCCCTCCTCAGCTCCTTGCGTGTTTAACACTATGGAGGATTTTGCGATGGGAGGAAGGAAAGATCTGAAGTCATTTTTCCCTCTCTCACAGATGAGGCTGCCTAATGAGTTTAATGACGGCTTTGTACTGCGCTTTCTCTTATTTCCGTCCACGCACGAGCGCTTTCTTCCCTGTCAACAGGGATGCGGGTCCAGCCGCACTGGGCTCTCGCATTAAAGGCAGTCTCGGCTACGCTGAGGGGAAAGAAACCCTTCTGATACTCACCAGATCAAAGTTAATGAGATCTCGGTCGTTTAAAACCAGCCAAAACAAAAATCCATCTTAACTAATATAAGTGAGTTTTAGCTGCATAATAATCTCAACCCAGTGTTTTAGATGGTCAACCATCAAAAAAGAGCAAATGCCACATAAAATGACCACATACAACAATAAACCCACTTAAGACAGCTAAAGACCAACTAGACTGATTAAAAATGTCACCACTGAGGTCTGGTTATGAATAGATTTTCCAGTAAAGCGGAGATGTGGTGTCAGAATAAGGGCTGAAGTGGTCTAATCAAATGTGTGTTCAAAATCTTGCATGTTATAGAGCAAACATATATTGAAACAGCAGGAATACACAAACCTTTGCAGCTAGGACTCTCACTGTGTTCAGTTAAATCTAAAATGCCTGTATACTCTTTCAATCAAATACAATGGTTGCTGCAGCTGTAAAAAACATCTCCTTATTGAGTTTTGTTAGTATTTCAGCAAGACAGACCTCTTGGTGAGAGTACTGCCTAAATAAAGTGGGATTTAAAACAGTGTTGTAAACTATTTTGCACATTAAATACCTAATACAAATGACTCTCCTCTTCAGTATTTTTGGTGCGTGCTATATTGTGTATAAATGCCCCTAATGGGATCATTTTTAGAGTCTTTTCAACCAAACCTGACCACATACATTTTTTATTCACTCTAGTTAAAGTATGAGACTAATTAATCCATTTCAAAGCTTCTCTCATTTAAAATGAATTATTTCACCTTTATAATGTTCTAATTAACTTCACTGGTGCCAAATAATTATTTACTGTGTTTAATACAGATTTAATGTAATCGAAATTAACCTATTGGAAGTCCCTCAATGGGAGATTTGTCCATGTCGACAGATAATTATCTCTGTTATAAGATGTATAGGACCTTTATACCTCATTAGTCTCTTCCTCCTTTAGCCATTGCCCTCAATGCGCTCTCTCTCTCTCTCCCTCTCTCTCTCCCTCCCTCCTTCTCATTTCGATTATTCTTGGTTATTATTTTCTGTAAGAGAACAGCTAAGTAACAGTCTCCAAGAAAATGGCTCTGAAAAAAATCAAGGAATTACACATTAGAGCATGAAGCACCATCACACACTTAGACTGGTTTTGTTTGCACGTTCCTCCAGTGGCCAATAAACTCTCAATCTTCCACCATCCTTAAACTCCCTCCAGTACTACTTGTGTGAGTGCTTGTATTTGATAGAGAGCGGCCTACAATAAAGCAACCCACAGCCAAAAACAATGAAAACTGACTTAGCTCTAATTTGTCCCTTGAAGCCACTCAGTCGTTGAACGACATACAGTCCGCCCCTCTCAACGGATGCCTGTTGGGAGAGACAGGACGATGCTGTGTGATGCTGTCTGACTCCCTCTCTGACTCTGTGTGGACTGTTCAGCTTCCTAGACTACGCTGGATGTCACTGAAAGCTCCCATGTCGCTTGTCTCCAAGCTCTGTGTGTTTGACGGTACTTCCCATCAAAATTGGACATCTGAGAGCCTTGTCAACGTGCAAACAGCAAGGTCAACCTCAAGCCTTTCCAAGGGTAATCCGAGTGGAAACTCTGCCATTTATGGCAGATGTGCACCATACTGCACATAATCAGGCGCATGTCCCAGGTGTGCCATGCGGAATGTCATAGTCATAACACTGCATGACCTCTACTGGATGTGTAGTTCATAAAAAAAATAATGGCATACAGAACAGAGATGCGTGTCAGCAGTGGTGAAGCTGCACTGAAAATAGCATAAATTAACAATGAATTTAAACTTCTTTTTGCCGGTTGGGTGGTGATGGTGGTGGTGGCCACCAAGCGGTAGGTCACTCGCCTATGGATCAAAAAGGTTGTACGTTGAAATCTGGCAAATCTTGACCACGTCTAGGTGCTCCCAAATTCTCTACTCGGTGGAGCTGAAAACAAATTATAGTGGACAGTGAGCAATTACATTTGAGCACATAACTGGCAGAAGGGTTCAGCGCTGACACCCCATGATCTCTGGGGGCGTATCAATCAGCAGACAGCTAGTGAAGCTCCCGCTTATGGAAAGTCCATGGGGCATCGTACTCATGGAGCCAGTAGCATTTGAAAACCATTTAGTAATTTATGATTCTCAGGAATACAAGAATTCTGTATAGACTGCAACTATCTTGTCATATTTCCAGTTAAGTCAATCCTGACATCCACTGAAGACAGTTTCATACTGAATTCTGCTGGCATCCGCTACGAGTGGAACGCAAAGCGATTTTGCACAAGCTTTGGTCCGGTGGAACTGGCAGGGTTTCAGAATGTTTACAAGCTATGTGACTGGACTGTGCAATGCCTGCCAGAAGGCAAAAAAGTCCGATTGGAAGCTTTGCTAAACTAGTCACAGGCAACCAGAGTGCAACACTTTTTAGATTCCACACTAAAACAAATGATCATGACCGTAATGGTAGAGCAAATTTTGGCTTTTCAGCATGCAACAGTTATCCAAAAGATTTATGCTCATTTACCAAAGTAATTACAAGAGATCTCAGTGTTGCCTCAACACAATGCGCCTTTATAATGCAGCCCAAAGCCAGTGATAAAGTAACTACAGTAACTTTATCTGAAATACATAAAATAAGGAGGATATTTTCCATAAGGAATCATGGCATTAGCATTAGCTGTGGAGCTGCATTGTGATCCAACAACGGCAAGGTTTTTTCGGTAAAAACATCTGTTCCCCTCATTAGCCAGTTTCTTAACATTTCCATTCAGATCTCGCGGCTTTGCTTCTCCTTCTCCTTCCCTGGAGGAATAGAGCGATATAAATCAGAGAGTTCTGGTTTCTCTTCCTCCTTCTCACTGATGACAGAACTGTACTATAGCCCTTTTATCACTACTTAAAAAGCAGGTTTCATTTCAGGGCAATAGTACATCCAGGACACAGTGTATAATAATGGGACCGTTCCCTCTTTTTTAAGGTGGAAGATGATTTAAAGTCCGACTGCTAGGGAGTGAATGCAAATGGGACCAGACAAGATTATTTAAATTACATTTCCAGCATTCACTTTTCAGGAATGAAGCCCACTTTGACCACATTATTTCTCCAGTAGCATAGGTAGTAGAATATCTGAAGGCGAGATACAATTTGATGAATATGAAACTGAATCATTCATGTAAGAGTTATGATCCACTAAGTCAAAATGGGTCTATGGATGTGAGTCAAATTATTCATCCAGATTTTCTAATGTTTTATTACTGAAAGGCTCTTGAACAGGTTACACAACATTTTGAGGTCCTTTAACTGAGGAATTGCATGCAGCAAAACAGAACAGGACAAAACTATGATGTTCCCTCCCATCCCTCTCTAATCACACTCTTGAGTCCCTATCACTTTAGCAGGCCCATCACTTATGACTCATGGGGCCATAGCGCACGCCTCAAATGAAATGTTCCAGAGGTCAAGGTTCATTGTCTGACAAAAGGCAGTTAAAAGAGAAAGTTTATCGGGCCAGGCTCTGGAGTATTAGTGGCGAATGGAAAGGAAGGTGGTCTCTTTATCTTTGATAGAGGTCAGCCCTCCCAGGGGAAACGGCAGGAGGATTAGATATGGGGATTACGCAGTCTTGTAATTACAGCCCATGGACGGAGAAAAAAAATATATGCAAAAGCAGTCTTAATCAATTCGTGAGGTCAGGGTAAATCTTTAGAGGCCTGGCTGTGCAGGACACTTTGCGGAAATCGTTTTGCGCCAAATCAGTTGCCACTACCTGAGATGACTGAAACAATTTCAAACTAAGGTCGCTCTATTTATTGCTGCTGGAACTCTATATAAACAGCAGGACAGAAGGATTCAGTCTTCCAAAGACAATTCACACATACCATTACCTCTCACATACCGTCGGGCTCAAGCTATATTTTTATAAAATGAAATGCACCTCGAAGGCGGCATGTTTCTGTGTGTTCACAGGACCGTAAATGAGCCACAACCATTCTACAGAGGGAGAAAGAGCAAGCAATCGAGTCACAAGCTCAAGGTTAACCTGCATATATTCACGGCTTTGGCGTATCTAATATCAGTGGCGACAGCGCTCACGTTGCTAGATTTATGGTGAGAGTACGGATCCTAGTCTGTCTCCTGGACCATTATTCATGTATTTTTTTACTTCAACCAATTGCCAAGTTGTTGTAAATCTCAATGAATTAGTACGCCTGAAATCTCTCCCCATATGAAAAATGTCCACTTATTACAGACAAATAGAATAGGCTGCCTTTGGCAGATGGAATCTCACTAAACTTGCTCTAACGGATGTGTGATGGGGGGGTTTGAATCTCAGGATGGTTCTTCAATCCATCACTGCCTAGACGGTGTGTGTGCATATGGCAGTGAGCGCTCTAGTAATAATTCTAGTTAATCATTGTCAGTAAACGACAGTAATATTAACTATTCATTACCCCTCATCTCACCTCAGAAATGAAGTATTGATGCATCTAGAAAACAAAACACCATCGCCACCGAACGGCTGCTTTTGGGTAGCGGGCTTCTGAGCGAGCGCTACTCTTTCGCCACCGCGTCATCGATTTGTCGAGGGCGTGCATCCGCTTTCCTCAGCGTGTCTGCTTCTCGGCTCCACCACGCATGAGCACGAGTCTGACGGAAATGCATTGGATGTATTATTTATGCGGCTCCTCACTGTGGCACGGGAAGCAGAGAGATTGAAAACGCGCTTTATCGGCTGCTCGGGACCCCGGGTTGAAATCAATGGAGAACAGCACTAACCTGCCACCAGCCCCAATGACTGATTGAATTCAGAGAAGCTGTGAGGCTTAACGCACTCCAGGAAGGAAACTGCAGTCTATCTGAGCCCCTGATGAGCAACAATATTCACACTCTGGAGCTGGAGATGGTGCTGAACAGGTGAAACTTGGCACCATTGTTGCCTAATTTCACAGTTCTAGCCTAAACCAAACAAACTGGAGCTGTTGCTTTAGACACATTTACGTAGATGCACATTGGGCTGTTTTGCTAATCTAAACTATGTGGTGAGTAAAACAGTTGTTCTATGTTACATCGCAGGCCAAACAGTTGATTTTGCTCTCCTTAGATGATGAACGTTGTGACATTTGAACTTGACATTCCCTAACACACATATATACACACTCAGAAACACATTTTGGAAGTATCGTTGTCAGGTACTTTCATTGTGTCATTTATTAGATGCAAATAACAGTTACACTTACGCAAACGAGAAACCAAAAACTAGGGATGACAATAAGGGGATATTTTCATGCTTATATCTGCTGATACCAGTGCTGATAAATGAGGAGTTGCGCGGGTAAAGACAAGATATTTTGCTCGCCAGATGTTCACTGTATACTCGTAATTTTGGCACAAAAATAACAGCCTAACTCTGACATTTCTAATACAACGGCAAGTCAAGCAAGCGTGAAAGCAGAGCGTAGTGAGGGCAGAGCTTTTTGAGCATAGTACACAACATTTTAAGAAAAGTCACTTCTCATCCTATGTGGTGTGCCAAGTCAAATAGGGTGGGTGTGACACTCCATGCGCACTACCTAATGCATAGAGAGCCCAAGTACAATAAATGCATCATCAAATATTGGCAGAAACTATATGGAGAATCTAAGCATCAGACCGATGCCAATGAGAAGAAAAAAAAAAAGCAATGATCGGCAGATTCCGATTTTTCACTGTTTTAGTTTTTCAAACACAACTGAGAAGTGGACCTTAAATACCAAATGTCCTCACAAAGTCACAATCCTTGAGGGGACGATCAGCTTCCCACAGATACTTGAACACCTGTCAGCACACACTGCTCTTTATTCATGAACTCTCAAACATGTTACACAGCATAGGCAGCATAACTAGCGCTATTTTACAGTAATAGCAGACCCACCTCCCATTTTTATGTTTCACTCCAGTGTGATATGTTTGCAAACACAAAGGTGGGCTCTGGAAACTAAGGGAAACCCTCCACATGCACAACATTATCTGACTTATACGTTCTCTCCTGGATAGAGCATTTACAGAACTCCCTTCTTCATATCAGCAAGGCTTCTTATCAGTTTGCTCCGTGTTGCACCACATATTGGGTTCTACGTCTAAGTTTTCACGGCATAAGATCAAAGTAATAAGTTGTAGGAAACGGCTGACATGATGATCAATGTTTCATGTTTTATGTGTGATGTGATCTCTCTCTCAGACCCCTATCCCTCCCCCGCTTTCTCGTGCACTTCAACGTTCAACATAGAGGTTAATAGGAATGATGAAACAAAACAAGCCTTATACATATGGATGGAGCGATGAATTGATGGACAGATGGATGGACAAATAGACATACACTTAATAGTAAATTTGCTCGCACAATATGCATGGAGCCATAACATTCTAAATTAAACAGTCGCACACACACAGGCGTTCAAGTGACACAATGACTACAAGAGTCCGTTCCTATAATCCATGCTCTGGAACCAGTCTTTATAAGATAATGTATTAAATTATCTTATAATATATTACATTATTTTATAAGCATAATAACAAAGAATCTGTCTTTATAATATCATTATTTTATTTGCAATTTACCTAGCAGTCAAAACAAAGCAAATTGCATTTGAGAACTAGCTTGTGATTTCATTTTGTAGCATCCTTTAACACCAAATGAAAAGAAATAGGGCACATGCCTTTGCTTTATTCCGTGCCACACTATGAGTGATGCAGTTCAATGTTATTACTGGAATGTTATGATTGACGGGCGGAATTTCTGCTGGGATGGCCTAGTTAGGAAATTGGTGGTGCTGTGCGTTGGCCCAGACAACTTGTAATGGGATGCAGGCACCAATTATGGTGACATTACAGCTGACAATCAGTCAATAACTGTGACAGAAATCAATTAGGTTAAAAGAAAATCCATCACAATTACTGGCCACACAGACCGCACATATTTTGTAAAGGTCATTCATGTGTGAAGATGAGGTTGGGGATAAATGGCTATATGCCGTGGCCTTTAGGCAGCCTATATTTTAACATGTAAAACTAACAACAACGTGCTTCTTTGCTTGCTTCATTTGCTTGACCACAGTGGGTCAGGTGGCAGGACTTTCAAGACACTGAAATATGGGACTCATTTACTGAACTGCTTTTAGTGATGTGGAGAGCACTGCAGGCTGAAAGTAGCGTTTCTCTGAAAACATGTCCCAAATGGATGACTTAAAAAGGAAGTTTATGTGGTTAGTGATTTCAAAGTCTGGCTTGATTCAAAAATGAATATTTCTACAAAAACATGTCTTCTGGACATCAACATACCATGACAAGACAAGTGCAAATGCTGTGTAACTTTCGAGATATACATGCTACTACACTAACACCAAAACCTAACCTTAACCTCAGTAAACCAAAGGAAATCTTTTCAATCTTTTTCGCTAATAAAACCTGGAACTTTTCTGTAATAACATCACTGCCTTTATGAGAACTGGTCCTCACAAAGATGCAAAATCTCAGGTTTTCCAGTCTTTTTTGAGGATAATCAGGTCCTCCTAAAAACTGTTCCCACATAAACACACACTATGTGTGCTGAGGAACTTGATTTATCCACACAGTAATCAGTGCGAAAACATCACAAAAAGGTGTGTAATCAAGCTTGTACCCAGGAGTGTCAGGAGCGCTTGTAAAGTGAAAGTGAGCGTTTATAAGTGGGCAATTGGTGGCGCAGGATGTTCGCCCTGTGATCATGACTAGACTACAGTTGACTATGTATACAAGCACAAACTCATACGCATCATGTCCGTGTTCATGTCCAAGTTAAGCACTAATGTCAAGTTTTTCGATTTAAGCAAATTTCCATTTACAGCATTTAGCAGACATTCTTATCCAGAGCGACATCCATTTTTCAGGGACAGTCTCCCTGAGAGCCACTTGGGGTTAAGGGTCTGGCTCAGTGACAATCGTGCTGGATGTAGAATTCAAACCTCTGAACCACCACCACAGCACACTGACCCAGGGCATAGAGGCATTGTGACACTTTATCACAAAACACAGTAATAGATGACACACTCTACACATTCAAAGGACTTAAAGACCATTGAAGAATCCGCAGCATTGTTGAGGGCAAACTGGGCTCCAGCACTGGGTCCCTGAGCAAGACCCTTAACCCCAAGTTGCTCCAGGAGAAAAAGTCTTTGAAATTAGGAAAATGGAAGTGACTCTGGATAACGGCATCTTTTACAATTGGAGCGCTTGCTCCATGACCAGAAGGTCGCTGATTCAAATCCTGGACGTGTAAAGGCACCATTGAGGTACTCATGAGCAAGGTACCATTCCCAAGCACTGCTCACTGCCCATGTCAGCTGCCCACTGCTCCTCCACTGCTGGGTCAAATGCAGAGGTCACACGTACTTGTGGTGCAGTGTGTGTGCTGTGCTGTGCTGTGTTCACAATGACAAATAATCACTCACTTCTACTTTCCCATTGATGGATTTTACCCGACTTTATTCAATTATATTTTTACAGTATAATTAGTTTGTAAACAGTTTCCATATACAGCAGGTGTGTATCTTCTGAGAATCTGCTTTCTGGGAGCCTCTGCTCCTCTATTCCCCAGTTGTCCCTGGTACATTCCTAACCTGGCCAGTCCCTTGCCCTTACATCCTGTCACCCCAAATCCACATATTACCAGGTGCAGCTTTGCTCCTTCACCCTTTTTCCGAGTAACGCATATCTTAGCAAGACAAAATAGGCCCTGGTGTTAGACTTGGTGTCTCCAACGGCGTCCTTGAGGCCCAGGAGTAGTAGATACAAAGGTACATTCTTGGGTGCGAGGGAGAGAGAGTTTGGACTCAGAGATAGAAACACTGACCGGTCTAATGAACATCTTGTAAGAACATTGTTGCTCTTTTCTGTAATAAAACTTTGAAACTTCAAGGACTCTCCACCTCATCGCTGACTCTCCATTCTCAACCCGAGAATCCAACACCGTCATAAATGAAAAGCGAGCTCTGTGCACCTTGGCATTGTTACTGTGTAGTTTGTAGTGAGAGGGAATCTGAGGAATAACTCACATTTCACCATTCTAAATTCTAACATTCTGTATTTAGCTGAATTCCACAGCCATTCTTCCAGTCAGGAACATTTGTAATGAATAAGCTTCAACCAGCAAGAAAAAACATAGCTCTTTAGCTCCAAAAATTCAGCTCCAACATTCAACAAAGCCTAAAGACACTTAAAAAGGCATGATGGCTGCGTCTATTCCTGTTGCCAAGCAGCACCTTTGATAATCACAGACCATTTACCTCACAATACAAGCTGGTACAAACTACATCAGTTTACAGCATCACGATAGATGCGGACGTGAAAAGACTTTACAGTCAGTAGGTCACAAAAAAGGTTATATTTGGCATTATGGCCCTCAAATCTAGTGTCTTTATATATATATATATATATATATATATATATATATATAATATATATATATATATATATATATATATATATATATATATATATATATATAAATTCATTTTGATAATCTTTACTGATGATATATATATATATAAACAATTAAGTTTTTTCAAGTTTAAATATATCCTTTTGTTGTTTTATTACCTAACAGAAGGCAAAAAAATGTGATTTTTATTATTATCAATTAGAAATGATACTAGTACTAGTACACTGGTGCAGAGCTTAAGGGTTGTCAAATCCCTATTTTGTAAAAAAAATGTATATTATTTAGTTATGTATATATGCATTATACAGCTACATATGTACAAACCTTTTTACACTAATTCTAGTTCGTGTTAAAATATAATAATATAGTGCATAATGTATAATGCAAGATTTTCTACCATCTCCTTTTTTAAACCTCTGTAAAATTTACACTACTTATACAAACTCAAATATCCACAAGCTTTTCCCCCATTTAATTCTCTAGAAAACTTCATTACCTCGCTATGTAGATGATCATGCTGTACAAATAAACTTGCTGCACAATTTACTCCAACATTTTGCATTGACTCAGTTTATAGATGAGAAACAGCTGGACCTTTGGGCATGAAATCACCCAGCAAATGATTTTAAAGACAGACAGCTTTGTGTAATGCATTTCTGTACCCATAAGGCTAAACACATTCACCTCTGCAAGTCTGTTACTTGGTTTAATTCCAGTTTTGTGAAGAGATTTGTTATTAATGTAAGAACGATCAAGTACACTCAAGCTCATCAAAAATAAATAATCATTTTTAAGCTTAGAAGAAAATACGGTAAGAAAGCGTTCCGGGATCTTTGCTGCTCCTGGCCTGTAGATAATTGATGACATAAGTGCACAAGGCCCCAGCTCCACTCCACAGTCTCTCTGCTCTGGGAGAAGATCTAAAGCCTGTGTTTCAGGCATGAATCATACCCGGAATTGCCCTTCACGTAAGATTAATGAGGAGGCAACTTGTTTAGAAATGCCTATTTTTTAAGGAGCTAAATACCTGTATTTAAATTGCAGTGAAAAACAGCGCTGCCTGTAAACCTACATTTACTTTATCGACGAGATTTATTTTGGAACAACAGCTCCTCTGGTCATCACCATTTTTTTTTCCAATCCAGTCATGGGACTCAAATTCTACCAGTGTGAACATGTTTATTTTCATTCAATTCAGCAGGCTTGAGCTGGCGCGGGCGAGTCCCTTAGCATGTACTGCTTTAAACAAGCTGTTTGGCCATTGACAGAAAATGACAGAGGTCTGACAGACAATCTATTGAATTAAGCCCCAATACATTCTTGGACGATTGTGGGGAGGAAGACACGGTCTCAATCTTTCCTACCAAAAAGTAAATAGTGAGCGAGACAGACGCAGCTAGTCGTCACAGTGGCCCTGTGAAAACACGACTGGTCAAGTCCTACAAAAAGTGGAGCGGAAGCAACAAAAAGCAAAAGTTATATTTATTACACCGTGATTCTTGCAGAAAGCTTCTAAGAAAAAAGAAATATCGGTAATGTATCAAAACAGTCTTTATGCAGCTGGAGTAGTCCATCGCTGCATGAAGCCGTCTCAGTGTACGAAAGTAAAGCCTCTACGCAACACCGCCGACCATGCCCCAGCCCATGCTGAGCCACTGTTCATTCAGCATCATTAATGCAACACCTCTGCCCTGAGTCCACCAGCAAGCCTCGCTAATGAGTTTTAATAAGCATTGGCTTGACACATGACTTCGTACTCTCAAATAATTCTCCCCATTGTTTTTTGAACTTCGGGTGATTTTCCTCTCTCCCCACAGGACACACGCACACCCAGGAGTCCCTGCTTGAAGAAGGAGAGGGAGATTTCCACCTAACCTGACATCAGCATATATAGTCACCAGTGAAGCCGAGTACACTTTCAGTGACACGTCTCTGCTCTGTAAGGGCTTGTACTTTTTTAGTATAGTTATGTAGAATTTTCAGGAATCTGTATATAACGGCAATGTTTCTGACAACTTTCTGCTTTTACTCTCTAATTTCTAAGACAACATTTGTACTTTCTACACCTTGTATTTTCAATATAACTCTACTTTAGGGTAATTCATTTGAGTGGAATGTTAATGATGTTATTAATATGTACATCTTATTAACATCAAGACTGTATCATTTTAAACTTAAATGTATGCTCCGATAACACATAGAGTTAATTGTGAAGCGAAAGTATGTGAGGATAGCTAACATGAAGACATGTTCTCATAAGCTTGCGTATCTACAGACAATAGGGGTATAAAGATCAGAGGTGGAAAGTAACAAATTACATTTACTCACGCTACTGTAACTGAGTAGTTTTTGTGAGTAATTTGTAATTTAAGTAGTTTTAAATAGGTAATTTTACTTTTTACTCAAGCATATTTTGGACCTAAGTATTTTACTTCACTACATTGGAAAACACCCCTTGCCATTGAGTAAAAATGAACTGCCTGAACTGAAGGAAATTACATTGGCGTTGGCGCCATGCTCCCCACTATTTTAATGTAACCTATCACAGGACACAGCCATAAGAGGTAGTTTGCACAGCAGTTTCTACAGGTTAAAACATTGTGCAGTTAATTTGTCAGTTATATTTTCTATGAACGTGTTACACAGTGTTACTATGGAATCGCTCAGTTGTCTTTAACATATGAGTGTCCTGGACACTTTGAGTTTGGTTCTGCAACTTGTGCCACTTGTACTTGAATGTATTTGCGGGCAGGTTCGAACAGTTTGCACATTATACCGCCTAAAAGTTGATTATTAAAAACAACTAGTGCTGGATTGGATTCATGGCTAGTCCTTTTTTTACATCAAGTAATTGAAAGTAATTCAAGTAATCCTTTACTCAAAAGTTAATTTTAAAATTAAGTACTTACCTTACTTTGGTAGATTTTTAGATGGCACTTTTACTTTTATTACAATTCTTCACTACTTTTTCCACCTCTGATAAAGATACATCAGACTACATCAGTACATTGATCTGCCACATTAACGATCCTATAGCATCAACCAAAATGAAAACATCGCCAGACTCGTGACAGGGTTGCCAACTCTCACGCGATTAAGAACAATTCCCCACGCCTTCATCGGGCGAAATCTCACGGCCAAATCTAACCATTATTCATTTTTCTTAACTGGTTCACCATATGTGCTGAGTTGATCACTAGATTCTGACAAAAAAATTCTTTCTGAATCACTCGTCATAAGTGGGCTCTAACTGGGCGCCGCATTGTTGATTCACTGGAAATACTTGCTGCCATTACATCAGCTACGTTCGCCTGCCCATCCATCATCATCTCTGTATGTTGTTCTGAGCCAGTAGGACAGAGGTGGAAGGTCTTGAGGAAATCAATCTAACAATATTCTATTAAAACAATTCTGTGTAGTAACGATATAGATACGCAGTCAACTGTACTTCATCCAAACGGTAATGGTGTTAATGAAAAGCTGGTTTGTATAAGCAGAGACGTTCAGCCAGCTAGTCATTTTCCAAATCGCGGCTAACAAACGGAAGATCAGCACGGTATTATTGTTGAATACCAATAAATACAAAGGTTAATGATGAATTACCTTGTTAGATGAGTTTGCTGTATATTTTGCAAAGAAGTAGACGGAGAAGAGATTGGGAGACAGGAGAATCTCACCACAAGGTAAGCTAGTTCTTAAGGTTACAATTGATGTTACTGATGTTACATACACATCAAAGCACTAGGTGTAAACATAAAAACATTATCCTGTGCAGAAATAAAAGTGGTTTTGGGTCGAAAAAGCATGCATGTCAGGCACATGATGGTGTAAACGTTTGTTTAGCGCTAGGGTTAGTGCTAACCCTAACCGAAAAAATGGAAAAACTCACTCCTGCCAACTGACCAAAGTTGGCAACCCATGCGTACATACTGTAAATTCTGTCACGGAGTCAGCGACACTTTTTCTATGGAAAGACTTGAAGCCTGCCTCCATACTAGAGCCGGGAGATTCATGACTCACCCACAATCCATAAAATACCTCACGAGTCACCAATCTGAGGTCTCCGTTATCCAGAATCCATCGAGTCCTAACTACACCATGAGTAAAATATAAACCCCATCACGTACACACCTCTTACAATCATTAACTCATTACAAGATCAATACAGTCATAGTAGCAAGTCTAGCTGCTAAAAATCTCATAACGTTTGCACCAACACACTCAAGTGAGGCATCCTACCAACTTCCCCCAGAGTCGGATCCTCTCTGTAGACGACGGGACTCGTGTCAGTTGAATCAGTAGCGCGGCGGGAAGCACAAACATTCATGAGTAAATATGATGGTTAACCGTCTACAGAGTCGGAAACGTCCTGTATAACCGAGTCTGAACCGACACGTTCACTAACCCTGTAATACCAGGACTTCAACTTAAGAGTCATTTGTATGACGGGCCATTATTTTGAAATTTCCCATTACGTTTTTCTCCGCTTGAGCACACACTCCTCCAAACCCGACGAGAGGGGCGCGCTGGGCCGGTTATACGTGAAGCGCGTTGTGATAACGTCTGATGTAAAGAGCGCTGTGTGAATAAAATTATACAGAACATAAGTTAGTGAAGAGATTGCCTCTTCTCTGGTGAATAAGTCAGCAGGCTGGAAACGTTTAGAATTTAGGAGAAAAATGGGTCAATTGCTGCTCACATGAAAGAACACGAGGTCATGACAAAATTCAGATTCATTTAAAAACATATACACCTTGTGTAGCAGATGATACGGGGAGACTGAACTGCAACTGCATTAGGAAAATAGAAGAATGTGTAATTGTTGCGTTTGCTTTATTCTACAAATCATAATGTGTATAATGTGTAGCTATGATACGGCCACTGTCCTACCTTCCTTATTATGAAGTTCTAAAAAGCTTTCGTTAGACATTTCAAATATGAGTGCTTTATCCTGCTTTAATGTATACAGTAATCTAATGTTCTTTCAGTTTTCTTTTATAAAATTAATAACATTTTTCCGTGTGGATAGAGCCTCAGAGATAACTAGTAACAGACAAAGAGGCTGTTTAATAAAGATTTTTAACTTCGCTTCAGCCATAGTGCAGCTGTACATGTCTTTCATACATCAGTATATAAATCACGTAATAATTTGGCTGCCGTCGTCGGTCTACTTGTGTTGTCTGTGATGCTAATAACCGAAGGTGCTCACAGCCTCACACACGTCAGCCGGAAACGCAGCGGAACCCCTCGTGTACCCAGACACGTTATGTTAGGCATTCACGGTGCTCTACCTTTTCGAATGATCCAACTTCTTCTGCAGTGGCTATATTGATGGGAGACGTCCCCACTGTCTACACCCACGGCTACACGCGGGGATAACGTCTCACATCCTCCGTGTGGGCTTTATTTACAGATGCAACGTCAGAACAGTTGTCCAGGGGGTCAAATCCACATGGACACAAGGAGGCACCAAGAGATGCACATTAGATATAACAAGTGCGTCTCTTGACAAGCTGAACTACTTCATACTTCATCACCTGTCATAATGTTGAACACCATTTCTCCACTTTCTTATTCAACCCTCTCCTTAGAGAATAAAAAGTGAGGTACGAATCCGACCGTGAACAACCACCACACCTCCAATAAACCGTAGAAATGCAACCACCCAGCAGCAGCAGCACGTCATCTCCATGCGTATGGATTACGTATAATGAACTACAGTACTGTGCAAAAGTTTTAGGCAGGTGTGAAAAAATGCTGCAAACAAAGAATGCTTTCAGAAATATAAATAATGATTCTTTATTTTTATCAATTTACAAAATGCAAAGTGAGCGAACAAAAGAAAAATCTAAATCAAATCAGTATTTGGTGTTACTACCTTTTGCCTTCAAACCAGCATCAATTCTTATAGGTACACTTGCACAAAGTCAGGGGTTTTGTAGGATTATAGTCATTATATTATTTTGTAGGATTATAGTCATTATATTATTTTGTAGGATTATAGATCTGTGGTTAGTTCTCCAAGATGTTTGGAACAACCTACCAGTCGAGTTCCTTCAAAAACTGTGTGCAAGTGAACCTAGAAGAACTGATGCTGTTTTGAAGGCAAAGGGTGGTCACACCAAATATTGATTTGATTTAGATTCTCTTTTGTTCATTCACTGCATTTTGTTGATTGATGAAAATAAATGATTAACACTTCCATTTTTGGAAGCATTCTTTGTTGACAGTATTTTTTCACACCTGCCTAAAACTTCTGCACTGTACTGTATATATTGTAACTTACTATATTTCCTTGAGTTACCTTGTGCCTCGTGTGCACCTATATTTCTACATTCGCCATCTCTAATGCATCTTCTAAATGGTGAGATTCCTATGCAAAAATCTAAGCTATACAGCGAACAGCGTTTTTTAACTTCTCTTGCTAATTGTGTTCCTACAACGCCTCATCTTACAGCTGCAAACCACAGTAAAGCAGAAAATGGAGGCAGGTGGTGGATTGGTGAAGCACCGTTCCTTCAAAGGGAAGTAGAGTTGCCTCATAATACGGCTGCCACTCTAAAGCTTACGGGTCACACAGCTCATTAGCCTTTCCCACTTTATTTGACTGACTTTTTATGAGAAGCGCCTCTACCCAGTGATATGTCTTGAAGTGGAATCACTCCATCACGATTATATTAGCTTTGGCTTTAAACGGCAGCCGCGTGTGAGGGGCTTTTTGAAATTTAGTCATGGACTCCTATTTCCGGCACTGTGTCGTTTAAAGTTTCTCGGGTTTTACACAATCATCAACATTGTTGAGGCAGGTAGACACCCTAACAGTCAGCAGCTTTCTGCGTGCCACCAATTTTGAGTTTCATGTGCATCTTTCGGACAAATACAAAATGAACGTCGTTACCGAAGAACAACAGCTGGCAACGTCCTATAAATACCCTTCAGATTCTCTGCAGATTCAACGAGACACAGGAACACGAGTTACTGAGATCATTACCGCCGGCATGTGTGTAAGATACCTAAAGGGGGCCTCCCTACTGACCACGTCCACATCTTGCTCCGTCCCTGAGGGATTACAAAACAGGGAGATTTGTGCAGAGACAAATTAAGCTGCTAAAAAAGACTCAGCTGGAATCCATTATAATTACTCTTCCTCCACAGTCACCGAGAGCCACCGTGCCGGAGAAACTTGCCAATTCAAAGTGGTTTACGCAGGCGGGAATATTCCACAGTCCTTTACCTGACCTTTCGTGTTTGTTGCACACTTCAAGCGCGGCCGGCAGGTTATTCGAGGCCGTTTGAGCTCATGAATAAAAAGAGGGCGGCAGCAATACCGGTGGAGAGGGGACACAGCAGGGAGCCGTGAACTCCAGTTAAACAGCGCGTTCTTCAGTCGCTCACTCTCTGTCGAAAACCACAACGGGGCCTGGAACGGCGCCACAAGCGATCTGCGTTTGAATCTAGTGGCTAGCCGGCAGCTCTGGCTCGTGGGAGACTTTTCATCAGGGAGCTTCTGTATCTTAAAGGACGCCTGATTGGGCCGACTGGCTCCCAATCCGCTCAGATGAGGAAAGTTGCTTTTGAACGTCAGCGTCTGCTGGTGCAACGTGCCAAACAGCGGAGAAGCTCGGCGCTGTCTGTGTATGGGCGCGTGTCGCAAGCGTGCACAAGAGTATGTGTTTGGAGAATTAATGAGAACATCTGTGCACGAGCCCGTCGGTGTTAGTGAGCTCACAGCAGCAAATGGCATTTCGTCAGCTGTAGTGTTTGCTGAAAGGAAGGCCTCCATCACACGAGGGCGGAGACTATACATCATTAACAGGGAGAGATAACAGAATTAGCCGTGCACAGAACATCACCCATCCTCTTTTTTTATTAAAGCTGGCACACAGAACTGCCATAAAATCAGACTTTGGTTAACAAACATATGGCACTAGCATGAGAGATCAGCATGCTGCTGCTGTAGATAAGGGTTCAGCCTCCACCAAAAAACTGAAGCTGGGCTGGCTGGCCGGTCGAAACGCAGGCGTGCCGCAACAAATCGAGCAGCTTGAGGAGGAGGTCGGTGGGATGGAACAACGCTACCCCCTGCTGGAACGTCCCCACGCTCTCTAAATTCTGAGCAAGAGGGATCCTGGAATGTTCAGGTCTAAATGTAATCATTAAAAATAGTTACTACACAAAAGTGGATATGATCAATGATGACGACATGATAACAGCACACTTAAAAGGTGATTGATTAACAATCCACACGAGACCATACGCAAACACGGAAAGAGGCCAGTGACCACTACATAAATCCACCTCAGTTTTTCACAGCCTCTTGAAGAAAGGATAAATTAAATTTCGGGACTCGTGCTCCATCAGTCAACGCTGGCCTTCCCTCCCGCTGCCGGCGCTAGGCCAGACCACAGAGACGTGGTACGGCTTCAGCTCTTCGTCGGACACGAAATCAGGGGCACGGCTCATAAGGTCGTGGCCTCTGAAGGATTTGGGGAAGGCGATGACGTCCCTGATGCTTGGCGCTCCCACAATGATGGACACCAGGCGGTCGAGACCTGGAAGAATAGAGCGACAGGGTCAAGTGTGGGCGCATCGACTGCAGCTACGCTGTTTACGACTGCATTTTCAACACGCTGCATGAAGTGGAACAGTTTTTCTAAGACTCTTAACTAAGAAACGATCCACAGATAAGGACAATGTCACAGCCATCTCAAGTCCTCTAACAGTCTCGGTCCTGCCAAGCAATCTCTGTCGGATAATCAATTTCAGCTGGGAGCATGACCGGCCCCGGCTGATTCCAGGAGATAACTTGAGAAAGTCTTTCAGTCACGGTAGCCCTGTTATGACCTTATTTTTTTCTACACTGATGGATCCGTCTACAGGGAGCAGGTGTCACAGACTGGGCTTACCTAATGCGATCCCGCCATGCGGGGGGGCTCCGGAGTCCAGCGCTTCCAAAAGGTGTGACAGCAGCGACGGGTCCTCCTGCAACACGAAACCCAGCAAGCAACAGACAGGTCACGACTCGTGGAGCTAACAACTGCGTGCCGTTACGCGGCCTTGAAATACCCAACCCTATAAACCCACAGCGCCACTCGAAAGCTGAAAACCAACTTCTACAAACAGTCCCCAAAATAGCTTTGCTGTGTAGGAGCGAAATCTCACGTTACTGCGTAGGCACAGATAAAAGCACCGAGCCGTAATGCACTCTCGCGCTCGGCTTCCGGCAGCTAAACCCGTTGTTTTAAGCATTAAATATCACCAGGCAGGTTAGCGCGGAGACGGGGCGGCGAGCTGACTGAAAGGAGTGGGAGTGTTAAGTGAGAGAGAGGCTTGTGATGGAGGGCTGGGATACACCGCTCCAGCAAACCTGCCGTGTGACAAGCAAGCGGCTCTACGTGCGACAGTCAAGAGTCAGTCCTGAGGGTTTTCAACGCGATAATGTGTGCAAAGTTACAATTACCATCAGTCTATAGTCCATCTGTCACGACACAAGGGGCTGCGATAACGAATCATGATCCGCTACAGTGAGGGACAAGGTGGTGGAAATCCCATTACAATCTATTTTTACACGTCATAACCATATTCCACATATCAGACATACTCTCTGCTGAACTTTTTACAGATTACATGTTTAGTGAGACCATGACTCATTTTAAAACTTAAATGTTAAAGAATACTGATTTATTAAAAGACTGGATATAGAATTTTCATATTGAAACTGTATCTAACCTCCTGCACATCCAGTGTCAAAGTCAACTCCCATTTTTGTAGGTAATACTGCATCCAAATTGTCTCTCCTCTACTTCTACTTCTAGTTTAAAGTTATATTTAATATTCCATTCCAAGTTTAACATGTATATTTTGTATTCTATTTATATATTGTTTATTCTGTGTGCAATATTTATTCTTTATTTCCTACTGCACTGTTAAAACTGGAGCCACGTCGTCTCGTCTCTCTGCATATGTGACCCTCCACGGCAAAACCAGTCGCTTGTCGCAAATGTTCAAAATTGAGTTATGATGTTTTCATGAAAGGGCATAAATCAAGCTTCAAAACGATACCTATATGGAATGAATGGGACGACATATGACTGAGATATCAACATTCAAAGGAGTCGGGTTTCTCCTGTCACGCCAAGTGAGAAACGGAGAAATCTGCCGTCGAAGTTGACTATCGCCGTAGCACTCACAGACGCTTGGTGCGGTCGCGGCTACGTTTGCATTTACGCTAGCCTACGCTGCATTCACAGCCACACGGATAGCCTACCTGCGTTAGGTTAACTGAACTCGGGAGACAAAGATGGATTCCGGAGAAATATCTTCACGCTAGTCAACCAGTGGATTTACCGTAAATATTGAAGTAGAGCGGTCAAAACAGAAAATTTTTACATTCTGCTGGAATTGAATTCCTCACCTCAAGAAAGTCACGTTTTTAGGATGGAAAGGGGAAGTTTTTCAGCCAAATTTATTCACAACAGTACAGTATAGACCTTCCACTGTTTCAAAACACTAAAAACAAAAAATCCAACATTTTACCCCACGCAACATAAACGCTCGTTTTTCTCGGAAACCTCCATTGCGACAAGCGACTGGTTTTGCCGTGGAGGGTCACATATCTGTACAGTATGTAGCAGAGATGACAAAGTTACTTTGACTTTTAATAAAAGCAACAAAGATCAAAACATCAGTTAATTAACCTAGGGAACACGTTATTGGCATCAGATGAAGTTTAAAACACAATAAAGGGTCTAGGCTCATGGTGACTACACAGAACAGCTTAATTAGCAGCATCAGCAGTAATTAGCACTCATCTATAGCTGCTTCCTTGCCTGCCTGGAACTGTCCAAATGTGTGACAGAACACAAGTGACACTACCATACTAAAGCTGACTTACTGTTAATGACTTTAGCTATAGCTTATATATTTATTGCTCATTTGTTGTACTCACGTTATTAAAGTTTTAGATATTTTCCCTGATACAGCAAATATCTTGCAAGAATACAGATTTTTTGTGCAGGTTTAAGAGCTTTACAATCTCGTTCTAGACCACACAGGGTTCTTTTCCAAGTAAAATGATAGACAGTTTTATAATTTTCTCTGTCGACGCTTTACATGAAAAACGAGGGGAAAATTTCAGTTAGCACAAGCCTTTTGTGGCATGTCGGTGTAGGAGTTAAGAACGGTGCTACATTTAAACAGTAACCAATCTACTCTCATTAGATGTCCACTGACAGACTCACAAAGTCCAGCTCTAGCTGTAACTCTACACCAGTAAAGGGCATCAATGTAGCAGAGTTAGATGAAGCATGAGCATATACGTATATGTGACTCGATCTGGTGAAATGAGACAAGTCGCACACTGTAATCCTCAGAAAGTGGACGATAAAACAAAAAGCACTGATTATATTGATTTTCATATTATATTGATGGTATATCAAAGTAAAGGTCTTCAAAATTCATCATAGTCAGGATGATTGGGTAAAGGTAGTGAAATGGTTGTTTAGTTTGACTTATAACTCTCAAATCTGATCAAGAACAGCCGAAGTAAACGCTGGTGTATCTGTTTCAACAGGACTTCCCCATGTTCCAGATCTCCCCTGAAATGCCCTGACCTCTGCTGTCAAGATATCCAGTTTAAACGTCTGACCCTGATCTTATCAAACCCATCAACATGCTTCACATTTTAAGACCGACAGACGTCTTTGTGTTTATTATTAGTTGGTTTTTTTTTTACTGAGAATCCCTTTAACTTACAGAAACCACTCATACGGTCAGAGTGTGTGTGTTGGTGGTGCAACGGTAGGGTGTTCGCCACGTGATCAGAAGGTCGCCGGTTCGAATCCCAGACCAGTTAAGTTACCACTGAGGTACTCATGAGCAAGGTACCGTCCCCAAGCACTGCTTTCCGGGTGCTGCCCATGTCAGCTGCCCACTGCTCCTTCATGGATGGGTCAAATGCAGCGGTCAAATTTCATTGTGGTGTGTGCTGTGATGTGTTCACAACGACAATCATTAACTTCCACTTTCAGAATCACAAGACTTTTGAACTTAACGGGTATTAGATTGATTACTCTGTATGTGAAATTATTTGAGTGACGTGAATGCTCTGTGTGAGCACTCGCAACTCTCATGTGAAACGCCATCACCCACAAAAAACGCTTCAGTCCAGTCAAAAATTCCTTTTATTATAAACAGAACTTAAATAACCAGCGTTCTACTCACAACATCTGCCCGTATCTTAATGATTAAGTAATGAACGAGTAAGATTTAGTTGTAACATACTGGGTGTATCCCTTTAGATACTAAGGACTCTTAAAGATATCAACAAAAAAACTGACAAAAAACTTTAAGTGCGATTTTCTCGGTTTATCAGTTGGAAAAAGAGTGTGGGAAGAGCATAATTCAAATGGCTGTATCTTGACAACCATTTAAGATCTGTCTTTGATATCGTTTTAAAGCTTATTTCCTCATCTCTCCAATGATATCAAAACCTCAATTTAGAATTTTGGGTCAGAGGGACTCATTTGACCAGATCAGGTCACATACAGCTTTAGCCAAGACATTACCTTCAGTATATTCTCCAGAACGTAGAGCTGCTGGGCAGGATTGTGGATGCGGATGGAGCCTCCTCCGATCTCACAGCCATTTAGCACCAGGTCGTAGTGCTGCCCGCGCACCTGGATAAGGAGAGAGGGCTTAAGCGAGAGACTTAAACGCGGGAAAAGGTTTCCCCTCGGGCCATAAATGGGATCAGGCTCGACACTGGAAAGCGGTGTTGGACAGGCACTGAACGCGGTAGAAAAAGTTTGCTGCTCTACGGAGGATCATTTTCCTTCTCCCCCTAAAGAATAAGATGAAAGAGGGGAGTCAGCTTTAGGTTTGTGAAAACATGGCGTCTCTGGAGACCCTCCTGGTTGCACCAACGCATACCGATCAGGCGGAGTAGGGGAGGAACGCTGACCTTTTGGGGATTGGTGTACAGAAGGGGAGCGTCCTCCGGAATGGGGGCGGTGAAGGGATGGTGGGCCGACTCCAGCTGTCCCGACTCATCCTCTTTGGGTAGGAAAAGGGGAAAGTCCACCACCCACAGGAAATGGAAGACCGAAGGGTCACGTACAGGCACACCTCGGCCCTCCAGCAGCTCTGCACTCTGCAGCCTCAAGTTGCCCAGCAGGGGTCGCTGTTGCGGGAGGACACGTCAAGATGTATGATGAAGTGGTAATGCTAGCCTTGAGCTGATTAAATGGGTTTACATGAGAGAAGACAGATCTATGAATTATGTATCTGGCAGAAGGAATGTAATTGATTATGGAGGAAAGAAAATTGTCCCCAAATCAATAAATCAGCATCATAGCAGGGATAGAGGGAGCACAGAAAGAGAACAAAACGCCCATAATAGCATTTGCAAATAAGGTGTCAACAAAAATCTTCTATGATCTATGCTCTCTAAATCAGATCAATGCAAACAGCTCCCTACTGACAAAATACATTACTGTACAGCAGAGCTGCAGGACATATTCAGAATGTATCGTCATCACCATATGACGCAATACTCATAAAACAGCCTGAACCGTGATAACTGGTATATCTGCATGTGCTATGCGTTAACACTCTGCATGGCAATACATTTGGCCAAAGCGATGGAGCCCCACTGCCCTAAATGCCCACCCATAATGTAGGTGCAGTAATACCTCGCGATACGTTTCCACACGTGTCTTTTTGTGACAAAATTGTAAACGTTGTGTGTGGCAGGTAGAGCTGAAGCGATTATTCCAATAACTCGAATAATTTAATTACAAAAAATGGTCGAGGCAATTTTTCCAGAATCAAAGCTTGGTTTAATTCATTGCAGTCTCTAGAGCACGCTCCGCTTGCGTTTCACACGGACGCTTATTAATGACGCCATATCGTCATGGCTACATTCAACAACGTTGTCACATATCGCATGCCATCCTGATATCGTGCAGCTCTACTGCTCAGTAAATTTTAAGGTTTAAGGTAGCACTTCAGCTCCTGCCCATAAGATGAAGTTAATAGCAGAAAGTAAACCTTCATACAAATCACCTAAAAACCCCAAAATCACAAAAAACCTCCTCAGCTCCCCAGAGGAACCTCACATTGTAATTCCTCCCACAGCCCGCACTCACAGAGCTGCCACCGATCCCCTGCCATCGCACTGATCCGTGCTTTGTGACTAAACAGTCGTCTCGCCCGGCGCCAAACGCACCATCTGCAGCGGCTCTGAGCGAGGGCAAAGAAAGAAACGCTATCAGAAGTGAGCGATTGGATCACATCGCCACTCGCTTACTGTCAGATCTGCGCGGCTCTTATTCATCAGTCATTGTTGGACCGGCGTGCTTTTGTGAGCTGGCGAGCTGTTAGTCAGGGTCAGGGGGATGTTAAGTGGGAACGGAGGAGCTGTGCGTAGCTCCAGCTAGAGTGCCTTAACTTGAGCCGGGGAGATTGTGCAGCGTCGACAAACGCCAACAGATGACGGGCTTCGTTTAACGTGGATGGGGATGATCTTTAATGGTGCCAAACAGGGTCTGGTGCTGCAGATGCGGCCCTTAACACAGACGAACAAGGTCTGAACCGGCATTTTGGCTCCACTACTTGTGCTGAAAGTGTTCACACACAGTTTGCAATAAAGACGCACGATAATATCGGAATCGGCCGATAATTGCTTCCTTTAAGTCATCGGCCCGACATTTTCAGCCGATATTTTATGACACATTTACTGTATGTTAGAAAGGTAGCGCTTATTCCAGGCAAGTCCGAGGTGGGATTTTATACAAATGCATGGCGTTATTTCGTACCAAAATTCTGAGCATGCAGTGGAACGTTCTCAAGCAAAATCTCGTCTCAACTTTTTCAGATTTTTTTGAGTTGCGTGTTTGCTTCACTTAGTGAATGTGAGCTCACACATGGGCTGTGTCCCGAGCTGCGTACTGCTGCACTTAATAGTATGGTAGGTAAGGTGCTCTTATCACACTCTTCTATGTGGTAGTATGCATCTTAGGAAATAGCCGGTGTTGTAGCTTAACGGCTCTCTACACACTAGGTAGTGCGCATGGAGTGTCACACGTGCCCTATTTGACTTACACTACATAGGGCGGGAAGTGACTTCTTCTTAAAATGTTGTGCACTACTCTGGAAATGCCCCGCTCTCGCTCCACTGATTTCACGCTCACTTGACTTGGTGCCGTGTTAAAAATGTACCAAAAAGTGTGCAGTGGAACTTTTGTGAGCAAAATGTCTTGTCTCTACGTCCTCACGCTCGATTCTGCCCTCCTCATTTATTGGTATCGGCTTCGGCAGGTACAAGCAATAAAAATATTGCATATCGACATCAATAATTCCCATATCGTACATCGCTAGTTTGCACACTAGTTTTGGGTGTTGGACAGCCCCATTACAATCTAATAACTGTGTGGTGCTCTTCTCTAATCCATAAAACATAAACAGGACTGCAATTCTATGGGCGTGATCAGTGTGTGAAATGTAGACACCCACCACGCGATCACGGACTCCAGCCGCGACGACGAGCAGGTCTCCGGTCTTGGCGCTGGCCATCCGCAGCAGCCGCCGTCTGGCCACATCTGGCATCAGTCGAGCGAGAGGAGACTTCAGCGAGCCTTCTGCCCTCACCAGCATGACGTCCACGTCCTGCACAGCGTGGGGAAGACATAGAACAGCTCTGAGCCATCCGAATAAACGGGCTCTGCTTAATCGTGAAACACAGTCACACACTTGCGTAATTAGAACCTCACACATGCAAAACACGTTCTGCAGGGAAATCACAGCAGGAGCGGACAAGGACGGCGCGTTGCTTTAAATATTCCACTACAGAAAAAGAGGAAATCATAGAGGTGTGAACCTTCATTGGCCTCACCATTCCATTAGATTACGATTAGCAGGTCAACAATTAGATGCGATACGATATTGGTGGTTTGAGACCAGCAGCGCTTGATGCTGTGAGAAGTGACACGCTGCTTGATCAATGCTGAGAAGTAAGGAGGTGCTGTTCCATTCTTGGTCTTTAAGGCAAGTGTTAGGGATTGGAACCTGATACGAGTAGCCCCAGGGAGCCAAGGCAGGTTCCGCAGTAGAGGTGTGGTATACACGAGTATACGCGAAACACTGAGCAGCAGCATTCTGGATCGACTGAAGTGATCTTGTTGCCTTCAGTCAAGGTCCAGCCATTAGGGAGTTGAAGTAGTTCAACTTATAGATGACCAAGGATTCATCTAGAGTGACACCAAGATTTCTTGCTGTTTTTGAGGGGATGTTATCAAAAGAAATGGCAAGGTCAAGACTTGGTGAAGGACTGTCTTTGATGTACAAGAGTCTTACTAGGATTGAACTTGAGGTGGTGGGATGTCCCCCAAGAAGAGATGTCAGCCAGACAGTCTGAGATTGGTGTTGAGACCGGTGGGTCGACTGGTGGAAAGGAAAGAATGAGTTGAGTGTCATCTCCATAACCGTGGTAGGAGAACCCGTGTGCAGCCGTAACCTCCCCAAGAGAACCAGTGTGTAAGGAGCAGAGACGGGGTCCTAGCACTGAACCCTGAGGAACACCAGCGGTCAGCCTTCACAGGGGTCGACTGGGAGTCTTGGCACATTGCACACAGATTGGGCATGGATTGCAGATCGGGCAGTGATAGCTGCTACCGGGATGTTCTTTATAACTAGAATTTTTATGCTGCCGTCAGAAAATCACCAAGCAATGTCATTATAATATTATCCAGGGGTTCTCACCTGCTTCTGTCCCAGGGACCACCACTCGGACTGAGCAGAATCGGTCATTACTAAAAAAGATTTTGAGAAATAAATACAACGGAATCATTTTTTAAAAAGTGATTTCTGTAGTGACAACGGATTGCATGCCATAGACCACCACCTGTCTCCGCAAACCACCAGGGGGCAACAGACCGCCTGTTGAAAACCACAACATAATCGATTATGGCCTGGCACGGCACTGACGTAGAATCGTCCAGGTCTGCATCGCAATGCATAGATTATGTGATGAATTTCAACAAGCCTAGAAGTCAGACTTGTGAGGTTCCCCCGAGTGCTACTTCCCCCATCCAGCTTAAACTGTCGTGAAAGAAACAGTAGAGAAACAGAACGTCTTTTTTACTAATACGTCGCTCGAACAGGCAAAGTGTCATTTACTTTTCAAAAGAACCCCCTCGATAAGTCGACATAAAGCGCAAAAATGAAAAGAGACATCACTGCGTGACTCACTTCAGAGAGAAGCGCCCGGGGGAGCCCAGAGTGAATAAGACGAAGGAGACACCCGAGTCGTGTCAAATCACCGGGGCTCGACGCCGCTCGTCAAAAGATCTCAGTCCCGCAGCAAATGGAGGGATACAGGTTTATCAAAGAGGCGCTTAAGGTTTCTGCGTTGGACGTGTGGAAGTTATATTTTAATACGGTCATGCAAATTTGATTAGTCATCTGTCAACGTTCCCTTCTCTAAAAGATACTCTTTTGCCGACACTGCCAGGCACGTACAGATCCCGCTGGCACAAACTCGTCCTGTCTGCTGCCATCCTGGAACCGGGAACAATACTTTTATTTACTGACAACAACCCCGCACATCTGGTAAAAATACAACCCGTTAAACACATCCCAGGTCTGGAATCCTAGCAAGACAATAACACTCAACTCACACACAATAACAACTGATTTATTCTTGAATGTTTGTGAAGGACATTTTTTGGAATGTGAGCAGAACTTATGCTGAATCCAAATTTGGATCGCGGTCCTGAAATAAATGAGATCAGACGTGCCGTTCTTTTCACTCGTCAGGCTTTGACACCGCCAGCTCCACCCCTGGACATCACATTGTTCTTTCAATTTTGTTTGATATCTGTGCTGACAGGGCCAAAACCTCCTCTCTTTAGATGATTTGACGTTACATTAGTCTACAGGGTGAATAACCCAAATACTGCTGACCAGGTCAACACTCAATGTCCTGGAGATTTACTATCAGGCACAGTTCAGTTCAGATCTGAACCTCATCAAAAGTTCTCCTTTGCTCAACTGCTCCAGCAGACCCCAAGCAGCTCAATCAGCACCGCTAGACTTGCTTCAGAACTGATCATGCATGATAATATCCGAACCACATCAGAATCAGCTGATAAGAGCTTTTTTAAGTCGTCAGCATCGGACTGATGCTTAGATTTACGCTGATATTTTATGTTGCATTTATTGTACGTGGGAAAGGTAGGGCTTGTGCCAGTCATGTCCAAAGCCGAGGTGGCATTTTATACGGTCTACGCCTTCTGTCTTAAAATGTATGGCGTTATTTTGTGCTCGCAGTGGAACGCCCGCCAGCAAAATCAGCTTTCACGCTCGCTAGACTTGGAATTATATTAGAAATGTCAATGTTATGGAGTTATTTTGGTGCCTAAATTCTGAGCACGCAGTGGAACTTTGGCGAGCAAAATATCTTTTAGCATTTACAGGCTAAGCTCTCACCTCTGTCTTCTTCATTTATCAGCATCAGCATCGGCATTGGGAGATATAAGCATGAAAAACAGCGGATAACGGCATCGGCCAATAGTTATCTTATCGCGCATCGGAACTAAAGCTACAGCTACTAAAGCTACTGGATAATAGCATCTGTTGGAGTAGTTGGTAGTCAGCGGTTAGGGAGTTTGCCCCGTGATCTGAGGGTCGCCAGTTTGAATCTCAAGCAAGATACTGTCCCCAAGAACTGATCCCAACATCAGCTGCCCACTGCTGCTTCATGGATGGGTCAACCACCAATTAACGAGCGATAATGCTGTGACTCTCACACCTCAGCCCATGCACGACATACACACATAGCCGAGCCGCCACCCCCACCATCTCATTACCAACAGATAATAATTAAGGACGAGACACCATTATCGCTCGTTAATTAATTATTCCACAAAACAAGCCAACTCACCACAGACTCCAATTTACAAATGCACGCAGTAATTTGTGTGCGCCAGCACGCCGGTAACGGGGAAGGCACAAATTCGTCATTCCCCTCTGTGGCGCAGGCGCGATCAGGACGTGGGTAACGGCACAGATACGGCTCTCTGGCGAGGTCTACCCTTGCCTGGGGCTAAGTATGCCAGGTGCTGCGCCTGGCGCTTTTACTGCACCGCCGGCCCGTCTTATGGATTACCTTTCAGATAAATATTTCATGAGAGCTGTCTGTATCTCTGCTGCTCGCTTGCCTTCTAAGTGCTGGTGATACTGTCAGAATGAAGAGTGAGAGGGTGAGAAAAAGGGAGCTAGAAGCAACAATAAAACTGGATGGGTGTGAAAAGAAGAGCAAGACAGAGAGAGAGACAGGCAGAAGAGCAGCTCACCTGACTGAACTGAGTCCTGGCAGTTTCTCTGAGCAGCTCCACGTCTTTGGTCTTTAAGTGCTTCTGAAAATAAAATTGCAAATCAGCACTGCTGCTCTCGCTCATGTGCCTGTTAAGCATCTTAACACACAGATGGAGGGCTGCGGCATGTTGAGGGGAAAACGGCATTGCCAAATAAAAAAATGCAGGCTTTTCTTAGCCAAATGACTTAATTAGCTCCCGTTAAAAATGACCGTTCTAGAAAAATTGGCATGCCTTTGTAGCGCAGTGCATACACATAAAAAATCTCTGAACCACATTTCCTTGAATTTTATCTTGAACTAGGGCTGGAATACACACGATATATATCTCGATATATTCTATACTTCTGGGAGAGAACTACATGTCCCACAATCCCCTGCGCACGATTCAGAGCCGTGTCACAATAATGCGATAGACTTACATCCGGAATAAACACTGAAAGTCTAAAGTAAATGGCTGTGTTGGCTGTGCAAGTGGTTGTGAGTAACACGCTGGTTGCTGTTATTTATCAGAGCTTTGTCTGTAATAAAAGGGAAGATTTGACTGAACTGGAGCGTTTTTGTGAGCGATGGCGTTCCACATGAGAGTCGCGAGCACCCACAGACTCGCAAAAAACGTCATTTATGTGTTTTCACGATTTACTGCTGTTTTGTGCACAGAATAAAAGAAGCAGTGCTGTTTTTCATCGAGTATATCCGATAGATCGCACACCCCTATCTTGAACCCTCACATCTGAGTAACTAATGTTAAATCTGGGGCGGCAAGTGACTAGCGCTGTCTCCTCACAGCAAGAAGGTTCTGGGCTCCATCCCGGGAGTCTGTGAGGGTTTTCTGTGTGGAGTGGGTTTTCTGCGGGGGCTCCGGTTTCCTCCCACAGTCCAAAAGCATGTGCTATAGGTTGACTGGTGACTAAATCGTCATAGAGGCCTAGGTGCGTATGTGTGTGTGTGTTTGTGTGTGCCACGCGGCATGTCAGTGCCTGTCTGGGTGGATTCCTGCCTCACAGCCCGGTCCCTGCCGACCCAACAGGGATTACGCAGTTCGTATAATGAATAAATAAATGTTATCTCTCTAATGCCAAGCGAGGGAGTGTTCTTTTGGCATCAAGCAGCAAAAGTAATAACATGGCAGGTTTGATTTTATTTTAACATGGCACTAGACTGTGGTGTGAATATGATAATGCTCTAACGATATACTGTGCAGCAGTACATGCACGTTTGTGAATATGCAAATATAATCAGTGCCAAAGAGAAGTACCACTACAGTCGTAACTGTGAGAATAAGTATTTGCTGTGGTATAACAATGGATTTAATTCAATTTACCTGCAAAGGTTTGAACACTTAACTAGGGCTGCAACAAATGAAGGGTTCAGCGCGTTCCGGAACGAACTATGAAAAAAATGTGATGGGAAAATCTTAATAAATGGCTGTATTGTGAGTGGAACGCTGGTTGTTGTGGTTATTTATCAGCTAAATTATGCGTTTTGTCTGTAATAAAGGGGACGTTTTGATGGTGTTTTAGCGAGTTATTGGCGCTTACAAACAGTGTGCGTGTTTACATCGCAAAAAAATGTCATTTATGCGTTTTTACGCATTTACTTCTGTTTTTGTGCACGGAATATCTCACAAATACGTTCACATACAGAGGGATCTATTCTCGCTTTGATCGCGCCACTGAAAATAGTGTGCGTCATTAATAAGCGTCTGTGTGAAACATAAGCGGCGCATGCTGTAGCCAATAAAATGACTTAAACGAAGCTGCGATTCTAGAAAATTTGCCTCGACCATTTTTTGTAATCGAATTATTCAAGTTATACCCTAACCCTACACTTAACTATATAACATGTCAACTAATTAACCAAGTGTAATTAATTTGGCAGAGTTCCTCTTCTACTGTATGTCCCTGATGTCACCCCTCTATTAATGCTGTAACAACGGACACATGAAACATACTGTGATTGGTTTTATCTGCCCACCGTGTAGTTTCATGTGGGACATTATTTAATAAAGCAGAGTGTTTGACGTCTGGAAAAAAGTGACTTTTAAAGATCATACGGAGTCTGAACCAGGGACGTTCACAAGTCTTTTTTACCAAGTCAAGTCTCAAGTCTCTTGAGGGCGAGTCTGAAGTCAAAGCCATTGTTTGTGCGACTCAAGTCCAAGTCTCAGACTCGAGTTCCTGTCTCTGGTCTGAACAGTCTAGAGAGTTTACATATACTGGCTGCTCTATTCAGATTTGGCTTCCAGTCTGTCATCTGGAGTATTTACACTGTGTCCCGATTCCAGTCCTGAAATGTGAAAACGTTTGATGGAGCATGAATCACCAAAACTCAGTCGCAAGTCAGCACGGTGCATCTTACAGTCCATGTCAAGAAACGTTCCCATGGCCAACGTCCAGGTAGAAATGGAACAAATTCAGCAGGTGTGACCGCGAGACGACTCACACTGGAAGAAGGGGGAGAGAGAGAGAGAGTGTTGAGATCTACTCACAGCCCCTTCTGGAACGCAGATGGCATGGACGCAGCCTCCTGGCCGTGCGATAGCCGTACTGACCAATTCAATCTGTGTGTCCTGGAACGTCTCCGTGACATCCACAAGCTGCAAGTAAAAAATAGAAAAAGCGGTGGCCTTGTCATTCAACACGTCCGCGCCAAACAACAGGACGTGAACGTGCAGCGCCCACTTAAACGCGTGCTCCGATTAGTCGTTTACCTTCATTTGGAATCTGGTGTCAGGTTTGTCCACTCCATAATCTCTCATGGCCTCCTCGTACGTCATGCAGGGAAATGGAGCACTGAGCGTCCCCTTGTCTTCAGGCCAGGAGTACTGGAGCAAGCCCTCGATCAAGCCCTTGATGCCGGCCTGCTCCACAAACGACATCTCTATGTCCACCTGCAACGGCATTAGAGGCGGAGGTTGGTAAGGTCACAGTCCGTCCTGCTCTTCTTCATTCATGCTGCTGTTCCTGTGATGCTAATGAGTGGACTCGCACTGTGCGTGCTCAGCATAAACCCCCCCACAACTTCAAAAAACCACCGTGTGTCCGTCAGCGCCCAGAGCGATCTCTTGAGGACTCATTTCTAACCTTGTGCACACAAACAAAATGGGAGCACTTTCTAAAGAAACAGCCCAAACTAGAGAGACAGCGGGATATGTGTGTATGTACACAAACTCTGACCAATGCAGACAAACTTCTTGGAGAAAATCAGTGACCAAAGAGATAGATAGTGAATCTATGTTAAGCTGAAGAAAAAGTGAGTCCCATCATCAGACATACACTGCAAAAAATGAAATCTTAACAAGCCAGAAAATCTTAAAAAGAAAAAATAGATCTTGTTTATTTTATTTTAAGAATGACTGACTCGTCTAGACTTGTATGTGTAAGAGAAATAATCTAATTTTAAGAAATGTTAGCTACAATTATCTTATTAAGAAAAATGTACTGATTATAAGAACTTCTTAAAATGAAATAAGAAATGTAATTAAGAGAACGGACAGGTTCTCATGCTCCACTACGAGTTAAGAAATTCATGACAACTTTGCTTATTTTAGGAATATTAAAGCTAAAAACATGGAAAAAGGAAAAGGTTTTTTTTCTTGTTTTAGGAGATCTTTGCAAGATAAATTTTCTCACTATATTGGCAGATAATTTTGCTTGATTCTGCACTGCAAAAAATAAAAATCTGTACAAGTGTAATTGACTTGAATTCAGCATTTTAATCTTGTTACACCATTTTTTGGATTTATTTTCTTGGTGAGACTGAATATCATTTAGATTATTTGACTTGTTTCAAGAAAATTCATCTTGAGTTATCCTACCTAGGTAATACAACTAATTCTGAGCAGTTTTTTCTTAAAACAACCTACATTGGTAAAGGAGTTGTGTTAACAGGTAGACTGTAAGTATATTTTTACTTGTTTCAAGAAAATTGGAGGGAAAAAAACTAGTATATTCTGCTTAATTCAAGTTGTGTATGTTTAGTCTTTGAGTATTTTTTTTCTTGTTTTAAGAAATCTTAGCAAGTGCAATTTTCTTGCTGCACTGGCAGATAATTTTGCTTGAAATAAGTATTTTTTTCCCAAAAATAGTAATTTTTTGCAGTGTGGTATTATTTTTTTATTATCCTTTTCTTTTTCTTATTTTCTGACACTGTTTTTTTGCAGTGTATAACGATACCTTGTACTAGAGAATCATAACATTTGACTTCATAACATGCATCACATATACTGTGTATCAGGGCAGTTGGTGGAGCAACAGTTAGGGCATTTGGCCCCCAGATCTGCCGTTTGAGTCCCGTACTGGTAAAGGTACCACTGAGGTACTCATGAGAATGGTATCGTCCCCAAAGTGAGTGAGAGTGAGCGATTATTTGTTATTGTGAACACAGCACAGCACCACAATGAAATGTGAGCTCATGTGCAGCTGCCCACTGCTCCTTCACGGATGGGTCAAATACAGAGGTCACATTTCATTGTGGTGCACTGTGTGCTGTGCTGTGGTGTGTGGACAAATAATCACTCACTTTCACTTTATCACGAACAAATGATTTGGACAAGGTTTGAAGCGGTCAGTTAGACTACTGGGAACTTTTAAACACTGCAGTAGAGGATATTCGTGTGTAACGTTGCATACTGCATGTGCTGCGTAACTACCGTATCTACCGATTCACACTTACGCTTCAAATCTTTTATCCCCCCAAAAGTCTATCCATATTTCAAGACTGGCACTATTAAGTGAGTGAGTGACCGTAGCACAGCACACAGCACGCCACAACGAAATCGACCTGCCGATCACGGAGCAGAACTCCCTAACCCTTACACTACCCACCGCCCTATTAGAAGATTTTGTCAGATGTCTCCACCTCAATTTCTGTTTCAGAATCTCTTCTTGCACTTCCTCTCAGTTGCCATTACAGGGTTCCCACACCTTTCAAGACTTTCCAGGACCAATATCCTCAAATTCAAGGACCACACGCGGCGGCATTTACCTACTGCTACCGCTGAATATGTTCTACCCCCCGCCCCTTCCTTCGCCAACCACTCCGCACAGCTTTCTTTGGCAAGCCGGCATCCTGGAATTTGCATTTTCCGGGCATCCAGACGCAACGACTCTTCAAAAACTTCACTTCCACTCTGACTCGGCATAACTCTGGTTGCACCTAAAGCGGCTACGCACACGTTACGTTGACGACGTACAGGAAACACAAGAATGTAGTGCCGAAAATGTACAGAAGAACAAACGAACTTTCGCAAATTTAAAAGTCTGCGTAGGCATAGATTTAAACTAACTTGTGGTGGCAAAATAATAACGTTAACAGCAGTCGTCATCCATGAAATTTCAATTCCCAAAAAATATTCAAGGACGGTGTCTTTTTATGCCTGTTTTCAAAAACTCTCCAGGGCCTTGAACTTATTTGTTCAGATTCACACACTTTCAAGGATTTCAAGGACCCGTGGGAACCCTGCCATTAGGTTCAAACAGTTATCAGACCTAACGTGTATGCGTCAGTATTCATGAGCCGTTTTGCAGTGATCATTTATGGTTCAAACTGGGCGTGTACAGGGCGGATCCACGTGTGCTCCGATGCAAGCAGAGTGAATTATGTAGAGATCATGGCTTGCAACTTTTATAACTACCTTCTTTATAGGCTTACCTGTGTAAATTCAGGCTGTCTGTCAGGCTTGGAGCCCTCGTCTCTGTAGCAGCGCGCCACCTGAAAGTATCTGATGATGAAAGCGGAAAAATAAAGTCAAAAGATCATGTTTTTTGATACTGGATTACATTTAGGTGTTCCATTTTAAATGTACAGTAACACATGAGACAACGCCACACCCTGAAAAAGTAACAAGGCGATGTGTGTGTTTGTCTGTGAAAGTGTTTTGGGCCAGACATTACCTAATCTACATTCTACTCTTTTCATGTTCATTATCGCAAAAAAATGGGATGAGATTCAGAATGATGGCATGTGAGTTGACAAATGACCAGGCCTCTCACCGGTCCAGACCTGCCACCATCAGCAGCTGTTTGAACTGTTGTGGGCTCTGAGGGAGACTGTAGAACTTCCCAGGCTCTGTAGAAGGCACCACAAACTCTTTGGCACCCTGGCAAAAAGGAAAATGTCTGCTGAGCACACTCTGCATTCTGAGCACGCGAGCAAAACACCTTCAACTCCACCTTCCTCATGTATCGGCAGATATAATCATGAAAATATCAGATATCAGCATCGGCCGATAATTCCTTTATCGTGCATCCTATTCATTACCATGACTTATGCTTACACCCTAGTTTACTTTGGTATCTGACTCTTATTATGTAAGGGGAGACTTACCCCGGGGGTTCGTTTAAACAAGGTCGGGGTCTCCACGTCCACAAATCCTGAACAAGACCTCAACATAATTACATGCTGAGCAAAACAGTTTTAGTCTAAACAGAAGTACAGAGATTTATTAGTTACAGGCCTTTACAACGATGAGGCTTCTACCATGTAAGTTGCATAGGTACTCTCTCATTCTCATGACAAGTCGGGACCGCAGCCTCAGATTGTACTGCATTTGGGACGAGCGAAGGTCGAGGTATCTGTACTGCATCCGAAGTGCTTCAGACTTCTGCCGGGGAAAAAACACACAAAACATTTGGATGCAACAACAGGTCCTAGAATTCAAGAAACATACTCTCAGAGATTTCCCCAAGGCTATAAATCAATACCAAGCTTCAACAACCAAAAAACTACAACCAAAAATGTGTTTTCCACACTTTTTGCAACAGAAACGTTCACCACATCACCGCACAGTGCACAGCAGAGAGGCACGCAGACGGCAATCTAATGAGAAACATTTTAACATTTCACTGACACTGCACAAGAAACTTACGAAAGATGTAGGAAAATGAGGAACTTGCCTTGACGACGTCTTTAATTTCAAAGGGCAGCTTCCTGCACACGTTCAACACTTCCATGCTCTCAGCACACACTTCGATTTCTCCCGTCAACATGTTCTAAAAACGTGGAGCCAAACAAACAGAACAGTACTCACCAAGGTGTTTATGCTAAAGAAGGTTAAAATGGGTCACTGCGCCAGGGCTGTGCAATTACGGGAAAAAATGACAAGGGCCATTATTTCTGACAGATCCTGTGCTGGAGAATAATTTCATTTTATGACAAATCAGTAGCCTTCCAGTGCACAGCAAGGGTGCATTCAGTTAGAAAATGTGATTTGTAAGACAGCGTGAACTCAAAGAACTCAGTGGCTTTACAGAAGTTTGGCTGAAGTGAACAACATTTGCGGCCTTTAATAATGTATTATTAGCGATATCGAAGTCAGCATTCTGGCATCTTAAAAACATAGCTAAAGTCAGAGATTTTGTGTCCCATCAAGACCTTGAAAAACGTATACATGCCTTTATCTCCTGCAGGGTTGATTACTGTAATGCTCTTCTCACCAGGGTTCCTAAAAAGTCCGTTAGACAGCTCCAGCTAATTCAAAATGCAGCTGCCGGAGTTCTAACCAAAACTAGGAAAAGAGATCACATCACGCCAGTTCTCAGCTCCCTGCATTAGCTCCCAGTTCAGTACAGAATTGATTTCAAAACACTACTAATTCTGTACAAGTCACTAAACGGGCTGGGCCCTGGTTACATCTCTGATATGTTTGATGTGTATAATCCTGGTAGGTCCCTAAGATCTGCAGGATCAGGCCAGCTGGTGGTGAAAAGAGCTGAAACTAAACACGGTGAAATGGCGTTTTACCACTACGCTGCCCAGTGCTGGAACCAACTGCCCAGTAATATCAGATCTGTCCCAAATGCGGCAAGTTTTAAACGGATGCTACAAACTGCACTCTCTGTTGCTTTTCCCACACTTGAGTGCTGAGCTTATTGCAATATTTTTAAAACATTGATTACTGATGTTTAAAATATTTTTATAGCTCTTTTAATCGTTTTATTTCTACTTTATCTTTATTTTTATTCATTTTCTCATGACTTTTTCTTTTTATCTTTACATTAAACTTTTAACAAATTTTATCTTGTTTCTGTAAAGCACACTGAATGACCCAGGTGTATGATAATGTGCTCTATAAATAAACTTGCCTTGCCTGGCCTATTAATGAGATCTGGCACTTACCTTAACTTGAAGCCACAAAAGGCATTACAGTCAAAAAATTATGTCACACATCGCACCTTATTAGGCCTTATTTTACAATCAATAACCTTTTGTATCAACACATTTGCTTCATGTTACATACCATGTTCTCCTGGCCTTTGGGACGAGGTTGGACTCTCCCTTTGACTGAGATGACAGATTCGAGCGCTAAGCCACAAAAGGCATTCTTCAAATGACGCTGAGACTACAGAAGGCAAAACACGTGGGATTACAGCCACGCCGTTTCACAGACAACAATCACACAACTAGCTAGGGATGCACGATATGGGAATTTCTGGCCCATGTCGATATCCAATGTTTTTCATGCTTATATCTGCTGATGCGAATTAATGAGGAAGGCCGAGTTGATTGTGTAGAGACAAGATATTTTGCTCACTAAAGTTTCACTGCGCGCTCAGAATTTTGACACAAAAATAACGCCATAACTCTGACATTTCTAATACAGTTCCAAGTCAAGCGAGCGTGAAAGCAGAATTGAGTGTAGTGCACAACATTTTAAGAAAGTCACTTCCCACCCTATGTAGTGTACCAGGTCAAATAGGGCATGGTTGACTCTCCATGTGCACTACCTAGTATGCAGAGAGCCGTTAAGCTACAACCCAGCTATCTCCTGAGATGCGTACTGCCACATAGAAAAGTATAAGAAGAGTGCCTTATCTACCATACTATTAAGTGAGAAAGTACACGGCTCGGGACACAGCCCATGTGCGAGCTCACATTCGCTAGGTGAGACAAACACACGAGTTAGTTAGTTATCGTTCCACTGCATACTCAGAATTTCGGCACAAAATAACATCGTACATTTTAAGACAGAAGGCACAGGCCGAATAAAACTGCACCTCAAACTTTGGACATGCCCGGCACAAGCGCTGCCTTTCTGACATACAGTAAACGTGTCATCAAATATCGTCTGAAAATATCGTACAAATCTAAGCATCGGTCCAATGCCGATTAACTGAAAAAAGCAATTACTGGCCGATACCAGTATGATTCCCATATCGTGGTGCATCCCTACACATCCACACCAGACATTTAGGAGGTGGACATAAAGAGGTTTCTTTTCGCTACCTCATCCTGCGGTATCAGAACTTGTACGAGTCCACTGAAGTCTCGCAGGATGACAAACAGGTCCTGCCTGGCATACGGAAAACAGAGTGTTCAACTAGACCTTGACACAAGCAGTTAAAATACACCATCAAAAAAACAAGTCAAACCTCAAGTACTGAACCCAGCCACACAGCGTCACCTCCTCTCCTATGTGACTGGAGCACAGATCCCCACATGCGTGACTCCGTACAGACAAACTGCTCCGGTCTTCATGAAGACAAACATTCACATTTACCCAGACGACAAAACTATTTATATAAGTATAAGGACAGCTTTCCTGGAGCAACTCAGTGGTCTTGTTTAGAAACTTCATGGTGGTAGTGTTGGATAAAGGACACAGCGAGGCTTGACCTCTTGGGTCGTACAGTGGCATGCAGAAGTTTGGGCAACGCTGCTTAAAATGTCTGTTACTGTGAATAGATCAGGAGCTGAACTGATCACCAAAAGGCATGATGTTTAAGATGATGTGTCTTGTGTTTGTTTTGTACAACTGTAGAGTGAAAAAAGAAGGGAACACCATGCAAAAGTTCAGGCATTTGAGTTCTGACTTTTACCAGGGATCCATACCTCAGTTACGCTTGCTCATAATCGTCGTAATAGCCAAGTCATGGGCTCCTCCAAGAGATGGCAACAGTTAATGGCAGTTAACACGAATGGTAGAGGTCAGGTCTGAAAGACCAAGTAAATTTTCTGCTCGCTGGATTGTTAGAAAGGGTGCAAAAGACCTTCAAGAAATCACTGGTTGTGCACTGCTCTTTTGTGCAGCAACACCTGAAATTTATGGTAGTGCCAGATCAAACATGACTAACCAATGCACAATCCTGACCCCTTCCAGCAATATTGTAGTAAGTGTCATTGTA
The DNA here is from genome assembly GCA_032718565.1 of Distichodus sexfasciatus. Classification (NCBI taxonomy): domain Eukaryota; kingdom Metazoa; phylum Chordata; class Actinopteri; order Characiformes; family Distichodontidae; genus Distichodus; species Distichodus sexfasciatus. Next base: position 642,857 of record JAVGVS010000138.1, read on the forward strand.
AACAGCAACAAAAGGGACAAAAAACAGCAACTATGAAGTGGCAAACAGACCTTGAATGTGTAGACAAATTCTTCTATAATAATAATAATAATAATAATAATAATAATAATAATGATAATAATAATAATAATAATAATAGACTAGGAGGAGTTCACAAATATTTTTATATTACACAAATTAGCTCAAAATAGGAGGTCCATAGTCTCAATTAGAAAGTTGTTTAGCTTAAGCCAAACAAAGGAGGAATTTTCACTCCAGGCCACACGGCTCAAGAGTTAGCAAAAAACGTGTCTGCCTTCGCTATAGTGCCAATTATCGGCCCATCACTACTGAACACACCATTCTTACTTGCTATCCTCCAAATTTCAGCTTTTTGCAACTTACGGTTCAACTGCACAATCCATTTTGTAGGGAAAAAATAAATCAAATATAATAACGAAATAACAAAACAATTACAAGAGGGTTCCATAGCCCTTTGCGCTTGAACCCCTATTAAACTGTATTTATAAAGCACTTTTGAAGCCTCCCATCCCAAAGCACATACAAGAGTCAGTTATAAGCAGTATTGAATAAAACTGTTTTTAAATGCTTTTTAAAGTATCAAAAGATTATGCCTGACACATGTAGCACACAGTCTTCAGTCTCGAGAGGAGCTGAGAGAGGGTTATGGATTCAGAAGAGCCAAGAGAACGGGGAGGAGTTCACAGAGGTATGGAGGAGCTGTACCATGAACGGCCTGTGTATTGCTAATAGAACAAGTCAATAACTGTTGAAACAAACAACTGATTGTATAGGGGTATGGCTAGTAGGGTCTCATGATGACAGTGTACGTAATACTTACGCACGAGTGGGTGGGGCCATGGAATATGACCTTCAGGGAAGAATTAGAACATAAAAACATTCATGTGCGATAGCTAAAAGCTGAAGTATGCAAATGAAAATCTGATGCATTTTGGACTGATCAAGTTCAAAATCTTTTAGATATGTTTGGAGAAAAAAGAATGTCAAATTCCAGGAAAATAAGACAGCTCCAACCGGTTCAAATCCCAGACCGGTAAAGGTACCACTGGGGTACTTCTGAGCACTGCACTGCTCCACAGGTGCTTCCCATGCCAGCTGCCCACTGCTCCTTTACGGATGGGTCAAATGCAGAGGTCACATTTAGTTGTGGTGCGACTTTGCTGTGGCGCGTTCACAATGACAACTATTCAGTCACTCAAAAAAATACTCTATGGCTAAGTACTACGTCGGGTGCCCAAACCTTTACTTCAGGCCCTTTTCATTTAATTTCCCTGTGAATGGTGGCAATAAGCAATGTAATATTGGGTAAATTTGTGAGAAGAAATGTCATCTTCACTCTATGCCTTTTGGTGATCAGTTCTTCCTTCTACTCACCATCAGCGTATTCTCTTGCATGCCACTGTAACTGTGTATTCTACCACTAGGCTACCATCACCCACACCTACTAACCTCTTAACAGTAATGAGATGTAATGCTGCAATAACAGAGCTACTGAGACATCATGGCCACCTGGTACATGAGGATGTGAGGTTACCTGAAGTCTTACTAGTGGCAGGTCGGGTGGCGTGTCCAGACCAGGTTAAAGGTGAAACTAAACAGTCTGAAGAAACAACATGATGTGTAGAAGCAGGACCCACTCTCCTGCTGAGCCCCCACGGTTGGTGCTGTGCGTGTCTGAAAACGCGACGAGCCGCCCTCAGCAGCACCCACGACGAACATCTACTTAACATGATCGACAGTGTTCGGAACGCAAGCTAGAGTTTTATATGCGTGAAGAACAGCTGTCGTTCATTATCCAACACGACTTCCTCATGAGAAATCGACGACTGCCTAAACTACTCAGAGTAATGATGTTGGGTGATTTTAATTATTCAGTTTCGCCTTGTGACAGCCAGAACACTTCAACAGAATAGCGCTGTGAATCTGACTTTGTACAGGTTTTCTTCAGTAAGTCAGAATGCCACAGTCACGGTCACCTTCCACACGTCCTCATAAACCCCATATCCTCATAAAGAAATCATGTGCTCCTGTTCGGTGCGTTTGGGGTGTGAGGAGCCTCGTCGCCATGTCCTAGAACACATCCACTCACACCTGAACACATCCACTCACACCTGAACACATCCACTCACACCTGAACACATCCACTCACACCTCAACACACGACACGACGTTCCGCTCTAGAACCGTCTCCGCGCGCGCGCGTGTCCATTACGTGTACCGTCATCTTCAGACTCTACTAGTCGTACTCCTATACAATCGATCGTTTACAGCTGTAGCGTGACTTGTTTTATTAATAATAAATACATCTCGAAAATAATATTTTAGGACTGCGGTACGATTCATTCCCGGTGCCAAACAAAACTGCGATTAAACTGCGCTTTTTGTCTACGATGCTGATGTTTATAATATAGCTCTATCTGCAGAAATAAAGCAAAAATGCCGGAACTCGCCGAAATCTACAGGAATGTCTCCATTTGCTATTGAATGAGTAACGCTTTTGTTGCTGTTCTGTCGTCTCTGAATTTTTAAACGAGAAGCTTACTTATTTAATGACTTCTGGATGTGGCGCAGGATCGTGGCTTGATTAGTCGTGTCTGGCCCGGTGCACGATGGGAAAGCGGGATATTCAAAATCTGCTTCCTGCTTTGAGCGCTTTGTTTGGTGATGGAGGGACGAGACAGGTAAACTAAAGTGCTGCTTATTTCACCCTCTCTACCGCATTAAAGCGCAGTTTAATAAACGCGCTGCACTTCGCCTACTATCGACATAAAAGGCCACGTGTTGGGCGGTATTCCCGTTACATAGGCCGTATTCCCAGCAATGACAATGGAAGCGTTAGCACGGTGTAGCTAACGTTAGCCTTAACTCCGCGCACAAACGTAGTTTACTGATGCGTGGCTGCAAACACTGACTGTCTTGCGAAGTGTAACCTAGTTTAACTTGTTTCTGGTAATCAACCATAAAAGGAGCCAGTAAAACTCACTCGGCTGAATTACGTTGAGAGTAACGCAAATTTCATGTTGGTCACGGAAATCTGGATATGGAAATACAAACAAATAAAAAGTTATATAGAATATTGCGAAACAACTCGCTTGTAAGAGAGGTTAAAAGTAAACATGTGATTATTGGCGTCAGTGTTAAGCTGGCCTGATGTCTTGTTTTCTCAGCAATGAGCATCAACAGAATTTAGTGGATCGAGTGATGGTTATTTGTCATGGTGAACACGGCGCAGTGCACCACAGCTAACGGGAACCTCTGCGTCTGAACCATCCCTGAAGGAGCAGTAGGCAGATTTTTGCCTTTGTGCTTGGGAACGGTACCTTGCTCATGTGTAACTTAATGGTATCTTTTACATGAATGGTAAAGGTACCACTGAGTTCCTCATGAGCGGGCTACCATCACCAAGCACTGCTCCCTGTGCGCAATTCAGTCCAACTTGTTATGCTTTTGTAAAACTATTGCAATTTCCTTAAAATGGTCTCATTGATGGCTGTGACACTGTGGATGTCTAGAACAGGAACATCTTACTGCCACAATCACAACACAGATTGTACCTTGTGTACACTAATGTTTGCCTATTCCCTTTAAACCGCTGTACAGTACTGTAACCCCCGTTAACCGGCCAGTCACACGGAGGAAGAGTTATGGGCGTAGCTGTGTGGATCCGCCGTCTCTCTTCTGGCAGACCCCAGGCCACCTGTCAGCCCTCGGCCACAGGATCCCAACCAGCAGAAAAGCTGCCAAGTCCCAGAACATCGTCGTAAGCTGATATTTGTTTTAGCCACACAACTGAATGTTCATGGGAGTGCTTGAGTACAAAACACTTCCTAACTGACCCTGCTACTAACTGCACAGCAAGGCAGTGTAAATTAGATGTTTGAAAACAATAACACTATTAAACAGTTTATCAGTGCTAATATGTTGCAAACTTAAAACAATGTAAGCCAAGTCTGCATCACTGTGCAAGACGAGTCTGTTTACTGTGTCAGGCTTAGTCGCTGCTCTTGTGCAGGTGATAATTATGAAAGTGAGTGATTGTCATTGTGAACACACCACAATGAAATTTGACCTCTGCATTTGACGCATTCATGAAGGAGAAGTGGGCAGCTTTTTTGGCAGCGCCTGGGGAGAAGTGCTTGGGGATGGTACCTTGTTCATGAGTATCTCAGTGGTACCTTTACCAGTCCTGGATTCAAACTGGTGGCCTTCCGATCATGGGGTGAACTCCCTAACCGTTATATTGCAGAAACGTTACTTGGTCTCAAAACTTTTACGGTGTTCAGTAAAGTAATGCTTTACCTTAGCATTATCAAACTGCAGTTGACTTTTTAACCCATCACGTCCTGTTAAATCTGTCACCCACAGAATAAAGTTGACCCAGAGCAAGTGGCCCTTTTGTTGAAAAACGAATGGAAGTTGTCTTACGTCACCCCGCTCTACCGGTTCCGGCACACACAGCTGAGGTCGTACGCAAAGCAGCTCTCGGCTTTCATTGTCGCAGAGAAACAGCAGGGAGTCGCCGTGGAAATTGGAATCGACGCCGGCTTCAAGGTCACATTCTCTGCCGTTCTTGGAATGGCAGAGACAAAAGAGGATGCAGAAACTGTTCTCATTCAGGTACTTTTATTTTTTCATACTCGTTAAGCTGACCATAAGCGCTGACCGTTCCACTGTTGACTGGAGCTCATTTGGATGTTGATGGATTTGTTTCAGATACATTCCAAGCCTCTGTTCGCGACGGACGCTCCGAAGGCGGTGTGGCGCGGCTGGCTGACCTGTGTCAACGGTGACCTCGAGTACCTGAGGTCGCTGCCCCCAGATTTTGTCAGCCTCCCATTGTTCTGCAGCAGTGGGCCGGAGAACCTCTCAGCTCTGGTCATGTCCTGGTTCGAGCAGGCGTTCGACTGCAGCTTCGGCTCGCTGTGTCTTAACTCCTCCACTCTCAACTGGCTCGCTGCTCTGTGGACCGGCAGCCATCCCAACAGCAACATCAGACACCTGAAGCTTGCCTGGACCCTGCCGACCCAGCCGGCGCTGGACATCGCCTACACGGTCAACGCTCAGGACGCCTGGGAGCTATGGAACAGCATTCACACGGAGGGCGGCGCGGACGATCGTATCAATATCGACGAGGTGCAGAGCTTTATGACTGGTCTGGAGACGCACCTCTTTAGACATTTTAAGATCTACTTGTCGGCCGGGAAACTCATGAAAGTCTCCACGTCCCTTGGTTCCGCACATCACGGCGGGAGGATTAAGGTAAGTTCATTTTCTTCCTCACCACATTTTCAGTTAGTTCCGATATTTTCCTGCTTAAATATGCAGATGCAGATAAATGAGGAAGGCAGAGTTGAGCGCATAAAGACAAGATATTTTGCTTGCCAAAGTTCAACTGCACGCTCAGAATTTTCACACAAAAAATGCCACAACCCTGACATTTCTAATACAAGTCAGGCGAGTGTGAAAGCAGAGTGGAGCGAGGGCGGAGCATTTCCGGCGTAGTGCACAACATTTTAAGAAGTCACTTCCCGCCCTATGTGGTGTACCAAGTCAAATAGGGCACTCCATGTGCACTACCTAGTGCGTAGAGAGCCGTTAAGCTACAAGCCCAGCTATTTCTTGAGATGCATACTACTACATAAAAAAGTATGATAAGACCGCCTTACCTACCATACTAGTAAGTGCAGCAGTCCGCTGCTCAGGACACAGCCCATGTGTGAGCTCACATTCGCTAATTAAGGCAAACGCCCCTTTAGTGAGTTTCATGTCACGTTCAGTCTTAAAGCCATGGAAAACCCGTACTTAAAATTCCACCTCAGACTTTGGACATGTCTGGCACCAGCACTACCCTTGTGACGTACGATACAAAAATTAATGAAAATATCGGGTAAATCTAAGCGTCGTCTGATGCCAGTATCATCGTGCATCCATCTATTTCCTGCCAGTTCTTGATACCCATCCCTATCTTTGGATGCTAGTTCTTATTTCATTAAGACCTGAAAGAGGATCAGTAACTATAACAACACTCCACAATGTGGCATCATAATCTAGCGTTTAGAGGTTTCGTAGGCAGCCGTTTGGGTACTTGATAAGTGGAACCTGGATCATAACTCATAGCCCATATTGCCAAAAGTATTAGGATACTCCTCCACATACCACTGAATTCAGGTGTTCAAATGGGGGTTGGGCTTAGCTCCAGTGCTAGAAACTCTTAATGCTGCAGCAATACCAAGAGATTTTGGACGATGTCATGCTCCCAACTTTGTGGGAACAGTTTGGGGATTGTACCTTCCTGCAACATGACTGCGCAGCAGAGCACGAAGCAAGCTCCTTAAAGACATGGATGAGTGAGTGTGGTGTGGAGGAACTGGACTGGCCTGCACAGAGCCCTGACCTCAACCCGATACAACGCCTTTGGGATGAATTAGAGTGGAGACTGCGAGCCAGACCTTCCTGTCCAACATCAGTGGCTGACCTCACAAACGCTGTTCTGGTCAAAAATTCCCATAAACACTCCTAAACCTTGTGGACAGACTTCCTAGAGGAGCCGTTAGAGCTGCAACTTTATATTAAAGCCTATGGGTTAAGAATGGGATCTGATGAACGTTGATGTGTGTAAAGGCAGACGCCCCAACAACTTTGGCAGCAGGGTGTATGTTGGCATGAAGGCATCGGTTCCAGTGTGAAAATAGGGTTATTAATTTTTTTCCTGTCTTTGGTTTTGTCTTTATGAGGTAGTATTCAGGATGTGAGTGATGATTTTAATGCTGTTTTCTTATATTTTTCCAGATTGGCAGCAGTGACTACATCACCACCTTACTGACCCTGCTAACGGAATGTGCTCTCCTTAAAACATCTGTTTAAAAGCTGCAGCGTCATATTTTAGCTTGTAGATAGCTTTTGGAGTTTGACTAAAATTTGTATCTATATATTTATTTCTTTTTTGTGTATATATATATATATATATATATATACACATATATATATCTCAGACATAAATATGCAGTGTTGCTTAAAATGGGGTCCCTTGCCGAATTTAGTTGTCCCTGCGGTATTGATTCCCAAAGTACAGCGATGTATTAACTTTATCAATACTGATATATGTGCCAGTACTGCATGACTGAAGCATTTAAACAATTTATATACTAACACATTACTTTTACAGCCACCGCTCTTTTTTTAAATTAATTTTTCAACAAGGACAAACACGATGATGCCTTATGTATGTGTATATACAGTATATAGTCATTGCTTTTAATAAAACTCTTTACGTATCTTGTTTTACTGTTTTCTTTTGACCAAACTAATTGAACCTTCTAAACCAGAACCTTTCACTTCTGTAGCATGGGACAGTAGTGTGATCAGAAAGGTTGCCGGTAGGAGTGTGCAACAAAAACGAACCAAATTGTGATTCTTTCTCTGTTGATTCCTAACCCTAACCTACATTTGATTCAGTGTGATTTTTTGTTGTTGCTCTGCCACAGTCAAATGGAAAAAGTAACTCAAAATAGCAATCTGGAAAATAATTCATCTATGTATTGAATCATGAATCAATTTTGAATCAAATCGTGAGCCCAAGAATCAGAATCGAATCGTGAGATTTTCTCAATCGTGCACCCCTAGTTGGTGGTTGAAGTCACAGACTCGTAAAGGTACCACTGAGGTGTACTCATGAGCAAGGTACCATCTCCAAGCACTGCCCACTGCTCCGTCAAACGAGGTCACGTTTCATGGTGGTGCACTGTGTTCACACTGACAATCACTCGCTTAATTTGCTCATGTTTAAATTTTACTTTATCTACAGCCATGTTGCTTTAGGTCAAATAAAGATGATCTACTCCCCGGTAAACTTTACATCTCTTTATTTAGTAAATCTCAACTTGTAGATGCAAAGTGAGCAGGCCAATGCTGGAAACGGTTCATTGTCTCCAGACTAAACTGCTTGCTTCTGTAGTTGTAAGGAACTGTTTAACGTTAATGCATAATAACCGTGTTCTGTTAAACGTTGATATCTCACTGTGGTCGAAACAAAAAGTGACTGAACCATCTTGAAAACTCACCTGGTTAAAGTGCACAGACTGAATCACTGCTGCATCCTACGATAGAAAAAAAAAAAATCAACAAACTAAGGGATAGTGTTGAAATGCTCAAAACCACTGTAGAATAAGGACTTCATTAGTTCGTACTGCCAAGGGAGTGGTTCTGTATATTCCATATACTAACATTAGATGAGCACCACTCTCCGAGAGAAAAACAAAACGCATGCATGTATCAGTGGGACAATGTTATGGCAGGTGGGACAAGGCAGGAAAACAAGGTTCAGTGTACAACTCATGAGTAAAAAAAAAAACATAAAAATAAAATACATTAAATCACAGTGCATCCAATTCAAGATTAAAACACCGTTGGGTTGGCGTGAGGACCTGCGGCCGCGGTGCCGCTTCTTGCTTCAGTTTACCGTGATGAGTCTTGAATGCAATGTAAAAGTCAAAACGATTGGCAGTACAAATCCTTCCAGAGACGTGCTTCCTCCGATGTGACTTCCGCCGCTCTGGCTGGAGGGGGTGCTGCAGTGACCGAGCTGCTGAGTTTCTCCCTTCAAAGGAAACTGGCCTTTGGCTTTGGGCTGGTTAGAGCAATGAACTGTGGCCTCACAGGCGAAAAGTCATATCAGAGCAGCTCCTCACAAAACTGGGGGAAATGTTTATCCTTGGCTTCAGCGATCTCAATGGTTTGAGATGTAATAGTCGTACGCAGCAGTCATTCCTGGTACGTGAATCGCAATGTCCCGGTGCGAGGCACAAGCTATGGTGAGGCAGCTGTGGAGATGTGGGCTGGAGGAAGCTGGTGGAGGCGGCGTTACCATATATGTGATTCACAGTGAGTCATTTTGATCACGCCGACTCCTCCTCCTAGTCTCCTGTAGTTCATGCCGCCGTAGAGCCTGGAGGAAAAAAAGTACAAAAAGTAAGAGTCTGTTTTCGGCTGACGGTGCATTCTTGCTTCTGTAATGAGTAAACATCGTTACCTCCATGTGTTGGCATCAGGATCATAGACTTCTATTGTTTTTAAGTAGGTGGTCCCATCAAACCCTCCTACTGCCATTAACTGGCCATTGACTACCGCTAAACCAACCTAAAATGATGCACAGATACAAGCACTTAGTTTGGCAATCTGAGCTGAAGCAGAATATTCGGCCGGACAGCGGCGTCTCCCACCCGCTTACCCCGCTCCGCCTGGACGTCATGGCGACCACAGGGGACCACTGGTTGGTTCTCGGGTTGTAACGTTCGGCGCTGCTCAGTTCCGTAGTGTCGTCTCGGCCGCCCACGGAGTAGATCATGTCCTGGTAGACGGCACAGCCCAAGTGTTTCCGCCGTGTCCCCATTGGTGCCACCGTGTGCCAGCGATTCTCCTGGGGGTTGTACCTCTCCACTACAGGCAGTAAAAAGACATGCCACGCTTCATCAGTGCTGTATTTTTGTGGACGTAATGAACACCAACTGATAAACGCTTGTTAAGGGCGGGCAAACACTTGGAGATTTAAGGGACTCAACCTCCTCACTGCCTTCCTAAATCAGCAGCATATAGAGAAAAATCTTGCAAACTTGCAAAAACGATTAATCCTATAACTTTAATAACTTGATTACAAATAATGGTCGAAGCTCAGGGCACGAGGGGGATTGAGGGAAATGTAGTTCTCTTCCAGAAAAGCCAAAAGCAGCTCATTTTCTAGGCCAAATTGGTTCAAAATGACCCCAAACCAATTTTATAATGTTATAGTGTAATCAATAAGAAAGAAGAAATAGAGAACATTTATCAAAAATTTATTCTATATTCTGATGGATACCAAATGGATAAACAAGTGTTAGAATGTTAAGCCACAGAATGCATAATAAAAACAGCAGTAAAACAATGTTCGTACTACTTCTAGTACTTATATCTACAGTTTCAGTACTTTATTTGACATAAAGCTAAAGAAACTAAACATTTCCACAGGCACGAGTCAGTTTTCATCAGAAATGTGCTGATTTCAGAACGGTGTCAGCATTTACACATCAAACTATGACAATTCAATTCAATTCAAATTTGAGTAGTGCAGGACGTCCTGAACACAACAGCATAAGCACGTATGGAGAACCTCTACACGCACTAGAATAGGCCTAAAAACAAAGCTATTGTCTTTTTTCTATTTTTTTATTTCTTTAAGAATGCATCTGATTACTCAATTGATTAATGAAAGAATTCGACAGAATACTCGATTACAAAAAGGATCAATAGTTGCAGCTCTACAATGCACCCGTCCCCGTCCCCGTGAGCCTGCAGCCAGAGAGTGTGTGTTCACAGGTTTGCAGGCAGAACGATCCAGCCTTTGTGGACCTCAAACACACAACTTGGGGAGTTTGCACATCTCCTTTAGAAGCGGTGCAAAAAGTGGAGCAGCAGAACAGGGACTCTTCTTTTTGTGTTCACATTGTGAGTTCATCTGACTGTGGTCTCACTGCTCTTTTTGCTCCACTTCAGCTCAAACTGGGCCTTGTACTGTTCACACTGCAGTTCCTCTGGAGCTCTCAGACCGTTACTGCTTGGATTATGGAGAGCTTTCAATTGGAAAAATAATAATAATAATAATACTAATAAACCTTCTTTGAACATACTAATGTAAATACCAAATTATACAAGGTGTCATTACACATACACATGCTACTGAACCGTGAATATATACTGTATGTGAAGACTTTACAACTGTAAATTTGTAAGAAGAATCATCTTAAATCAAACTACACTTAATATTAATACTTCATCAGCGCCGTGTCGCACCGCAGCTATTGAAATGTAAATATATTAGTGTTGGACATGACTGGATTCTGGAGATTATTTGGACCATGTGTGAATTAAACAGTTTGATTGCTGGAAACACAAACTGTAACGCAGCATAACGGAGGTGCCTTCTATAGTACAAAAACTTTACAAGAAGATTTTCTCTATTTTATGTGAATATTTTCATTCTTACTCTTAGTTTATTATAAGACTCTCAACCTGTAAACTTTTAACATTTTTATTTTTCTTTGTCTTTGGATGGTTGAGGTACATTTCCCTACACGTTGTATTTGTATAACTATGTATGTGACAAAGAATCTTGACATTTTTAGTCCTTATTCAGTGCAAGAATGTCTGCATGTTTGTGCCCCACACGCTGGTTTATATGAGGCTCCAGGTGCAGTTTGCGTTCATATTGCACAAGGTAAGCCAACCGCGGCACGAACTCAAAGCAAACCCGACCTCAAACAACCTTCCGAGATGGTCTCTTGCTTTAAAGGGGTTCGGAGTTCATTCGGTGCGTTCACATATAGGTAAAAATGCTAATCGATCTAACTTGCTTTCAAAGGCTGAAAGGGATCAAGTGAGAAAACTCCATGGATGTAGCTAGAGTCCATATAGTGCAGAATACTTTATCTTTAAATAAGATAAAGATAAAATCTAATTTAATCAGAGCAAAAGGTTTCTTTATGCAGCTGCATCATCTGGAAGCGTCTTCATGCGCAGGAGGAGTTTTTTATTTTCACCCAAAATCAATGTGTAAACGAGGCTCACCTGTGTTTAAAGGAGACGTGCCATCGGAGCCCCCCACCGCATAGAGAAATCCCCCCAGGACGGCGACGGCGACCCCCAAACGCCGGGTGCTCATGGAGGCCACGCGTGTCCATTTATTCTCTTTAGGGTCGTATCTGTGCATCAGATTTAGTTAGGGTCACATGTGATGTTGCAAAACACACACACATACAAACACACCACCATACTGTGCTACAAACCTCTCTACTATGTTGAGACACGAGACTCCGTCCTGCCCTCCTACGGCATACAGATACCCCCCCAGCACAGCTACCCCCACACTGGTCCTGCACGTGCTCGTGGGGGCCACGTCACTGCTCCACTGGTTGGTTTTGGGATCGTACCTGTAACGCACCAGCAGAGGGGGCAGCAGCCGCACGTCCTGATCAGCCTTCTTTAAATCAGTATCGTTAGCAAGGAACAGGACTCTCACCATGACCCGCACCCCGTGAACGACCTCTGAGATCTTAATCAGTCCACAGATAAAATCATTCAAATCAGATACAAACCGTTCTAAAATCATTCCATTTGATAAACCGTAGGAGCCTCTTTACCCAGTTCAAGCCCCGAACAGTGAGGCTGTTGTACACCAAAATCCTCTAAAATACTGTGTACATGAAGATTTTTAGTAGAATCTACTGCAGACTGAGTTAGGGAATCTGTGGCCATGTGACTTCACCCTCCCTCTACTCGCTTCTACTGGATGCAGTACAGCCATAAGAGGAGCGAGTGGAAGTGAGGAGGGGGAGGGTGGAGTAAGCCCCAGGGACATGCAACGCAGATCCAGCGTGAGAATGTTTGAGGCTGAGGTGCAATTAAATCACAGACGAGTTTAGAATCACGGCCCAACACATTTTATGTTGGGGGAAAAGAGGACGTCAGGTCACCCTAAATAAATCAAAAATATACAATGAATATGATGACAGCCATAAGAATACAATAAAACAAGTAGAATAAGTAGAAAATGATGGTAGCCACGGGCATGAGGCAACGACTGAACTTTTTGGAACGTTTATAATGAAACCGTCTGTAATTTTACAATTACATAAATCAATAAAGAAAAGTCCTGAAATATAACTCACAATAAACATTTCATCTGAAACATAATTTTAGCACAACTATGATGAATTAATTGTCTGGCACAGCTTGATTTCAGCGCATCATACGCTCACGTAGTAAATCTGCATCGAAATGACCGTACACCCATTTTTCCGCTTGATAAACGAGGGCCACTATAAATGTAAATAACTATATCCTACCATATCCCTACACTCTCTTAAACGTGTATTTTTCCGATTTCTACTGCTATATCCATATTCAACAGACCTCTATTTATATTAGTATCTTTTACAATTTTTTTTACTCTTAGGGCCTGTTTACACGTATGTGGATATTTTTATAAACTCAGATTTTTCATACGTCCATAAGAAGACATAAAAATGAACACTTGTTGGTCTAAAAACATCCAGCCCTCACCTCTCCACACTGTTCAGGTAAGAAGAGCCATCGTGGCCGCCGACGGCGTACAGCAGGTCGTCCAGGACGCTGACGCCGACCCCACAGCGCCGCTTGCTCATGGAGGCCACCATTCTCCACTCGTTGGTCTGGGGGTCGTAGCGCTCCACGCTCGAGATGGCGTCGCCGCTGCACCATCCTCCTACTGAGAGACGGACACGGAAAGGCAAAAATGCAAAGAGATCAGTCTCAGGAAACAGAGTCATCTTCTGCTCAGCTCGGGTTTAATTTGGTGATCGATGAAACCAGAAAACGCAGGCATGGGTCATCAGTGCAGCTGAGCAGGAGTCACCTACCAGCAAACAGGACTTCTCCACACCGGATGGGCTTTCTGGGGCGGGTGCGCGGTCCCTGCATGAGCGGTCGCTCTTGTGGGAGGAGAAGGTAATTTTTTGCCTCGTCCACCAGGTCCCTAATGAGAAACAAGACGTTATATAGGCGTGTAAATCAAAAGTTTCAAAATATTATATCGGTTCAACAGACGACGATTCCACGTCTGCTGATATGACTAATTCTGCTACGGAGGGCAGCAGCGTGGCTAGCGCTGTCGCCCCCCGATCCCCGGGTCAGCCGTGTGGACTTTCTGTGCTCTTCCCATGTCGGTGTGGGTTTTCTCGAGGTTCTCCAGTGTCCTCCCATATTCCAAAAGCATGCTTTTAGGTCGACTGGTCAGTGTGTGTGCCCTGCAGTGAGTTGGTACCCGCGCAGGGTCGGTCCCCCATGCCCCGCTCCAGTCCGACAGCTGACTCCCGACGCCACGTCAATCTTCATTTTCACAAAAAAAACACACAAACGCCTTCTACAAGCACGTAACAATGCGCTAGGAGAGTTGCGTGGACGGGCGCGGGACTGAGCTGTCTACCGTGAGACGGCCGAGAAGTGGCACTGGAAAGTGATGTACATGCTGCCTGTTGAACACTAACCTGAGGATTTGTACTCACTATTCACAATATAGTCATTTACCACATCACACGTGGAACAAGCCCCGCTCCATCACGTAGATCTGATATATCGCCCACCCCTACTATGATTACCAAAAAAGGGAATGGCCGAGTGTATACCCACCTGCATTCCTCATCACTCTTGATCAGTGGGTCTGAGCCAACCGTTCCCACCAAAAACTTGGGGCTCAGGAGAGGAAGACGGACATGCTGAAGGACCTGTTCACATTAGGGAAAAGGGAAAGTGAATATGTTAGACATTTAAAGACTAGTCCAGTCCACATTAACTAGATGAGAATATCCTGCAGATATACGGATGCCCCACTGCAGCCCCTCCGTAATCAGCGTGGGTAAGAGTGTGTTGGCTGTTGCGTAAGGGACCTGGGGGAGCTGTGGCCTGCGCTCCTGGATGCTGTATTTAACCCAGGCCATGACCGCATTGAACACCTGCTCCTCGCTGCGCACATTCAACTCGTCGCTCGAGATGATGTCGATCAGCTGATTGGCCGGGAGCAGCATGAACTCCTCGCTTTCCATCACCTGAAGACATAAATGGTACAAAAACAGAGGAGTTTAGCTCAACAGACCACGAAAAGGACTGTTCAATCTAGGAATCAGTCACATTCTACTACTCGGCTCAGCTGGACAAAGTTGGATCTATGTCCAGAACTCCAGGAGGCATAAATATCAGAATAAAATATCTTCAAATGTGTACTAAAAACACTAGAAACGAATCATTCTGAAAGTGCTTTGAGATCATTCTATTCATTTCATGTACACAATAATAAAAACAGAAAGAGTTGCCGAAGTGGGAAATGATTTAAGAAAAACAACGCGTTTCTTTTCCTCCCTCACAGTGTCAGAAAGTGAGAGGGGTGTGAACTCAGGGTAAAAATAACGCAGGGCTGCACCATCATCTGTGAAACACGACTCTCGTGGAAAAAGGGAGACACATCATATAGTCCAGAACCAGAGAGTGTGGTTAAATTTAGCAGAGAGGGGACACCGCTCTCAAGAGGAACTCGTCCTAACAGACCCCAGCACTAGCACCAGCCACGAGCACACAGCAAGGCTCTCACTTCCTCACCAGCACAGTTACATAATCATTACGTCAGGGCATTACTGATTAACAGGAAACAGCCACTTACCATCACTACACTGACTAGCAAGATACAGAGAACAATAAAAGAGGAAAAACGATGCAGACACAGTTTATTACCCTCGTAATTAATAGAATATTTCCCAGACAGACTCTCCACCCATCTTTGCAGAAAAGCAGCATTTGGAACAACCCCACTTCAAGAGATATTCATCAAGCCTCTTCTCTCGGCACTTTTAAAAAGCAGCTGAAAACATACCCCAAAGATCAAGTTAACTTTTCATTTCATTTCTATATGTGGCAGCAGGTCTCACCAGAAGTCATTTACTAGAGAACACCGCTACACCCCGTCCTTTCATTAAACAAACCAAACAGCCTCACATTATTTCTCTTATTCACCCGACGGCATGTCATTTCCGTCTCCACATGGTCACGCGTTTACAATTCTCCTCCGCTCTCCGTATCGCGCACAGCACAGTTCTGTGAGGCGGCAAACCGGGCAAAAGCCGAGGGAAAAATGCGCGAGAGGGGTCGAGTTAGCGAGCGAGATTGACCGAGGTAGTGCGCAACAGAGGTAGACTTGCAGTTCAGACCACAAGAGAGGTTGGGTTAGTGTGTGAGAGAGGTCGAGTTAGCAGGTTGAGACCGAGTTACCAAATCATTGTTATATTGACTGCTGTCATTAATAGTAACACCATGCTTCCTGTGTCGGTGTCCGTTAGGGTTTGGGTTATGGTTAACGTTAGCCCTTACCCTAACCCTAGCCCCTGAAGGCCCCCCCCACTCCACAGACCTAGGGGGAAACACTGCATATATTACTGAACTTTTTTACATCTTAATACGTGACCCTCCACGGCAAAACCAGTCGCTTGTCGCAACGGAGGTTTCCGAGAAAAACGAGCGTTTATGTTGCATGGGGTACAATTGTGGATTTTTAGTTTTTAGTGTTTTGAAACAGTGGAAGGTCTATACTGTACTGTTGTGAATAAATTTGGCTGAAAAACTTACCCTTTCCATCCTAAAAACGTGACTTTCTTGAGGTGAGGAATTCAATTCCAGCAGAATGTTAAAAGTTTGTGTTTTGACCGCTCTACTTCAATATTTACGCTAAATCCACTGGTTGACTAGCGTGAAGATATTTCTCCGGAATCCATCTCCGTCTCCCGAGTTCAGTTAACCTAACGCAGGTAGGCTATCCGTGTGGCTGTGAATGCAGCGTAGGCTACCGTAAATGCAAACGTAGCCGCGACCGCACCAAGCGTCTGTGAGTGCTACGGCGATAGTCAACTTCAAAGGCAGATTTCTTCGTTTCTCACTTGGCGTGACAGGAGAAACCCGACTCCTTTGAATGTTGATATCTCAGTCATATGTCGTCCCATTCATTCCATATAGGTATCGTTTTGAAGCTTGATTTATGCCCTTTCATGAAAACATAACTCAATTTTGAAAATTTGCGACAAGCGACTGGTTTTGCCGTGGAGGGTCACATATGATTTCTAAATGTCTGATTCTATTCTTTTTACTTATTCTGTTTTGTTTTTAGATTATGGTTTCCATTCTTACTGCACTCAGATTTACAAGGTGACGTATAAATAAAAATAAAGCTACGTTTTATTTTCACTTTAACAATGTCTCCCCACAGTGGAGGCCACTCCCAGTCTTTGTGAACACACCACACCACACAGTGCTGCACTCTGCATTCAATCCATCTGTGAAGGAGCAATGGGCAGCTGATGGGCACCACCTGGGGAGCAGTGCGTGAGGGCGGTACCTTGCTCATGAGTACCTCAGCGGTACCTTTACCGGTCCAGGATTCCAACCTGCGACATCCTAACTGTTATGCTACCAACAGGCCCAGTTTTACTAAAGCTGTGGTTACAACACGGGGAAATACTGGTCATTTTTGCAGCATTAAGCAAAATCTCCTACGGTACTGAAAACAGTGTTTATGTAGTGAACAATGGAGTTATTAGCATGCTAGCCTGGTATGCTAGGTGAGAGCTAGAAAAGTACTGGAATATGCTTTGCCGTGTGATCTTTTGTATGCTTACTGCAAACCATGCAGCTTCTCTCCTGTACATTTATATACTGGGAGTCAACAAAAGAACTGGTTGCTGAAAGACGGCTGGTATTGGAGCCCCAACAAGACCACGCCTAACTGTTAGAGCAACGTGACTTCATGTGTCAAAACCCAACTTACATTTACTGCATTTAACGAACGCTCTCATCCAGAGCAACTTCCATATTCCTAAATACAGGGACCATGGAGCATCCGGGGGTTACGAAGCTGGATTTCAACTAGGGATGCACGATGATATCAGAATTGGTGATAATTGTTTTTTTTAAGTCATCTGTACCGCACCAATGATTAGATCTGCCTGAAATTTTCAACAGATTGTAATGGAGCGTTTGCAAGCAAAATGGTTTGTCTTTACGCAAATTACTCTGCTTGTACACTCAAAATTGCACGTTTGCCTCACTAGTATGGTAGGTAAGGTGCTCTTATCATACTCTGCTATGTGGTAGTATGCATCTCAGGAAATAGCCGGTGTTGTAGCTTAACAGTTCTCTATACACTAGGTAGTGCACATGCAGTTACACACGTCGTATTTGACTTGGTACACTACATAGGGCGGGAAGTGACTTTTTCTTCAAATGTTGTGCACCACGCTGGAAATGCTCCGCCCTCGCTCCACTCCGCTTTCACCCTCGCTGGACTTGGCGCTGTGTTAGAAATGTCAGAACTATGGTGGTATTTTTGTGCCGAAATTCTGAGCGGTGGAACTTTTTGTGCAGTGGAACAAACATCTTGTCTTAACGCGCTTAACTCTGCCTGCGCTCACACTCGGCTCTGACTTTCTCATTTATCCACATTGATGTTGATATCGGCAGATATCAGCCAAAAACACATCGGATATCAGCATCGACCAGTAATTCCTATATCGTGCATCCCTAATCTGAACCTACAACCTCTTCGTTCATGAGTGAGAATGCCACCAGGACGCATCCTGAGGCAAGTAAAGCAAACTGTGAGTGAATTGTTTCTCAAAGTAAGAATGCTGTCTGATATCTGGAGCCCGAATTTAGATCTGGAGCTGACAAAAAAAACACAACTTACACCGTACATGTTTCGGAACATACTGGTCATAAAAACATAACTATGCTACCTCCTGGAAGTTGTGCTGGGTGAACTTGTCAGCAATGCGGAGCAGCTCTCGACACGAGTGGGTGTCGGCGAAGGCCCTGATGCCCAGGCAGTTGGAGGGGTCGAGCTGGCGCTTCAGGAATTCGCAGCAGGCCTCCTGGATCTCTGCCAGCTGCAAGAGACATGCCGCGGGCAGCAGAGTCTGCACGTTGCCCTCCTCTACCGTCACCTGTACAAACATCAACATCAACATGCACCAAAGCAGGGCCTTCATTAGTTGGTTAACTATATAGCAAATGGAAAGTCTGTCTATGAAATTCAGCACTTCTGCACAGTCAACATAGAACTATTCAAAGTAGGGTTGCACGATAACATCAGAATCATATCGGAATCGATCAATGTTTAGATTTGCTCGATATTTCCAGCCGATGTTTGACGATGCCTTTACTGCACGTCAGAAAGGTAGCGCTTGTGCCAGACACGTCCAGAGTCTGAAGTGGGATTTTATACAGCCCGCACCTTCTGTGTTAAAAATGGTAGATATATGCATGAAAAATATTGGCATCGGCCAACAATTCCCATATCAGGTATCGGTCCGATATTGACTCAAACTGCTGGAGAGAGTATCAGTGGCATTGGGCCGATCTATTCAACTAACTTTTTCTATGTTTGCGTATTCGTGCACGCTCAATGTGTTCTGCATGGGAAGTGTGACTGTGGTAAAGCTGGTATTGTTCAACACAAAGCTGGTATTGTTCAACATTCACACTAATTCCTACATATTGATATGACAAAGAGCAGAACAAGCAACACAACACACTACAAGCCCAAAAGCACATCACACCATTACACTGTTTAATTTCCTTAACAGCACCAGCTCTCACTCACAATCTCTGTGTTCCTGATGCTTTTAGCGCCGCAGGATTAGGGAGCGTCACTTAATTACACCACTGTGTTTAATAGTAAAAAATCTTGAGATGCTATTTTAATAATAAATAATTTAGCACATACATATGGCTGTGTAATTATTACATTGTTTTAGTAGGAAAACAAGATGTAAGTAAAGTATTTCCTTAAGCAGAACAGAATCATTTCAGTCTCCTCCTCACAGAGAATTACACAACTTGTTCATTAAAAGCTGGTATTGGATGGGTACTGGCGATCGGCATCGGATCGGAGCACCCCTACTGTAAACAAAGGAATTATAAAAACTGCTCTTTTACCCAAATAATCAGGGACCTTCAAAGTTCAAATGAAAACAAGAACACATCACCACTAGGGCTGTGGGACAGAACATTTTTACCTTGATTAAAACCTCAGTTTCAATTCATTTTCCATTAATTTAAAAACAAGTGAAATAACCATCACGGGGCAAGATTACATCGATTAGAGGTGCTGAATGACGGTATCGATTAAGTCCCTACACCTAATCACCGCTATAGAAAATCTCCAAACAGGCAGTGACAGCAGACCTGCGAGGTATAGGCGAAGTCGATGAGCAGCTCCATGGCTCGCTCGTCAATGTCGCGGATGACCACCTCTGTCTGGCGGCTCTCCGCCAGCTCCCCCGTGAACATGGCCCGGAAGTAGGGGCTGCAGGCGGAGAGGATGACGCGGTGGGCGTAGATCTTCTTGGCACCCACCACCAGCACCACGTCGCACAGCTCCCGGTGCTTGCGCAGCAGGTTGATGACCTCCAGCGTCTGGCGCGGGTGCTTGTCCGAGACGTAGGGCATGCGAGCGGGTTGGGGCACGCCCTCGGGCAACTTGTTGGGGTCGCCCAGAGTGCAGCGGCTGGTGATATCCATTCCGGCGGTGGGGTCCGTACGCGCACTCGTGGCCCTGTTGGCACAGGCACATCACAGGCAAGGTCGTTAGAAGCCGGGTACGTTCCTTCAGCAGTCAGCGCTTATTGTCTGTGCTGTGTCCAAAATAACTACCCCACACTCTTAAGACCTGACTAGTGGAAATGACGAGTGACTAGTGTATGAATGTCAGCCAGACGCAACACTCTTGCCCTGCTGTATGACACACACAAGCCAAAAACAGATGAATCATGTCACAAGTCGGCTGGCGTGTTAACTGGTGCCAGCTGGGGCCCAAACATTTATTTGTTCAGAATCTATCCAAATCTTTTTTGGGCAACAGGATCTGTAAAATAAAGGCATATTCATAAATAAAACACGTTATCGCTTCTGTTTGTGAAATTGTCAGGCCATTATTTGATCATAAAGAAAATACATCCAGGTGAGAAGACTCGTTTTAAAGTAAAGGATGACAGATCAAAGACACCCTGCAGTGTTACAGTAACCTGCTCTTCACAAGCTAGAAAAACAAACAACTGGAGCTGCCGGGAGATAATTATTTAAAGCTGCAGTTGGTGTGTGCTTGTGTGAATTGTTTGTGATGTTTACTGACTGCTTAACTCCTGATATATAAAGCACACAAGAACCAGGCGTTTTCATTTGTAAGAAACGCTCAGCCGTCACCAAGAAAAGAGCAAAACCCGGCGTTTCTGTGTTAGTCCTTAAAGTAGGCTACAACCTACAAACTAGAAACAGCACAGCCATTAGGTGTACAGAAATAAGAATCACCCACAGATCTTTCCTCACTGGGAAGAATGACATGCAACATGTATTCCAGTAGGGCTGCAACAACTAATCAATTAAATCAATTAAGATAGTTGTCAACTAATTTAATAATGAATTGGTTGGGCCTACGTTATTATTCCCATACGTACAGTGGCTACTCCCTAATGTGGGGGCAGTAAGCTAGCCAAAGCCACGGTGGCAGTAAAGCAGCGTCTCCCAGAAATGAGTCAAAAATGAGTTATAGGCCAAAAGGAGTCCAAGTTGGCTTCAATGTTTCTTCATTTTCAATTCATCAGAAAATCTTATTTTATAATGTTAGAGAGGAAAAAATAAATATAGAAAAATAGAAACACACCATTTGGTTTATTAAAAAATGCTGGAAATTAAATAATTAATGATCAATTAATCAAAAAAATAATCAGCAGATTAATCAAGTAACAGAATAATCACTAGTTGCAGTGCTATATTCCAGATTTTAGGAATCAGAAAATGTTTAGACTAAAGTGATTTGAACTGACAACAGAAGAGTATGCTGCTGCACCTACCACAAATGTAACACACCAGGCAAAACGTTTCCACATCTTCAATCAATAAGAGACTGTCTATAGAATTTTTCGTATTGAAACTGTTACAGGTCTCATACACATTCAGTGTAAAAGACAATTCCAAGATCATAATTGTAGGTTGAATACTGCGTCCTAATGGTCTAGTTTAAAGTGTATATTTTATATTCTATTTTTCTGCCTTATTTGTTTTTTGTTCCTTGTTCTTTGTTGTTTGCAATGTGAAAGCTGGAGCCACGTCGTCTCGTCTCTCTGTTTACCTGTACAGTATATAGCAGAGATGACAATAATGTTTACTTTGACTTAGAACAGTACAATATACAGCTTGGCCAAACGTTTTCAGACTGACAGAAATGGTGTTGTTCACAAAGTTTGCTGACTTCAGTTCTTATAGTGGCTATTTCCTGCGAAGAGTAATCCAATGAAATGCAATTAAGTCTTTCTATGAAAATTAACTTCTTCATAAAAAACCTCAATCGTTGTGAAGAAAGCGTCAGGGCGCCCAGGAAAGTCCAGCACGTGCCAGGATCATCTCCTAAAGAGGATTCAACGGCAGGATCAGGTTGCCGAGCTTACTCAGGACTGGCAGCAGGCAGGTGCGAGTCTTTCCGCATGCACAGTGAGGTAGAGACCTTTGGATGCTGGATTGGTGTCAATATAGGCTGCAAAGAAGCCACATCCCTCCAAGAAAAACATCACTGTCCAGAGAAAAATAGGTAAACACTACCATTCCATATACATGTGGGGTTGCTTCTCGTCCAAGGGAGTGGACTCACCCATAATTTTGCACTGAACACACTGCAATGAAAAAGAATGGTATCAAAACATCCTCCAAGAACAACTTTGCCCAACAATCTAGGAGCAATTTGGTGATGAACAACGCTTGTTCCAGCACGACAGAGCACCATGTCACTAGTCAAAAGTGTACTAAATGGCTCAGGGATCAAAACATTGAAATGTTGGGTCCATGACCAGGAATCTCCACAGATCTAAATCCCATCCAGAACTTATAGTCAGTCCTCAAAAAACAGGTGGACTAACAAAACACAAATTGTGACAATCCCAAGCAAGAATGGGTCTCCATCCGTCAGGATTTGGCCCAGAAGCTGATGTGCACTACACCAAGGTGAATTACAGAAGTCTTGAAAAAGAAAGGTCAACACTGTAAATACTGACTTGTTGCACAAACTTGGTGTATTTCTCAATAAAAGCCTTTAAAACTGAAAATGTTTATTACTGAACTTCAGTATACCAGAGAAATAAGTGACAAAAACATCTTACAACACAGAAGCAGCAAACTTTCTGAACAACATTTTTGTCGGTCTCAAAACTTTTATACACAACTGTATAGTGCTTCAAGACGGTACGAGTAAAACGTGGTTTTACAGTTCACACTGCACAGACCATAACCACCAAACCAAAAGTCACATTTATGGTTCTGTACTGCAGTGCACACTTAAACTACACGGCTATATTCATTTCAAACCCTCAATAAAGCAAAATGTGAATGATGCAATCAGGCCTGGCTCTGAGCCTTACTTTATAATGCTATTGGTCAGTAACATTTAAGATAAAATATAATTAACACAAGAATTCATTCAACGCTAAGTATATGACTGTTCTGAGGTGGTGTAGGGACATTAACTACTTTAACAGATTTGCCATTAACTGTTTAAATATCCTCTTTTAAAGCTACGTTTTGTAAACAAGTAGTCCAGGGTAAGAACAAGCACAAATATGAGTCTACCAATGGCTTCCAGCTTTAAAGATGACCAAGCTGGAGTCACACTGACAACTGTGTGTATGATGCACCCCAATCTGCAGAAATTACATATCATAAATCATTTAGCTGAAAATATTACATTAATACATCGTGATAGATTAATTTTGACACATTCTCATTGTCACTAAAAATACTGTTTACATCTTGCTGTTTGATGTATTACCCAAGCCTTCCTACCACCTCTCCTCTAGCAAATACATTTAACTAAAGGCCTTTCACCCATCCAGAAGTGTCATGTCTCGTTATCTGACAGAATATGACCATGACTAAATGCAATAAAGAGCACAAATAGACTACAAACACAATGACACATGCAATTTAACAGCAAAGATCAAACTTTACGATCAGTCACCATTTTAGGCAGCTCTTTAAGTCCTGTACTCAAAGGTCAGTAAGACTATATTTAGCAGGGGTGTTGAAATTAATCACATAATCGATGGCGTGGACGATTCTGCATGGAGGCAGTGGCAGGACCAGAACCAGCTGAACCTCCTGGACTACATCTTCAAGACATTGCTTGGTGATTTTCTGGCTCTGGCATTAACATTCTAGTTAAAAAGAGCAGCCCGATCTGCAATTCATGCCCAAGCTGTGTGCAAAGTGAAGTTATGTAGAAAAATTGATGGGGTGCATCGAGACATCGCATGGAATCGTTGACATGATAATCGTGTTAGAATCGTGAGAGCTCTAAGATCTCACGATCACCAGCACTGCAAGCCTTAATGTCCCCAATGTGGAGTGTGGCTCACCTCGGCTGAAACGGTGAGGTTACTGTAGTTAGACAGAAACACTGTTGGCGACCCCGACAACCGAGCCACATTCAACCTGCGTTAGTAAACACAACGTTAGTGTCGGTGGAGCTGACGCTCGCTGACTGCGTGAGTTCACATCTGTCATGAGGGACCGTGGGCCACATTTCTTAAGTTACAGCACGACACGGCGGACATTCAGACATTTAGGGTCAGAAGATGACGGTCACGACAAACGCGAGAAGCTTCGAGGCTCCAGGTACACGGCGACTCGGCGGGTTAACGAGCTCGCAGTGCTAACGCTAATGAAACGCCACACGGCTAACGCTAACCGCTACAGGCGGCTCAGCTAGCCAGCATATCTGCAGTCTGCACGTTCAACACATGCCGTGAAAACAAAGCGCACGTTTATAAAAGACAGGAGTCTCTTTCACCTTATTTGTCCATTCAAACGGTCCAGCTTGATGGTTAAGTCGTCGAAACGGACAGAGTTTTGTTTTCTGATCGACACTCGCTGAGAGCGGAGCAGGAATGACGCCAGTGATGCTGCGTCCGATCGCACACACTGCTGCATTATAAAGTATGTTGAAGTCGCACGACGCCATCAGCAACACCGACTGTGAGTTACATACTACTTAGGTAGGGTAGTATGTGATTTCGGATGCAGCCATCAAGTGAATTTATGCATTGGCCATGTCAAAATAAGGGTCACTAAAATACCAATTCACGTTTTCTGCAACGAAGAATCTGCCACATTACCTCACATTAAATATGTGAATCGAGGTTAATTTGTTGATGTCTGATTACTTTGATTGATATTAAGAAAAATTGGTAAAATCGTTTAAATTTAATCGAAAAGGCCACAACTACGTAATTTAGCTGCAATTTTGTTTCTCGTTAATATAGTTGCATTGGGCATTTATACAATACTTAAGAAATAATAGTTGGACATTTGTGTCATCTAAACATTTTTTTTCTGCTAACATCTGTTAACAGCACAGGTTATATACCGTGACAATACAAATGAAGCTTTTTACTAAATTAGACAAACACGATAGAGGTCACCATTAATGCTAATGTATTTTAAATTCTTGAAATACTGGTATAAGAGTAAGGTTACGCCATCTGAGAACGAACAAATAAAATACGCTGTCTGATAGTACTGATGATAAACTATAAGTAAATAATTCAATAGTTTTATTGTTGCATGAATGTTTGAGTTACACTAGTTTAGTTTGCCTTCTTCCTAACTCTATATCCACTGATTTAATCCATCTCTGTTTTTTTATGTTCTGCATTTTTGTTTTTGCACCCCAGAAAGTGCTTGTTCAGTTCCCAGATATAGTCTGTGGTCCTAGACGATAGAGGTTATTTATTTCAGTGTTCCTCAGCCCTACAGATTTATTGCACTGATATCGATTCTTATCCAACGTTTTCCAGCTCCGGGCTCAAGCTGGTCACTTGGTCTCTTATGGTGCCCTGGCATCTGGTCCCTGCATGCTGAGTGCTGTAAGAGCTAATATGACCTTTCACAATTATTTTATCATAATGTAAGCGATTCAATCTCGATGGAAACTAACCTTTTTTCCAATAGGCGACCGTCAGTTTTACAGCAGGGCCATTTCAGCAGAGAGCTATTCATCTTCTAATGTCATTCTTTTCCTGGCATTTGAGGTAAATAATTATGCTTGTAGAAAGACAGTGACTTTTAAAAATCCTAACTGGATGTTTCATAGTTACATTCTCTCGGCTCGACTGGGGCGTCGCACTGACGAACACCCAGGATTTTTGGCTCCATCTGGTGTTGAAAGGTTATAACAACAATCTTCTGAAGATTTTTATTTCCGATACGCATTCATCATTATGCAAATGTATATTCCAGTATAAATATCAGCATCATTATGAGCATTAAGTTTATCTAAAATGCGCATATTAGTATTATTAATATTCATATTCATATTTTACTATATTAATAGACCACTGTGAGTCGACAGTGCTAACCACCCGGGTTGGTCGTGGAGTCTTTCTGTGTGGAGTTTGTGTGCTCTCCCCATGTTTACGTGGGCTTCGTCCTACAGTCCAAATCTTGCTCTATATGTTGATTGGTTACTCTAAATTGGTGTGTGCTCCATAGTGTATTGGTCTAGGCTTAGGGTTAGGGTTAGGGTTAGGGTTAGGGTTACTCCATAGTGTTGGTGGCCTAGTGGTAGGACACTTGCCTTTGGACCAAGTGGTTATGGGTTTGAATCTGACCTCTGGTGTTATCAACATTGGGTCCCTTAACCCTAAATTGCTCTCAGGGGAACTGTCCCTGAAATTAGGAAAAAATGTAAGTCGCTCTGGATAAGAGCGTCCGCTAAATGCTGTAAATGTCTCCACCCGCAGCTGAAGTCCTGGGATCTGGTCCCCGCAGCCCTGATATAGATTAAGCAGTTCAGATAAAGAATGCATGGGAACATAAGTATTGAGATTTATATACAATTAAAATTGATTTTGAGATATTACAGCTAAAGCTACTATAATACTACAAGGCTGTTTTTAAAAGTAAGAGACAAGAGACGTCATTAATACTGTGTTTCTTGACTTTTATTCTGCGTGAAACGTTGCAGCTCACATCTAGTTTGGCTACATATCGATTTTTGTTGTCGTGCATGCTGTACCTCTCTATCACACTTTGTGGTGTGTGTGCGTGTGTGTGTACACCTCGGTCTGAAGCTGAATAGCACTCTTGTGTGCCTGTATTCTTCCATTCCTCAATGGAATGTTTACAGAGCGGTTTACAAGCTCAGTGATGCCTGCTCCCTCTCTCTCTCTCTCTCTCTCAGATATCTTATTCAGGCTTTTGTGGAATGTTTGAGTGTTTGCGGTTGGTGGCCCCCATGCAGCACTATAGGAGACGTTGTTTCAGACAGGGCCAGAGGGGAAACAGCAGTTCACTGTGGGGGGAAACAAGGCAGAGGCTTGACATGAAGATCCACCCATGGCCACTCGGTGCTAATATCAGCCTATCCCCAGGATTACTGACACCACTTCATTTATTTACAGTAAACTCAGACTCAACAATGCTATTTTTAAGTGTGTAACAAGAAAAATATTAAATTAAAATTATTAAATTAAAAACACACACTTCTTCCATCTTGATACAATCATTACGTGATAGTATCTTTAGGGTATGGATTAAAATTACACTAAACTAAAATATTTTAAAAATAATAATATTAAAAAGAAAGTAATAATAAATTAAAATTACATTTAATATATTAAAATGTATGAGATTACATTCTCTTGACAAAATAATATAATAATAAGGAATCTATAAGAAGAAATAAGTAATTTTAAAAGTATTATATACTATTACAAAAGTGTAATCTATTAAAATTGCAATAGAAATAATAAGGGCTATATATTGTATATTCACAGGACTTTCTTAATAAGCCAAAAATGTATTGATATTTAAATGTTTTTAAAAGTATATTTTGAGTTATTAATGATTTTTAATATATACATTATTATTTTTAATATATGCATTTGTGATACAGGGCCGTGAATTAGTTGCAAAACTATATTGAAGTGCATAAAGCCTTGTAGGCAAACGCTATTGTGCTGTACAGTTGGGTGAACTGCTCTGAGACCCTCGATTGGATTTGTGCCCCCACAAAACATGAGTAAGTAGGGAGAGTGGAAAGCCTCCTCCCAAATGCCCAGGCTTGCTTTGTAGTGCTGCCAGCAGGCCACCCCTGCTCTGTTGCGGGAGGGGGCACGTGGTGGAGGGGGCCAAGAAGACGGGGTGTTCTGTTCCACAGCAGAACCTGACTATGTAGTCGATGGAGGAACATTCTCTCCCAGCCGCATGCATGTGTACATAAACAGATTTGGAGCTGGTGAAATTTAAATATTTTGCTACAATTCCACAGCCACTGCGGTCCACATCAATGAATGTCCACTCAGCCCCACTGAGCTTGATATCAGAGGTTTCTGTGTGGGTTCTTTTGCTAACCTTGTCCCTCCTCCCTTCCCCCCCGCCTGGGAAAACAGCGACAACAAATTAGCCTTCTTTTATGTCGGGGCCTAAGGACGACACTTGGACAGGGCTGAGATTGTCCTCCTGGGTTCCCATGAACCTCACTAACCTTCCCTTTCAGCGCAGAAGGAAGCGGCCATTGTGCCAGCACCTGTTTCTGTGGAAATTGGTAAAATGATGGCTTTGTTAGGCATCGCCCTGGCAACCAGGAGAAAGGAGCAAGGAGGGTGGGAGAGTGGGAGGGAGCGGAGTGGGGGTCTTGGGTGGGAGGGTTGGCCGAGAAGAGGGGCCGAGAGCTGAACCTTAAGAGCCCTTAGTGAGGGTAGGGAGACACAGGGTGTGCCTGCATAAGAGGATGGGACAGCAGCTGCTTAAACTTGGCTTGTTGGAATTTCTTCTAAACCACTAGACACTGTTTACATCACAGTGATGAGGAGAGTTTTACTGGTACACAAATATTTGTTAGTTCTGTAGTTAAAAAGCTAATCAATGATCTCTCTATAGCTGCTTTCCTGTTTGTCCGTCTGCCTATACTCAAGGTTTGCAGGCAGCTACTGCATATCTATATACAGTAGGTTCTCAGTCACCCACAACGTTGTAGTCCTGAGTGCTTGAGGGCAGCCAGACTTTTGAAGTTGTTTCATCTCCCATCCAAAAGGATTCTTCAGCATCATTATTAGCACTGAAGAAGCCTTTTGAATGAGAGGTGAAACATCTTCAAGAGTGTAAAAGTCCAGTTGTCTTCACTTTAAGCACTCAAGACTCCTGCATATCGGCATTCGCTCCATTTTCTGCCACCTGACCATGAGTCCTGCCCCCTGCTGGTACATCTTGAGTCATGCTCTCACATCAGACAGAAAGGGGTGGCTGATTTCACGAAAGAAGGTTGGGGAGGGAGTGAAGTCATTCAAAACAAACTCACACTCCTCCTTAATCCTCCCTCCCTTTAGTAGAAGCCCAGCATTCCTCCTGCTGCAATGCACCACCGGTCTCCAAGTGAACATCATCAATGCCATGTGGTTCCAACATAGTCTGATTTAATTAGTGTTTACCCAGTGAATGAAAACACTGAAGGAGGAAAGAGAGAGCAGAAAGTTTTGATAGACCTCACAATTATTTTCACACACAATAAAAAACATTGAAATTATTATCAACCCAGTGTAATTGAGGCTATAAGTTATGAGACGTTAATACATTTTATAGCATTTATAAAACTCTTGAGTGATACAGGACCCTCCCAGCAGATGGCAATCATCTATCAGGAGTTGCAGAACAGCAGTTTTGTACAACATCACCTCACCTTGTACACTCACTACACTCTCTCAACAGTGTCTTGTTGAGATCTACAGACAGTGAATCAGTATTGAGATTTTTCCAGTCACCAAGATGAAATAACAATATATTTAATAATAGTAGAACAATTAACATTTACATTTCTAGAACCGTTTCACTGCTAAACGTACAAGGTGCCAGTGTCAGCATAATCACACAGTTACATACTATTCTGTATAAGCTTACCTTAATGAGCTGTAGGTGTGGTCATGTCCAGGAGCCTGTGGTCAGGAAATTCTCAACCGCTGCCTCCGCCTTAGCTATGCCGTCCTGTGCACACCTTTCAGCCCTGACCACATGTGCACCATTGATCGGGGGACCCTTGTCTTTAATGACATTCTTAAATCTCAGCACAATAAGCCATAATAAAACAGCCGTGATATATTACACCCACTGGAAACATTCTGTAGACCACTCAGAGTGTATTAAAGTTGTACAAAAATATTAATAAAAGCTTGCAAATGTTATACATTATACCCAAGGAGGGCTCATATGTCGTCTGTGTGAAAGTGTGGCTTGCTAAAGTAAACGACATGTTAATACAGGATTCACATAACATTTATACTGGCTAAAGCTGGGCTAATTTTAGAAAGGGCCTTTCCGTGACTACAAAAACTAATCATCTCAAGCTCAATGTTACATATCACATTTATATATGTTGAGCATTTGGAATGTCATGTTGAATATTGTGTTTTGTATTGAATCATTTACAGCATCCTTCAGACCAATTCATATCACACTGCCTTTGAACCTTTGCCCTCATTTGCCCTCAACTGTAAATAGATTGAAACCGTTCCGTCTCTAGCAAGGTGCTCGACTAGTGATGTTATTGGCTTTCTGGGTTGGTAGAAAATAAAATTGTCAAATTTGAAAAAATGCATTGTTTACTTTTTAGTTTTGAGTGTGTTTTTGGAATGATAAATATAATCATAAAGATAAAATGTTTTCCTCACGGTCATTTCCTGCCACAGTTTCATTAGCAGTATAATTATCCAGGTGAAACAATGGTGTGGGGGCCAGTCGGCTCCATTTCTCTCTGGCTTTTAACTTTCTGAACCTGGCTTTTATTCCTTTATTAGCAAAACACACCCAGCACTACTAATGTTCTCGAGTGTGACTTTGACATATTCTTATAATTGCTGCAGTAGGATCTATTTTCTAATGTGAATGTGAGCCAGTCAGTTGCATGTTGCTTTATGTTGCTTAACTGATTATTGAACTTAAAGCATGCATCATGTATCAGTTTTAGAAAGATGCATTTACATTTTTACATACATACTGTATATATGCTCTGCAGATCATGGAGATTTATCTTCCAAATTCCTTTTAAAATCTAATATAGTTGATGCAAATAATGAGTACTTTATTAATTTCAAAGGATGTCCAGGATTATTACACTATTAAGACTATCTTTCTCTGAAATCAGTGTTTTCTAATCCTGGTCCAGGGGTGACCATACGTTTAGATTTTACCCTGATCCTAAAACACCCGATTTAAGTCCTCATAAGTTTAAAGCATTTACATTTATAGAGTGTGTGTGTGTGTATGTGTGTGGTGTGTGTGGTGTGTGTGTGTGTTATAAGCATCACATCTTAAAAATATGGCTCTGTGGGATCCATGCAAATGATGACGCTTCTAAAAGCTCCTAAAAATGTCACCACCATGTGTTTTAATCCTTCTCTAACCCAAGAGAGAGACAGGGAGAAAGAGAGACAGCACCTGGAGCAGAAACAGTAAGGCCTCGACCTGTCTTTTCTGTAACGTTCCCGGTCACATACTCTTGTGTGTATTTCTCTCCCTGTTCCTGTGAAATAATTCTGCACAGGAGGGGATATTGTTCCAGGGAGAGGAGTAAAAGATGGATCCTGCCGCACATCTCAAACTCTCTCTCTCCCTCTCTCTCTCTCAACTATACATGCACACACATGGACTACAGCACATACACAAAGATGGTCAAATTGTTTAAGGCCTCTTGACACACAGACACACACAAAGACATAGACGCATACACATGCACACACGCACACGCACGCGCACACACACACACACACACACACACACCACATGTGGTGTGTGAGGGGGCTAGTTAAGGGTGATTTATTTCCACTCTGGGATTCACAGGATGGCTCCAGTTCAACCGATTTCTCAGAGTGAGCGGAAGCGGCTACCAGCCGTAGCAGGAATTCTCATCCCCGGGCCCCAGGGTCCCCGTCCCCCCGCAGTTCCCTGGCTCCTGGGCGCAAAGCCTCATGAACCAGGCCTCAGCCTGCACAAACCCGCTAATCCGCTACCTGCATGTCCGCAGCTCATCAGCCAGGCAGGTAAAGCCTAGGGTTTTGCGATATCCCCACTAGGGGGCGCGTCACAAACGGGACATCACTAAAGAGAGATTACAGAGCAAGTTTCAGTGTCTCCTTTCTCTCTTTTTTTAAGGTCTAATAAAGGTCTCTAAATGCACACAATTGTTTCCACACATTTTATGGTGTTTGCAGTTATAGTCTCACTGGAAATATTTACTTTCCTGTGCAGCCAAACCCACCGGCTACCAGGCCAACTGACCAGGTGGAATCAATCTCTATTAGTGACCTGCCTCCAGCTGACAATATAGCGTCCTAGTGCTCAAATCAACTGCAATAATGATTTGAACATGAATTCTTTTTCCAGCAAAGCATTTCTACAATCCCGATGAAACAACAAAAACCAGAACAATTCAACAGATGCCTTTATATAGTCAGAAAGCGGTCGGCGAATTTACCATTTTTACAGTCATTTTCAAGTGTGCTGCATTTCAACAAATACAACTACAGTAAAATCATGAATTACCTTCTGCATTGATCATACGCACTTTCAATCCAAAAAGATAATTCCAGGACCAAAATTGTAGTTTTCAATTCTGCATGTGAATACAGTATAATGCAGTTTCTTTTTCCACTTTAAGTTTGGGGTTTTTTCATATTTTATAGTGTTTTTTGTACTATAGAAGCCGGAGCCTCGTCGTCTCTATATACTTCTATATGGTGGAGACAATAAAGTTACTTTGACTTTAATGTCCTTTCATTTTTATGTGCATTTTTTGTAATATATTTTCAGTAACTGACTGTAATGTATTTTCCTTTTACAGTCTATTGTATTTATTTATAAGAATTAGATGTTTGCTGCATTAAATTTTATTACAATATTTACTGTAAGAGGTGTCATATCTTTTTTTCTTCTATTCTGCAATACAGCACTGTGAATGGTTCTGATTTTCACAATGTTTTGCGAAATAAAAGAAAATGTACCTTAAAATGTGTCATATGCTTTATTTTATTTGTACATTTTTTTGCAGTACAACACTGTGAAATATAGGATACATAATAAATATGCATTTTTGCACTGCTTCATGTTGTTTGTGTTTTTTCATTCGTTATAATTTGTGTGACAAAGCAGTCTTACGGTAGAGAGCATCTGCTGTAGCATAAGTCAACTTGTGGGTGAAATATGAAGTGTTTTGATGGTTTAAGTACATTTTGCACAAAAAGTCAACTGGTGTCCTGCGTTGTGTGTGTTTTGAAAAAGTGGACATGGTATTTAGATGGATTAGATCAATAATAACGACAGTAGAAAACATACCTTTTTATCCTTAAGACATAAATAATTATTTCTATCTTTCGGGTACTCACAATAGACTAAATATATCAACACACCCCTTTGGAAGACGTCGGCCTATGCTCGGTGCTGACAGGACCACACATACAGTCTCGCGCAAAATGGCCGGAATGCCATAAACATTTATTTCAACAGCAAGTTAAACGGTTCCATTTCAAACAGTCACCCAGGACCGCGTTACTCCACCTGAGCGGAATAATAAACACAGGAGGGCAGAGAAACAGGCAAATACCTGTCTGCTGCATTCATTATGGCGTGCAGATGTGTTCTCTCCGTACTGGCTGTGGATCTTCAGCTCACCTGAACAGTTGCTTGGAACCACTGTAAACTATCAACCATCTCAACTACTAAACAAAGCAAAATCTACTATAAAACTGTATCTAATATAACACTTAAATACACTGCATATTTATACATGGCACATGTAGAGAATATGAAGACTTCACACCCCTCAATAAAATGAAATTAAGCAAAGGAAGACAAGTGTGAGCTTGAGAGTGTAAAAAGTATAAAAAGTAAGATGTGACTCAGTCTACGCCTTGCCTTCATTAGCGTAGTAAAGGAAAGTGCGGTTTGTGTGTGTGTGTGTGTGTGTGTGCGTGTGTCTGTGTGTGGCGAGCGGTCCCACCCATGTTTGTTCTGCCAGCAGTCTGCCTTGCCGTGAACGTGGACCTCACACAGCGCTCGGCCCGGGCCGCACGCTGCTTCCGTGTGAGCCTGGCAACCGCCCTGGGGCAGGGAGAGGAAACTGTGCACGGGGGAGTCACTGCCAGATCTGCCTTGAGGCCTGCAATGAGATGCTTTACTATGATGGATCTCAAGTCATTTCATTATATAATCTTAAATCAATAACGCACAAAGGTCAAACACTAATCACTCAGCAACACTGTCTCTCAGATCTATCCTGAGGTACATTAGACCTCCGTGATGGAAATATACTGGAAATATTAGACAGCATCACAAGCGTTTTGTGTTGTTTCCAAAGATAAATAATATATACATTTTTGAACCCACAGTACTAGAATTGCCGTAGGACAGGGCATCACTGTGGCTCCTGTCAGCGCATTCCCTCTTCGTCTTTCCTCTCAAGAGGGCTTCGAGAACAAGGCTAACTCATTAAAAACACATTGAAATTTGATTCATGACAGCGATGCAAACTGAGACAGGTGAAGGACGCCGTACTGACACATTAAAACTCCCAACCGCAAATCAAGTGTTGATCGCAGTTAGCCACGCACGTTACGTTTGGCACACACAGCTGTTCGGCTATTCACATCTTCACGATGTGAATCAAATCTTTATAAATCTATTTAAAGATTTTTATATTTCCCCTTGTTTCTGGCCAAGGCCTGCGCTTCAGCCGGCACTACGGGGAGGACGGGGGCCAGCTGGACGGCACTTGGAAGACTTCTGGGCCACAGGCACCGAGATGAACACCATGTCCACACACACAGTGGCTTCCAAGTGAAGTCATACAGCCATGTCATTCTGTGGGAAAAAAAGCTCTTTGAAGGGAGAGGATAAATTAGCAAATTAACTTTGACATGGGAACTGTAAAAAATGATATGTATGTTAATTTGCAGAGATCACAATGACCAGAAAATCTCCTTACCGAAATGAGCCTGCGTCAGCCCCCATGCAGCATTCATTTGCATCTAGAGTAGTCCAGAAGATGAATAAGCAAGAGTGGCAGTGATGGGCGCCCAAGGACAGGCTCCCCACACATACAGAAAGAGAGACAGAAAGAAAGATGGGGTTGTCCGCAGTAGTGAGGAGTGCGTGAGTGGTTAGCAGACCTCACAGACAGAGGGGTTTGGGGAAAACAGTCAGAATAGCCCCACACAAAGATCACAGGCAACCAACCAGGGGGTGTGTGTGTGTGTGTGTGTGTGCGTGTGTGCGTGTGTGTGTGTGCATATACATTTTTGCGTACTCCTTTGTGACTAACTCTCCCGGATCCTCCAGATCCCATAAACGACCCAAGTGGTAAAGAAGCGAGCCCTAAACTCACTTCTACACAGCAATTTTTATATGAAAGCTTATAACCTCACCAGTATTTTATGTCTGTATAGACATAAACAGTATCTATCTGGCATTGATGTTAAAACATATACACCCACAGCAGACAGCGAGCGCTTGAGGAAGGGAAATTCAGTTGGAACGGCAGCCGCTTTCTTGTTTAGGCACTGTGAAGAAAAAAACCCAAACCACAACATAACTCCCATTTTCCGCTCTCGTCTCCCAGCCCTGTTTAGACAGATTTGTACTCCTAAAACCAGATACTACCTCCAGGCCTCCCCCCTCCCTCCCTCCCTCTCTCCCTCCCTCTCCCTCTCTCTCTCTCCCCATCTTTTTCATTATCCAAAAGCTGGTCCAGCACCGCCTGCCTGAACTGCAGCCACCCTGCGAGTTATGGCACTCGTTAACCAAGGGAGAGGTGAAGTGCGCCAGACCCCGGCGTATGAAGCAGTCGGAGGCCAGTCCAAGTCCATCACCTGGTGGAGGGACTCAGCCCCTCGGAGAGGCTCTCGCAATACGCGCTGCCGAGCCCTGGACGGACAGTCTGAACACGTCCACTCCCTGACATACCAGTGCTGGGCCAGTTTATCGTGTCGTAGCAGCGAACGGTCTGCCCGTCTGGCTTTACAAGGCTGGGCATTGGGTTTTATGAAGTGTCACCCTGCAAAGCCTGTGTTTAAAGCTATGGGGGAGTAAATGAGGACCCTCAGTGCAGTTATCGCAAATTACAAAGGTTGGGGGGGAGAGCGGACCAAACCCCGCTTCACAGTTAATGAATTTCGTAAAGAGAGCTTTGGCCGACTTAGTCGGATTTGGACTGCCCGTCTCCATCATATCTCTCTATAAATTCAGGGATCGTTGAGGAAATAGCGGAGCTGGGTGGGGACGGAGTGGGGAGAGACATTGTTTGCAAAATTCCAAAATTTTTATGAGGCTAAATTGAAATTTAGGAAGGATTGTGACCAAATATGAAGGACTGATTTGGACACAGAGGAGAAACAGAAAGAAAAATATGCACACAACATGGGTCTGTCACAAATATCTGAATATCAAACACAGCAAGAAGAATTTAAAATGTAAATAAAATACTTCGGCTGAAGAACTGGCAATAATGGCACAACGTAGTGTGAAACACTTAACGATTAGATCATTCCTCTTAAAAACGGCCTCACATTCCATTTTGCAGCTGGAAGATCATAAAACCTGCCGTATGACACACACAGTCTCTCACGCATTTCCGCGCGAACCCACACACACAAACACGCACACATTTTGAGGGTGTGTATATGGACAAATGAATGTGGATGGGCTATAAAACCAGAACAGTAATTGTGTGCCTGATTCATAAAATTAAGTCTTAAATACCTTCCCCATCCAAAGAGGATAGCAATTCAGCACTATCAGACCTCAAACTTGTCGATTCGTAAACTGACGGCTCTAAATACCTTTGCCACTAGACAGTGTTGCTATTCACAGCGTTAAGAACAGCGTGGCTGTGTGGTCATGATTTACGCTCCTTTATCAGTTGCTAATGGGACTGTGAATGTGTATTCTCGCAGTTCAACCTCCGTGTCAACTAGCACTCCCTGGGAGACCTGCCCCAGCGGCGTCCAGTCGTGCCTTAATGGAAACCATGTGCTGCCTCCATGCCAAAGTCGAGACTAATTCCTCGACTCCTTTTGGCGGAAATGCTGACGGAAACGCTTGCTTTCCTTAACCTGCGGGTCTACCGTCATCGCTTCATCGGCGTAATCCCTAATCTCTCGTGCAAACAGCGCAAAAATGTTTTCACACTTCTTTGCTTGTCCCGACTAGAGCCTTCTCCACTTTTTTCCTGGGCTTTATTATGTCTGCGAAGCCACCCCGTAAAAGCCACGTGAACGGCAGATAGGCTATCTCTTTTTCCGCACTCGCCGAGCCAAGGCTAGGAAAAGGCGGTTTGAGACGTGCAGGACAGAGGAGGACGTAGCTGGTGGAGCGTAGTGTGTTTATCTATGTCACAGTCTATCGGTGGCTGACCGTGAATAAGGAAGGGGGGGTGTTTTTGTTTCCATAGCAGCTGGGGCCCTCTCTCCCTCTCTCTCTCTCCCCCCCTCTCTCTCTTTCTCTGTCCTGGAAGAGGCGCAAACACAAACCACACTGAGCATGCTGTGCTTTCTGCCCGGGCCGCTGCTTGCAGGGAGGCGGCGGTCAGGCCCAAGACCGGCTCCCTGGGTGGTCTGGCCCCACGAATGTTTATGATCTAAACCAACCTAATCCAACTGGCTTGTTTAAGGGAATTGAGAATGATTTACAAGAGCTGCTATGGCCAGGAATAGGAAATCGGAGGAAATCGAGGCAGAGCTTCAAGGCTGTGGTATCCGTATGACTCTGTGGCTCTGTCTGTCCGGCTCACGTTTTATCATTATTGGGTGCTGGCTAGGTGATGTCAAGTGTGAGCTGTTGGGTTGAAGAGCTTTCAGATGGGTTTAGTGGATTTGTAATGGTTTATATCTGCACCTGTATTCGTGTAACCTCAGCTATGCTATGAACTACTTTGCATTTTTACAAAATCCATCACCAGAAGAGAACTGGACTGAAGGTTTTGCGATAGCTTTAGTGTATTCTATCATCCAGACACCACCTTCTAAGGGAATATGGATTTTTTGATCACATATGTAAAGGATATGTTAAAAAAGAAACATTTATGAAGAGTGGTGCCTTATCAGATAATACCATTTTCAAGATGAAAATATCAAGGCACCACCAAAAAAAAGACTAAGCCTTCTTTGATCACACATGTTAAATCTAAATTAAAAAATCACATTCATGAGGTGCAAGACCTTACCCCCCCTTGTAAGATCAATCTCCATTACAAGCCCTGCACTGTAAAACATGTTGACAGACCTCTCTGAACACACTGCGGTCCATATTCCAGCACCTCAGTCACATGTCCACCCCGATGACCCCGAACACCTTCACCCCCACTCCCCCAACCATGCACACACAGATACCATGACACGCCACCATTAAGACGCTCAACCAGAAGTCCTGTCTTTCTTTACTCTCAAGCCCTAAAGAGCATCTCATGTCCACGGGTTAGCATTTTAAAGGAGCGGCTAATCACTGTAGAAGTGTGGGTGCCATGCTTTGACTTTTATGATGGTTCTGCTTAAAGCTAGAGTCCACCTTTTAATGGGAAAAATGATGCCACCTGCATGTAGCCAACAGCTTGTAAATAAAGACGAATGAAAGGATATTAGGACATAAAACCTTGAAGTTGTGGAGAAGATGGTTGCCAGATTGTGGCAGAAGTTGAGTTAGACCCCAGGACATTTACATAGCAAGGCTGAGATCTGGATTGCTCAACATACTTTATCATGAGTTGAAAGTAAAAACACTATCAATCTCATAAGTGCAGAGGCACTGTTGTAACTTTCTAATTAAAACAGAGCTTTTGTAACTTCACTATGGTGGTTTTTAATCTATTCCTTCAAATAGTCTTCTAACGTTGCTGTATCGCATAGATTTACTGCTTCAAAAATGGGAGATAACATCATAAGTATGTGCCATGGGTTGGCAGCTCAGAATAATTTTACAGTGTTTATTTCTTTTGGCCTGTTGACAGGCCCCCTGTTTGTATAGACATATACTCAGCGGGACAGCCGCACACGCATGTGTAAAGACCCCAGTGTGAGCTTTAATCTGATGCACGTCCCCGACATCATTTAACATCATTACCCTCACACGGTCAAATGAAAAGCAAATTTGTGTGTTTAGCTGGGTATGAAAATGCAAATGACTCTAAAGCTTGTTTTTCCTCCCTGTTCGTTTACCATCATTAAATGTGATTTTGCTGGCTAAATGTCAGTGGCCCATTCATGTCGTCTGCTTTATGGATGCAGTTTGTTGAAGAGTCACCTGACAGCCGGTAAACTACGGCTCCCGCGTCAGAGCAAGCCATTCCTGGGTGGTCTAAATTGCACTTTCCATTCCCACAGTGTTTTTTTGTCTGTTCAGAAGAAGCCATATGAAGGTGACCAATAAAGTTTGGGAGAGAGCAGTTTTCACAGAGCATGTTCTGTACATCACGGCAAACGTTTTCTGTTTAAGCATATAAGTAGATTTCCAGCCATTTTTATATCACTATTCACTGTCTTTTGACTTCATCTTTCTCTGTGGCTTAACTTCTTTAATAAAGGGGGCTGCTGCAGCCTGCCCTGTTATTCCAATGTTTCCTCTGCAGGCAGCAACCAATGAAGCTCATCTCCTGTCCAGAAAAAACAAAGCCAAGCCACATTCCCAGAGTTCAATTTACTGTTACATCGGAGGTCTGTGAATTGGGGTTTGGGCCTTGTCTGTTGACTAAGGGGAGCTATGGGGTGGGGGCCTAGTAGTGCAGTAGTGGAGACAGAAAATTACCAAATGGGAACTTTCTCCTACACTATTTAACATCCGCAATAAAGTGCAGTACAGGGACATTGTGGTATTTTGACACAAAATGCTGTTCGAATCATGATTAAATATTAGGCTGCGTGTGTCTTCCAAAATCATAAATTCCTGGATTTGTGTGCGCTAAACTAGCTTTTTTGTATATCGCTCATAGGCAATTGAACAGACTACAGCCCAATAACTGTAATAACTTAATACTGCTATTCTACCAAGTTGGTTACTGTCTCAAATGTTAGTGTCTACACTATCAATAATATATACATGAAAGCTAAGGGAAACTACACTTTTAAGTTGAGTTTTTCTTCAGTAAAACAAGTAAAGTAACACAGATAATGCAATGCAAAGTGCAGTTAATCCCCCAGGCACCATTTGAGGTGGGGCTTTGAGGATGATGTTTGAAGGTAGCAAGGGACTGTGAGTCTTCATGCATGTATTCCTCTTCTTTTGAATATAGGTTCAGGATGAGCAGCTTGACTTTGAGGAGAAAGTAAAAAACGTACAGGTCCATTGTTGACCTTGAAGACAATTTTAGCTATTTACATTTAGCTGTTTTGGCTTCAATATTTTTTTATTTTTACTCTCCAATCATTTTTAGATCGTAAAAAGATTTCTTTAACTTAATCTGTAATTAATTTCTCATTTCTAATCGTATTGTTTAATTTGCATTTCTTCTTAAGATTGTTTGGGGGACTTTTCACTATGTGTGTTATAAATATACAGCATATATGCTATAAGACTTCTGAATCTGTAAATAGTCCTAATTGTGTTTAAATCTTCTTTCTGTTTATGTCTGCCACTACTTTAAGGCTGTATTCCTTGGGTATTCCTGCACCTGAAAGGCCTAGTGCACTGAGTGTGACCTCTCCCAACCATTACATGTATTCTTCACACTTCTCTGTGGCAGACGCTATTGCAGCATTAGAACCCAATCGACCAGGCTGTGGTATAGCTTTTTCCTGTAGGTCTTCAGACTCTTTAACAAACCCCTGCCT
This sequence comes from Distichodus sexfasciatus, assembly GCA_032718565.1. NCBI lineage: Eukaryota > Metazoa > Chordata > Actinopteri > Characiformes > Distichodontidae > Distichodus > Distichodus sexfasciatus. The sequence continues at coordinate 683,320 of JAVGVS010000138.1, forward strand.
TCCTCACACCTGAAGCGTGAACAGATCTCTACTCTGCACTTTCTAACTTTTCACATGGTGCACAACTTGTTATAGGCACTAAATACAGTGATCCTATATATGCACACATATTGTCTCAGCTACTATTTTGTAACAGTTTTTCTGCATTTATAATCCATTAAGTGAAAGTGAGTGATTATTTGTCATTTTGAACACACCACAGCACAGTCACAACGAACTGTGACCTCTGCATTTAACCCACCCGTGAAGGAGCAGTGGGCAGCTAACAAGTGCTCGGGGAGCAGTGACAGTACCTTGCTCATGAGTACCTCAGTGGTAATTTTACCGGCCTTGGATTCGAATCTGCGACCTTCTGATCATGGGGTGAACACCCTACCGTTACGCCATCAACTGCCCCACTGAACTGCCCTGTTAAACTATTGCTGCTCGTCATATGCACATACAGGTGCATTGGTTTGTAATTGATTTGTCACAGCCAACACCCTCTGGCTGGACTGTCCCTATGGCAGTCCGAACTGTTCTCCTTTGTGGTCTCAAGGGCCACCAGAACATGTGCATCATCCTCCATCTTCAAGAACCTTCTGTAGACTCTTCTTTTCAGAGGGCACCTCCTCTTAGATCACTGCCCATCCTATATTACCCCTGTTGAAACTTACTGAGGATACCCCCATCCTCCTACACTAAGAACTTAGCCCTTACTACCCACTGTTAGTTCTTCCTCAGTCCCAAGCTTCAATGTTTTTTCCAATTGTAAGTCACTTTGGATAAAAGCGTCTGTCAAGTGTAATGCAAGGTAATGTAATGTAATTGCATTCCAGTACATTGCTATTAATATCTTCCACTTTGGATGCTACACAATGTTCAGATCTTAAATGTAATTATATCACTTCTTTGCAAGTTGCATAGTTATGTCATGTGTATTCTATTTGCCTTGTCGTGTTGTCTCTGTATAAGATTATATCTCTAAGATGACAAAGTTTACTACGACTTTGAGTAATATATTTTCCAAAAAATATTCCACAGACTGTGTAATCCACATTAAAACTAACTATACAAAACTATCACCTGTTCATTTATTTATTTGATTTACTAACTTGTTAGATGTGTCGGTGATGCTTTTGCAGGACGATAAGCGTGGGAACTACTCCTACTCTCTCGAAAGAGGAACTAAAGTTCTGAGCTGAAGTTTCCCTACGTGCAAGTACAAATCAACGGCATACTCGTCATCATGCGTTATGTCCGTTAGATTCTGTTACACCGATTTGAATAAAAACTCCTTGGTTTCAGTCAGGCCCAAAACAGTCAGTTGAGTTTGTTCTCCATAAACACTTTATTAGTCCCCGATCGGAATACTGACTTGAGCCGCCACTGCGCGCTAACAGCAGGACAGTCTGCATGTGTTTGCGTCTGTTAGCTGCTTAGCAAAGGAGGCTCATTTCATGCGGTAAATAACACACGTTTGAAGCACTGACGCCACTTACAGGTAGGTCTATCATATGTTTAATCTCTGTTTTTGTATATGCGATAGTCTTTTCGAGCGTGCTTTCTTCTGGACGGCATGTCAGGTTGCTTCGCCGTTGGTCATAATTTTCGCCCCCAATATCAAGAGTCAGTGAAGGCGTCGGACACCGTGCAGCGTGGAGATGAGTCGTGTCTTTGCGGAATGATGGCGTGCTTTATGTTGGTGGTTGTTGTTGTTCGGCCAGTGTTACAGTTGGAAAGGTGTTTTTCTCTGTGTGTGTGGCAGACTGTGGAAGATGGAGTTGCAGGCGGTGTTGATGGCTGCAGGTGGAGGATCCAGAATGATGGATCTCACCTACAATACCCCGAAACCGCTACTTCCGGTGGGCAACAAGCCCCTCATCTGGTATCCCCTCAACCTGCTGGAGAGAGCCGGGTTTGAAGGTAAGCAAAGCAAAACTCTTCCTGCTTTCATATTAATAAATTGCAGCTGTGTTGTTTTTGTCCTAATTAATCTTTGATTTAACATTTTGCATATTAGTGTAATGCATTTGATCAAAACACTGTGTTTACCTCTGTTCTTTATGTTCTACCTAGTGGTTTACATACAGGTGAATAGTATAGTTTAGGTAAATTACATTAAATGTGGCGGATGGACCTTACGTGGCTATAATTTAGTCCCTGACCACTTTATTAGAAATGCTTACTATGTACCTCACTCACTGACCACATAATTACAAAACTCTTTTTAGATGTATAGACTGTAATCCCCATCTAATCACGCAGGTTGTCAGACACTAACATATAGTCTATTAGCCCTGTTTACTACTTACACTACTTGGAAACCATGTGTTTTTTATGTAGGTTTTAACAAGGCATTAAAATATAGCGATGCTAAAATAAAGGATGCTGAATGGCCTACATCAAATTTTATTAGGCAGGTTAAGTTCAGGTTTAAGAATTATTAAGAGAACAAGGTCAGGAAGTTATCATGTTGCAGTCTTCATAACTGTAACTGGTTTATTTTTTATTTGTTTTTTTTAATAACATTTTGAAAATGATCTGTTGTTCTGTTCATAGCAGATCAAAACAATACAAAAAGTAAAATACAGGAAAGACTTCTTTGTGACACTAACTCAAAATTAATTGAGCATTTTGCCTCAATTACGATTAAGAAACGATTAAATTGCTCTTGGGTTTGCTGACCTTATAGCTCACTGACACGGTTTGCACTGCAAGTATGCTTAACAATTAAAAATGGTATATTTTTCCAAATGACACCATGCATATCTTTGTGATTTTAAAATATCTAAAGAAAACCCACACAGATATAATTGCAGGCTGGATGGGGCGAAGACACATGACGACATGTGGTAGTATGTTTTTAAGGGAACAGTACATGAAGACACACTGGCAAAAGTATTTAAAAAAAACATTAATAGAGTTTAAATATGGATGAAATCATGCACAAGATGACGTCGACTAGAGGTTCTGAATGACATTTTTGATTGTCAAGTCTTACAAGATGACATGCATGAAATTATGGCATGAAGCTGATGAAAGAATGCTCATTGCAACAGAAGATATGACTTAAACTTGAGATAACATTTGACTCGAACTTGCCCCTAAAAAACTTGAGATTGGCCTGGACACTGTTTCAAAGACTTGAACGTTAAAGCGATCTCAATAATTTTTGGAAAATATTGCATGTGAATCTATAAATGTAACATTTGTTTATTCTTTGTTATGCTGTGCATTTGTTACGTGCCTTTTTAAAACTGAACCATGAAGAATTGGAATGAATTAAACTCATCTGGAGAGTGTTTGGCCTTAAAGCTCATCTTCAAAGGTGATGGCCCTAGGATGTATGTTAGAAAGACGCAATGAAAGCAAGAATGGAGTTTGATGCGCAGTTAGGCATTTTAAGCTACCCCAAACCCATGTGAGCTTAAATCGAAGGCAACTGCACTTTTTATTAAGGTTCTTGAAGACGTTTTGCATCTCTTTTGAAGGAAGTGCAGTTGCTTTTGATTAAATTTTTCAAGAGTGCCATGTCCTGGACGACAGAGAACCCACATTGACCAACTCCCCCAAGCTACATTTATCTCAGTTCTGGTTAGGGTTCGATACCGAAACTCGTTTCCATTATATAACCGGTGCTAACGTGAGCGGTAATAACCGGACCGAATGACAATGTGAGTGTCAACGATTCATTTCGGTACCGCTGGAATATGTGGTTCTTTGTTGTAATGCGACGAGGACCCGGGTGCGAAGGTGAACCCATCGTTCCTTGTTCTGAGGTGTTTCTTGATCTTACAATGGTGATAGCAATGACAAAATTGTAAAGAAATAAAAATTGTGTGGCAGCCAAAGGTTTTAAGTTAATATATTGTTTAATTTGAATGGGAATATGCTTAAGGAATTAAAATATATTGTTGCATAACAACTTTTTTCTTTTCTTAAAATGTACAGTTTTAAGTATCATTTGGGACCCGGCGCCGTTTTAAAAGTATAAATTTGGCACCGGTATCAAATGAAATCCAAACAATACCCAGCCCTAGATTGGATCAGATCAGTGGTCTCTCGTACCACACTAGCAGTTGGTTAATATTGCCTCAACAAAACACAGAGAGAAGCCTTAAATATAATGCTACCTCATGTAGTATATTCTCTAAATGGTGCGGAGGGGGTGGGTTTTTCACCCTTAATTGTTTTCATATTAGTCAAAGTCAAAGTAAACTTTGTCATCTCAGCAAAAAGAAAATGTGTAATTTAGTGCGGTATTTAATATGTACAGTCGCCTGGAGGAAAAACTACGAACACAGTCCTGTAATTGCCTTTTTGCTCTAAATGTGAATAAGAGCTGCAGTAGTTTAATATGAATATTAATATGAACAGACAAGCTATTAGGGATGTGCAAAAAAAATCAAATCACAATTGTTTCTCTAAATTGATTCATGCATTCCAAAAATTTATTCATCTTTTTCAACTAACGTAATGGCACCAGTTTACTTTTTCCCAGCCATGAGTTCAGCTCGCCAATCCTATAGATAATGCAATGTCAGAATCTGCCCAGACAGACCTCCTTCACGTGAGCATGAAGGAAATGCAGTCAGTGTGTGTAATGTGGGAACAGTGTGTAAGCATTTTCAGTGAAGGCAAGTGTTTGGACAGACTTCGGATTTTACAGCTTCATTGGGGAAAAGGATCTCATTAAGACGCATGTCATGTGCAGGCATTGCAAAGTGAAGGTCAAGCATTTTGGAAACACTACAAACATGAGGACTCACATGACACGCCATCATCCAGAGACAAGAGACACAGACCAACACCCACCTAAAATAAAAAACATTCCAGACGACCAACGCACTCTGCTTCAGTGTATTGAATCGTGAATCGTTTATGAATCACAAATCTATTTTAAATCAAATCGTGAGCCTAAGAATCGGAATCAAAATGAATTGTTCACCCCTACAATCTATTTCATAATAAACAGTATCTCTATAAAATCAGAGGTAGAAAATGAAGATGTAGTTATGTGAGGAGTTCAATAACTATTGTGACAGCAGTCAAGCTGAGAAAACTACAGTCACAATATGTGACCCTCCACGGTAAAACCAGACGCTTGTCGCAACAGAGGTTTCCGAGAAAAACGAGCGTTTATGTTGCGTGGGGTAAAATGTTGGATTTTTTGTTTTTAGTGTTTTGAAACAGTGGAAGGTCTATACTGTACTGTTGTGAATAAATTTGGCTGAAAAACTTACCCTTTCCATCCTAAAAACGTGACTTTCTTGAGGTGAGGAATTCAATTCCAGCAGAATGTTAAAAGTTTGTGTTTTGACCGCTCTACTTCAATATTTACGCTAAATCCACTGGTTGACCAGCGTGAAGATATTTCTCCGGAATCCATCTCCGTCTCCCGAGTTCAGTTAACCTAACGCAGGTAGGCTATCCGTGTGGCTGTGAATGCAGCGTAGGCTACCGTAAATGCAAACGTAGCCGCGACCGCACCAAGCGTCTGTGAGTGCTACGGCGATAGTCAACTTCAAAGGCAGATTTCTCCGTTTCTCACTTGGCGTGACAGGAGAAACCCGACTCCTTTGAATGTTGATATCTCAGTCGTATGTCGTCCCATTCATTCCATATAGGTATCGTTTTGAAGCTTGATTTATGCCCTTTCATGAAAACATCATCACTCAATTTTGAGAATTTGCGACAAGCGACTGGTTTTGCCGTGGAGGGTCACATATGTGCAAAACAATTACAATTACATCTGTGTAGATGTGTTTTACCACAGCAAAAGTGTAAATATTTCCTCAAGAATCTTTAAGTGATGTACTAATGCAGAAGTGCAGATTAACTAAAGCACAATAAAAGACAGTTTGGGAAAAATGCTAAATGGCTTTTAATGTCAAGTAAGGAGAAGGAGGCATGTGTACTCTGGTATTAGGTTTTATTGGATTAATGATAATTAAATGTTTATTGTTCACACCTAGAGCTTACTGACTAATCCAGGTGGTATGAATTTAGTGGCTGTGGACTTTTGCCTGTCGAGCAATACAGTAGGTACCTTTATGTGTGGCACAGCATGTCCTGTTAATGGCCGGCACGCCAGCCAGAAAGACCCATGCAATTAACTTTTACAAGTCTTAGCACAATCTACTGTAAGTAAGCAACTTTGCAAGAAAATGTTCAAGCGCTTAAGAGTCTGAGACACGCATTTCCATTTGCAAGCTGCACAAATGTCAAATCATCATTTTTGAATTGCTCATATGTTATTATGTTTTTGATAAGCCACAGTTTACCCCATTGTTTAACTTACATAGAATACTCTTTGAACACTGTCAAAATCTCACTTATTAAAGAGCAAAACCTTGCTGTTCTTTTCTTAAAAAGGGTGACCGCCCATGTGACTTCACCGGTCAGTGTTTAAAACCTTTATTAACAAGTTTCAGACTTTACTTGTAATCTTTGGTGTATGGCCTGTTTCAGAGGTGATTGTGATTACTACAAAAGAAGTGCAAAAGGCACTGATGACGGAGCATCACCTAAAGCACGATGTGAAGATGAAGATGGATATCGTGTCTATCCATGATGAAACCGACATGGGCACCGCCGACGCACTGCGACACATTAAGCAGAAGATCAAGGTGAGTGCGTCTACACAGCTCAGATCCCAGGACTGAACCTTGGGGAGCTTTTAATGGAGAAGCCAGACGGTGTGAAGAGCGATTTCCAGCATTAGGGGTTTTGCTGTAATGAGCTTGCTTTTTTGACAGTTAATTTAACATTTTGTTCTCACTTACTGTAAAACAGATTCCAATCTGATGTCTGTTTACCGTTTACTTGGATGATATCAAGGTTTTGCAGTTTTGCCATAAAAATGACAACTAAGCGATAGATTTAGTAAAAACTGCTCCAGTCATTCATTGGCCTTGCTAGGAGAGTTAACGTGAGTCTCGTGAGTTTTACACAGAGCTCTACCTGGGTTATTGGTCAGGTCAGCGTAGTCCTGTCATGGGGCAGGTTGATTCTGGTTGTCCAGAAAATAACGCCATACATTTTAAAACTGATTTCACAGGTTGTATAAAATCCCACCTTGGACTTTGGACATGGCTGGCACAATCGCTACCATTCCAAAGTATAATAAATGCATCATAAGGTAGTGGAAACCAGCTGTGACTTTGTCAGCCATGTGGGAGTCTTAGTGTAAAAGCAGGACTGGTGGCGAGTCCGAGTTTTTAGGTGGTACAGGTGGTGTCGTCACATCTGGGACATTGGTGTGTTTTTGCTCTGCTTTTGTTGTTCCAAAACCTATCATTTACTACAGCAACGCGAGTGTCAGCGTCCGTCCGTTCTAGGGTCCGTTTCATTCGTCGGCCCGTTCCGCTTCCATGAAAATGGAGGCAGGGATGGTAAAAACATGTGTTAACGACATCACGAGAGATCAGCTCCGCCATAACAAACAGCAGTGAGATGGAAAAGTGAACGTTCTGGAGGAGGACCTGCTCTAGCACGCTAGCCGTGCAGATGCATTTATGTCTAATCCTGGAGAGAAATGAGAGATTAAGGGCATTGAGTTGCAGAGCCTTCCAGTGCACGAACAGCTCCGCTATGTGTTGAGAGATGGCAGCTGGCAATAGGGGCTCGAAATCCCTGTTTATTGTATGGACCAAACACGTAGCCCACTTGCCCTTCCTTAGCAAATAACACAGACATAATGGCAGAATCTGACAAAGAGCCTTGCTGTTAAAGAGCTCTTTCATTAGCCCATGTTTGGGTTCGCACTGACGCCTTGAGTCAATGTTTGTGCAGAAACTGAATAATCTTGTGTTATGAAGCATTCTGCCAGCTCCTGTCAGCGACGGCGCTGCAGGTTTCCGTGAGATCACCCCATTTCAAGAATGTGTGTGTGTACGCAACGCTACCAAAAATGCTCTTTAGCATCGGTGTGTATGCTGGACAATTGGAAGACCTCATTTTTAAGGCTGCATTTCAGGAGAGCAGCGCGTGTACTTGTAAAGTGTTTTGCAGACTGGAGCAGCGCTGAACGTTGTATAGTCTAGTGAAGGCTTTGGCGTGGGTCTTTAACAGCGGTGGTGCTGTGACGGAGTGTGTGTGTGTGTGTGTGACCGAGAGATCCTGTTTTGGTTGATAAGGGTCAGTGTCTTTGTCGCCTCCGTCCCACCCACTCTTCACTCTTCAGTCTGTGTGCTTCTCTCTCTCTCCATCTTCTTCCTCCATCTCTTCCCCTTCTCTCTTGGGTGGTCTCACCTGGCTGCCTCGGGGCCTGGAGGTTAGTCAGGCAGAACTACACCAGTCTGTGGGTGGCCTGACACCCCCCCCCACCCCCACCGCACGCACGCACACACACACACACCCGCCCGACCAGGACTGCACACAGGGACTAAACAGTCTCTACAGCAGCAGTGTTGGGGAGATCCCTCAGCTGACGTCCACACGGCCGCTCTGGTGCCCCTCTGACCAGGGCAGACCGCTGGCGGCTAATGCGTCTGCAGCCTGGGGGGGCGCACGTTGAGCACCGGCCTCAGGCGTTCAGCCACAGGTTGAGTTCATGACAAATATAGCAGCACAGCTATGCATTGAAGTGGTCAGTGCTGCTGCGACTGAAGCTTTTGCTTTGTCTGAGTGAGTCTGGTCATCGGTCACATTCTCTGCATTGGTGTTCCTTTGAATGAAGATGTAATAAGATTTCATTAGGGATGCACCGATACCACTTTTTTACAAACTGGTATGAGTATTTATATTTGTGTACCTGCCGATACCGAGTACCGATACTGATACTTCGTAGATTGAAGTGCCATTAATTGGGAGACAGCTTTTATTTTCTCCTTGCAGATTATAATAAACCTAAAAAAAGGGTAACTACCAAATCATTAACACAAGGCTATTCCACGGCAAAAATAAACAGATGTTTCTGAGTTAAATAAAAAAGCCTTTTAAAAGACGGTGTCGTCACATTAAACAAAATGTAAGTATAAGCAGATAAAGGAAATGGAATGTGCTGCATAGTTAACACAACCAACTTAACAAGTTAGCAGAACTATTACTCAGGTGGCACATTCAGGGCTCCTGACAAAAGAAAAAAAATAGAGGAGCCCTGCTCATATTTACATTTTGTCTAATCCTTTTTTTTTTTGATTGGCTAGCAAGAGAGAAGTGACATTGACGAGCAAAGCGCTGTTCTAGAAGTTGAACGGATTTCATCTTGAAGCACTCTGAGCGCTAGAGTTAAGTCTCCACCGACGTCTTTTTACCCACTGAAGGCCCTTAGCGGTCTGGACGCTGAAGCTCCTTGGATTTGTATTAAATATAGGACTGTCCACAATACGCCTTTTTCACTTCCAGAGCGCTTTTTCGGCGCTTGTTGCTAAGTTACGAAAAGCGTGGGGAACTTCCGTGTTCGTTTCTATTTAATGTAAACATTGTAACGTGTTGAGATGGGTGTTAACTGTCTATGAGTGCGTGGATGAGGTCTTCCAGGATTGTTGTTTATTTCTTTTTTTCCCGGAGGGATGTAGTCAAGGTGGCACTGCGGGAAACCCTGGGGCTGAGAGCGCCCTCGTGTAAATAAAAGCCTTCTTTGCTTTTTTTAATTAAAATTTTCCCTTGCATTGAGAGAGAAAAAATACTAGTCGCAAAATGAAAAATCTTGTCGCGTTGGCAAACATTTACATTTTAGTCGCGATGTGGAGCACTGTATTTCATACGAGCTTTATGGGCAGAACCTCCAAACCTAAGTTCCTGGCTCGTTGTCTCCCCCTAGACATTGAAGTCAGGTAGGACAACAAATTACATCCGCCGACTACCACCGGCTTGTTGTACTGAAATACCATCGAGTGGTGTCGGCGCATGGTATCGGCAGTTTATTTATGAATACGAGTAATGAAGTATCGCTCCGATACCCGATACTGGTACTGGTATTGGGGCAACCCTAGACTTCATGACTACAGCACTGTTATGTTTGGCTGTTTATTTCCACTAACATGGTTAAAATGTTTAAAAAATAGACATTGCTCAGCAAGCACTTTTTAGAAAGTTTTCTTTACAAATGTATTCGTCTTCTGTGGAGCTTTAATTCTCTTTCCAGCAGTAATTCCTGTATGGTTTTAGTGATGGGCTTGTAGAGTTTATAGTATTTTATTATTTATTTAGAATGGACAATAATGACTTTATATGGGTGTGTGTGTGTACATATATATATATATTATATCTTGAGGTTCAAACACACTAAAATGTTCAAACTATAACTATAATTAACACATGTAATGAATTGACCTGTCTCTTATTGATAAAACAGCTGGAAGAGAACTGGAAGGTCACATGTCTTTGAGATGTCATGTTGTATTTCGGCACAATACTGAGCGCGTAGTGGAACGTTGTCTTTATGTGCTCAACTCTGCCTTCATGCTCCTGCGCGTCCATTCATTCCATTGGATCAGCAAATCCCAGAGCCTCTTGATAGTTTTTTGTCACCTCTGCACTTGGCCCATTCATGAAGGAGCAGTGGGCAGCTAACATACAGTGCCGGGAGAGCAGTGCTCGGGGACAGTACCTTGCTCATGAGTACCTCAGTGGTACCTTTACTGGACTGGGAGTGGCACCGGCAACTGAACTGAATTCATACAAAATAAAATGACCCTGAAACTCTGTGTAGAGCAATAAGTCCCTTTAGTGTCCGTATACAGTATATAACGCAATGTACATAGAAAAATGAGTATAGAGCGAGACAAATAGAGATACACACGGAGACGTGGAAAGAAGGGGACGCCTGGACGGAGATGGAGCAAGATCCAGGGTTCTCTCTCTCTCTCTCCCTCTCTCTCTCTCTTTTCTCCCTCCGTCCAGCCCTCCCCAATGAGGCATGCAGCTCTCAGCTCTCCCAGAGCCAGGGCCCACTCACTGCTCCCTCTCCCCCTGCCCTATTTATTTATCCACAGGCCTGAGATGGACAGAGCAGATGGGAACCAGACAACTCAAACAGAAACAATGGCAAAAGGCGTGCAGGATTTATCGCTGGCCTGCCCTCCGCGCCTGTGCTAGCTCTTGCGCACACACACAGGATAGACCCGAGCACAGTGTTTATGGAGGCGATATGACCTCCCCCTCGTTGGCTCTGGCTCCCACGTCACACGCACCGTCATGTTATAAACCCTGCCTTTGTTGTGACTGTCGTCAAGAGAAATAGAGGGGGAGATTGTGCGTGTGCTGAGGAGTCTTTATGGAGCGTCAGGACAGGCGTGGATGGAGCGCATGCGTGCAGTGTTTCCGCCAAGTTGTTGTTCAGTGTAGAAAATGGAGAGAAACTGGGCTCCTTTTCCTCTGATGGACCAGGAGGGTGTCTGACCAGCACCTGGGACGAACCTGGAATCTGTTTAAACTGGGGATAGTTTAGTGGCTTTGCTTTACCCTGCTTTGTTCTGAAAACATATCACTAAAAATTCGGCACTCGCTGGCCACTTTAGAACACATTGGTATATTGGGTTTAAACTAGAGATGGGCCAACACCACTTTTTTATGTCGGATACCAATATTGTAAATGTGGATATCTGCCGATATCGATACAAATCTGATATAGTCACAGTCTTTCTTTAAACATAAAATAATGCTTTAAAATGTCTGAATACATGACTGAGATTATTGTTATGCTTAAGGAAATGCTTGATTTAAATCCAGTTTTCCTACTAAAACCATGTAATAATTACACCTGTACAAGCTAAATGATTTGTTCTCAAAAATTGTTCATTTAGACATATAAATATTTCTTCTTTCTTATTGATTACACTATAACATAAAAAAATTGAAAAACATTTGATCAATTGAAAATGAAATACTGAAGTTTGTCATTTTGAACCAATTTGGCCTATAAAATGAGCTGCTTTTGCAGAGAACTACATTTCCCACAATCCTCTGGGTGCGCCCCAGAGCCGCTCACAATGATATCATTCCAGAATAAACGATGGAAAATCTAAATAAAGGGCAGAATTGTGAGTAGAACGCTGGTTGTTGTGGTTATTTATCAGCTGAAATATGGTTTGTGTCTGTAATAAAGGGGATGTTTTGACCGAACTGGAGTGTTTTGCGAGTAACGGCGCTCATGCGTGCGGTCATTAACACAGCGCGTGTTTACATCGCAAAAAATGTCACTTATGCGTTTTTATGCATTTACTTCTGTTTTAGTGACGGAACATCTCACATCCTTTCACATACAGAGGGACCAGGTCTTGTCTTGATCGCGCCACTAAAAACATTGTGTCACTATTAAGCCTCCGTGTGAAACACAAGCGGAGCTTCTCTAGTGGGTAAAATGAAACGAAACTTAAACCAAGCTTCGATTCTAGAAAAATTGCCTAGCCTATTTTTTGTAATAGAATTATTGGAGTTATTGGAAGAATCGTTTCAGCTCTACTTTACCGCAGTTCCCATGCATAACAAACTGAGCGTGCACACATTTACAGATCGGCTCCATAGAACGGCCCAGTGCCGCTGATACCCGATCCAGCCGGATGAGCCGTAATCGGACCGATACCCATCCACATATCGGATCGGTTACATCTCTCTACCATCTCTCTACATCTCTAGTTCTGCAGTCAGCGTGACTTCCTGGGTGGGACATGATGGATAAATGAAGCAATTGAATATTCCCTTCAGGCAGCTTGCATTACGTTATTTTTGCTGTTATCATGCTTGAAGACTGTGGGATTGAAATTAATGATATTTGAAGTTCTCATTGAAAAGCTCAGCAACTATCGTATCAAGACTGATGTTTAACAAGAACGTTTTCAGCTAAACTGCATCATACCAACATTGTTTGTGTTGTTCTGAACGGGCCATTAAGTAAATCATTTGGAAAACGATTTGTAAGGTAACTGAGCTGTTTTCTCATTTCCCTAGACTGACATCCTTGTTGTAAGTTGTGACCTTATCACGGACGTGGCCCTGCACGAGGTGGTGGACCTCTTCCGTGCACACGATGCCACGCTGTCCATGCTCATGAGCAAAGCACACGAGTTTACAGAGACCATACCTGGCCAGAAGGGAAAGAAGAAAACAGGTGCTGTCACTTTGAGAGGAAAACTTCACTATTTTCAATCCAATATGCCAGTCATTACTTGTGAAATTACTAAAATGTTCCCACTTCTGTAGCGTTTTTTGACCGTCTCATTTGAATGTGCACTAGTGATATCTGAAATTTCCAAATTAGGAACCATGTTGCCACCTCCCCAGTTCTACACAAATAGACTACACAGTGTTGATGTGCAAACGTGAATTTGCTGATAGATTTGTGTTGCGGCCCACGACAGGAGAGCACCGGGACTTTGTGGGCGTTGATGGCACGGGAAAGAGGCTTCTCTTCATGGTGAACGAAGCTGATCTGGAGGAAGGCCTTGTCATCAGGAAGTCCATCATGCGCAAGTAAGTCTGCTTAAGGGCTACACTTGAGCCAGCAATTATCATCATTTCTATTTTATATCACAAAATTGGTTGATTGAACTATCATTGCCCTAATATGAAAACAGCACTTCATTCAGATGTCGTTGCAGTCAGTTTCTCATAAAACGTAACAGCCAACAAATGATGGTCACCTCCTTCATCAGTTTCTCACACTGCATGGAGTGACTCGCTGGTTTAGTAGAATACATACTGTATAAAAAGATTTTTAGAACAACAGCTAAAAAGTCTTTAAAAAGTCCAAAAGTCTACTGTTAAGAGCAATATGCTGAGAGTGTTTTGACAGACGTTTGTGGAATATAAAGTTTCCTGTTAATCTTAATCTTGGCCGTTACTGCTCTAAAACTATGGTTTGAGGACAGTGCTCCAGACTTTCCTTACGTCCTCCTCTCTCACTGCTTCTACCTCTTCTCCATCCCTTCCATCTTTTACATTCCAAAAGTGTTTTTCAGCTGCAGTCTTCTCCCTCTGTCCAGGTGGACCGGCGCGCCTGCGTTTGCGGTAATGTTCCTCGCTGGTTTATTTGTGTTTCAGCGCCGGTTCCCCCTATTAGACTGCAGTGTTCTTATCGGGCTGACGGTCCTGGCAGGGGTTGTGGTGGCAGGAGGAGGGGAGCGAGAGCGGCGGGTAGGACAAAACACCGGCCTCACGGGGTGGTGACCCCGCGCTTGTGTGGGGCGGCTTATAAAAACAGGGGGCCTCCTGCGCTCCGCTCCCTCACAAGAGCCGCCTGTTAACGGGGCCCTCAGTGGGGCCTGGTGCTGCTGACGTAGCCTCTACAGGCCATCCATCTCTCCCTCCCTACGGCACACTCCACAGTCCGTCTCTCTCTCACGCCTCGCTCACCTCTTCTTCTTTTCTTTTTCTTTAAAGTGAGCATTACTTCTGTGGAAGACAGTACAGTGAGGTGCAGATAAAAAATAGTACTTACATTGCATTGTTATTGATTAGGTTTTTGTATACAGAATGTACAGAAACCTCACACATATCATCAGAATCACCAGACTTTAACCAGCATTATCTTGATTCTTCTGTGTGTGAAAGTCATATTTTATCTGATAAATAACAACAATCAGCATTCTACTCATAATACAGCATTTATTTCAGATTGTCAGTGTTTATTTTGGACACACTTCCTTCGCGTTTTGTGACGCGGCTCTGAGTCACGCACAGGGGATTGGGAAATGTAGTTCTCGTTTTACAGGTCAAAATGAGTCCAAATTTGCAAAAGAATTACCCCAAACTGCAGTATTTCTTCATTTTCAATTAATCATAAAATATATTATTTCCATTTTATAATGTTGGAGAGTAAACAATAGGATTAATATAGAAAAATAGAAAAACAGTTTTATTCTATAACCAGATGAATTCCAAATGGATAAAGAAGTCTAACCAGATTTATTCTCACAGTACTAAGCCATAGAATGTCTCTACATTATAACAGCTTTTCAAGCCAATAAAAGTATTTCTAGTAGTTATGTCTACAGTTCCAGCACTTTTCTACTACATAAAGCTGAAAACAAGTACAAATCAGTTTTCATCAGAAATGGACTGATTTCAAGACTGTCCTGAATACAGCAACATAAAGCATGAACTTTTACGCACACACTAGAATAAGCAAAAATACAAAGGTATAGAAAAACGCCCCGGATCTTCTTAGGTCTATAAGGGTTAAAAATATACAACAACTTATAACAAACATTTGTTTGCTTATTTAAGAGCTTTCCTTTAACTGGTTTGTAACGTAGGTTTTACTCTAATGGATGACACGATTCACCAACATCCACAACTCACTATCATTTTACTGAAAGCTTATTTGTTTGATGTTTGTGCTAGAGGGAACAGTCAGGACTGTATGGTTAGTGTTTAAGTGATTTTTCGGGGCTCTGTGTGATGGTGATGTAGACTGGGGTGGAGTGTTGGTCCCGCAGGGGGCTGGGAGCCGGGATGGGGCTTTGTTAGCGACTCGGCTCGAAGCTTGTAAATACTTCAGGGAGTCTTAGCTGCTGTAAATCCTGTCCAATAGAAGAGGAGTTGCAGCAGCTGTGCTCCTGCTTATGCCGTAACACACGGGACTGCATGTTCCGCGGACCCTTAAGTACGGTGGCCCTAAAGGTCAAAACACAGCGACATTTCAGAAAACACAGCAATGCTCCACAGCAACGTTTCAGTAAACAGTTCAGTTCAATCAGTTTCCTGAAATGTGCTTGTGTTTTGACCTTTAGGGCCACCGTACTGAAGTGATGAGACTGACCAGGCACATTTGGATTAAATAGGGAGTTTTATAGGGTGCAACTCTACCTAGTGATAGACATTGTTTTTGCGATGCCTTTGAAGCACCTTTCTCACCGGCCTGCACTGAGGTGTCAGAATTAGCTCTACTTTGAGACACGCCACATGTTTTATGAGGCAGGAAGTTTGGACAGTGCAAGACATCTGTTGGAGTCGAAACACTTAGCTCAGTCTGGTTTTGGAAGCTTTCTTTGAGGCTGGCATGAAACATACCTGCCCTTACCGAGAGTCGTACACCCAGAGAGTTCTAGGGTAAATGCATCATTTGAGTGGTCATTTGACAAGGTCACGGTTTAACCTTCAGTGTAGCGTTTCTTTACCACATGGTGTTGTTCAGTATGAGCCTCTCAAGTCTACACAATTGGAGATTTAAGAGTTGGATTGAAAGAAAAGCTTAGGGTCCAGTGAGACCTACTGTGTAGTTTTGAGAAGCTAGTATCAGTCACTTACACTGATCAATTTCCTGCACACAGTGTAGTGTTGTATATTGGAATGTATTTATTCTAGACATGTCCACGCCCTGTTGTTGCTGCAGTCAGTAGACTCATGTTCTCCTTCACGGCTGTGTGCGTGTGCGAGAGTGCTGGAGGCCACAAGCATGCTGGCCATATGCTGCTGGTTGACCTTTGAATTGATTTGACATTTTGAGAGTGTCTAACAGATTACTCTCATCTACACCCTCGCTTCATTTCCCCACTTGAAATTGTTGACAGGTGAAAAGTATTGCTTGTTACACTCCGTCTCTCTCTCTCTCTGTATGTATGTATGTGTATATGTGTGTGTATACAATGTTGGAAGGTTACTTTTCAAATGTATTCCACTACAGATTACACAATACATGCCCTAAAATGTCATTTGTAACATATTCCGTTAGGTTGTTCGATGTGAGTAACGTATTGTGAATACTTGGGATTACTTCCACATTGTCTTGCTTTTTACAACTGTAGGAACATGGCAGTCACACCCTTCATTATACACCCTCTTAACTCTTACAGCCCTGAGAGAATTTTGGGCCTTTTTCTGCCTTTGTTTTTAGGCTTATTCTAGTGTGTGTGTAGAAGTTAGCCATACATTTCTAGGTTATTCATATTGTGTTTGTTGAGAGGTTAATGTGAAGTGTTGTCTGAGTTTCCAAGACAGAAGTGTGTTTCTGCGCTGGCTCTGTGGTGCTGGCTCCAGCTCTGACTCCTCCATTGTGTGACTTTGGCGACGTACGTTAAATGGAGGTTTACATTAGGATCTTTGGTTGCGTGTTCTGGAGAGCTTCCGTAATGAAAGTGCTGAAATTTATTAGAGGAAGAATTAACGTGTGAAACTGAAAAATACTGTCATGTAATATGTCATTTAACTATGTAACTGTTCTCCCACTACCATCTATTTAACTGTAACTGTATGGAATACAGTTAGCCATAATCTGTAAAGTCAGTACGTAGTGGCGGTACATGTATTCTGTTACTCCCCAGCACTGTGTAAATATATAATAAATAATATTTTGGGATCACAGAGAAGTTTTCCATGGAAATACACATAAAATTAATCTGAATAGTAAATATTACTAATGAGCAGAACGCGCAGAGATGCTCCAGGAAGCATGGGCTGAAATCTCATCAGATTACCTGGGGTCTGACAGGCAGTAATTGTTACAAAAGGTGGTGTTTTTGATGAAAGCAAAGTTTGAAGAACACATTCATCATTCACATTAAAATCATTATTTCTAACTCTCACAATGTCTGCAAGTCCTGCTCATTAACTATTTCTGACCCTCCACGGCAAAACCAGTCGCTTGTTGCAACAGAGGATTCCGAGAAAAACGAGCGTTTATGTTGCGTGGGGTAAAATGTTGGATTTTTTGTTTTTAGTGTTTTGAAACAGTGGAAGGTCTATACTGTACTGTTGTGAATAATTTGGCTAGAAAAAACTTACCCTTTCCATCCTAAAAGGTGACTTTCTTGGGGTGAGAATTCAATTCCAGCAGAATGTTAAAGTTTGTGTTTGACGCTCTGCTTCAATATTTCACGCTAAATCCACTGGTTGACTAGCGTGAAGATATTTCTCCGGAATCCATCTCCCGTCTCGAGTTCCAGTTAACCTTCGCGCGGGTAAGGCTATCCGTGTGGCTGTCCAATGCTGGCGTAGGCTACCGTAAATATAGCGTAGCGACCGCTGGCGTCTGTGAGTGCTCACGGCGATAGTCAACTTCAAGGCAGATTTCTGCGTTTCTCCTTGGCGTGACAGGAAAACCCGACTCGCTGAATGTTGATATCTCAGTCATATATCGTCATTCATTCCATATAGGTATAGTTTTTGAAGCAGTTTATGCCCTTTCATGAAAACATAACAACTCAATTTTGAACATTTGCGACAAGTGACTGGTTTTGCCGGGAAGGGTCACATATTTCATATTTATATATTCCTCATGTCATGTGTTTCCATGGAAACAGGAATATTTCCAAGTCATCCCAAACTTTGTGGGATTGTGGGAAATGTAGTTCTCGCCCTGAAGGCCAAAAGCAGCTCGTTTTATAGGCCAAATGGAGTCCAGATTGGCTCAAAACTGCTTTTAAAACTACAAGTTTGGAGTAAGTTTGACTCATTTTGACCTGTAAAATGAACTGGTTTTGGACTTTCTGGAAATTATATTTCCCTTATTACTCTTCTTATATTTCCCCTAATCCCCGCACGCCATTTGGAGCCGCATCACAATAAAGCGACGGATGTACATTCCGGAATAAACACTGATAATCTCAATAAATTGCATTTTTACACATTTACTTCTGTTTTTCGCTAGAATATCTAACCATCTTTTTCCCTTTGGGAGGATCAGGTCTTGTATTGATCGTGTCAAGTTACATGTTGTGCGTCACTAATAAGCGCCTGAGTGAAACACAAGCGCTGCTTGCTCTAACGAGTAAAATGAATTAATTGAGGCTTTGATTTGAGAAAAATTGAGCCTCAACCATTTTTTGTAATAATATTATTTGGTGATAATCTTTTCAGCTCTAGAAATAAAAAGGCAAAAGACCTACTACTATATGTTATTAATACCAAAACCATACCATTACAGTGACCCAAAAACCGAAATACATACCCGAACCGGGGCACATTGTACCAATGCATCCCTAATACATACATGCACACAGTGGTGGGAATCTCTAGGCACTTCACATTTTGATTCGATTATGATTCAGAGGGCTGCAGGAAGGTTATAAAAGGCTTACCATCTCGATGCATCTTTTTTGCAATGTTTTCTATGTGTACACTGTGAAAAATTCATATTCAAACTATAATTAACCAGTTCACGTCTAATGAGTTCACTTTCAGTGTCTTTTATTAATAAAACAAGTGGAAGAGAGCTGGAAGGTAACCTATCTTCCATATACGCTTCACGCTTGCCCTCATCTCTGGCTTCTCACCTCCGCTCAACTTGCCGCTGCTTTAGAAATGTGAGATGAGCTGCGTTCATTCACTACGCTGGACCGTTAAAAACAGAGCAGCGGAGCCTCTGTGTGACTGGTTCTCTCCAGACCATCCCAGGATTTGAAAGGAAAAATGCAGCCTCACATCCACCAGATCTACACAGATCTGAAGAAGCTGGCAGGTCCAGGTGACTCTGCTCAAGCCGTGTTTTTGCAGAGTGCACTGGAAACAAGTGAGTTCTCATATGACATGAAAGAAATCCAATAAAACCATTAAGACTTGCTGCACCTCTCCTGTCATGACTAGACTACACATGAAGGAAACGCAGGAGCCGGGGGAATGAGTCACTACAGAAAAAGCTAGTTGGTGGCGTAGCGGTAGGGTGTTAGCCCGTATTCAGAAAGATTACCAGTTCGAATCGAGGCGATAAAAGTTACCACTTTAGTACTCACCAAAACAAGGTACCGTCCCCAAGCACTGTTCCTCGGGTGCTTGTAATCTGCCCACTGCTGCTTCACGGATGGGTCAAATGTAGAGGTCACATTTGGTTGTGGTGTGTTCACAATGACAATCACTCACTTTCACTTTCACTTAGTCTTGCTTTCGGCATCACATTCTCCGGATGAGTTCTAGACCGATCTACTTACTCTACGATACCAAGAAAGGTCTGCACAAGTCTGCACATAGACTCACTCCTGGAGACTCTCTCTCTGCACTCCTCTCCACAAGTGGCACCTTTTGCTTCAGGTTGGAGTTCAGCTGCCGGCTTTCCCTCCCTCGTTCGCCCACTAAACTCCCAAAACCTGATTCTGTTCCCCTCTCATTTTTTCTTGCAGCAGCAGCAACAACAACTCTGCAGGCATTGTTTCATCCTCCTCCCCTCATTCACTGGTCTATCTTTCTTTCTCGTTCACCCCATCCTGGCCCAGGTGCCCAGCCCTGATGTGCTCAGTTTGCACTGGGGTTGAGGGCTTGACATAAATCAGGGAGTGTCACCATGATTTTATTCTCCTCTCACCACCCCTCCGGCTCGGCCCCGGCCCTTCTCTCAACGTACACGCCGCGCCCGGCTGGCAGGCTACGTGGGGCTTGGCCTTTGTGGGACCATATGTGGCCATGAACACTGGGTTAAGCGCTGAATACACACACACATCTCTACTTTTCATAAAGGCCTCTCCCTGCTGGCTAATGGAACTCCTCCGTGTCATTAAAATGTACATCCTCCTATACGTTGGCCCCTTTACACAAAACACACACACACATTGCCGTCGTTCCCACCTTGTGGCCTGATGTGTGTGGGTCTGTTTTCCAGCCCGGCCCGGAGCTCTGTAGAGGAGATGCTTTTCTTACACTCTCTCATCATAAATGTCACGACTTTCTGGTTAAAGTGGCTGTGTGGCTTTTTGGGTGTGGTAACATATTCCTCGACCCCATTTTTAGATTTGCAACGATTTTGCCGTCTTTTAGTCACAGCTGCTTGTTGAGAATAAACGACGGCGGTTGCCATACTTTCCAGTAATGATATACCTTAAGCAGTTTTTTAAATGATTGGTGAACGGTTAAAGGAAGCTTCAGGAGAGTGATTTATCAGCGGTAAACACATGTTTTAGGGTGTGATGGGGTTTTGGGGAAATGCTGTGCTTTAAAGTTAAAATAAGGTGCAAAAATTGGCTTCCCAGGAGTTTCTAGAGAACCTTAAAAATAAGTTTTACTTCCAAAAATATAGGAGTAAGACCAAAAGAAGGTCAGAAGTGTTGTAAAATGGTATAAGATCATCTGTGAGAAATTATGTAAAGGTTTTCGTTTTAAATCTTGAATGAACAAGTAGCTCAAAACTTGAAGGATATAACATACACTCTCTCTGCTTCACTGTCTGCATTTAGTAAACGGCCTCTCGTAACCTTGCATGTACTGTTATGTGACGTGTGAACAGCCTCACTGGTCTCACGATTCCATTCAATTACGATCTTCATGTCAGCGATTCTATTCAGTGCGATATCTGGATGTATCATGATGCATCCAGTCAATTTTTCTGCGCTAATTTTTCTGTCCACGTCTGATGTTTTTGATGCCTATGTCTGCCGATGGCAATAGTAGGAAAGTCAGCCAGCGGCGCGGGCAGGGGCCCAGCATCGCCAAAGACAAGATATTTAAACGCCAAGTTTCTGTCTTTCAAGTTTGGCACCAAAAATAATACCCTAACTCCTGACATTTCTAACACAGCAGTCAAGGCGTGAAAGCAGAATGGAAGGAGGCGGAGCGTTTGAGCATAGTGCATTTTAGAAAAGATTGCTTTCCACCCCTATAAAGTGTACCAGAAGTCGACTGGTAGCATTTGACTCTCCATGTGCACTACCTAGGACATAGAGAGCCATTAAGCTACAACCTCAGCTATTTCCTAAGATGCATACCACACAGAAAAGTATGATAAGAGCACCTTACCGACCATACTATTAAGGGCGCTAGTACGCGGCTCGGGACATGGCCCATGTTCGAGCTCACATTCGCTAAGTGAGACAAACATGCAGTTTAGTTAAATATTTTTACGTAGGCAGAATTGAGCCGCGAAAAGGCGAAGATTTAACGCTGTGACGTTTACTCTTTGATGCTCAGAATTTTGACACATTTTAAGACAGAAGGCGTGGGTCGTATAAAATCCCACCTCGGACTTTAGACATGCCTGGCCTTTACCTTTACTGCGTACAATAGAGCGCGGCATCAAATACTGGCTGAAAAAAAACAGGCAAATCTTTGTCCGATGCTGATGACTTAAAAAAAGCAAAAGCAAAGCGGGCAGCCGTTTTCGACCATCGTCATATCAGCGGCAGGCCGTAAAACCGACTGGGGGGGTCTGCTGGGGCCGCCTTGTGATCGGGTAGGTTGGAGCAGAACTCACCCGGAGCTCTGGGCCATAGCTCCACTGTAGTGATTGTGAGGGGTAAAATTAGTGGCGCGTCTGTATGCAGTGTCTCCTTTGGCAACTTTTGTGTGGTGCTGGAGGACTATCGCAGATGCCACCACCCTTTCAAGTCACGTCGCAGGTTTTTTTTAAGGGGGGGGCTAATGGCCTTTATTCTCATACACTGCCTCAAAAGGAGCTTTTAAAAGTGGAACCAGAAGGAAAATTAAAAAGCTATGTGCCATGTGAAGCTATGCAGACTAATTATACTGTATCTGACTAAAGCCAGGAAGTGCCTAAAGATACTGTGTGTGGGGTATATCAGAATGGGCGATAATTGCTTTTTAAAAGTTTTTCGGCACCTGACCGATGTAGATTTGTCTGATATTATATTAAGCATGCATTGAACATTGGAAGGGTAGCGCTTGTGCCGGGCATGTCCAAAGTTCGAGGTGGGATTTTCTACCGCCCGCACATTCTGTTTTAAGAATTACAGTACTGTGCAAAAGTTTTAGGCAGGTGTGAAAAAATGCTGTAAACAAAGAATGCTTTCAAAAATGGAAGTGTTAATCATTTACTTTCATCAATCAACAAAATGCAGTGAATGAACAAAAGAGAAATCTAAATCAAATCAATATTTGGTGTGATCACCCTTTGCCTTCAAAACAGCATCAATTCTTCTAGGTACACTTGCACACAGTTTTTGAAGGAACTACATTTTGGTAGGTTGTTCCAAACATCTTGGAGAACCCAACCACAGATCTATAATCCTATAATCCCTACAAATTAATATAATGACTATAATCCTACAAAATAATATAATGACTATAATCCTACAAACCCTGACTTTGTGCAAATTGTACCTAGAAGAATTGATGCTGGTTTGAAGCAAAAATAATAACACCAAATATTGATTGATTAGGCTGACCGCTCACCCATTTTGTAAATTGATAAAAATAAAAATCAATATTTATATTTCTGAAAGCATTCTTTGTTTACAGCACACCTGCCTAAAACTTTTGCACAGTACTGTATATTCATTTGTGCCAAAATTCTGAGCATGTAGCGGAACATTCACAAGCAAAAATGTCTTGCCTTCTCTCCTTAACGCTCTGCTTGCATGTTTTGAAATATATGGTGTGTTGCTTCACTTAGTGAATGTCCCGAGCCGCGTACTACTGCACTTAATAGTGTGGTAGGTAAGGCGCTCTTATCATACCCCATCTGTGTGATAGTATGCATCTCAAGGAAATATGAGGTTGTAGCTTAACACATCTCTTTTACGCTAGGTAGTGCACATGGAGTGTCTGCGACTTCTTCTACCCATTACATCCACAGGCAAAGTGACTTTATCTTAAAATGTCGTCGCGCTCGCTCGAAATGCCCCACCCTCGCTCCACTCTGATTTCACGCTCGTAAGAGTGTCAGTGTTATGGTGCTATTTTTGTGCCAAAATTCTGGGCGTGCAGTGGAACTTTGGCGAGAAAAATATCTTGTCTTTCTGATGCTCCAACTCTGCCCTACGCTCGACTTCGACTACCGTTTATCATCAGCGGTATGCGACAGATGTAACAAAAATATCGGGATATCAGCGCCGATATGGTGTGTGCTCGCGCCAACCCTAGACATGCACTATGTCTGCCTAATGTTTTTATATAAGCTCTTACTTTTTTGTCTGAGCCAGTGTGGCTTTTTCTCAGTTTCACTTTGTAACGCTGTCATTATTTCCCCACACTGATTTGGACCATTATATATAATCTGGGCATGAAAATCCTGAGTTTGTTTTGCTGCGAGGTGTTTACTGGAATCTCACTTTACTCCCCTCTCATTCTGCTTCCCTCTCTCTCTTGTTCTCTCTCTCTTTCTCGCTCTCCAGACATCCCAAGATGCACATCAAAACAGGCCTTCTGGATGCCCACCTGTACTGCCTCAAGAGATCTGTGGTTGACTTTTTAGTCGACAACAAGTAAGTCAGGAATTTCCTGCGTTGGAGTAAGGCGTTCACACCTCACTACGACACTCCACTTTCCCACCTAACCCTTCATACTTGTGTTGTGTTCAGGGTTACCACACTTTATTACAGGGTGAAAAAACCAGCACGTAAATACATAATGTAATTTCACACTGTCGTTAAACAAACACAGAATCACTTTCTTCTCAGTAGGTGTTAACTCTGAGCTAATTGTACTGCGGATTTTGCTGACTGTTGAATTTAACATAATAATGGTTCTTATGCTACCTTGACTACAGCTGAGATGTGATCAAACATTATACACGTGTACATGTGAATTATACACACTTGCAGTGTGTGTGCAGATAGGGGGTGGGTATTGGCATGGACGATACGAAGACGTATCACGATATATTGTGATATTCTACAGTTCACTGAAAATGTCAGAACAGAGCTAAAATGCAAGTTGCTGTGTACGATCTGGGTGGTGTTAATGAATCACATTACATTAATAATTCAGCCAAAACAACATAACTCAGAACTGAATTTTAACCTTATTGTCTTTGCATTTTATCACACTGAACTAGTGGACACCAAAAACGTTAAGATGAAGTGCATAAGATTGAACATGAGAAATGAACGTGCCCGGTCAGTTATCTGGGGCTACTTGTAGTGCATAGATTCTCTCCTCTTAAATGTCGATTCACCACCAACCACGGTGATCATTAGCCACTAACTACGGTGATCATTACAGCAACTAACACACCAGTGTACATTAGCAGCTAACATAATGTGCATTGGCCACTACTATAGTGTTCATTAGCCACTAACATGGTGTACATTAGCAACTAACGTAGTGTGCATTAGCCGCCTAACGTAGTGTACATTAGCCACCCCAACATGGTGTACATTAGCCACCTAACTTTATGGTGTGCATTATTACTAACCACCGATTATTACATTAGCCACTAACACAGTGTGCATTAGCCATAACGCGATTGTGCATTAGCCACTAACATAGTGTGCGATGGCGACTAACATAGTGTACATTAGCCACTAACATGGTGTACATTAGCCACTAACATGGTGTACATTAGCCACTAACATAGTGTACATTAGCCACTAACATGGTGTACATTAGCCACTAACATAGTGTACATTAGCCTCTAACATAATTGTACATTAGCCACCTAACACAGTGTACATTAGCCTAACACGGTGTACATTAGCAACTAACACGATTGTGCATTATACTAGCAAGTTGGCCCACATTAGCAACTAACATAGTGTTGCTAACATAATTAGCAATACAATAGCAACTGTGCTTTAGACGCACTCCAGGTTAACTTTCTGTAGTCAGTCTTCTCTCCCTCTTGTGCTTTGTTTTTACTTCGCTGCAGTCACTCTTATGGCTACAGAGCAGCACAGCACAGAGATGGACAGAGTAACTGTTGTTTCTCCGCATTCAGATGGAAATGCTAATCTTTCCCAAAAGGAACAAGTGAGAGGGTGAGAGTGAAAGCGGGACTCTGAAGAGGAGTGAGAGAGGTGGTTAGGACTTGGGTGGGGGCCGTGTTTAAATTAACCCCCCCAGCTTACAGGGTGGTTTTCAACGTGCACTTCATCCTGATTCCTTTCAACGCTATAAGGAGCCCATAAACTTGGAGATAGACTGCAGGGAAGTGGTGCTTTTTTGGGCCCTCCTTGTGAAGTCTTTTTGCTTTACGTTGAAAAGAATAGCCTCAAGACTCGAGGAATAGACCATTCATACTTACAAACCCAATCACATACAGGATAATCTGATACTGTTTGTGTTGTGTTGCTTGTGATGATATTTCCAGACCTAAAGAGTATGGTAGAGATGTAGAACAACCAAAATAAACTTGTTTGTATAATTCAAACCCTGATTTTTTTCTCTTTATCCTTCAGATCATCTCTTCTATTCGGGGGAACTAGTGCCTTACTTAGTGCGGGAAGCTTGATTTGGTGAAAAGCTCACAGAAGGACGAGGGGAACACAGATCAGAATCTAAAGAAAAATGATGCTGTTGCTTCCCTGGGTAACTAATGTAACTTCACATTTTGCGCTGCTCACTTTTTTGCAGCATGCATACTCTCTAACATTATAAAATGGGGAAACGTCTGATTAATTGAAAAAGAAGAAGTATTGAAGTTTTGGACAGTTTGGACTCATTTTGGTCTATAACTCATTTTTGACTCATTTCTGGGAGAGAACTGCATTTTTGTGCAAGACGGCATTCCACATGAGAGTCACATCACAATAATGTGGTGGACACACGAGTCCGGATAATCACTGAAAATATCAAGTAAATGTCTGTATTGTGAGTAGAGCGCTGGTTGTTGTTATTTATCAGCTATAAATGAGTTTTGTCTCTTATGTAATAAATGGGAAGATTTGACTAGACTGGACGCTTTGGTAGACCAGCTTCCCTAAAGGAAATTAAATGCAGCTAACAAACAGCACGTGTTTACGTTGCGAAAAATATTGTAAAAATATCGTATTTTTACACAGTTACTTCAGTTTTTGTGACGTCGAGACACGGCACTGGTTCTCGTCTCCTTCTTATTTTATGGCGGTTGGCGTCAGCTTAATGTAACTACTGCCTCTGTATGGCTTTAGTTGGCTTACTGACCACACATTAGGGAGTAGCCACTGCACGTGTGTGTATAATAACGTAGATTAATCCATTAGTACGTTATTTGACAACTATTTTACTCAGTTTTAGTCGATTATTTGTTGCAGCCCTACATTTAACTCATCAGATTGTATCTAACCCATAAGGATGCACCGATCCAACTACTTGAGTCTATTTGATCCACCTACCTGGTCGGTGCATCCCTGTTAACCCTACTTTGTGTGTGTGTAATGCATAGAGCTAATGGGTAATTACATCTACAGTAACTCACTTTAGCCACTCTCCTCCTATAAGAAAAGAGATCCTGAGGTCCCCCTAAAGAAACGTAACTATCAGCAGCAGCTTGCCGGTGGCGTTAAGTGTTGAACGACCATCGCGCGGAGACATGAGCAGAAGCCTACCGGTGACAGCAAGCTGGCTGCTTCGTCCGCGATCATGGAGGGCGGCATGTTACCCGGAAGGTCAACCGCTTGCGGCGTTCGTGGAGGCCAATCGCGTGGTGAGTGGGCACAGCAAAATACCAGTCTTCTCTGAATGGAGGTGTATGTAGGACGTGGCTGCTGGAATGAACCTTTGCTTGTTGTAGCAAGTAGGGATGCACGATATGGGGATTATTGGCCAGTACTGATATCCGATGTATTTCCTGCTTTTATTTACCGATGCGATAAATGAGGAAGAGGCGAGTCAAGTCCGAGCACAGGTGAAGTTGGCGTAATGAAGACAAGATGTTTTTGTTTGCCAAAGTTCAACTGTGCGCTCAAATTTTGGCATAAAAATACTCTAACATTTCTAACACAGAGCCAAGTCAAGCGAGTGTTAAGGCAGAGTCGAGCGAGGGCAGAGCATTTTGAGTGTAGTGCACAACATTTTAAGAAAAAGTCACTTCCGCCCTATATAGTGTACCAACTCAAATGGGGCGTTTTGACCTCCATGTGCACTACCCTGTGCGCAAAGGCTGATAGCTACAACCCCGGCTATTTCCTAAGATGCATAAAAAAAGTATGATGAGATCCTTACCTACCATACTATTAAGTGTAAGAATACACGGATCGGGACACAGCCGCTGTGCAAGTTCACATTCCTGAAGTGAGGCAAACATGCGATGTGGTTGGTAAAAAAAATTCACGTTCAAAAGTTGAAAAGATGAGATTTTGCTGGTGAAGGCGCGGGCCGTATAAAATCCCACCTCGGACTCTGTACATGCCTGACTTTCGCGCCCTGCATTCCAAGCAAAAAATCGTCATCAAATATATCGAGACAAATCGCCGGCCCTTCGTGACTTAACAAAAAGCAATTACCGTGCGATTCCGACATGATTCCGGTATTATCGTGCATCTCTAGTAGCAAGTATGAACAGTCTGAATGTGCATGGGGTGTTGGAAAATGTTGATGAAATCTTGATATCACATGATCACTGCATTATTTTGACTGGTGGTACAGCCCTAAGTAGGTGTTTTGGTGTCTCTCAGGCTCTCAAGCTTTTTGAAGAGCCTCCTGTCCATCCGTCTGCTGAAATCTCAGAGCGTGGCCTGGTAAGTCGCCTCATGTGGACCTGAAGTTAGCAAAATGGAGAATTCTTCCTATTCTGCTATTCTCCTATTCTCCTATCCTATTTGAGTTTTAAGTTAAAGCTTTCCTGCCTTTGTCCGCTCTTTCAAGGTGGGAGGTGACAGCATCATCGGGCCTTCTGCCAGATATCAGAGAAGACTTCCATCAAGCGCTCGACTATCGGCGCGTCCACCGTGGTCAAGGAGAAAGTCAAGATCACCAACTCCATCATCATGAACGGCGTCACCATCGAAGAAGGGTGGGTGGTGCTCAAGCTAAAAGGAGAGGGATTTTTTATTTTCTAGTTCAGCGAAGTGAAATATTGAGGAGCTTGCAGCCAGTTAGATCATCTAGACTTGGCATTGGTTGGAGTTAACTCTATATTGAAAAGCCCAGTCAGTTGGCTGTAAAGATGAATTGCTTTATCAGCGCTCTAGTTATGTGTTTAGTCAAATATAAGCTTTTATTGTCATCTCCGCTATATACTGTACAGATATACAGAGAGCGAGGCCGCGTGGCTCCAGTTTTTAACAGTGCAATAAGAAAGAGGGAATAAAGAACAAATAAGGCACATGCAATAAACAATATATAAATAGAATACAAAATATACATTTAGAAGTGGAGTACTCTAAACTAGAACTAGAAATAGAGGTAGACAGAGAGACAGTTTGGATGCAGTATTACCTACAGTTTAAGGCGTATTGTGGCACCCAGGGTTGGTTCCTGCCTGGTCGCAGTGTTCACAATGACAAATCATCACTCACTCACTCAATAATTTCTACATTAATGTGTGTAAGAGGAATGCATCTTCACTTGATAGTCTTCATGGGTAAATGTACATGGTCCCCGCCTTGTATCTGTAAGTTCGGGATAGGCTCCGGTCCCTGTGACGATAGGGATTAAGCAGTTCAGATAATGAATGGATGAATGTTTGAACTGGAAGGTCTCCACATCATGTTGTGTACCCAATTATTTTTGGTCTATATTTTTCTGCTGTAAAAATCTTCCCATATATTTCCTTTTGTGATGATCATCGGCCTCTGACCAATGCTTAGATTTCCAGCCGACATTTGATGACGCCTTTATTGTACACTGGCAAGGTAGCGCTTGTGCCAGGCATCTCCACAGTCGGATTTCGTATGATCTGCACCGTGTCTTATAATGTATGCACAGTGGAACTGAAAATGTGTTTGCGCCCTCTGCTCTGCCGTCCTCATTTGTTCAGCATAAAGAACAATGGATATCGGCATTGGCCAGTAATTCCCATATTTTTCTATATTGTGCGTTCTAGCTTTAAGCCCAGCGTTCTCAACTCCAGCTGACCCGACTGCACTGCTTGAACCACGACAGGACATCTTTTCTGGTCGAGTCTGGCCTGACATGTCTACTGTTTTTTTTTCCTTGTCGTGACTGGGACCTGAAACAGAGACAAGCGTGGGGCGGGATGAGGCGGTAGGAGGGGGACTTGTCTGCCCGTTTATTGTGCTGAGAAAAAACAGAAACTTTGCTTGTCAAAACGGCTGAAGGCGCCCACTGACCCTGAACAGGCTGCCGACGCAACAAACGCCCAGAAAAGTAATGAATTTGAAGGTGATTCTTCTTAAAACAAGTGCACTAGTGCCCTCCAGAAAGATGATTCCTTTAAAAAAGGCTTTAGGGACAGGTTTTATCTTTATCTTTTTCTAACTCTGTTTAACTTTTGTTCAGCCAATTTAATGCAGAGTAGCTTTCTGGGGAAGGAAAAAAAATGACTTTTATTTAGTTACCACTAGGCTCGGGCCAGCCAGAGCTATACCCATACACCAGGGTTTAATAAAGCTTCTGGCGTATGAGCTGGCTTTTAATGCCTCGTCAGAGATAGAAAGTGAAGATCTCACCCACGGAGTGCAGTGCGTAGATTAACACTCCCTGTTTAAAGCGAAATTTGCCGCTCAGTACGTCTGCTGTTCAATGCATGTTCGTCTGTGGCGTTTCACGGCGCAAAGCGGTGCATTTGGCGATAAATTATGCTGAAAAAGCTTTTGCAAAGGGTCTAAAATACAGGGATTAGAGTTCTCTGTTGCTACAGCGTTTTTCCGTCCATTGAACTCTAGCTGTGTTGAAACTCACTGTCTACAAAGTGATGTTATCAGTAGGCAAGATGTAGACATTTTGACACTTCGATAGCTTATTAGCTGTTTTATTATACTGCTTCGCCCGGTCAGCCGTGTAAACACTCAAGCTCACTCAGGCGGCTCCAACGTGGGATGCCATAGTTCCACCGACAAAGCTGAAAAATAACAGCGTTGACCAGCGTTCTACTCACAATACAGCCATTTATAGGTCATTTCTAGTGTTTATTTTGGTAGCACAGTAATCATTTTATTGTGACACGACCCACATGCCAGGGGATTGTAGGAAATGTAGTTCTCTCCTAGGAAGGCCAAAAGCAGCTCAATGCTAATTTTGGGAATTGAAAGTGCGGAGAGTAACAAGGGTCACTCTGAATGAGTTGAATGGGGTCTCCACTATAAGCAGACAAACTTGTGGCCCATAGCAGAGACCCTCACCTCTATGTGGAGTGTTGGGGGAAACTGAAAGAAAGGGAGAGAAAGAAAGAAAGGAATAATTCTTTCCAGAGCAGCTAAAAAAAATGTAAGAGGGATTAACAATGTTAAAGGCACTTGCGTTTTTAGGGCTTTGTTTGCGTAGGGTGCTTGTTTACAAGCGCTGGGCCTTTCTTGTGGCGGGGCGGGGGTGGGGGGGTGTGTGGGTCGGCTGGATGGCCGGAGGAGGAGGGGGTCACCGTGAGGAGGAACACCGTGTCAGTGGTGAGTGGTATTTCAGTGCTGCTTCTTGGGTGGGCTCTCTGTTTTAAATCTCGAGCCTTGTAATCTCCATCAGTATCCACCCCCTACCTCTCTCTTTCTTTCTCTCTTTCGCTCTCGTTTTTTCTTGTGTTCTCACTGCCTATTTTTTAAATCTCCTTTTCCTCCTGCTTCTCTGTCTTGTTCTGTCTTGTCCTGTTCCTCTCTACCTGCACAGCACGTTGTCTGCCACGTAAATAGTACCAAAATGTTGCTGTTAAAAGGAAGTGTGTCTTGTGCAGCCGTTACAGGACTCGGCACGCCAGAAACAGCACAAAACAAGCTCTGCGCAAGTCTCTGTCTCGCGCGACTCCGATATTTATCTCATTCTATAATATGGGAGCTTTCCTGCAGCGGTTCCTGTGAGCTAGTAGGAACAGCTCACTCCAGAGGAACTATGCTTGGCTGTACTGGAGAGCAGGAGCCTGTTTATCCTCTTTTTCTGATCCTCTGAGGGCTGAATATCCAGAGTTTTGAGCTGGCACCGCAAAAGAAGCACCTGGGCCTGCTAATTAGAGGTAGAAAATTGTAGCACTAATGTAAGATGTGGAGTGGGGTGATTTGAATTTTATCCACCTATCTACATAAAGCACCTAATTAGAACCCAGGCATAAAAAACAGCTTTTTGAGATCAGATATGTAGGTAAGGTTTGTACAAGTTAATTGGGTTTATAAATGTAACTTATATATATATATATATATATATATATATATATATATATAAGCGCTAAGTTCGGGATAGGCTCTGGTCAGACGGTTGGGATTAAAAGCGGTTGGACGGATAATGAATGAATGAATAATTAATAGCGAAGGCTATAATAAAAATGAATATAATCTTAAAGCACTTGATATTACTAAACATATTACCAGTGGTGATTTTAGGCTATTTTTAGGGGTGCTCAAGCATTTTAACTCAGCCCCGCCTGGAAAAATGATTACAGTTTTGTGAGGCAGTCAGTTCTCAAACCTTAGATTTTGCCAAAATTGTTTTTTAGAGATGGAATAAATGAAAAAGCAGCAGAGAAATCCTCACAACAGTGGGATCCTCCTCTGATTGGTTGGCGCGTCCACTATTGCCTGATTGTTTTGTCGTCTTTCTCAACAGTGAAATGTAAATATGTGGCTAATGGAGTTAGAGTTAATGAAAGGAACATTAAAATCCACGTGCAATAGTTGTGCGTTCTGTGGACAATTATAACATCAACTTAATCCCATTTATTATAGTCCATTTTTGTGCACAACTGGGACAACGTTACAGTCGGCTCATCATGCCCAGCCCACCAACCCGGTTTTAAAAACATATCTTGCCAACAGCCTTTACCAGTCAGCTTTAGTTTCTAAAAGATCTTAATTCTGGACTAAACATGGCAACCGCGTTGTTCAAGCCAAGAAGCTCTGTCAGCAGTGGGGGCCGAACACCCCTAAAGGTCAGATCCTAGAATCACCCCTGCATATTACTAATATAAAACATATGAGCAGTGCTTAATTACTAAACATGTAGCAAGCACACCAAATGCCTTGTGCCTCCCGTTTTTAAACTCTGAAGGGAGACCTTGATGCATGGCCTTGCATTTGTTTAAATACTGCATGCCATTACTGTTTATTACGTGAGTGCGGTGAGTAATCACATATTGTTATCCAATTTTTATGAGACCCACTTTTTCTGAGTGCTACTCCTCCTACAGTTGTTGTGCTAGAAACGTTGTTCCAACTCTGAGACGTGCGGCTTCTTGCGGTGTGGGAGGTTTGTGTACGTTTTTTAATATGACTAACACGGAGCTCAAATTTTGACGCGGCCACTGTTCTTCACAAACCCACCAAATTCAGAGTGATCCAAGGATCCTCGTCGCGTGTCTTTAACCATCATGAGCCGCACTCGTGTTTTTAACCGTAGGAACCCATTGGTTTTCTCCCATTAATACCACATGGGAATTGAGAGTCGAAAGCTTCCCTCGGCCCGTTGTCAACACGGTTCTTATGCCAACTCGGGACACGTCACTGAACGCACATCTCAATCAGCTTTGACCCGCACTCATCGTTTACTTGTTTTTATCATCCCTACCTGTAACTCCATTCACTACAATGCATTTTAATCAAGGTCTTTTTTACTGGGTCAGAAATGGATCTCTAGTTCACATATGTGACCCTCCACGGCAAAACCAGTCGCTTGTCGCAAATGTTCAAAATTGAGTTATTATGCTTTCATGAAAGGGCATAAATCAAGCTTCAAAACGGCACCTATATGGAATGAATGGGACGACATATGACTGAGATATCAACATTCAAAGGAGTCGGGTTTCTCCTGTCACGCCAAGTGAGAAACGGAGAAATCTGCCTTTGAAGTTGACTATCGCCGTAGCACTCACAGACGCTTGGTGCGGTCGCGGCTACGTTTGCATTTACGGTAGCCTACGCTGCATTCACAGCCACACGGATAGCCTACCTGCGTTAGGTTAACTGAACTCGGGAGACGGAGATGGATTCCGGAGAAATATCTTCACGCTAGTCAACCAGTGGATTTACCGTAAATATTGGAGTAGAGCGGTCAAAACACAAACTTTTAACATTCTGCTGGAACTGAATTCCTCACCTCAAGAAAGTCACGTTTTTAGGATGGAAAGGGTAAGTTTTTCAGCCAAATTTATTCACAACAGTACAGTATAGACCTTCCACTGTTTCAAAACACTAAAAACTAAAAATCCAACATTTTACCCCACACAACATAAACGCTCGTTTTTCTCGGAATCCTTCCTTCACACCTGTAAACCTTTGTCATCTTAAAACGTATGGCGTTAGTGCCAAACCTCTGAACAACACAGTGGAACGTCCTCAAGCTAAATCTCTTGTCTTTACACACGTTATGCCACAAGAATACTGCCATAAAAATGCAAGTGTCATGGCTACAGCAAGTAAAGAAGGAAAGGGTATAATGAAGGCTGACGCTTCCAGAAGAGGTAGAAATTAGCCATTTTTACTCTGAGAATTTCTCATGAGACTGAAGGCTTGTTTAAGGAATATAATGTAAAAAAAGTAAACTGTAATGTAGTAAAACATTCCTGTTCAGTGAGACATGCATATAAATACAGTGTTACTGAATTAAATTTACCGCTCCAGAAATTAGAGATCTCGTCATTTTATTTCTGATTGTTTTTACAGCTTGTGGCAGTGTGTCTGTGTAAAATAATTAATAGTTAAAATTAGTTAATGTTCTTTTATAATTTTACCATGCTTGTTTCAAAATTTCCTATGGAGTAAGTTATTTTAGTATAACCTGGACGTTGCAAACTACACATATGTTATTTTACAATGATGTGATTAAAAGAATATGACCCACAAGTCCACGGTGTCCTCATGTGCTGAGCTGTGTTTCCTCTAATCAGCAAGTTGAATCAGGTGTATAGCTGTTGGAATATAACACATGGAATAAAAACACAACTGCAGTTATATATTAAAATATGAACTGCTTTCTTATTTATCACAAAACTGCAATAACTCATAAAAGAATAGAAATAAAGCATATTGCAAAGCCTGTGAACAGAAAAATCTGCTGTGGTCCCTTATTTTTTTCTGGAGCTGTAAAGTTTAAATTAATGTTGTCAGTAAATGTTGAACCTCGGGCACTTTTGCATTATCAAATCTCGCCCTCCTTAACAAACACTTGGACACCCCTGGTGTAGATTTACCGTAGTCGGGCAAAAAGGGAAGTCTGCAGGTTGTGGACACGTACGATCTGACCTAAAATGACTTCTTTGCTCCTAGTAATCAGGGTGAGTGTTGGTCCTCGGCAGACCACGCACATCGGTTTCTGGTTTTTAACACCGGGGAGAGACTGACTGGAAGTGTGAATTCGAGTTTCCTCCCTCTGTTCCATTTCACCAGCTCAAAGCCACAACAGGTTCCGACACGGCCCTCGTAACGTTCTCCATCTGGAACACGGGCTTCGGCTAAAGAACGGCGCGTGCCCGCGTCAGACGCCGATGTTGTTTTTAATATGTATGCTAATGTCAGCGTTGGGAAAGAACAACAAACCTGTGGAAAAGGGGGGCGGCGTCGGGTTCCCCTGCTCGGTTTGGGCCGCGGGGTCAGGCCAAGAGAGGACAAGACCCTCAGCTGTGTAATTAGTGCCGTGGCGAGATTGCAGAAAGAGAGCAGAAAGCCAGACTTGGCTCAGGCAACGCGAGTAAACATCAAACTGTGCAAATACGGTTTTATGGTGCCAAAGTGATCCCGGGAAAATATTATTCTTCGTGTGGTGTAAACAGGGAGCAGCTCTGAGCTCTGGGGGGGTGTGTGTGTGTGTGTGTGTGTGAGAGTGAGAGAGCATGCTTTAGAGCATGCATGCTTCAAAGATATTTTTTCAAGCAAACATTCAGGATTACACACACACACACACACACGTTTACAGTGGATCAGAGCCTTAATTCATCCTTTACGCACACACTCAGGTGGCACTATATTTATTGACACTATAAATTGTGAATATTGATATCATACTGCTTTGTACTGGTGTCTGTTTTGAACACACGCACTATAAATTTGACATGGCGTAATAGAGAGTAGGGATGCACGATAAGAGAATTATTGGCCAATGCCGAGATCCGATATTTTCATGTTTACGTCTACCGATAAATGAGGAAGGCAGAGCCGAGCGCGAGTGCGGGCAGCGTTGAGCACACTCCACTGCGCACTCAGAATATTGGCACAAAAATCATGCCGTAATTCTGACATTTCAAACACAGCTCCAGGTCAAGAGAGCGTGAAAGCAGAGCGGCGTGAGGGCGAAGCATTTCACACACTTCAGTCACTTCCCACCCTATGTAGTGTACCAAGTCAAAATAGGACACGTGTGACACTCCATGTGCACTACCTAGTGTGTAGAGAGCCGTTACGCTACAAGCCCGGCTATATCCTGAGATGCATACTACCACATAGAAGAGTATGATAAAAGCGTCTTACCTACCATACTATTAAGTGCAGTAGTAAGCAGCTCGAGACACAGCCCACGTGCGAGCTCACTAATTCACTAATTGAGGCAAACACACAATTAAAAAATTCCGTGCGTGCAGGCAGAGCTAAAAAGATGAGATTTTGCTCACGACTGTTCCACTGTGTGCGCAGAAGTTCGGCACAGGCCTGGCGTAAGTGCTACATTTCCGACGTCTAATATACACGTCATAACATATCGGCTGGAAATATTGGGCAAATCTAAGCAGTTCCGATATGATTCTGACATTATGGTGCATCTGTGCCTAATGACCCGCACTCATCTTTTCTTCCTTTTTTCTGAGGTTTATTTTTCACCTTTGTTTTCTCCCATTAAGAATGCATGGAATTTGAGACTTTGAAAAATTCACACAGTAGCCGACGCGGTTCTAATGCCACACATCTCAGTCTCTTTCCATCCACGCTCATCTTTTTCCTGCTCTTGTCGTCTCTCGTTTTTTTCATCATTCACTTCAGTGCATTTTAATTGTAAATTCTTTCTGCTCAGATAGTTTTCATGTCACAGCTACAAAACGTAAGCAAACACATTGGCACTTTCGTGCGGAGACGCATCTCTAGTTGTTATCATTAGTTATTAGTGCGACTAAAAGCCGTTTGTTTTATGCCTGCCCAACAGGTGCAACATCCAGAGCAGCGTGATCTGTAACAATGCTGTGATCGGACGAGGTGCGGACATCAAATACTGTCTGGTTGGCAGTGGACAGCACATAGAGCCAGAAGGTGAGTGTGCACTGACCCACTGCTTTGTTTCACATCACACACACACCCGTACACTCACATATATACACACACACAAACACTGAACTTTGCCGTCCTCTCGTGTGCATATCAAATCCAGCCTTTGTGTGTAAGTTTGTGTGCGTTTGCCCGGTCTCATCAGCTTTTTTGTGTGTGAGTTTGTGTGTGTGTGGCTTGTCTTTTAATCGCTTTTAATAGTGTATTAAAACCTAAGCTTGTGTGTACAATTGAGCTTTATTTTTTAATATTCTTAATCCCTTCAATCTTGGATCACACTGTGAGGTTTGTGTGTGTGTGTGTGTGACTTGCGGCTGTTGTATTCCGGGTGGTCTGCGTTTGGTCTCTAACCTCTCCATCAATGACTGTGCCTGAGGCGGCCCTAAGATGTCCAGAGGCTGCCTGGTCTAATTGACTGAACAACAGGGTGTTGCTGGCTCAACAACCCCCCACCCCTACGCACACACACACACACACACACACACTCTGCCCCCTCTCTTGCTCTCAAACTGCAACATTGCTTCACTCCCCCTTTCCACAGTCACTTGTGAGCTGGACCCGATTAGTCAGTCGTAGCCTCCCTTAAAGACCAGGGCTTATTGAAGTGCTCCCAGAAATCCCAAATTACAAGCTTAGACCCCTGTACTTCCCCACGCAGAACACACACACACACACGAACATGAACCACCACAGTACAGCACTGTCCCCAAGAAACCCGGAGCAGAGGTTAATGTAACCTGTTATTTTAGGAAAAGCGGTGCGTATAATAACCGCGGGCCACAACACCCTCCTCCACAACTACAGAGGCGGAATAAAGCGTTTTAATTCAAAGGGAATAAGAACCATCTCTTCAAAGTGCCAGATCGCTCTGTGTGTGTGTGTGTGTGTTTTTGACGTTCTCTAAACGAGTGAAGTGAAACGTTCTCTCGTTTGATGTCCTGCTGCAGGCTTGGTAGGGCTGTTTTCTTCTTCACAGGGCTGGCACTTGGCTCCCGCTCATTAGGTATGGGTATCAGTGCTGCTACTCTTATCATGCACCACAGCGAAATGTGACCTCTGCGTTTGACCCATGCGTGAAGGAGCAGTGGGCAGCTGACATGGACAGTGCCTGGGGAGCACCGCTTGGACACAGAATCTTGCTCATGACCGCCTCAGCGGTACCTTTACCAGTCCGTGATTCAAAACTCCCAAATTGTTACGCTGTCCCAAACAATCAGGTTCCACCAAGAAATATAGAGCGTTATTATCCGCTCTATATTAATCCTGCCAAAACAATCTGGACGTCTGTTCCACAGGTTTTAACCAATACATTGGTTGTAAAGTAGACAGTGTTCATTTAAATCGACAAAATAATTTAATATATTGTCATTTATACGGCTGTGATGAGACACTCGGCTCACGAGACAATACACAAGATTTGAGTTCACAAGAATGACACAAAACAAAAGACAAGAAAACTTGAACGATGAACCATGACCGGAATATGGCCTTTCATTTGAGTGAGCGACATAAAAACTGACCTGACTGGACTCTCTCTCATATGATTCCTCATGCATCTCTTCACACCATTACTGTATATTAGCTTCCAATTACTAAATAAATAATGTAATTAAATCATCAGGTTGTACATTATAAAATTAATGTGTGAAATTAAAAGATTTAACAGATACAGTTAGACTAGGATGCTGCTGAAAGAGTTACACCCAGAATCTTCAAATAACCCACCGCTCGTCTTCTTGCTGCTTCTCCTGCCCTCGATGTGTGTTGGTATTCGGTATATGAACTTGGGACCATATTAGCCACCTGACTGGAGATGAAATCGCTCGGTCGTTCTTCTCCATGCCCGTGATTGGCTAGTGTTTTGGCACATTTGTAACGCGGTACCAAGGCGGAGTTGCGAGGCCAAAGTTCCACTGTGCGCTGCAAATTTTGG
This sequence comes from Distichodus sexfasciatus, assembly GCA_032718565.1. Lineage (NCBI taxonomy): Eukaryota > Metazoa > Chordata > Actinopteri > Characiformes > Distichodontidae > Distichodus > Distichodus sexfasciatus. The sequence goes on from JAVGVS010000138.1 coordinate 722,035, forward strand.
CAAAAGAAAAATGAATGGTACCTTGCTCATGAGTACCTCAGTGGGACCTTTACCGGTCCAGGATTCGAACCAGCGACCGCAGGGCCAACTCCCAAACGGTTACACTACCAGCTGCCCCGAGATACAGGTTTTAAGAGCAGGCTTTTTGTGTAAGTGAAGTAGTGTAATATGAAAGGGAAGAGGCCTCCAAAATATGTGTGCTCCAATCTTCCTAATACTGGAACTACAAACTATAATTTGATTCACTTATCACATGATAGCATAGCGTTTTACCATACTATTTCACGAGACCTCGACTAGAAATATCATCACAATTTAACATCCTTCACCAGCAAAATCTCTTGTCTTTATGCTCAACTCTGCCTGCACGCAGGAGAATTTTAAAACTAACCAAATTGTGAGTTTGCGTCACTTCGTGAATGTGAGCTCACACATGGGCTGTGTCCCGAGCCGCCTACTACTGCACTTAAACATTTTTCTTTAAATGTTGTGCACTACAATAGAAATGTAGCTCGCTTGACTTGGCACCGTGCTAGAAATGTGAGAACTATGACGGTATTTTTGTACCAAAATTCAGAGCGCACAGTGGAACTTTTTACGCTCCACTCTGCCTGCGTTTGCACTCGATTCTGTCTGCCTCATTTATCGATATCGGAATCTCCAGATGTAAGCAGGAAAATATCGGATATCAGCATCAGCCAATAATCCTCTTATCGTGCATCCCCACCGCAAATGTAAACTGACCCATAGTAAGTATTTTGTGTGCCTGACACAGCACTGAGCCCATAATACAAGAAAAATCCTCCTGCGTGTCTGATACAAAATGTACGGTTTGGTTGCAAAAAGTTTTTTGTAGTTGGCAGTTGATGTGTATTAAAAGTGATGTAGTGGCGCTACAGTGTTTTATCTGCTCCTAAGCTGGTGTGGATTTCGTCAGTGTGGCCTGTGTGCACTTAGCACCGGTGCCCTGGATGTTAGCGCCGGCGCAGAGTTCACAGCATTAGTGGCCTTTAACTAGCTGCTGAGTGATTGTAGCCCTGGGGAAGCCTGTACAGTGTGGGGCAGCACCACTACGGTGGTCCCATACAGTTGCTGTCCATCAGCTTCACACTTACAGCTAACCCCACACACACACACACATTTTATGCTATTTTCGTGCTGTTTACCCCCGCCGCCTGTTAGCACACGTTAACCCGTAGCACGTAGCACCGGCGTCCCATAAAGCAGCTCGACAGTTGCTCCGAGAGGCTCTTTATAAGGCTTACGCCGTTCCCGTCCCCCGGCCAGCCAGGCATTCTGCCGTATAGCTGGGAAAAGCATTACAGTCGATATTACCAATTGAAACGTGTGTGTGTGTGTGTGTGTGTGAGAGACAGAGAGAAAGAGACCACCCGGGTGCTCCGCGGCTAGCCGTCAGGTGCCTGAGCCCCACAGGTGGTGCTGAGGTTGATGACACGCACTCTTTTGCAGACTGTTGAGACTCTCTCATTTCTCCATACCCCCTTTCTCTCTGTTTCTCTCTCTCTCCCCCACTCTCTCTCTCTCTCTCTTTCTGCCGCCCTCTCACTCTACTCACCAACACCCCCCCCCTCCGGCTTGGACGCTCTCCATTCTCCTGCCGTGGCACGCTCTATTTGTCTTTCCCCAAACGCAGAGCACAGCGTTTAGAGGAAAAGATTTCTCTCCTTTGTGCGGATTCCTTCTCACTAAAATATGTCTTTATACGCAACATTAATCCGCCTCTCCGAGGTTTAGCTTGGAGTGGCCACGTTTTTTCCTGCAGGAGGATGTCGGCCTTCCTGCGCGTTTGTCTGCAAAGCTGACACGTATTTATAAACAGCGTCCGCGGCCATCGACGCCGGCTCCGTTTTTTCCCTCGTCAATACGCGAGAGAAGGCACTCGCTTGCAGTTTTCACAGGAGATAAACTTAACGGTGCTGTGACTAGACTCTCACAGACGTGTTGTTCTCTGGCGGATTGAAAATCCAGAGCAACTATGAAAAATTGCCTTTTTTTCCCCCCCAACACTGTTCACAAGCATGTCCTCAACAGCAAAGTTAATACCGCCTGCAACTTTATTAGCAGCACTTTGGGCGATCCGGTCAAAATAAAAGATGACCGACTCTGGAAGCCCCAGAAATGTCCCAAAATGCACAGCTCATCTCGCCACAACTCCCCCCGCAGGTGCCTGCCAGCTTCCTCTGACTGTCTCTTTTTTTGCTTTCAGCCGAATTCACCAATGAAGTCATCGTTGGATCCGATCAGCTAATGGAGATTTAGAAGCGGAGACGGGGAAGAAAGACGCGGCTTACGGGCCTGAGCGGACTGCCACCAAAGATGACGGAAGATCCCTCTCCCTCTTGGACGCTTCCCAGACGACGATCTGATTTTCTTTTTTATTAAGGAAGGTGTCCAAATAAACACTATTTATCTCAGTTCTCTGTGTGTGTTGGTGTCTGTGATTCTGTTTCATCAGAATATTTCCATTTACACTCAGTAACGTAAATTTTTCCTGTTATTAGGGTCCAAACACAAACTGCTGTGGAAACCCATTGTAATTGTTGTTTTTTCTTTATTATTAATTTTATTTTTTCCCTGCAAAATGGATTGTGCAGCTTAAACAGTAAGTCGCAGAAAGCTGAAATTATCAGGGTTAGTAGTAACGCTGTGGATCTCAGCATAGGCCGAAAAGCGTAGTTTAAAACCTACGCTGACCTCTAGGGTCCTGTGTCATAAAGAGGAGGATCAGCAGTGTGTGGCTGCGTGTCTGTGACCTACACATACAGTACAAAGACACTGCTGATGATCAGTGCTGACCCTTTTGTGCTGCTTTATGCAGCTTTTGTTTGTAGGAACCTCTTGTAATTTTATTATTATTATTGTCATTATAAATACATTTATGCAGCCTAAACCATAAGTCGCACAAAGCTGAAACTTGCTCAGTAAGTAGGGATGGTGTGCTGCTTAGTATTTAATGATAAATGTAAAACGACGCTACAAATGCTACGTAGATTTATGAGTCCGTTCTTCGACGTACGTCTGATTTTGCTTAATTTGGGATAAACAATCAGAACTAAGATATGGAAGAGGGAAATATGTTCCATCTCTTTATGTCTTGATATGATTAATGTAGTTACGTGGTTTTATCCTATGTCAAACATTAGCATTAGCAGTGTGTGGGTGTGTTTCTATGACATACACATACAGTACAAAGACACTGCTGATAATCAGTATTAACCTGTTTGTGCTGCTTTTTGCAACTTTTGCTTGGACCCCGCTGCTTGCCACTTGTGGTTATATTATCATTATTATTATTATTATTATTATTATTATTATTATTATTACTACTACTTACGTTTATTACATTTGTTGAAAAAATAATTCACTTAGTTTTTTGTGCTGATTGTGTTTAGGCTTGTACTAATTGTGTTGTGTTGCTTGTAGAGGTTTTGTTGTGGCTGGATCTGGTTTTGTTTGATTTTTAAAGTATTTTTTGATCATTATTTGTCAGGAGTGTAGCTGATTTTGGTAGGATTTTTTTTGTGATTGACCAATCGGACAGCAACCTTCATGAGCACCATGAATAAGGCTGCTGTCAGAAGAAACAGATAGTAACAATAGGGTTAACTTTTATTTGTACACAAAGAGGTGGAGCGATGGACCACCCAGTGAGATCCGTGTAGCCTCTCGCTTTGCTAGAAAGACATACTCCTTGAGATTTTTCCCTCTTTACTGTCAAAGATTCATGACATTCCATTACTTCTGCATGTCCTAAATTACAGGCCTGGGGTTGAGTTGCTCTGTCACATAGGACGCAGAAGATGCTCAGCTCCATGATTTATCGCAGCTCTCTCTTGCCGTTTCCACAGCCGATCGGAGTCGTTTAGTGTCACTGGTGGAAATGATCGCGAGTTCTTTGTCTTCCCGGCCTTCGCCTCCCTGTATGTTCTGAGCCTTTGCTTTTGGACATGCTGGAATAATTAGCCGTGACATCTCTTCCTTTCTCCCCTAACTTTCTGCTGGCCCTCTCCAAATCCATAAACTAATATGTGTATTTATGAGGATTTTGCTGCGCGTCTTGTCCTCCCATTTCACTCCCCAGTCCTGCTTCTTCCAACTTTCAGCTCAGTTTGGCAGCTGTTCACGTCGCCGACCCTCTCTAACAAGATTTTTCTCTTCTTTTGCGGAACGATTTGTCTTTCTAGGAGACCCGGCCTCTGTGCTCCCCCCCCCCCCATATCCAAGATGAACCGACTCACGAAAATCAAGGCATCAAGAAATTAAAGCCTCAGATTGGTCGTCTCTTCCTAACATTTGTCCCGTTATTGGCTAATACATACCATGTGTGTTATTATGTGTGTACAGCCCCCTGTCCCTTTGGCCTTCCATTGCTCCAGGCCGTTTTAGGGACTTGTTACAGGAATTCCTCGGGGAAAAGAAGGATTGTGTATTTACACAGAGTCTCCCTGAGTGGCCTGTCGTCCCCCTACCTTGGGTTCGGAGCTGTGTTCAGTGTCATTCCCCGCCCTCTGGGCCCGACGTGACAGATGCTTGTGTTTTCCAGTGCTTGGGTTCAGATGTCATCCGACACATCGTATATCAGGCACCGGCTCGGTTCCTCTATGGGTAGCTTCCAGGCCATGTTTGTAGTGCGTTTGCTTCGGAGAGGGGAAAGACGGTAAGGGATGAACTACGGGTGGACGATATATGGAATATACTTGATATGTATTGGCTTGATCCACGTGCGATGTAGTAAATGACGTACGATCGTAAACATTGAGGGCAAATCCTCACTTTAATGTTAAATAGACAACATCTGCGTCACTTTCGCGTTTCAGTTCTCTGCTCTCTCATGGCAGACATCTCACTCCCCTGCCATCCAGGAAACTGCTAGCATGTGTGTTTTGTAGCATAAGTGGCGGGAAGTGAGCGTGCAGAGAGAGAAGTGAATATCCACACGATTTCAGAGAAGTGGAAATGGCAGCGGACGACTTGGTTCCAAAGAAAAACAGCATGCTTCTGTTACTCTGTTATTCCGTGCACAAAAACAGAAGTAAATACACAAACACGCATTAATGACGTTCTTTGCGATGTAAACGTGCCGTGTGTGAGCGCTTGCGACTCTCATATGGAACCCCATAACTCAAATCTTCCCCTTTGTTACAGACGAAACTGATATTTTAGCTGTTACAGCTATTTACTTGATATTTTCCCTGTTTATTCAAGACGTGTGTCCACTGCATTATTGTGACGCAGCTCCAAGTCATGCATGGTTGATTGTGGGAAATGTAGTTCTCTCCCAGAAAGAGGTAATATATTGAGATATATATTGTGTGTGGCGATATAGGATAAAAGTATTGCGATATAATTTTTAGGCCCGCATTTGTTCTGAGTCAGAAATCTGTTACTCTGTGCTGTGGTTTGTTTTGAATGGGGATAGAGTGTGTCATCGTGCAGCAAGGCACTACATCTAACCTCGTCTAAAAGAAGATGCTCGTGTTACCAGGCTAGCGGCTAAATGGGTGTCAATGGCAGTTACAGTAAGTGCGTAAGTGCGGTGGCCCTTGTGAGAACTTGAGTCGTCATAAATCACTGAGAGTGAAATGTAAATATGAGCGTGGAACGTGGCCAGATATCTGTGCCACCGACCTAGCAGTGATGCTGTAGTCCTGGCCCCTGGGGCTGATAGAAGGCCTGATCTGATTGGTCAAATGACAGTGTAGAGAGAAGTGGTCAGCCCTCCCTGTGTGGTTCTGGGTTTTTTTTGGTGTGGGTGGCGCGTATGTGTGAGTGTGTGGGGTTGGGGAGGGAATGCTCCAGGGCCGAACTGGGTGCAGGGTGTGAGACCGCCTTTGGCCACCCAAGTGGCAGAGAACCTGCATGTTTGCCGCTGACCCCTACACATTAACAGAACACTTCCTCAATTTGTCTTCTGTGTTCTTGAGGCCCAAACGAATTTCCTCCCCTTCTCGGTCGCCCTTTTGAGATGCCGCGTCCCCCCTCAAGCCTCCCTCGGACCCTCACGCCCACCTCCAGCATGCACACACTTAACAATTAGTACTTTCTTACCATTGGACAAAGACAGTATGCAGGCTGTGTGGTCCATAAAGGCGTATAACCTCAAAGATGCACGGCTTTGAAACCAACATGCAGGCCGCCGCACAATGAGTCTAAAGACACTTAAACTGTTTAAGCTATTGTTTTGCTCAGTTAACTGCTGTGAAACTGCACAGCGACAAATGCCTTTCATTTAGTGGCGACTAACATGGATAATGAAAGTTTGTAGTATTGTTTTTAACAGAACTGGCACGTATTTCAACTTAAACACTGTTGAGGTTCATATCGTACTCAGAAGTCATTTTGTTGCCATTTGTCCTGGTCATTTGTTTCATCAATTTGACTAAAGTACAAAATATTCAACTTGATTTTGGAATTTTGCCTGGATAATTTGGGTGAAATCTTTACTTTGTGTCGTCCTATGATAGTGTATGGCATTGTCTCCCACATCCTATATTTTCATTTTGGAAGAAAATACTTTCATAAAATGTACTATATGAAAGAGAACAGCTCTGATTCATATGAGAATCAAATGCTGCAAAAAAATAACTCTTTTGGGTGTTAGTTAAAGATTGATTTTAAGATATTGAAACAATCTCTTCTCCTACACTCATCTAAGACCTAAGTCATGTTCTTTTCTTTCCTGTTTTTTGTCGCTATTGTCCCTCTCATTTACAAACACATGCATATATACTGTGCACATATTTATATATTCCTCTTAAAGAAACCATGAAAACAAAGCGATCAGATTTCTTGCCACCTGCTAGCGCTGCACTCAACAATACCACTGTTAAAGGTCTGCAAAGAAAGACGCCTCAAGAAAAGTTTTGGGGGGCTATTCATTACGGTGACAAAAGGGAAAAGAAATATATTATCATAATTAATCTTATCTGTGACTGTGGGTGGCAAGTCCTTTCCTTTTGGGACTGCTAGGCCCTTACAATGCCAACATGTACACATCAGTGTGTCACAATGCACTATGGGGCCTAAGAATATTTTAAGCTTTGTAAACATTCCCCAAACAAGTGCTGGATGTTAGCAGGAGACCGGTGTCACCCTTCTTCTGTTCTTACGCCGGTTGAAATAGCCTATTTACATTTCATTGTGACATCCTCTTTGTGAGATATTCATATTTCTAATTAAAAATATCTTTCACTATTGGTGCGGGACGTCCACTAATTACAAAGCTGGCGTTTTATTTTAATCTAAAATCACTTTTAATGGCACATCAAGAAGGGTTTTGGGTTAGTCATAGTCCTACATTTTTTTTTATAGCTTTTTCCATGCTAAGCTTGAATTTTCAATTTTATACATCTCGGCAACTGATAAAGTGTCTGATATCTGATAAAGTATGCACAAAAAGCGAGACTGGTTGGAGGAACTCTTATGAGTATGAATCACACCAAACACAAGAAGATGCAGCCCGACTCATGTTTGTTTGCGTCAACTGCAACCCATTACTCTCGTGAGATAAATAAATGAAGGCTTGGCGTTCGGCGAAGAATAAAGCCATATTCCCTGAGCACAGCTGTCACGTGATGGTCGAACGTTGTCGGAGGTTACCGGCGCAGCACCAGGGCGCGTCCGGGCCCGTTTATGTTTGGGGGCCATGTGATGGCAGATTTCTGGACAGCGCCTGGTCATCTCTCCAGTTTATTTATTCAAGGCCTCTAGACCTCGGCCCGGACCTCCCTCAGTTTGTTAGGCTTAAAGGGGCCCCCTACCGCATGGAGTAATTCCTCACATTCCACATGCGCCTCCATTCCCAGCTGCCTGCATGGACCCTCATGGAATTAAAACGCACCAAAGAAACATTATACACGCATTCATTTTAAACATATGAGAATATGAATGTGACCGTGTGTAAGACTCATGGGTACAAACACACGCGTCTGTAGTCCAGAGTTCCAACATTTGGCATGGTCAGAACTGGTTTTAAGTGAACATCTGACCGAGTGTATCAGTGAAATGTGACGTGTGACAAATGAGCCACTGAATGAAAGAGGGTTTATTTTTAATGTAGGCAGGGATGAAAAATTCAAATGCCACAATCAGTGGTAGAGATTTGATTTAAATATTTAAATTCTGTAGGGATTAATAAATGGTTCACCTAGTTAACCAATAAGAAAATGTTGCAAAATTTTCAATGACCAGTGTCAACAGGTAATATTGCCTTTTGCTCAGATTGTATTGGTATTTTTAACCCAAAGTCTCCATGAGATTCTATCAATGTAAAATGTATGGAAACAAATTAAAGCAAGTCATTTGATTGCCCTATTCTAAGATTAATGTCCTGAAGATCTCATTTCAGACGTAGATAATGGTGAATTTAGCATGGCCCTTATAAATCTGCCTTCAACAAATACAAATCACAGCATCTTCCCAGAGAGAATTCATTTATTATCACGTCTGACCACTGCCAAAGCATGGTGAGATTTCTCCACATGCAGGCTGTTTGCGCCTGGACTCAATTGTTTTTTTGTTTTTTTTCCATTCAGTAACCCTGACACAGCAAAGCTTATAATTTACCTCCTCTTTACAAATAGCATGCTTTAAAAGAGCTGCAATATTGTAGTGGCTATGGTATTATTACACATACTAATAACAGCCTGTATTTTTAACTTAAGCATAAACCACACCATATATCTTTTATGTTTCATACAAACACACTAAAACTCCAACCATCACTGATTCAGTTTAGCTCAGGAGTTAGTGTAGCGTGTGTCTCTAAAACAGACCACACAGGTGAGATACAAACCCAACTGGATGTGGTGCCGAATGTATGGGCTTGTGTGGCGCTGTATGCCCTGCTGAAAGATTTACTATCAGAAATGAACTTTGATTATGAAAATTCAAACATGTTATTCAGATCCCAACTGTCCCCTAAACAAGAGGAAACATTTTTATATTATAACATTGTGAGCATTGTTTGTATATAAATTATTACTGCTTGTAGTTTTCATCATTTCCCTGCTGTAACGATACATTTTTGCAGCTATTATCGAAGTCCTCACATAGCTAGCTTGGACTGTGATTTTTTAGTAGATTTTCTGTTTAGAATAGTCTGCTGCAGATCTTATGCACATTCAGTGCATACAGGCAGTTCCATGCCCTTAATCGTGGTTTGAAAAATCCATATCTCTTTTTCCACTTCTAATTTAATGTTTATATTTTATTATGTATTTTTGCACATATTTGATGTTTTAAAGTCTATTTATATATTCTTATTGTACTCTTTTCTCTATTCTTATTCTATTTATATATTCTTATTCTACATATGTGTGTGTATCTATCTATCAATAATATATGTGTGTGTGTGTGTATGTTTATATATGTACACACACACACACACACATATATATATATATATATATATGGTGACTATAGGCTCTGAAGGCCCTGTCCCAACTCGTACGTTGCGCACTACTTAGTGACACACAGCAGACCTCGTGTGCTTATTTTGACGCACTGTTCATTACAACGCTGAGCGGTTTGGGACGCAGCCTTCCCCCGCTCCCTCTCCCTCTCCCACTCGGCCCCTTTCACGCACAACCCCCCTCACGACCGAGCGGCTGCCTGGGTGGTCCCGCTCCCTCCCTCCCTCTCCACCTCTCCGTGCCTCTCTCGCGCGCTCTCTCTCCACTTTGGCGAGCTGTTGCTTAGCAGCTAATAATAGGAGATGTTTGCAGTGTAATTTGCCTTTTCCTCGGCCAATGAGAACCGGAGCGCTTTTCCATCCAAACCTCCCTTTTTCAGGAATCGCGACGCGTCTCTTCTCCAAATCTCCCAGCTCCGGGATGCCAGGCGGACCGCGGCATCTGCTCGCCACTCTCCACTGCCTTACCAGCGCCGTAGTGAAAAAGCGATAAGGGCTCACTTTGGACGAATGAAGACCGAGGAATCTACACGGATCCGAGCGCATAATGTTGGGATGCTGTTGGAAGACTTTCTCTCAAGGAAAGACTAGAACGTTTTCTCTAAACTCCGACGCAGCGGATGCGCTCCTTCTTCGCCTTGGATTATCGCTGTCGTCGCTTGTGCCGAATGCGAATTTCTCGTTAACTTTCTTCGGTGCCTCGTTGTCTTGTTTGGACTATGGCCTCGGATCTCAGAGTCCCAGAGGCCGGTGTGTTTGGACATTTACCCCCGACGTTCCCTGCTCACTCCCCGCCGCAAGCGAGCGCAGACCCGCGCCGGAGAGCCGCTTACTGCCAGCGAGCTTTTGCTCTCAAGCACATTTCTAAGGTGATAAAACCCAGCTCAGCTCCAAACGGAATAACGGAGCCTGCTGACAGCGTTTACCGTGCTGCTCCGTCATAACCTTCTACCCCAGGCTCGGGCAAACTGAAACAACTTGATCTTGTCCCGCGTTTGAAATCCGTGTAGCCCGCTCGTTAATGAAGTAGCGTGTTGCAGTGAGAACTTGCGAAGAGCTTTACGCAGCGTACGAGCAGTTATTCCGTTTTGTAAATTCTGACAGTTGAAAACAGTGTTTAAAACAGTAAAAACCTGAAAGTTGAGACGAATGGGATGGGAACAGTCGCTAGTATTTGGATAAACTAGTTCGCTTTTGCGCGTTATGTGACTGAGGATCTCCCCATACCTTTTAGAAACGCGTTAGATATACATTTGTTTTGAAAGCCTTTAAACATCCGAACAATATTCAACCTGCGAAAGAGAGCGTCCTCTGACTAAAGTCAGTAAAATTCTGTGAAATTAGCAAATGAAGCTGTGTGACAGTGTCAGTAAGTTCTGGGAAAGTGTCAAAAACCAAAAAACATGCCTTTGATCCTTTAGGTTTTCAGCCGATGATTTTAAATGTCACTGTTTAAAACAAAATCTACGCCTTAATAATATTTATAATAATTTGTAGTTTTCCGAGATTAAAGCATGTATCTGTGTTTCAATGAGAATCTGTTTTATTTAGTTGTAAGACCGCAATCATTCAGCTCAAGCCTGCTTAAGTTTACAAGAAAATCAGTGATAGCCTCTAAAGTGTGCACCAATATATGCACCTTATAAATAATGTGTCTTTATAGATTGTAGTAATAAAAACTTATTACGGTTCCTGGGTGGTTTCTTTTAGTAATGCAGTATCCCCAGTGAAGTTTCCCCCATGTGAGCACAGCGCTGCATGTGTGTGGTCTACACCGAGCGATGACGTTCAGATTGTTTGGCGCACGGAACTGGATAGTTCAGAATGGACATTTCCTTTTCCTTCCAGCCAAGTAATGAGACAGTGATTGCTGGCTTGTGGTGGAGAAGCTTCAGCTCTGTGAGCTGGTCAGGAGGGAGCCTTCAGTATGTGTGGCTCTACACTGTGTGCCAGTTCAGAGTCAGACCTTCTGTTATCAAGTTATGTAATAGTGGCCAAAGCCAGGCTTGAGAGTGTTTGCAGCAGTGAGCCGCGGTCAGTGTGGGTTAGTGAGAAGATACACCTTTGCACACTGCAGAGATTGTAGTCATTCATAAATCTTCAGGGTCTGTAGTAAACGCATTTGCACACTGTCTAGTGCTGAGGCGCAGGTATCATTCACAGTTTATTTTCAGTCATCTTCTATACTTTTCTTTCTTGTTCCTGTCTCTGTGATGTGCTGAAAGAAGCACACTATTATCAAAACATGGCCATTATTTCTTTAAAAGAGGTTATTGATTACAGTGGGAGCAGTATGACCTACATCTGTCAGCGGGTTTAGTGATACTTCATGTCCAGGTGACTCGGTGCGTTTCTCTTAAAATTAAAACACTAGGTGACGCCAGGTGAGTGCTAGTGGGTGTCTTGTGGAAGCCTTGTACGGGTCCGGGAATGGGCCAACGTCAGCGAACAAGCGAATAAGTGCTCCTCTCTTGTGTCACAGGGGAAAGCTGTGGGGCAGAAAGCTCCACTGTGGATCCGGGCGAGGTTCCAGGCACTCCTCTTTTCTCTGGGCTGTCACATCCAGCGGCACTGCGGAAAAGTCCTTTTCATCGGACTGCTTGTGTTCGGAGCGTTTTCGGTGGGCTTGCGAGTGGCCGCCATTGAGACGGACATCGAGCAGCTATGGGTGGAAGGTGAGTCCTTTTGTTTTCCGGCCTGCTGGGCTTTCGGGGATGCTGGGGTTGATGGGTTGTTTTGGCTCGGGAAGTTGGGGATGGGGAGAAGGAGGTGGGGTTTGTGTCCATGAGCCAAATGAACTTGTTTGTGAGTGTAACGTTGTGGTGTCACTTTGTGGGGGGTCTGGAGAGAAAGCAAGGGAGAGAGAGAGAGAAATGAGGCCACCATCTGATTTTACATACCAGCTTCCCTCGTTGACTATTTTTGGAGAGTCTCGCTCAGTTTTTTACTGCCCAAACTTGCATATAGGCTGCCAGTGTATGCTATAAAGTGGTAAAATACTTTGCCCCGTACCCGGACAGCTTCCCTTTGCCTAATCACCTTTTTTTGAGCGCAGACCGTGACCTCAGGAATTTCATATCTTCTGTCACGCACAAGTAGCGTTCTTTTTTTTTCTTGCATGCCTGCAAGCCTTCTCTTGTTCTCTGCCCATCAGGCAGTATTATTTGTTGTGGGTGCCTTTGCGCCACGTCTCCCCCCCACCACACATATACACACCCCTGTTTGACGTCCTTTCATGCACGCTTCGCTTATCTGTGAGTTTTTCGGGCATCTTTATTTGGTTTTCACACTGCCAAATTCCTTCTAAGCCTCCCAGGCTTTCGCCGTAGCGCTTATCCCCTGCGCAGATGGGCTGTGTGAATCGTTAGCCATCTTGGAGGCTCTGCCCCCTCCCCCTCTCCTGCTCTCTGTGTGGTCCTTAACTATTCTTGGATTCCATTCAACAATAAACACACCCCGTTCCTCCACCAAGAGGAGAGGGGGGAATTGGAGAATACAGCTGAAGTTTACCCACCTGTTGCACGCACACACACAAGCACACAGGGAGTCGCGGTAGTCGGATCAAGCGTATCATAAATCTAGTTTTAGTAACTCATTACTGCTTTAGGCCATGAAAGGGAAGAGCATGTAATTGGAAAAGTTGTGTGCCGTGCAGAATTTTACGAATGAATGAAGTTTTTCAAAATAATGCCATTAGTGCCGTGTTTTTGAAGCCTGTCCGTTTGAGCTCAAATTCGTGGTCTGTTGTTTTATTTGAGGCCTATACAGCTTTGTGTTTGGTTGGTGGAGATGAGCAGTGAGCTATGCAGAGGGAGTTCAGGTGTTGTTACAGCCTTAGGGTGTTAATGTGAAACAGACATTAAGCACCGAGAGGAGAAAAGGGATGCTGTGCCTTTAAGGGGCAGGCCCGCGTTACCGAGCTTTCTGCTTGCGTTGTTTCCCCCCAATAGCCCATTGACAAAAGCCGCTCGCACTGAATGGAGAGTAAGTGGTTTGGTAACAGGGAGAGGTTCGTTCTCACACACAGACACACACCAGTGGCATGGACAAAGGAAAGTGTTTTTTAATGAATCCTGGGATAACTGTTTATTTCATGAATGTCTCATTGTAGCTCGTAAAAAAGACTGGATCAGTGAAATTAAACTCTGGCCTCAAACTTTCTGGTGGTTACATGTGAGTGTTTACTGCATTTCAGAACTCGCTGTGATCTGTTTTGCCCCGTCGATGACCACAGATCACTCTGTGAACGTGATTAGTTTTTCCGGTGGCTGTATTAGGGAAAGTTAAAGGTGTCCAGCTGCCCATTTGGAAGCATTTGCCGTCCCATCACTTACCCTCAGGCTGTAACTGCCCCACCCCTCACCCCAACCCCTGCCCCCTACCCCCTACCCAAATGTCACTCCGGCCAACAAGTATCCGTTTCTTCCTGAGACCACCCGGGTATCGGCAATCTCTGCTGCCTTTCCTCGTACGAAGCGTGTAGAGCGGAGTGAGATAGTTCAAAAGTGTGTGTGTGCTGTGTTTCGTCTTTTGCCACTCTGCGTGAATCCTCCCTCCCTGTCCCTCATGCAGGATATGAGTTTTCACTCCCTGCATGCCCACCCCAGAGAGACAGCAGTAGGGAGACAGCAAGAGAGCAGACACAGACGCTTGCTTAAGAGGAGTTTCCGATTCGGCGGTCCCAAGGCATCAGACACAACAGGGTGTTAGACTTCTGTCTCAAGCCGGGAATTTGTTTTTATTCCCCCATGTGTGCCTCTTTTTCTCCCTCTTTCATTTGCGAATGTGGTTTTGCGTTTGTGTTATTACCGCCCGCCGCGCCAGATATCTGTTTTTGGCGTTTAAAAGGCCGCATTTGAACTTCATAGAAAACCAAGCTTAAAAATACCCGGCTTGGGTTGAGGAGTGTTGAGGTCATTGCTTGGAAGCTTGGGAAAGTGTGAGTTGGAGCCCATTGTCAGGCGGAAGAAAAGGGTGGGGGGTAATAAAGTAGAGTGTGGGGTGAAGGGTTGGGGGCTGGGTGGGGGGGTGGTAGAGGAGAAGTGTTTTATCAGCTCCACAGTTAAATTTCCGACACTTCGCCTCGGCGCCTCGTGCGTAGCTTGGAATTCCAGAGCAGAGGAGGATTTTGTTGAAGAGGGTGAGCTTGGAGTCTCTCAGTCGGAGTCTCTGAGGTGGCCGCCATCTTGTTTCAATCATATAGGCACTCGTGAGAGAACATGGGATCGTTGTTCTCTCCAAGCGAAGGATAAACAGCAATTTGTTATTGACAAGCCAGGCCATCGCGGTGGGTCTGGAGAAGAGCGGCACAGACTTTGTTGTCCGGTCACGTGAGCGCTTGAGTAATGGAGACCTCTCAGAAGGGTTGCCGGGAATTAAACGGTCATTAGCCGAAGACTGCAAAAATGTGCGCTGGAGCAAAAGGCACAGCAAAACGTTTTTAAACAGATAGAAGTGTTTACACACTCGTGTGCACTCCGAGCTTAATTTATCTCATCCGTCTTGACACGGTTTTGGTGTGCTTGACAGACATGGGCAACACAGGCAAGCTGTGCAAACATTACAGGGGAGGGAAAAAAGAAGACTGAAGTATTTCAGAGTAGTAGGTCTGACCGAGGTTTATAAAGAGTGTGTGTTCCTGTGTGTGAACGTGTTTATCTGTTGTGTGGTGTGTGGGGAGGGGGAGTTGACATCCACACATGGACACGAGTGACCTTCTCCACATGCTGATCAGTGGGTACCTCCCGTAGAACTCCAAAAAGGCCAAAAGGCCCAACTTTCCAGAGGGAAGCATGTGGCCCGCTTTGTGTTGCGGAGCAGTTATCTAAACAAGGGAGGAGCCGAAAAAATAGGCAAAGTAAATGCAATAATTCATTAAAAAATACACACTCGTCCAGTGGCTACATGAAGAGAAAGAACGCTCTATGGAGCATTATCGAAGGTGAACGGCAGGCCGCGGCACCCCAGCTACATAAATAAACTCAAGCTGCAGAGCCTCGGACCTCACCGGTCGAAAGAACAAACAAGGCCGGAGTCAGCCTGGGTCAGTTGAAAACGTTTATTTCACCCCCCACCCCTTCCACGGCCCCCGCCAACGTCCCAGACCTCAGCCCTCAAGAGCTGCCCATGAACTGAATACTCAATTGAACCAGCCTGCCTTCTCCCCGCTCCACTCGTTCATTTTCGCTTTTCGTCGCCGTTCATTAGCACCATTTGTTTTTTTTGAACGTTAGACCCACGATAGCGTGAGCTGGTCAGTGGTGAAGTGCCACAGTTTATCACTTGGAGGACACGCCGGCATGTTTTGTCAAAAGGCATGGTTTTTATAAATGGAGCTCGACGAGGCATCGCGCTTTCCATAACGCAGAACTCGGTGTGCTAATATGTCCAGACCCTACCAAAAATTGTCTGCTCATTTTTTTTCACACATTTTTTTGCTTTTGCTGAACTATAAAGAACCCCCCACTTTTTAAAAAAAAGACCACTTTATCCGTTTTTTAAAGAAAAAAATTGGCAAAAAATTCTGTTTGCTCCTTTGGTGAGGGACTGGCAAGAAAGGAAAAAAAAACATTTTCTTGGAACTTGGGGCGAAAAGAAATGGTTCTTGGGCTCAATAAATTCATTTCCAGTCTGAATGAAACCAGCAATGTGGAAAAATTTTGCCTTTCACTGTGGGATGAATGTATGTTTCAACTACACATTAAGCTGCATTAGCAGCCACTGGAGTGCCTAATGTGGGCATTTTTCCACAGCAGCTAACACTAGGGATGATTAGCATAATTAGCACAGGCTAGGCTATACATATGGAAATGGGCCCGGCCTAAATGCCAGCACCAGTGGAAATTTATGTCAGCGCTGACAGGAGTATCAGGTTTGAATTAATGGTAACAGGAGCTTAGTACTGTTTTTCGATTCATAGTTATTTTTTCTATGAATCCATAGTTAAACGCAAAAGCTGTCATTGAGAAAAAAAAAAAGCACGACAACACTTCTTTGGTAGGTACCCAATTGTACAAGGCAGCACAGAGACACACATGCGGCGCACACACACATACACCCAGGATTTCTATAGGTTAAGGTACGAAGCCATCCCTCCCTTTCTCGTTCATTGTTTCAGTGGCTGGGAAAAGTCCGGCTCCGTTTCGCTTTTGTCAGTGACATTCGTTCTTTATTTTTTTTTCCCCTGTTTGTTGGGAAACAACTGAAGGGGGCCGAAAACTCAAGCCACAAAGCCCCGCATTGAGTCTCCTCGAGAGCCAGAGGTGGAGCTGCGTCCGTCCTGCCCGGGGGGTCGGTGAGAGAGTGAGAGGGAGATAGAGAAACGGGGACGAACGCTCCTTCAGGGACGGCCTATTCACGGCCTCCCTGTGATTGAGAGTCACACCAGAGTTGCAGTGTCTTAAAAAGATTTGTGCCCGCGCCAAAACCGAAGCCTCTCCTTACCATAAAGTGGCCCCGAGAAAGAGGTGCAAGAACAGTCTTGACAAAGAGCTTAGAAATGGACAAGAAGGACCCGAGGCAAAGAGCGTGGAGGCCGACAGACTCGGCCTGTGCTTAGTGGTTTTGTGTAATGGCGTATGTGTGTGTGTGTGTGTGTGTGTGTGCATACAGGCACGCAATGGCACCCAACTGGGTGTCTGTATTCTGTTTTTTTTTTTCTTGGGTGGCAGATTCAGGTAAAAAATGTCTCTTTCAGCACTCTTCCTTGTGGGACTTCCTCCAAATCAGCTTGGGTCTTTTCAGTGGCCTCTTAATCCTGCTAATCTGGCCCACAACACTTTGAAGGTGGCCTGGTCTCATGGCGAGAAAACCAGGACTCTGTGCCAACAGCTACACACTGCTGCATGAGCTGTAACTGTTGCTAATTCACACGTATACTTACACCCGCACCACAAGAAGCCACATTCTTAACTTCTTGTCTTTTTGAAGCTTTTAGACTTTAATATTCAATTACATTCTAGAAATTGAATATTCTAGTTTAAATCTCAAAAATGTAAGGTGAGTTTACGAAGTCATTGGGTGATGCAGCACTTAGGACTTGGCGCTATCGAGGGGACATGATACGTTATGGTGCATGATGGGGGGTCTAATGGGCCGGACTGGGCGTGAGTGAGATTGTGAGATTGGATCTGACAAGGTTCGGTGGAGGGCTGACGCAGGGTAGGGAGTGGGGGCTTCTTCTCCATTGTTATTTACATGTCACTTTCCATACCGCCTGCTGGGAGGGAAGGCCCTCGCACCAGCCCCGTGCACGGGTCGGCCCTGAGAGGGGCTTCAGAAGGGCTTCCCCTGAGAAGCGCTCCCATTGTCTCCCAGTACGGAGCTGACCGCCGTGGCCACAGGCGTCTGTCTGAGTGGAGATTAGGACGGAGCTTTAGCTGCTGATAGAGCCGCTGCACACCCAGCAGAGAAAACCCAGAGGTTCGTCGGTGGGCAAGCGATTGGTGAGATTTTGGAGGTTGGTTTGTTTTCATTTTCGGGGAGCGACGGTCAGACCCTCCAGGAGGATAATTGCCCCGTGATGGTGATGTCACCCTCAGCGTTGTGAAAAATGAGAGGGGGGGCCAAAGGAGGTGGGGGTCTCAACACAATGGATGGGGGTCTCAATATACCCCAGGCTTTATAGTCTGCCAACAGCCTCTGCCCTGAACCTTGTTCCTTTTAACTTTCTCTCACTTTCATCGCCAGGTATTAAACGTCTTCACGAACGTCCCCTGGGTCAAAACTGATTTGTAATGGGAAGTGAAGTAGGGCCGTTCAGCTCCCATTTTTCCAAAACCAGTGTAGAAGCGGAGCACTCAAAAACGATCTTGAAATGCGTATTCCAGCTCCTGGTACTGTTCCCTCGCGTTCCCCACGGCCGTTTCTGGCTGTGAAAGTATTTGCGCGCCTGTCTCTTTAAGCGCACAGCAGCGGTGGGTGGGAGAGTGAGGAAGGGAGAGAGAGAGAGAACAGCAGAGTTCCCATCTGGAGACTGGCTGAGCAACTGCACTCACTCGGCCGTCTAGCTGGGTGGTCCAGATGGGAGGAACCAGACACAAATAGCTATAATTTACTTCAGGAGCCCCTATAATTACAGGCCCAAGGACTGCAGCTCAATTCCTGCATATGCCTGAATGCATTAAATATGAATATGGCGTCAGAGGAGTGAGGCAAGCAAAATAAAAATACGCCGTCTTTCTTTGCTGCATTTTTTGCCAGTTTACATGAGTGTAGAACTGCGAGGCTCGTTTGTTGAACAGAAGACCATGTGTTGGTATGCATTTAGCCAATTTCTTTGCGACCATGCGTGATGAGGTCACCCCTCGTCTGGACTATGTGTGCACAGACATTCTTTTGACATTGCTGTGCTACGTTTGTGAAGGCTCTGTTTGCAGTAGTGTAATTCATGTATGTAATTGTGTGTTTTAGAAATGTGGCCGAAAATGGCTCTTGAACTGTTACAGCGCAGAACAGTGTCTCTCTCACATTCTGTCGCTCTGGGAGGCAAAGCAGGAGGGAAGGGTGGTTCGTCGAAGTGCAAACTTGCCATCGTTGTAATGGGCAGTGCTGGAGTAGACAGACGCAGACTCTGATCCGGGCCATTGCGTTTCATGAGGCCTTGGCATGGCCGCGGCTACCCTCAGCGTTCTTTTCACCACTGCCTTTGTTAATTAGGGGGCTGGACTCCGGAGTTCCCTCCGTGCTCTTTGATGCTTTTCATGGCGGCTCTGCGTACCACATCAACAATGTTCCTGCCTGGCCTCCTCTGCCTCTATCCTCGCTACCCACCCACCCAGACAGACCAAACCACCAGCTTTTGTTCTCTAGCTCCCTCACACACACACACACACACACACACACACACACACTGGTTCTCCAACAGCTTAGTTCTGGGACAGTGGATGACTGCTTTGAAACAGGGAGGCTAACGGGTCTGCTCGCCTTGCCGAGGTTTTCTGCACATGGGTTGGGTCGGGAATAAAGAGCTAGTCATGGCGCTGTCACATGACTGGGGTGGACATAGCAAAAGCCATCGAAAAAGACCTAAAGAGGGTCGTACCAAGGACCTAATCTTGTAAGTGTGGCAGGATTTAACCAAAAGCCGCTGATTAGCGTTGTGTGATTAGTGTTTATGGTCCAAATGTAGTCCAAAAGGATATTGGGGACCTGCTAGCATTGCATATGCTAATTGTTACCCATAAGCTTTTATTGACTGTAAGATATATCATCGTCTTTGGATAACGTGGAAGTGAGAAAAGTAGTATGAGCCCAGTCTATCGGCTTCTTAGCGTTGCACCATGCCCCTTGACCCTGCAGCAGTAGGATTGGCAAGAGCTGGACGCTGGCCAGCATTGTGTGTTCCAGGTGGCCGTGTTTTGGGGAGAATTTACGAGTGATTGCGTGTGATGTACCCGTCTACTCTGCCTGATGTGACAGCGCTAGCACTAGCGTCATATGCTTTACACAAGCCCTGTCTCTCTTTTCCTGCCAGAGCCTCTCATGTGACCTCCCACATCTGTTTCTGGGGTTGGTTAGATGAGAGATACATGCTGGAATTAGATCGACTGAGCTGCAGCCTAATTGTGCTCTTAGCCTGTTGCTCAGTGAGAATTTTGTGTTTTCTGTTATTAATTCATATTTCTACAGCTTTGCTGTTAAAACGGTTCAAGATTGTTGGCGAGGTGGTCTGATTTCTTTATTGTTAAGCATTACAGGCAGATGAATTAAAATAAAATAAATGTGTTCATCTGTTCCATTTCGCTGTAACTGTAATATCCTAATATGTTGTGTCTTTCTCTTTCAGCCGGCAGCAGGGTAAGCAGGGAATTGCGCTACACGAAGGAGAAGCAAGGCGAGGAGTCTGTGTTCACCTCGCAGATGCTCATACAGACACCCAAACAGGAAGGAACCAATATTCTTACCCAAGAGGCTTTGCTGCACCACCTGGAGGCAGCTCTGTCGGCCAGCAAAGTCCAGGTGTCTCTTTATGGAAAGTGAGTCTAACCTCCAGCTGGATTATGTGGGATTTTCATAAGAGTTAGAGACCTGAGGTCTTGCTCCAACATGGATGCCTTCGAGTATCTGACCATGCACACAAATTCTTCCCACAGATCTTGGGACCTGAACAAAATCTGCTTTAAATCCGGAGTCCCGATTATAGAAAACGTCATGATCGAGAGGGTAGGCTGACGTGGTTTTATAGCTTTGCATTAGAATTCATTTCCTTATTTTATTTGACGTTTAGACTGTGGTATGAAGGTTATGTAAGTTGCTGCTCTTTTTAGATCTTATTTCTTGTTGTGTATTTCATTTCTCTAATGGAAAACATTGGTTTCCTGTTTTAGATGATTGACAAGCTTTTCCCCTGTATGATCATCACTCCGTTGGACTGCTTCTGGGAGGGCTCCAAACTGCAGGGAGGCTCCGCCTACTTACCGTAAGCCGCTTTACCTTTCACACTCGCACTTATAGACACAATTCCAAACCTACCAGGGATGGGAAATTTTAACCGGGGTAATGTGGGGTAGCTGGTCAGGAGCTCAGGACCTCCCTGGATCCTACACACTCTTTAAACAAGATCCCGCCAACTGCCATCAGAGGAGGTGTTGGCAGTCGGGGTCTGAGCAGAAAGCCCCATGTAGGCTGTCGATAAGTTTGGAAGCATCATCACTCGCCCTTATGCTGTCGTCAGACTAGTGGGGTCCCCTCCCCACCCTTTTCTCTCAGCCTACTGCCCAACCCGGCTAGAGGAAGCGCTCATGGACAGGGGACAGAGTAAGGGAGGGCTGCTGCTGGGTGGGTGGGTGGGTTAAGGAGGGAGGGAGGTGGGGGGGTGAGCAGGAGGGCCTTTGGATCAAACAATGGTAGGCATTCTCCGAGTTTACGACTGAGTGTCCATCAGCGAGGGGGCCCCGGAGGGGGGCCCCGGCTTTGTCAGCACTGGGTAACACTGCGCATTCTCATGGTAATCGCCTGGGTTCCGAGCTGTAAGTTGTCCAACAAATAAAATGGACATTATTCAAGTCGTGGGCCCAGAGAGAGAGAGAGAGAGATGGAGGGAGCGAGAGAGCGAGTGACGGAAAATGAGAAAGTGAGGGAGCATATAAGAAATTAACCACACAGTTTGATAGACTCTTTTCATTTTTCTGGAACGCTAGAATTTACTGCAGTCGACAGCCGTATATCAATTACATAATTTGTTCTTTAATATTTTCAATGATTATATTTGTCATTTTAAATATAGGTCTGTCTTAATAAATACCTTCAGTTCACCATCACGTATAATAGGAGTAATGAAGGATTACCAAAGATTAGAGATCTCCAAATACTGCCTTCAAGTTGTAAGGCTTAGTCAACTCTGTTTTTCCTTTGCTAAAAGCATTTGATTATCTCCTTTCCTCGCTTTTTCACGATGTGTGTAGAGAGCTAGGGGTGGTCGCTGAAGCTAACGTCCTTTCTAGCTTTCGTTTCAGCTCGGTTGAGGGTTTTTAAAAGCAGAGAAAGGGAGAGAGAGAGGGAGAGAGAGGGGAAAAAAAACCTTGACAGAACAAAGAGCAGCAATCTATGGAAAAACAAAAGAGCCCGGGCCGGTTCACTCAAGCAAAAAATAGGAGATAAAGGAGGCTCTCTTTGCAGGCAGGAGCAAAGGCGCTTGGTATGTGGGAATGGGAGAGGACGGGCTTTATTTGAAGCTACTCTTCATGAGTTATTGGAGTGAGATTGGGCCCACAGTTAGGACACTATTCCCTCTCTCTTTCTCTCTCTCTCGCTCTGTTTCTGTCTCTGCCTTCACTGGCCAGCGCTCGTCACTCTGAAAGACCCCCTGCTGTCCTTGGCGCATACATCAACCTGCGGACGGTGTCATTTTAGGGTACAAGTACAATGCGCACCAGGTTGAAGGTATCACTGTATTTCACTCTTTAGTTTCTGTTAGGTTTGACCAATTTTAAGAGTTTGATGTGACAAAAGAGACGGTTTGCATAAAAGAACGCTGGATGTTTTTGCTTTTGTTTGAGAGAGGTTCTGTGGAGACCAGTGTCACACATTTAATCCCAAACGGCCTTGACCGAGGAGTTGAAATAAGGATATCTCAAAATAGCTCGCTACTATACGAAAATGAGATTTCAGGCGTAGATTTAAGTTTGCGTGGGAGACTGTCGGTTTGAGGCTTTCGCCCCGAGACCAGACCAGTGCTGGCGGCCCACAGGGGTGGCACAGGGGGCGGCTGGGAGAGAGAGAGGGGCACTCGCCACGCCACCCTGCTCTCACTGCCTTATCAAGACGTTTGGGAGGCGAAGGTAATTGTTATGACTCGGAGCGCGGGGGTAGAGAGTCAAGAGCCCGCGCTCCGCCAGCACTTCACTCGCCAGCCGTGTAACAAGATAATAAACGCAGCTTTTATGCAGTGGCCGCAGCCAAGGCAAGGAAGGGGAGAGCTTGGTGTAGGGTGGCCTCGAGAGTGGGCAGGGGATGGGGCGTGCAGAGTTTGAAGGAGGTGGAACAGCAGCATTTTTTAAAAAGGGAGTACGCTGCACACGTGCTTTAATACACAGCAGATCGTACATAGCGGTTGTTCTCATGACGTCTGCGTCCGTTATCCTGCAGGGGGATGCCGGACATCCAGTGGATGAACTTGGATCCTCTGAAGCTCATGGAGGAGTTGAGTCAATTCACCTCGTTGGAAGGCTTCAAGGAGATGCTGGACAAAGCTCAAGTGGGCCATGCGTACATGAACCGACCCTGCCTGGACCCCAGTGACCCGGACTGCCCTGTCAGCGCCCCCAACAAGGACCTGCAGCAGGTGAGGGTGGGCTCTCATGTGGACCACACATATGAATGCATTTTTTGGGATTAGAAATGTGATTCCTAGATTATTTGGCATTAATGACGTCCATTACTATTTTTCGTCAGAGTCCCGACCTCGGTGCAGAACTGCAGGGAGGCTGCCATGGTTTCTCCAAGAAGTTCATGCATTGGCAGGAGGAGCTGATCCTGGGTGAAAGAGTAAAGAACTCCCAGGGTGCTTTGCAGAGGTGAGAGAGAGGGATGAAGAAAGAAAGAGGGAAGGGGAGAAAGAGAGCGAGAGTATTAGAATCTCTTTGACTCCTAATAACCTCACACATTCAAGGAATTCCTCGCGAGGGGATACATTTCCACCTTTGACCCCAGTATAGAATACACCAATTAAACGTGATGGACATCCGCATAAACCGGGATCACATCTGTAGTGCAAAAAAGCAGCAGAAGGAAGAAAGAAGCTGCTATTAATGATGGCACAGCTAATAGAGAACACGAGACAAAGTCAATGCAAACAATGGCTAAATTACTTTAAAAGACCAGCTTCGGTCTCCCCGTAACTCGAGCACCTACGTGCGAACCCAACGCGCAGTTTAATTTGAAATAAATGAAGGGCTTTGGCTGGGAGGGGTAGAGTGACAGCGTTGGGACTGGTGCCCAGCGCGTGACCCGAGACTTCATCACAGAGGAAGTGATAGAATGATTTGCAGCCAAGTATGAGAGCCCACACACATGCAGGCCCACGGCGGTATTTATCACCACACCTCTAAGATCTCGGTTATCAGCCTACACGCCTGTGTGTGTGTGTGTGTGTATGTGTGTATGTGTGTATGTGTGTATGTGTGTGTGTGTGTGTGTATGTGTATGTGTGTATGTGTGTATGTGTGTATGTGTGTATGTGTGTGTGTGTGTGTGTGTGTGTGTGTGTGTGTGTGTGTGTGTGTGTGTGTATGTGTGTGTGTGTATGTGTGTATGTGTATGTGTGTATGTGTGTATGTGTGTGTGTGTGTGTGTGTGTGTGTGTGTGTGTGTGGCCATGTGTTTTTTTTTCAGAACCATTTTTCATGGGCCAGAGAATCTTTTGCTGATTTGAAAGCATGACATTGTGTTTTTCTTGTCCCAATGAGAGGAAATGCTTTCTTAAAAATGAGATTTCTGAACCTTACATTCAAGGTTCAGCGCAAGTCCGGGTTTGCATTTGCGAGTTTACATTTTGATCTCACCCGTCTCCCTTTCGTCTTGCAGTGCTGAGGCCTTGCAGACCACATTCCTTCTGATGAGTCCTAAGCAGCTGTACGAGCACTTTAAGGACGACTACGAGATCCACGATATCAACTGGAATGAGGACAAGGCCACTGCCATTCTGGAATCTTGGCAGAGGAAGTTTGTAGAGGTAATTTCCTGTGCCATCCGTGCTCTGCCATCTTGTAAAGGGATTCCTCCTAGGAGGCCGCCGTCAGGCTCCCCGTTATAGGAACAAGCTGTTTTTGTGATGTGACACCCGGCACGACGACTGAAGAAGGAAACTGAACTGAGAGAGGGAGGTGGGGACGAGCAGGGGGGGCAGGGCACTGTAAAAACAAAGTGGTGAGGTATTCGGTTGCCCTTCAGGTTGTCGCCCATTCATGGTGCTGATGGAGTGGCCTGAGGGGGTCATGTGATCTCATCTGATCCATCTGACCCCTGACCTCTGGCATCTGTGCTCATTATTCTGTGCTTGTCAGTCCTTCCTGGAGGCTTGTACCATCTTGTTTTATGCAATATTAACGAAATACAGAATCATGCACAGGATCAATGACATTAGCGGTTATTCATCCAAGACGAGCCAAGTCAGATGTCACCATGTCATGTTTGGAGTTATAATGCTAATTTTACCCACACAGTGCTTATTTACAGGTGTCTTCTCACTGACAGTGTGATTGTAACAGGCTTTTGCGTTCTCCTTCTAGGTGGTCCACGGGAGCATTCCCGAGAACGCCTCAACCAGCATGCAGGCCTTTACCACCACCACGCTCAATGACATCATGAAGTCTTTTTCCGATGTGAGCGTGATCAGAGTGGCAGGAGGTTATCTGCTCATGGTAAATATTGAAGTTCAATTGAGAATATTAGAATATTTGAAGAATATTTGTTCAAAATGAAATAATTCAGGAGTGATTTTACAAGTAACTTTTCACGAATGCTAATTTTCTGTGCTAATTCTTTGTGCCGTAGCTGGCGTACGCGTGCGTGACCATGCTTCATTGGGACTGCACGAAGAGTCAGGGGGCTGTGGGCCTGGCTGGAGTGCTGCTGGTGGCTCTGTCTGTGGCGGCAGGTTTGGGCCTGTGCTCTCTACTGGGGTTGTCTTTCAATGCTGCCACCACACAGGTACACACACACACACACACACACACACTTGCATACGCAGCGTCTGTGGTTCACACCCTGCTTAGGGCTGTTTCTAAGCTAGTGTGGCGTAATCCTTCACAGGTGCTGCCGTTCCTGGCGCTGGGCATAGGGGTGGATGACATGTTCCTTCTGGCTCATTCGTTCACAGAGACCGGATCCAACATCCCCTTAAAGGCATGTTTATGCTCCTGCTAAACACACACACACACACACAATGGTGCTGCGTGTCACTGAAACCGAGGTTATGATGCATTGTTACTTACTTGCGTGTGTGTGTTTGTGTGTAGGAGAGGACCGGTGACTGTCTCAGAAGAACTGGCACTAGCGTTGCTCTGACTTCCATGAACAACATGATCGCCTTCTTCATGGCTGCCCTGGTGCCCATTCCTGCCCTACGGGCTTTTTCATTGCAGGTACAGAACTGGAAGAGAGTGTGTGTTTGTGTGTGAGAGAGAATTGGCCCAGTAAACCTCCGCACCCTGCGATGGCCATTCACTAGGCTGGCAGAAAGGGCAACTCACTAAAAAGGCCAGTGAGAGGTAGCTGTAATAAACGAGGGGAACGCTTTTGTTCTGTTTCACCATCCCTCTTTTTCTCTCTCCCTCTTTTTACGGCCGTTCCCCCTCTGTCCACCTAAAGCGGCCGCCTGGCTCTCAGGTTCTCGGAGTGAGAGAAAGACAGAGAGAGAGAGAGAGCGAGAGAGAGAGTTATAGAACAAGTGAATACTCAGTATATCACTGGGCTGTCAGCCTGGGTTCTCTGATCTCCTCGGGCGAGCGCTGGGTGGTCTCCTCTCCCTTGATACAGAGGGTAACGTCTGCCCCAGGCTGGCTGGTTTTGGGAATGGGGTGGGGTGCTTTGCTTGCTTTAGCCTTAGGAGTCCCCTTTCCTACCGTTGTTGGCTATTTTTGGAGAGGGAGGAGGGAGGGAGGGAGGGAGGCTGGGGCCGCATGATTTAAGGCTCGTTTTTTAACTTTCTGGGATTCAATCTGGGGCAGTAAAACAGCGAGGGTGCTTGAATGTGGAGAGCCATTTTTTGTTTGTCGAGTTTAGGCGACGGCCGCGGTGTCGGGTGTGCGACTTGTGAAAGTGAAGTTCCTGAAATCTCCCTCCCTCCCTCTCTCCACAGGCTGCCATTGTGGTGGTGTTCAACTTCGCCATGGTTCTTCTCATCTTCCCTGCAATTCTTAGTCTGGACTTGCAGAGACGGGAGGACAAAAGGCTGGACATCCTGTGCTGCTTCTACAGGTAACTATGACGCGCTGTCCTTGGCCAAGTCTTGGCTTAGTTAATATCAACACCTCTTAAATCAGCGGCTGGTTCTACTTGAAGTTGTATTCCATCTGCCTTAAAATGAAACCTAAAGAGCTCCTGTAGTAACAGCTTGTGTGCATTTCTACTTCCTCCTCAGTCCCTGTTCATCCAGAGTGATCCAGATCCAGCCCCAGGAGTTCTCCGACGCCAACGACAACCATCCCTGCCCCCCTGCCGCACCCACCCCCTCCTTCGCCGGCTCCACCATCACCACCAGCACGCACATCACCACCACGGTGCAGGCCTTCACGCAGTGTGACGCAGCAGGCCAGCACATCGTCACAATCCTGCCCCCCACCTCCCAGATCTCTACTAGCCCACCCTCCGTAGTGCTTTCTCCACCTGGGCCCGCTCCTGCCCCCGCTGACCCCTACGGCTCTCAGCTCTTTACTTCATCCAGCTCCACCCGGGACTTGTTGGCGCAGGTAGAGGAACCCCGGCTCGGCCGCGAGTGTGTTCCCGTGCCCTTTCTGCGCTGGAACCTCGGCCGCTTCGCCCGCGAGAGGTACGCTCCACTCCTGCTGAAGCCCGAGAGCAAGATGGCCGTGGTGGTGATATTCGTGGCGTTGCTCGGCATCAGCCTCTACGGCACCACCATGGTGCGCGACGGCCTCTGCCTCACAGACGTCGTGCCACGGGGCACAAAGGAGTATGACTTTATCTCTGCGCAATTCAAGTACTTCTCCTTCTACAACATGTATCTGGTCACCATGGACGGCTTTGACTATGCCCGCTCCCAAAGGCAGCTCTTACAGCTTCACAACGCCTTCAACGGCGTCAAGTTTGTCGTGAGGGACAGCGATCAAAAATTGCCCCGCATGTGGCTCCACTACTTCCAAGACTGGCTACGAGGTAAGCGCGGGTTTTGACACTGGTAGTGACAGTTCCCAGTGTATGTAACAGTCTCTGTCTCTGTAGGATTTGTTTAAGCTGTGAATTTACTCAGCAACAACATCCAAATCACAGTAAGATAGAGAGTGTTTCTGTCAGTTTGCCTTAAAAAAATGAAAGTGCATGACCGCTGTCGAAGCAGCAAGTTCAGGAAGAGGTCAGGCTTGTCCATCACTTTTCGGTGCCTCCCTCTCACCTTTAGCGGGGCATGAAAAAGGAGGGTCGGAGGTTATCTGACCCCTCTTGCAGCCCCTATACCTGGCCCTTGGGCGCAAGCTGTAATGAGAGCACAGAGCTGGTAACAAAAAAAAACTGCAGCAAAGTGAAAAGAGAAGCGATTTATTTTGAAAGGCAGTGGAAACTGGAGGCAGTTGAAAGAGTCTTTCTCTCTCCACACTCTGGTGCCCCCCACTCCCTCCCCTGCGCTATTTCCTTTTCTTGTGAGGAGATCTCTGTAATTACAGAATGGTCGTGGAAACTGTTTTTCAGCTGTTGCCAGACTTTGTAAT
The DNA here is from genome assembly GCA_032718565.1 of Distichodus sexfasciatus. Lineage (NCBI taxonomy): Eukaryota > Metazoa > Chordata > Actinopteri > Characiformes > Distichodontidae > Distichodus > Distichodus sexfasciatus. The sequence continues at coordinate 750,352 of JAVGVS010000138.1, forward strand.
TTGGAGAGCAAGAAAGGCTCTTGCTGGTTAGTTTATTCAGCCCACACACACCAGTTTATTCAGCAGCAGGCACAAAGATGGAGACCCCCAGTTTCGGGGGGTGGGGTGGGGTGGGGGGGTCTTCCATTTTATACGTCTGTTTGTGTGTGTGGATTGGCATTAACTCCTAACATGCACTCTCTTTCCTTAAGGAAAGCTCATTGCTTAGTCATTAGGCCGCTGTTCAGGCGTAGTTGTTTCACGTGGCGTTGCTGCGTTCACGTCACTTTGGAGATGTTGGTGTAATATAGATTTTTTTATCAGGCTAACTCCTGCCCTCTCTTGTGCAGGACTCCAAGCGGCTTTCGATGCTGATTGGGCAGCAGGCAGGATCACTCAGGATAGCTACCGCAACGGCACCGAGGATGGCGCGCTGGCCTACAAACTCCTCATTCAGACCGGCTCAAAGAAGGAGCCCTTCAACTACAGTCAGGTAGGATGTTCATTTAACCATTTGTGTTAGCGTGACTTAGTCCACTTTGCCACTGAATGCTTACGGGATGGACCTCGTTAATACCTCTGTCTTTTTGGCAATCTCAGCTGACATCCCGTCGCCTGGTGGACGATGAGGGTCTAATCCAACCCGAGGTCTTCTACATCTATTTAACTGTGTGGGTCAGCAATGATCCGCTGGGCTACGCTGCCTCCCAGGCTAATTTCTACCCCCACCCTCACGAGTGGATCCACGACAAGTACGACACCACCGGAGAGAACCTACGCAGTGAGTGTCCCCGTCAAGCTTGTTGTAGAACAGTGCAGGGTCAGGGAACATAAAAGTGACCATTAAATATCAGCATAATCTACACATCTTCATAATAAAGTGCACACCGCTTTTATTGTCCATGACAGTGTTGGCTGTGCTAATGCTGTCCCCGCTCATTCCCCGCAGTCCTCGCTGCCGAACCTCTGGAATTTGCCCAGTTCCCCTTCTATCTGAACGGACTCCGTCAGGCTCCCGACTTCATTGAGGCTATCGAGAGCGTTCGTGGCATTTGTGAGGAGTTCACACGCAACGGCATCCGGAACTACCCCAACGGCTATCCTTTCCTGTTTTGGGAGCAGTACATCGGGTTGCGCCACTGGTTTCTCCTCTCCGTCAGCGTGGTCCTTGCCTGCACCTTCCTGGTGTGTGCAATCCTCCTGCTGAACCCGTGGACGGCGGGCATCATCGTAAGTCCGAGTCTTTACCTTTTCCCTGTGCTCGTGGCCTCCTCCACCATCCCTTCCCTCTCTTTTATTTCCTCCTGATCTCCTCAGCACAGCTCAATAACCCTGCCACACACACACACACACACCCCAGTCCTTTTGTCATTCTAATGGGAGCTGTAAGTTTTGTTTTTTTTTTCAAAGAAATGCAGAGGGCCAGCAAAAGCTCTTCTGAAGCCCTTTTACCTCAAACTGCCTTTGTCCAGAAATTTGGGGACAGGACGGATCTGCCCAATCATGACCTTGGCCTGCTAAACCCATCCATCAGCGCCGGGTTGGGGGTGGGTGGGTTGGAGTCAATCTGTTGGGTTTGTGGGGGGGAAGGCCTGTCAGTTTAATGGCTGGGAAACATTTCACATACGACCTCATTCCAAAAAAAGTTGATAACAGGGACAGTCTTGCTGTCCTCTATTGCGTTCCTGCCAGATTCAGAAATATAGATAGTCACAATGTACACATCTTTAGACTATCTTTGAATTTGTGGTGTGAAAAAAAACGTCTAAGCCTGCGGCCTCGTCTAGCTGAAGCGCCGGAGTCCTCTTCGGGTTTCACTGCCTATATGCAGCCGCAATAAAACGGCTTTTACCGTCTCCAGTTTGAGCGTGACCAAATGTGGACCCCTGCCAACATCAAAGCTTCTCAAGGCCAAAGACATTGCTGAGTGCCCCCCACTTCATCTGATCAAAAAGCTCAGAGAGGATGTTGTCATCAGGAGGATTCGCCTGACAGCTAAGCGGTGTCAGGAAAGCGATAACGAACACATGAGAGAAGGGAAGGCCCTCATTTCTGTCTGTGTCTCTCATTCATTCACATTCTAGAATGTGTGCTAGAACGAAGAGGGGATTGAGATGAGATGTAATCTGACACAGTGAGGGGGCTGGATGACAGTGAAATCGATCAGATGCTGGTCCATGGGGGCTCAGTTCAGCTTTAGCTTTCTTTCAGACTCCTGCGGCAGACTCTTTCACACTCCAAAGGAAGTGTTAAAGTGAGCACTGTCCGAATAATAAGACAGGAAACCTTTCAGATGGTTGAGTGCTACATGTTAAAAAGGCTAACATCTCTGCTTGTCCTGCAGGTTTTTGTTCTGGCGATGATGACAGTGGAGCTGTTTGGCATCATGGGTTTGATTGGGATCAAACTGAGTGCCATCCCTGTGGTCATTCTCATCGCGTCTGTTGGCATTGGAGTGGAGTTCACGGTGCATGTTGCTCTGGTAAGGCCATTAAACACTGTGTTTCATTTGGAAAACAATATATTGTCTGTAGTTATTTTTCCTACGGACGCTTATCTCTCTCTCTGTCTGATTATCGCTCTCCAGGGTTTCTTGACTGCTATCGGGGATAGGAACATGCGCTCGGCCGCCACTCTGGAGCACATGTTTGCCCCAGTGATGGACGGAGCCATCTCTACCTTACTGGGAGTGCTGATGCTGGCCGGCTCAGAGTTCGATTTCATTATGAGGTGAGTTATGAGTGCTTATTTGTCATTGTGAACACATCACAGCACAGCACAGCACACGGGGCACTACAAGCACATGTGACCTCTGCATTTGACCCATCTGTGAAAGAGCAGTGGGCAGCTAACGTGGGCATTTTCCAGCAATGGGGCGAATGCCCTAAGTGTTACGCTGCCAACTGCCTCACTTATACTCGGTTTAATTCTTATACCAACTTTTAGGAGGTTGTTGTTTTATTCACTTTCCATGTAATTGCCCAAACATGCCAGTAGGATGTTAGGTTCAGTGGTAGGTTTGTGCATTTGTCCTCAGGCACAGGGACAGTTGTCGTTATGGCATTTGGAGCGATAGCAAAAGAGAGGGAATCCTGCAGGTGGGAATCCTCACCTGGTGCTGTCAGTCTGGCCCCAAAGCTTCAGACCACCCTCAGCAGTGCTTCAGAACTGCTTTGACAGAACAACAAATGGAGAAAGCATCAAGGGTGTTCGACAGCTGCCTATAAACACGTAAATACCCGCTGGGGTCATGCATGCACACACACACACTGTCCACCCACTTCTTGGGGACGAATGTCCAATCATCCAGTTGAAAGCTTTAATGACTAAATGAGGCACCACATGAGAGGGGTGCAGGCCCTGTCCATGCAAGGGTTGAGCTGGTCAGTTTGCTGGCAAACTGCAGTGTTTTTCATCTGGATGTGGGCTCGGCCATATTCCGACCACAACCTTGAGAGCCGCCTCAAACATAAAAATGGCTTAGTTAGAAAATGCAACGGAACGTAACAGAAGTTGGGGGGGCGGTAGGGGCGGGGCGGGCGGCAGGGGAAAGAAATACACTCAGGGTGCCTTCTTGGCACCGTGGCTATTCAGACATTCTCCAAGAGTTTGAGTCAAGTCAGATGGTGAAAGGATATTTTTCCCCTTTTTCTCTTCTTCCCCCCCAAAATTTGAGACAAAGTTGTATACGAGGTGGCGAAGAGAGAGAGCAGTGTAGTGTGGGTGACTTGGAGAGGGGGTGTGGGGGGGGTGGGGCAGAGACGAGATGGAGTGAACAATTTGGTGGGTGCAGTGTGCCAGCAGTGGGGCATTCACACTGGGAGGTCCTGTTTAGATGTAGAGCGAGAGAGAAAGAGTGAGCGAGTGAGCAAGTGAGCGGGCCCTCTAGCCGGGGAATAGCATAAATACGGTGCTGTAAACATCTCCTGGCGGTGGGACACTGAATAAACACCAGAACAAGCACAGCAGCCCCTCTACGACGGAGCCACCCCTTCCAAACCCTGACTCGGAATGGAAAAGATTACAGTTTATATAAACAACAGAATTCCTAACACCAGCACTACTCTGGAGGTCCAACCCAAGAGGGGCCCATGGATGGTTTCTTTTGGGGTTTTTTTTTTCACTTTTTCTTTCTCTTGCGCTCTGGCTCTCTTTTTTACCCCTTAAATAAATCACGCACCACTTTCGGAATGTTGACTTAGTAAAATAAACAGGCGTCTTTTTCCAGTCTTTTTCATGTATACAGGATAGCCAGAGAGTCAAGAGTGCCTCCAACTAGTAAAAGGTGGACTCCAGAACAGTCGGAGATGGTTGGCCCTTTTTAAAAAACACTTTGAAACAGCCCACATGTTTTCATGGAACATTACAAACATTATGAAAATATTGATTGCCTCATGCTTTGGACGTTTGCTCTGAATGCCTCTCATTTGGGCATAGATGGGAGATAGCGCTGTCCAAAAAGCAAAACGCCAAGCAAAAACGCTTCACACTTGAGCAGTCTGCTTCAGCTTTGCTAATGAGGCAGACATGAGGGGAGGAGGAGGAGGGCGGGGGCGGGGGAGGACTGAAGGGGTGGAGAGAGTGAGTGTAAAACTCCATTCAGAGACTCCACACTGCAAATCAGTCTCCAGCCTTCATCCCAGCGTAGAGTTCTGGCTTGAGTCTCCCATTCCACCGCAGTTGGTCAGTGGACGCTAGACAGGCCATCTAAGAGATTTCCTCGTGGAGAGGTTGGGCTAAACCTCACCTCACCCCTACTGTGGATCAGGACTGAAATAGGTAATTACAATTCAGTTCGGCTGAAGGTATGATCACATGCTTAAAGACGCAGAACAGCGTTAAGAAGGAGCTGGAAATAGTTTGAAAATGGAGGTTTGCTGGGGCAGTGGCCGCCAGACCTGTAATCTTTCTAACAGGGGTTTTTGATTCATTTGCTCAATGGTCCTCGTGGGCCAAAGCAAACATGTGGCCTCATTGGGGAGACAGGTCAATGGACAGCAGTTTCCACAGTCACGTCCCGAATGCTCCCTGCAGATGTACTGAGGGTTAATTAAAATTTTTCAAGCCCACAAGTTGGTTGGGTGAAGACGTCGGGTGGGTGGGTCTGCATGCGTGTTACTTTTTAACCGGCACATTCCAGACTCCCCGAATCCACGTCCTTGTTTTTCCAGATTCATCCTTCTTTTTCTTACCTCCAGAAGTCTGGACCGCAAACTAGAGGGGCTGAATTGTCTTTATATGTGTGTGTGTGTGAGTGCAAGTGTGTATATGTGTGTGTAGGCATTTAACTGGAGCGCTCTCTAATTTTCTCGAGCACTCCCTTTCTTGTGGCATGGGGTGAGCCCTCCCTCAGTGCCGTGAGCTGAAGCCCAGAGACACACAGACACCCTCACAGCTCTGCAGCCCATTATGGCCGCCTGTGCGCTAGCACGCCATCCGGGGCGCCCCGTGTAACCACAGCACTCGCGCTTCATGCTTTACGCAGCCCTGCATGAAGCCTTAGCCCTATAGAGCTTGTCCCTTTGCTCTGTCCATTGTCTCTACACATTTCTCCAAACTCTAGCAGAGTTGCTGGCTTTCCTCAGGCTTTCAAGCCACACGGCATGCCACAGCACCTGCCAGACCTCCATGTTCTGTAAATTGAGGATGCCATGTTTTTTGCCAGTTCTCAACCGTGCAGCAAGGAACATAGTTTAGTCAATTGGTGTGGCTAAGAAAGGCCTGAAAACTAAAACAGAGGTCCACACTGGACTTGAGGACGGTCACAGCGATGGCTGATTTTGACTTTTGTTTTAGTCGACGCCATGAATGAGCATTTATTGGTCAGGAGTTGTGAGACAAATGCCCGTTGACAGATCTGTGCCGGTGTGGTGTGATTAGTTCTGAAGCCAACCTGGCAAGAGAGAGGGTAAGAGAAACAGAGGGGAGGTTGGCCTGCCCAGCATAAACACAGAGGTGGCGTGCCCTGGCTACAGTGAAATGGGATCTCAATGAGATGGGATATTAAGTTGTTACGGGGAAAATTACATTAGCAGCAGCAGTAGCTTGGGGGCCAGGAGGTAAGAAAGAGGAAGAAAGAATGAGTGTGAGAGAGAGGAAGAGCTAGAGAGGGTCGAGCTGGGGTGCACTAGAGCGGGACGATTGGTTCTGACGTGTAGAATCCGCTCGCTAATGTAAACACATTTGTTCAGGAAGTGGCATTGCAGTGGTGATAGATGAGGGCTCCCAGAGGGAGGGAGAGAGAGAGAGAGAGAGAGAGAGAGAGAGCACTCACACTGAAGATGGAGTCTAGGAATTCCACTGCAGTCCTGTCAGGTCGCCAGGAGAGAAGACACAGCAAGAGGAAATGGACAAAAGGGAGAGACAATGAAAGAGAGGGCAATTGATGACCTGGAAGACAGCTGTTCTGTTTTACCTTCTCTTTCCTGGATGATGGCCACGTCACGTCCTACCCGTAGCCTCTCTCTTTGGTGTGTTTCTTTGAAGTAAAACGCATGTCCTCTTTGTGTTTTGTCTAAAGGTACTTCTTCGCAGTGCTGGCCATCCTGACGTTACTGGGGATCCTGAATGGCTTGGTGCTGTTACCTGTCCTGCTGTCTATTGTTGGCCCTCCAGCGGAGGTCAGCTCTGCCCTCGGCAGCATATTCTTGCCCAGCCCTTCTTCCGAGCCCATGCCTCCAACCATGGACCACCACGGCTACTACCCAGGACACGTCCTCAGAGGTCCGCGCCAAGCCTTTACTGAGCCGTCGGATTCCGAGTACTACTCAGAAACCACAACCACCACCACGTCTGGATTTGGGGAGGAGGACTACAAGCACTGTGACAGGAGCGGGTACCGCAGCACTCCTGCCCAACCTCCGACCTCCCACATCCTGCTGGAGGTCAGCAAGAATCCTTCTTTTCCCAAGCTCACAGTGAGTGTTTATTTAAGGCACAGCATAAAAATAATCTGATATAAATGTCTTTACATTTCACCGTACCGTTCCTGATCACCCGAACTAACTGTATACCCTCGCCTCCTAGGTGGTGAAGCCGTTTGGTGAAAAGGACCAATCGAGTGAGTCGACGCCGAGCGCCGTGAACTCGGTCAGCTCGCAGATGACACGTTGGGACGGCAAGTCGGAATATCAGGGACCCAAGAGGCAACATTTACCCAGCGACAGAGCGCACTGTCCTGGGAGGACTACTCACTTCGGCCCCAGGAGGCCGCAGCCTAACAGGACTAAAGTGCTTCAGCCGCCTGCCAATGCCGTTACCATGGTTACAGCCACCGCCTCAGTAACAGTGGCCGTGCACCCCAACCTGCCGGGATCGTACCAGGGATACGTGCACGACGATTTTGAGGACAGCGAGGTGGACTCTTTTGAGGACACTAATCGGACTTTGCAGACTTACAGGAGAGGTGCTCAGCCCTTTTATAGAGACTCTTTGGAGCTTCAAGACCTGGAATCCCTAGAGAAGAACCAGCATCAAGCTAACCAGGGTCTAGGTAAGGAGAGCTTGTATTATGTCAGTTCACGTTTGCAGTAAAACTCACATAAATATGGCTTTCCCGAGATAACAGGTGCCATGTTTCCACTAATCCTGATTGTGCTTTCCCTTGGCTCTGTGTTTTGCAGGTGGTACAGGGATCCAAGCAGCTAAAGATTGCTAGAGAGCCCTCCTCCCTGCTGCCACGTCCCTTTAGTCTGGAACCTCTCTCCGACTGTCTCGGGAAGTCCCCGGCCCCAACCCTGTCTCTTTGAACTGTACATAGACCTCACGGACCAGAGGATATATTTAAAGAGATTTTTAAAAAGGTCTTGTTTTCAGATTATATATACATCTATAAATATATATTTTAATACTAAAAAGAGGGAAAAGCTATTTAAAAGAGTACTGTATAACTTGTGTATTCTCTTCTGTAAAAGTCAGAGGTATAAGAGGATTCGGAGGCTCTGTTTCCTCCTTTGTATAGATTAAGAAATTGTGCTATATGTAAAAATTCAGAGAAGTGAAATATTAGGTTATTGAAAATGAAAGGTCAGTGTTCCTTTTTTTTTGCTGCTACACGTCAGATTTGAGATGTCTTGCCTTGAAATTATGCAGTACTCCCCCCATCTCCCCCGCTCAAACGTAAGCTGTAACTTCAGACGAACACGTTCTCACAGTGGCTTTCTCCGGTTGGCTCCATCGCACTGTAAACTGCAGAAAGCTTCTCAGACGCTTTCTCCTCCAAACCAGCTGGTCTTTTTTTCTTGATTTTTTTTTTTCCTGCATTCAGTACGGTGACCATTGTGCCTTTGTCACTTTATACTACATTTTCTTTCCTGTACATTTGTATATGTTGTCTGTTACATCATGGTTTTCTTTGAAAAGGACACATCTTCTAAGGTCATAGATAGCTCCTATTTTTCTCCATGGTTTCCTCCATCTGTATTACATTGAACTCCCCAATGTCATCTACTTGTCAGTAGAACTGTGGGGTCGAATGAGACACGCGTTCTCGCTGTTTCGATACTGCAGAGGGCCGTAGATATCCTTTATTTTAGTAAACTGCAGTCTGTACGTTTAAATACTTGAAGGGGCGGCGAGAAGCGTGTCCTTATGATTACTTTATCTCTGCATTGGGTAAACTTCGTTTGTCACGACTCTCCCCCTCCAGCTGTGGGAGACGGCAGTATTAGACAAATTTGCAGTTTACCCAAAATGTATCTCAGAAAGGGAATTTTATTTAATTGCAAAGGGAGATTTTATCCGTTTTCGGCTGCTTTAGGAGGCATCGTGTGCATAGTTTAGTCCTGTGCGCTGGCGGATTAGGTAGCGGCCTCGTAGGCTTCTCCGTTCAGGCTTGTGTACAGACTCTCAGATCTCATTCATGCCAGTATTTCAGTCATTTCCATGTGTCTTGGAAAGAAAGCTCCGTTTTTTTTCAGTGCTGGTCACAACACTGCCAGGTTAAACCCAGGGATTCCTATTAAGTCATAACAGATTCAAGTGGCAGCTTCAAACGTTAATGTTGCTTTCTTTTTTGTGACGGAACTCGAAACAGAACAATCTGTCGCTACTGTATCTACGAGACATAATCCGACACAATGCATAAAAAGTCAAGACAGCGGTCTGCTACACCGTGCATGTGTAACATGACGACAGACGAGAAAAGAAGGGGGTGGGGGGAGTGGGGGGGGGGGGGGTCTGTCCTGCATAGGGTTGTAGTTCTATTTCAAATTGTATGTCATGCCATATGAATTATTTATATAAAAATTTTTATTTTTGTAGTTTGTACAGATGTTAGTCGCTAGACTGAAGTTATATTTTTAAAGAGTAAATATATTATAAATGCAAATATATATAATTCTATCTATTTGTTGCTGAGGTTTCTTTTGGGGACGTTGAATTGAGTGGAGTGGAGCTTTGAGCTCTTTACTTGCAGTTTGATGAGAGGAAAAAATGAAGGAGAAAATGTGTGGCTGTCCACCTTGTGTAGAGTTCTTTACCGTACCTTCTTCATGTAAAGTTTTGAAGAATTGCTCTCGTTTGTCCTTGTCTAAAACACTGTGACTTCAGGAAATTATGTGTGAGGAAAAACACACGAACACACACACACGAACACACACACACACACACACACACACGAACACACACACACACACACACACACACCCAAACCCTTGTGTGACCATCATTTTCCTTCACCCTTAATAGGAATTCAACTAACAAAATAAATGTTCAACAAAAGAAGCATGGTTTCTGTCGTTTTTGTCTGCGGTCTTTGGTTTCCATTTAACGTGTTCTGACTTGGCCAAATTAGACTAAAATGTCTACTTTATTAAAAGAGAACTTATTGATGCTAAATAAGAACCATCATGTTGCACCCTCTGTTTGGTAACCAAGGTGGATATAACGAATTACAGCTACTCACATTACTGCAACTAAGAAGGTACTTTTCTCAGTATATTTTTAAGGTCAACTTGTACTTGAGAACAGATTAAAGTAAGCAATTTACTTCACCCCTTTCAGAATCTGAATAAATATGTAAACGTTTAACGGTTATTAAAGATATCTGATCACAAACAAGTGAGAATTAGAGTAAAAACTAATCTATTACATGAATCAATAAGAACTGAGTTATCAATAGATATCAGCCAGGAAGTGGGATAAATAAGGCTTCATTTTAGGCATGGGAATATCAAAATGGTCAATTTGGGTCCCTTCAACTCAAACCTCAAGAGATAAGAATGAAAATGGGTTGTGGCGAGTTCCAATAATCTTTCCTCTCAGCTCTGGACCAAGAGGCTGTGGGTTCGTTTCCCACCTCTGGCGTTACCAACGCTGGGTCACTGAGCAAGACCTTTAACCCTAAGTTGCTCTAAGGGGAACTGTCCCTGAAATTAGGGAATGTAAGTCGCTCTGGATAAGAACGTCTGCTAAATGCTGTAAATAGGTAAATGAGCAGATTTGGAGAAGACATCTTCTTTGTTCTTCAACTTATGTGTTCTTTCAATACCAGTACTTTTACTAGCAGTATTACTTCAGCAACGTAACGGTACTTTTATTGAAATACCCGTTACTTCACGCTGGGTGCGCATGTTGCTTGGCAGGCCTGAGGTTTGAGGTGGCTGGTGTGTTGTTGTGCGGGTCGGTGTGTTGCAGGCGCTCAGGTGTAGCCGGGGAGGGGAGGGTGTACAGGCCTGCTCCCACGTTTCCTGTTTGATTGTTATGAGTCCCGAGGCGAGGGTCCCGCGCACGCCGGGCCCACCTATGCAGATGAAAGGGTGCGCTGTAAATTCCTCCGCTTCCCACAACACTGCCTCGTCTGTCGGCCACCTCGGGCCTGTCTGAATCTGATACGGCTCTGGCTTTTGAAGTTACTGTCATGGCCCCGCAGCCTTCGGCACGACCGGGGGGTGGGAGAGGAGGAGCGGCTTGGGAAAAGCAGCCCCTGAAATACTCCAGCACCGGCTTCAGGTCAACGCTGCAGGTTTTCACAAAGGCGATAACACTGCCTAGTGCCTAGTAGAAGCTTTACTGTTATTTACTGGAAGATTTCTAACTGTGGTTGAAGTCATCATTTGGTAATAACTGGATTTTGCAAAACCTAACTCATGCTAAAATGCTGGCTCTGTGAGCTATCCAGGAAAGGGAAAAAAAATCCTTTGGTTAGACAGTTAGACAGGCTACGATAAAACGAGGATTACTTTGGATTCATTTCTTTAAACAGACTCCTGGGAGGTTCCCTGGAGGTCCGGAGGACGCGTTTCCGTTAACTATTTCCGTTAGGGAGTGCTTAGTTCTGGGGAAGTGACATAGCTTAAATCTATTCCCAAGGACCTCTCTGATGTACTGACTGTGGAGAGGGAGAGGGAGATTGAATGAGTTATGTGGTGTCTCTCATTCATGTCTGGGTTTGGCAGAGCTCTATGAGCTGGAGAAGCCAAGCACACTGCCTGGCACTGTCTGAGACAAAATGCTCTCTCGCTCTCTTACACACACACACACACTCCCTCAACTTTATCAGAGCAGATTACTGCTGAGATTTGAAAAGACAGGAAGTGAACATAACATAAGCGTGGGTGTGGGGGCGTGGGGTGGATGAGTGTGTGTGTGTTTGTATGTGTTCATGAATAAGGCTACTGGAGATTTTTGAAAGCGTGTGTGCGTGTGTGTGTGTGTGTGTAGGTTGAGGGGCTGCTATTGGGAAACAGATCAGCAGCTGGCACGAGCTAAAAGATGCCTTAAAATAGTCCCACAATGCTCAGGCAGATAGCGGCTGACATCTTTAACAACAAATCATTGCATCTATGTGGCAAGGATCAGGAGCAGGGGGCTTTACAGGCTGGAAAAGGGAGGGGATCCCGGGGCAAGAACAAAACAGCTAACACATGATCTGCTGGGCTTCTTGGGTGGCCAGCGAGGATGAGTGCCCATTGTTGCCTGAACAGTGTGTGCGTGTGTGTCTTTTGTATTTGTAGACTTGTGAATTTTTTACAGTCCTAAATTTGACTCAAATGGACAAAAAGAATTCCTTTTTTTCTTTTTTCTTTTCCAGTGTTTTTGGTATTTTGATTTACGGTTTTCCGACACAAGTGTTTAGGGATTAAACTGTAACAGCTTTACTGGGCAGCCTTTATGTAGAACATAGTTCTGGGAATCATTTTAGAATGACGGGGTTTTGTTGTGACTTTGTAGCATAGTAAAAAAAATTGAATCAAAGAAACAGAAAAAACTATCAGTTAATAATCAGTCAGACACCTCCCTTAGTCATGGAAATTCAGAAAAGGGTGAATTTTCTTTTGTGTAAAAAAAGCAGTGGCCGCATCATATCTTTGCCGTCATATATCTTGACATTGCTCAAACCCCATACTGTCAAGCTCTAAATACAATATTTCTGCCACTTTGCGGTTTTAAATTCATTGTCTGCCTCAAAACACTTGAAGCTACAACAAAAGTAAGTCTACTAAAGCCTCACGATGTAGCACCAGGTACAGAACTTTCCAGAAACATGGCTGTGTAATGTCTGGCTCTGGACATACAAGCCCAAGCCTCCACTCCATCATATAGAGCAGAAATCAATATTTAGAAAACTGGCTTCACATTAACAAATGTGTTTGCTATTTCTCCCTTGTCCCTTGTTCGGAACAATCCGAATTCTCAGTGCAGGCCCCTCGCAGTGTAAACACGTTTAAAATAAACAGGAACCCAACGTAATGCCCTTTTAATTGATTCATTCTGGGCCCGCCGTGTTTACAAAAGGGCCTAAATATGAGCTTGTAACACAAAGCCAGTGTTTAGAAGTGGTTTGTTTGGTTAAGACAATAACAGCTCGAATGCCGGCCGAGTTCACAAAGTTTTTCACTGAGTTCTCTCCCAAATCTCTACAGAAAGCACGGGGCCTTACTGCCGTACTGAAAAGATTCATACATTTATGACTTGACATATTATGTAGGAGACTAGCATGCGGTTTCTGGACGCTGTCGTGCTCCTCCACCAACTGCGGCTCTCACTTCTTAAATTGCAGTGAGAATAATAATAAGGTGGCGCTCGCTGGATGGCACGATGGCTTTAAAGCCTTTTTTGGGGGATTATAATTAAACACATGCGAGTGGTAATAAAACGTAATGAAGGCAGAGAGGAGACTGGCAGAGCCATTTTATGTGGCCGGTGCAACATGTTGAGAAGCACTGAGAGTTGTGCCATATGTGTGCTCGGGTGTTCTGGGTTTGAATTTCTGCCCATATATGGTCCTTTGATGCCTTTTGGAAAAGTGTTCAGTAAACACACAAAATTATAGTATATCTTGTATCGATTTAGATTTTTTTAGATTTGTGTTATGAACAGTTAAGGGTAAAAATATTTGGAATTCATCTCAAGAATTTCAGTTTCTACTACTTCAGACCTCACTCTGTGGTTTCTTTTATAAGCCATGCGTGGTTCTCTTAAACAGCTGCAACTCTCCATGTCAAGCACCAGGTGGCGCTATTTTAGCACAACTCATCTAAACCAAGGAAAGCATTCGCAGTAACTACATCAAACCACTAGGCAGCTTTAGTTACGCTATGCGGCTCTGACTATGTGGTTCTTCCCCTCATGCATTCATGTACATTTAGTCTGTCTCATAGAGTCGGGCTACACGATACAGATTCCCAACCTTCCAAACGCAATGAGTCTCTTTACCTGTATTAATCACTGTGGCAGAATGAGGCAAGCACTTTCTCCTGGTGTGTGTGTGTGTGTGTGTGTGCGCTGATCACTTCTGGACACACACACCAAGGGTCCAGTGGGCCTCTTCAGTTCCACTCTGAACACGGGAGGTCCGGGCCCTGGCCGCAAAGACACAGATGGATTTCCTATTAACCATATTTAAGATTCATTGAGGGAATGCCCTTTCAAATGAGCCAAGACACATTTTTGTCTCCCTTTTGAGCGTGACAACTAACAACGGAACCAGCACATGCAAAGCGCACAGGGTCAAAAAAGCATGAGTGAGCTTCCCATACGTTGATGCATAAAAGCGGCTCTCCTCCTGCTTCCCTCCAAAACGCCAGTCTGAGTCTTACACATGAACAGCAGTGGAAAAGCAGGCATTTGTTTGTGTGCTTAATAAACCGCGGCCTTGCTGAGCTACTGTGGTCGCACACCTGTGCTGAGAAGTGTTCCGTTCACTCTGGCTTTGAAGTGGAGGTGGGCCTAAAAACACAGGACAACAGCTGGAGAAGTTGCCACGGCTTTGTGGGTAGCGGGGCCGTCGACGAGCGTTTAATATCAGCCACCTTTTTCTAAAATTGCTCTGCACATTCCATCTCACTATGTACATAACGAAAAATTAAGAAGGACTACTTACCTCGTCAGGTGTGTGTGGAGCATGCTTTGAATTTCAATTCTAAAACTGACCCCAGCGAGTAGATGCAGAACCTCAGATCGACACAGTTGGACTGCCCTCTAATGGGCAATGAGGCTCATTGCAGGTTTGGATGATGTTCATTAAGGAAAATAGGAAATACGGGCGACAAGATAAATACGCAGAATGAATGTCAAGTTGTTGGAATTTTATGTTCGTGGACAACAATAAACAGCCACAAAAAACAACCTCTTGTCCACACCTCTGTTCACTTTCTTTCCCCAACGGCCAGTCTAAAGGAGCAAGTAAAACAAGATTTGTACATTTACAGCATTTAGCAGACGCTCTTATCCAGAGCGACCTACAACAGTGCTTTGTATGTATGTGCGTGTGTGTTCACGTAAGGCGGTAACATAATCTGAGGCATGCCTCAATAGCATCTCTCTGTGTAAGCTGGAGAGCTACAGGTCTTGGTGACGGACACTCGCATGTCCAGCTCTGTACAGCCAGTGTCAAACAGAGCTCGAAAAGAGACAGTAGTGGAGGGGAAAAGAAAGACAGGCGAGGAAGAAAAGAAAACAGAGGCTGTTCTACACACTGCCTGGATGGACTCGCTGGGTGGTTTGTCTGTTTATTTAGTCTGCAGAGGTGATGGGAACCGAACAGCGGTCGCTGCCAATTTTCTCTGCACTGAGAAAATATTCACGCAGACAGCTGGAATCCAGGGAGCAGAGTCAAACAGAATCGCAGCCAACAGGCACAAACCTCGGCTCACATGAAACATATTTCCAGATCGAAAAACCCCACTGACCCTCCCTGTTTACAAAGGTCGGGAGCACGATGGAGGCGTGAGGGACGGCGTGTGATCTTTTCACTAAAGCTGGGCATTTTGGACAGAGCTGATTCGATTTGCTGGTGGTGAAAACCACAAAAGCCCAACTGCAGTCTGGACCGCTGATGGTCCAAGAGCACCGTAACACACTGCCATAGAGCAGAGTATCAATACAACACTGTATTACAGAGTACAAAATAGCCAGTTAGAGGACAGTCCATTTCATTTTCTTGCATGTTCTGATCATAATTACAAAGCTGTAAACACACACACACACAGGCATTCTAGCACAGGCATTCAAGTGTGCAATTTTTGATGATTTGATATATACAGTATAAAATCTTTTTTGTATTGCTCTGAACAAGAGGAGCTATATACACACATATACAGTACCGTACAGTACACACAAAATTATACTTTCATTCATTTTTTGTTGCAGAACCTATTTCTGCTGTGTATTCATTATACAATGACAACGTTTTCTCTCTTTAGTTGAAATACCAAAGCCCCCAGCAGTGTGATTTCACAAAAACTACACATGAAGTGTTACTAGGACTGGGTTCAAAAAAAAAAAAAAAATTCGATTCACCGATCAATATCGATTCTCGTTTGAGAAATACGATATCGATTCAAAAATTCGTGGATCGATCTTTTCCTGCGGCTATGCACTATTTCTCGCGACTGCGCAAGGAGAGCTATAAAAACGTGAGAGCGGCAAAACCCAAACCAAATAGAGCCATGGCTGAAGCTGCTCCGCTCAAATCACCGTCTGGCCCAAAGGCCGATGTTTGGCAACACTTTGATTTTAAAACAAGTTATTTTATAACCAAACGAAACTAGTATCAACGCACAGAAATCTCTAAATAAATCGATATCGAATCGGATCATGACCTTGTGAATCGGAATCGAATCGATTCAGGAAATCAGCAACGATACCCAGCCCTAAGTGTTACTGTGCCAAAGTAAGTGTTCTGAAATAAGCGTGGACAGTTGTGTCCTTTTTCAGCATGATCCAAACTTTGTATGTGTTTAGCGTGAACAGTGTCCACTTTCAAGCTTCAACTCTTGACTGAGAGCCAGGTGACCAGTACGTCCAGACAGCAGGACGCAAGATAGAAATGGTCAGGAACCCCATATGAGCGGGTTGTGCTTACATCATAGTAATGGAGCAGCTCAGCAGCGTTACTGTTGTGTTCAGTCCCAGGGTCAGCTGAGTGGAACCGAATAATCGGGTGTAGTTGTAGCATTACGATAACATGGGAAAATCAGCAGTGTGTCCCTGTTGATGTAATCGGGGGTGGGGACTCTGCAGAATGCCACCCAGTGTGAATGTGTGTGTGTGTGTGTGTGTTGGGGGTGGTGGTGGTCTTTAAGAGGAAGTACTCGGCTGTTGGGCCTCCCAGCGAGATGTGGGCCACCCAGTTTCAGGCCAGTTTTGTTTATTTTGGTCCATGGAGGAAAAAAGTCTGTTCAGTGTGAGCTGTTTAGATGGTCGTTGATTTGTCATGTGTCAGCTTTTGCTAGCAAGGCAAATGTAAGCACTGTTGGAGGAGTGTGCACAGCAGTGTGTGTGTGTGTGTGGGGCAGGGTCAGAGTTGAAGGTCATCCTACAGCAACTAATGAGGAAGGTGAACTTTTAGTTACACATCTAGCCCTCATTTTTTAGAACGTACCTCCGAGGTGGAGACACCAAAGCACCAAACAAACGTTCTTCATAAAAAGAGAAAACCTCAGCAGCTTTTTAAAAAACCTGAAACAAAACTACAAGTTAGCATTCGCCGACAGGTTGATTTGTCTGGAAGTATACACGTTTAAAATTAAAGGGAATTTCAAAATAAATTTGAAAATTACGTCACAAATTTTTTATTAACATGAATGTTAGAAAACAACAAACATTAGAATTTACAATGATCATAGTGAATAATGTAGTAATAACACTTGCCTTAAACTGAAATTGCACTTCCTACTTCTCCCTCTTAATGCTATATAACAATCTTTGACACTGCAATCAAAGAATCATTGCAAAGTTGCATTCTGACAAAATTCAGTATGCACACGTAAAACAGTTCAGGTGAAACAAACCAAACAACCAATTTGCTGGTTTTAAAAGTTCAGATGTAAACATTTATTAAAGAAATTAAAAAGGTAAAAGGACAACACAGACCATACAAACAGAGACACACACACACACAAACATTTTAAACAGGGTAAGAATTAGGGTTAATGAAGAAATGTGTCAGTCACATATTGGAAACCCAAACTGTGTAATTAGGTCTCCTTTGTGCTCCATGTCCAAGTCACACCAGGTTGTTTGACCTGGCCTTCAGCACCTCTACGGCTGATCGCAGAGCTTGATAGGATCCTACATGGAAGAGATGCAACACAGAGCTATGTTACCTTTACGTTGGCATTGAACAGACACTCTTATCAAGAGCAGCTTACATTTCCTAATTAGAGAGACTCTGTCCATCTCGGACCAATCTGGGGTTTTAACAGCCTCGCTCAGGGGCCCAATGATCTAGTGTACCGTACACTCGTGTTAAACTGCTGCTGATCTTACACACATTGACTGCACAAAAGCAGAACTGGCTTCCAGTGACTGAAATTGTAGTCCTGCAACCTCATTTTGTGGCCCACCAAGTTCCAAAGTTTAACTCAAACTCTGATCCCTCGCCACAGCTGTGGCTCGTAGGTGTAGCTGCAGAGTTGTCTCTGCTGGATCAATTAAAACGCACAAGTTTAATGTTCATGCACCAGCCGTTCAGCCCGGGGAGTTACGCTGGCAGACTGAGAAGCTGGCTGAGTAAGTTGTCTACCGTCACCACAACTGACTCACGTACTGGTGGGACCGCGCTGATTCAGGGACATTTCGCACTGTATCCCATTTGCACTATTCATATTTGTGCCTATTGTCTTATGGCACCGTATTCCACGATTTGCACTTCCTGGTAATGTGAACTGCATTTTCGCTGTACTAACAATAAAAGATGAATCTAATTTAATTGGGTGCTGGATTTGATCCTCCAACTTTTTGGTCCAGAGGGGAGCATCCTACCACTAGACCCCCACTAAGCCAAGAAACTCACCTTGCAGCCTCTCCATATATGCAGTGATTTCTGCAAGACCAGTTACAATGTCATAAGTTGTATGTTCCATGGCTCTGGCAATTTCACTTCCACCCTGAAAAGACAAATAGAAAAAGAAACTGCCATACGACTGTCAAACCATCAGTGCTCCCACTTCGGGCGATGGCCTACAAGAGCCTCATTTTTCAGTTCACTGCAAGGTTTGGACTCGCATCAGTTAACAAGCATGAAATGTCCCTTTAGGGGAAAATACTACTTCAAATGGAAGTTTATTTTCCTTCCAATGAGTCAGTCATCCAGGCATGACTCAAAATATGGAAGACTAACAAGACTGTCACCGTGTCCAGCTTTTTCCATCTACTAATTATTCTTGGAATCAAATTGACCTTCAAATTTCCAAAGAGAAGCTTGAGGATTCAGACGTAGCAGCACAAAATGATACAAAAGCCAATATTTATGAAGTAACAAATTTTATAACTTAAATTGTAAAATAAATTTAGAGCCAAGGGATGATGGCAAATTATGACCAAATTTGGCAAATGGGTAAAAGTGTTTATTTTAGTGGTGGGCATAGATTAATTTTTTTAATCTAGCTTAATCTCACTGTAATCTTGGAATTAACCTAGATTAAAATGGCTCATTTGAATTCTGCCGAAGGCATTCAGAACATGTGTGCTACCCAAATAATGACTAAAAGTAAGTCTTTGAGAACGGGTTTCTCAAGCCAGGTGGCGCATTAGACCAGGGGCTCATCTCCTGTTTCCAAAATGCATCACAAACTGCTTGAGAAAACTGTTCTACTATGATAATTGGTGATGAAAATAAATTATGTTCAATACAATGTACTTGTGTTTACTAACTGTTGATTCAGTTAAACATTTCACGGTAGGCATACACACAGGTTCGAAGACTCGTTCTCGACCCCTACAGTGCAATTCGGCTAGGTATACATCTGCGCTAAAATATCAAGGTGAAAGTCATCATAGCTTGCGTAGTATACACCCAGCTCCCAACCCAACTTTATGAATAGATTAACAGCGATATTTATTTTTTATCGCCCGATAAGAGTCTCACGTTAACGCAGCACGTTAACGCCAATAACGGCCCACCACTAGTTCATTTATATATAATCATTATTTATATGAACAATAATGCCAAGTGTAAACATTAAAACAAAATTCAATTTCAGGCAAAAGGAAACAGATGCCCACCTGCAAATCTTCATAGAACCTCTCCTCTACCTCAGAAAGGTTATTCATGGCTTCGAGTTCTGCATCAATGGACTCCTGAGGTAGGTGAGGGAGAAAAACAACAATCACAGAGCTTGAACTCCTTGTTTAAACGCAAGTACTAGGACAGCAAAGTAGACGATGTGATGTGATACTGATGTTTCTATGTCAGAAGAAAAGCTGAATGACAAGTTGATTTCAGGAACGTATTTATTGTCGTCGTTCACCTTTTCGTTTAAACCTTTAAACCACGTTTTTCTGTCCTTCACACCCCTACAAACAGAAACCAACAGTTTCCTCAAGGGTCTTGTTCAGCGACACAGGATTTGAACCCATGACCTCTTTGTTCAGAGGTGAGCATCGTAACCACTGGACCACCTCCACCCTTACTGGCCAGGGCATAAGGTAGTTACTATGTGCTCTGTGCCAGAGACTCTCATCAAACTTGCCTCCTCTGCAGAGCGGCTGTCCTCCTCAGACTCCTCCTCTACTGTAGCGCTGGTCAGCGCCTGTCCCTTACTCAGTCCATTCAACTCCTTCACTCTGTACACGGGGAAAAAAACCATCTGTGAGTGCAGTTTCAGCCACCAGGGGGCCGTCCAAGAAGGAACTGAGTTAAATGAGCGTAAACATTCTGTCTGTACCTGTTGGCATAACGCAGAGTGTTCAGAGTGTATTCACAGGAGTTCATACCGGGTGAGATCATGGCAATCTGGAACATAAGCTTCAATCAACACCAAGGTTCTCTCCACAAAATTACACCTAAAACAAATGAAGCACCTACTGTACACATGCCCTAGTGACACTGAAATTCATTCATTCATTCAGCAAACTACTAAATCTATACTGGGATCGCGGGGGGTGGCGCCTATCCCAGGAACTTGCAGACACAAGACGGGGAGCAATCCTGGGCAGGCGCCAATGCACCCACACACCTTACGGGGCCTTAAATCAGGGTTTCTCAACCTTCCCCAATGGCCACGGCAGAACGCGGCAGAGCAGGCAGGAAGAAAAAGCCTCGTTACGGATAGACGACCCCCATTGGAATGCGCTGGGCATGTGGCTTGCACCTGCCTTTGCAAAGTGATTTTAACTTTAGGGAATACTTTTACTTCACTTTTCCATATTTCAAATGGCACTGGCAGAATATGAAAGGTAAGAACATTTATCAATCTGAAGAATAGGGGTTTAAGTTAAGTTTCATCTTGCCACTTATTTGCACAAATATTGAACATTGAATGTATAAACAGACCAGATATAGACTTTTTTCACATTATAACTGTTTCTAACCTCCTGCACATCCAGTGTAAAAGTCAGTTTCCATCTTTGTAGGTACTACTGCATCCAAACCGTCTCTCTATCTCACCTCTATTTCTAGTTCTAGTTTAAAGTTATATTTAATATCCCATGTCTAGTTTAAAATGTATATTTTATTTATATATTGTTTATTCCATGTGCCTTATTTGTTCTTTGTTCCCTATTTCCTACTGCACTGTGAAAACTGGAGCCACGTCGTCTCGTCTCTCTGTATATCTACAGTATATAGCAGAGATGACAAAGTTTACTTTGACATCAATTCTATGGACGATTCAATGTCTGCCAATATCACAAAGTCTGTTAGGACACACTTCAGTAGCCAGTGATTGATGGAGAATTACGTACTGATTTAACACAATCACTTCTATTCTCACAGAAAGCAACTATGTTTTTATTTTTGAGCTCAGACACTAAAATTAGGGCTGCACTAAATCAGAACCGGCCGACAAGTGCTTTTTTGAAGTTGTCGGCGTCACACCCATGCTCAGATTTGCCCGATATTTGCCAAGCATGCCCGTAGTCCGAGGTGGGATTTGATACGGCCTGCGCCTTCCGTCTTAAAATGCACAGCGTTATTTTGTACCAAAATTCAGAGCAAAATCTCAGCTTTATGCACTCAACTCGGCCTGCACGTGTGACCACAGCACAGCACACAGTGCACCACACAATGTGACCTCTGCATCTCACCCATCTGTGAAGGAGCAGTGAGCAGTGAGCTCATGAGTACCTCAGTGATACCTTTACCGTTCCTGGGATTCTAACTGGCGACCTTCCGTTCACGGGGCGAACGCCCTAACTGTTACGCCACCAGCTGGCCCAATGCATGGTCACTCCGTCACCGTTAGGCACTGAACTCAAACATGACAAAAAGCAGCAGTGTTACAGCGCGGACCGGCTTTATATCGCCCCGTGTAGGATTAGTGGTGCAGCCCAGCAAGCTAATGTAAAATAGTTGGCTTCTGGAAGATGTCTCACATAACATCTAACTTCTGGCAGATTTTTATTACAGTAACCAGGTTATCAGATCACAGATTTAATGCATGTACCTTTTCAAATCAAAAGGTGAAATGAAGCAGCATTCATTTGTGAACTCTATGGAATGTAGTTGGTAGCGAATTGAGGACCTGTACGAACACACCGGGCAGTGTCCACTGATTCAACACAACTAAAATCACGCTGCAAAGCACACATTCTCTGCTCCAAACATTTTAGCGGAATTTTAGGCTTCATTTTAGAGACCAATGTAGTGGCAAAAGCCTGGAAACAAATATTCCTGCATAACCTGGTCAGTGTCCTTTTTCCATACTTATCCAGACCTGAAATCAAATCCCATACTCTCCAATAACTACGATCATTATCAAAACAGTCAGCTGAAATAAAAGGTGTTCGTAAATAAAGTATTAATAAGTTATTGATTAGGAGAGACATCAGAACACCAAAACACAAGGTCAAAATAATACTTTTTTCCTCAGAAAGAACAGAAATGTAAAGCATTGTTTCAGACTCTGCTGGACCACTAGAGGGCGTTCATGGTCCACCTGTGGTTGAGCAACCATTCACCAAGTGACACTGTGTCCAGTATTATAGAAAAAGGACAACAGCATTGCATTTATCTAAGAAAGCACATGACCAAGCAGCTGTAATTACCATGCAAGTCCTGGAGTTCTCGCCGATGAAGGAGTCTCGGAGCACCTGGGTAAGTTTACTCATCCTGAAGGGGATGTGCTCGCTGTTCTGCCCCAGTGAGCGGATGCACTCCTGCAAATTCACACACGTCCAACGTTAAGTCCTAAATTATCCCCAACCCTACCAGATAGTGATTTATAGTGGACTTTTTATTTGACCAGGTTTCCTCTTGTTGGAAATGACAAGCACGTCACAAAACAGCAAGTTGTCGTGCTACGGATATAAGTGCAAAAAGAAACGCATATCTATCGTATATCTCCGGGTGAGCGTTTGCAAAGTTGGTGGAGGTTATGGGTCTTGCTCAGGGACCCAGTGATGGTGGCACTTGAGGTAGGATTCAAACCCACAAAGTCTTGGTTCAGAGGTGAGTGTCCTAACCACTAGACCACCATCACCTGTTGGTTGGTACCCACATGGCTGTGATTCATCAAGACGGCCTGGGTGGTGGTACTAGTGCTCTTCTCGTCGTCTCGTGCTACTATTCTGGTCAGCGTAGGGGCACGTTTGGCTCCCTCCCACGCCCTTTGAGATTCACAGTGTGGAACTTCTGGTACTTTTTAAATCTACTCTGCACTGTGGCCACTGGAACTTCAGAACACTTGGCTATAGCTTTACAGCCTTCCCACGTCTTGAGCGCAGCCACAATCTCACTAAGCTCTCTGGTTATAGTCATGACATGTAGTTAGGGCTGCAACAACTAATTAATTTAATCGATTATTAAGATAGTTGGCAACTGGGTTATTATACACATACATACAGTGGCTACTCCCTAATGTGTGGTCAGTAAGCTAACCAAAGCCGCAGTGGCAGTAAAGCAGCATGAAGCTGGACGCCGACCGCCATAAAAGAAGAATAAGAAGGAGAAGAGAACCAGTGCCGTGTCTTGCCGTCACTAAAACTGAAGTAACTGTGTAGAAACACACGAATGAGATTTATCAGGGAAGTCATTCACTAAAGCGTCCCATTTATTACAAACAAAACTCATTTATAGCTGATAAATAACAACCAACGTTCTACTCACAATACACACATTTACTTGATATGTTCAGTGATTATTCCGACGTGTGTCCACCATGTTATTGTGACGTGACTCATGTGGAACGCCGTCTTGCACAAAAATGCAGTTCTCTCCCAGAAATGAGTCAAAAATTTCTTCTTTTTCAATTAATCAGATTTTTTTTTACTTTATAACGTTAGAGAGTAAAAAAATAAATATATAAAAATAGAAAAAGCCAGTTTGGTTTATAAAAAAAATCCTGGAAATAAAATGAAAGGGTTTTCTCCTCTTTTTATCCAATTAATAATAATAATAATAATAATGCGGCAGATGAATCCTTTCATTCGATTATCAAAATAATCATTATTTGCAGCCCTACCATGCAGTTGATAGTGACTGACTGGAGGACTACTGCAGTCACATGATCAGGCTGCACTAGGACATGATACATGATTCCAGGACAATTCAGAACGGTATAGAAGCTTGCATTTCTTAAACATTTGAGACAAGGGGTGTGAGTAATTTTGGACAATTCTTTGTAAGAATCTAAATAAAAACATTATTTTATCACATTCAGACAGAGGAAACCTATTGGTCAAATAAAAGTTCAATAAAAATCTTGGCCCTACTGCTGATTAACACCGCTGACTACACACGACATCACATCAACTTAGAGTGGAATTTACATAGCGAAAGTCTGTAAACAGCTTTTACTTAGAAGAAATGAGCACTGTGGCGCTTTCGTTTTTGCACACCATCATTCTGCAGACTCTGATCATAATGTGGACATTCACTGTGTAAATGATATTAAACATGAAATAATAATAATTAATCAAGCCATTGCTGTTAAATATAGTGTTATGGTGGCTAAGGCAGATCGACACAAATAGCCCCCTGAAGCTGGTCCTGCCCTCAGGCTTTGGAAAACACAGACAGAACAAGGAGCAGCGAGACACAGACTCCTCTACAGCACCTTCAGAGCCAGGAGGCTGCGGTTGATCTGCGCCGTCTCCACCATGGTGTGTCGGTCGTTGCTGCTGACGTCGGTGCCCCGCTCGTTCCCTGCCAGATCCACCAGAGAGAACTTCCCGTGAAGCGTCTTGTGCCGCCTCAGGATCACCTGCAGGACGGCGTGGGAGCGGGACGAGTTGGCGTTGGCGAAGGTCTGGCCCGAAGTTCTAGAAAAGAGGAGCACATCCTGAT